>CM053033.1:223865855-224508355 GCA_028564925.1 Lithobates sylvaticus
ATATATATATATATATATATGTGTGTGTGTATGTTCAATGGTTCTGAGTAATTTTCTAGCAAAAAAAAAAATTATGATTTTTTACATGTAGGAGAGAAGTGCATACAATGTGACTTAAAATATTGCAACGACCGCCATTTTATTCTCTAGGGTCTGTGTGTGTATGTAGTATATGTAATATATGTTTTATATATAAATGTGTTTGGGGGTTCTAAGTAATTTCCTAGCAAAAAATATGGATTTTAACTTGTAATCGTGTCGGAAAAAGGCTTACCGTATATACTCGAGTATAAGCTGAGTTTTTTTGTGCTGAAAGTGCCCCCCTCGGCTTATACTGGAGTCAAGCACTTTTCTGCTGCAGAAAATGACATTTTCCGGACCGACTTTGGGGGCCCCGTATCTCTGGACCACTTGGTGCTAGGAACCCCAAATTTGGCGTGCAAACCCAGTGGAACTAAGACTACAACATATCCATAGGGGGTTCCTAGCACCAAGTGGCCCCGAGATACAGGGCCCCAAAGTCGGTTCGCAAAATGTCATTCTCTGCTGCAGAAAAGTGCTTGACCTTTTCCGAACCGACTTTGGGGCCCCGTATCTCGGGGCCACTTAGTGCTAGGAACCTCAGCTTTGGATATATTTGCACACCAAATGTGGGGTTCCTAGCACTAAGTGGCCCTGAGATACGGGGCCCCAAATCGGTCAACTGTGTCCATCTGCAGCAATGTAATTTTGGGACCCTTTGGGTCCAGAAACCCCAAATTTTGGCTGCAGCTAGGGGGCATCTAGGAACCCTTAACTATCGAGTTTGAAGTTCAGGGGACCTATGGCTGCAAATGTGCACAGTGAGGCTGCAAATGAGCATTCTTGACCCTCTTTTCCACTTGCAGTAGCTGCGCATTTCTCACCCAAGGCAAAAAAAATAAAAAAATGGGAAAACTTGGAGAGTATACTCTCCAAGTTTTCCCATTTTTTTTTTTTTTTTTTTGGTAAAATTAGGTGCCTCAGCTTATACTTGAGTATATACGGTAATCTGCAAGGGTTAAAAATTAGCCAAACAGCTATATGCTTTATATCATCACTATCCCTAAGTTTTTTTTTTTTTTTTTTTTTTTTTTTTTTTATTATTATTATTATTATTTTTATTTATTTTTTTTGGCACCGATCCTTCATATTTTCAATATCAATGCCAAGATTTGACCATTTCTGCCAGCGGGTGCAAACTTTGGAGCACAGCTGTATACTTTTATATCCATCTAAAAATGTATTTCCTTCTTTTTATTTTATTTATTTATTTTTTACCTGCAGACCTGGTAACTGGTTCCTCATCTCCGACGTCCTGAAGAAGATGAAGCTCTCCTCCCGGATATTCCAGGCTCGCTACCCGCACTTTGAAATCGCCAGCATGCAGAAGAAGGAGTTCACCCTCCAGGCGTTCACCAGTCAGATCCTCACGCCCTCGGAGGGGGTGGACCTCTGGCCTCAGGACAGTGGGGAAACCGTAGAGTTAATCAGGTATGAAGCGGAACTAATTCGACTCTTGGGCTCTGCGGTGGAATTCCAGAGCGCCAGCAGCTGACGAGCGAGGAAAGGGGGAGGGGTGTTGTGTGTGCGCGCGAGAACCTTTTTTCAGCTGCTTAATAGGCAATAAAAAGAAGAGGAGGAGGAGGCCTTAGCGATGCGAGCACCGGCAAAAATGGATGTCTCGGTTTTTAGCATTTCCAAACGTTCTTTCTGTAGAAGGACAACATGTCCGCCGGGACATCGGAGAACCGCCAAAGATATGAAATTCAATGGCGTCGGCCTGACCGGTTGGCGGTGTGACTTCCTCCATCCGTAAGCACGTCTTGTTTCCTCCACCTCGTGCTGAGCAAGCATCCAAAGCCTTTCCGTATTTTTTTTTTTTTTTCTTCAATTTCTTTTTTATTTTTTTATTTTATCTCTTTTTTTTTTTTTTTTTTGGTCCTTTTTTGGAGAGGAAAAAAAACGAGCTCAGATATTGCCGCAGTACAGCCGCCGGAGAAGGTGGATCCATTAGTGACTTGGTACGGTCGCTCATAACAGGAGAGACAATCATGAAGGAACCCCGAGATCGAACGCCAAGGAGGTGGTAGAACTCGGAAGCCTCGCTGTCCTTCTAATAAATAAAACTGAAATCGCCGGGCCTCATCGACGATGGAGCTGGCAAACCGCCACGAGCTACCTAACTTCTTCTTTTTCTAGTTCCCGGGCCTCTCTCTACGAATGAAGTCCCAAGCATCCAACGTGCTGGTCTACTGATGATACTCAACAAAAAAATAAAACCATGAAGCATGGCCGAACTCTATGGGTTTGTTTAGGCCAACGGAACAAGCCCCTCCCCCCCACCATGCCAGCGAATTGGGAAGAAAAGGCATACCATAAAACAAAACATGTTCTTTCCTGCAGGCCAAGGCCTACACCACTAAGACGCTTCGGGGCCCTGCGCTATATACCGTGGACAAGGCAGAAAAAAAAAAATCCATAGGCGGCTACCGACCGGGGAGAAGGTTTAAAAACAAAACAAAAAACGTGTGAATGTGCTCAGGGCTATTCTTCCCGCCTAAAAACAAATCTAATGCTTCTTACTTTTTATAGTAAATGCTAATTTTAAAAAGCAATTTGGAGTGAAAGGTTAAAAAAAAAAAGAGAAAAAAAAAAAAAGCGTGTGACTGTTCGCTTCCTCGAAGCAAAGGAAAACCGACGAAAGAAAAATAAAATAAAACACACACAAAACACAAAGGCCCTCATGGCGGGGCAGGCTGTGTGTCGCTCCACGTGAACCACACAGCACTTTAAATTCTTTTTGAACTGAGAAATTTCTTTTTATTGTAAATGGTACAGTTTTATTGTACGGGTGCTAAAAAAAAAAAAAAATACAACTTAAAAAAAAAAAATATTTATTTGATGGCTTGGACAATCCGTTATTTCACTGGGAATGGTGGGCGGGGGGAAAGACCACAATTCTTACTAACCCTTATTTATGTTTTTACTTCTTTATGGGGGAACTTGAAGGGTTAGTTCTAGGGGTGCACCGATATGTCGGGCGCCTAAAAGAGGGTTATTGGTGTTTTGTCAATGGAAAAAAAAAAGCTGCCGATAAAGACATGTCCTATTGACTTCAGTGCAAAAGCGCGTCCCGCTGACTTCAATGCAAATGCGCGTCCCATTGACGGCAATGCAAAAACGCCTGATCTCTGCACTCTGTAGGTAGTGCACCGATGAACTCTGTACCTAGCGCACGCCTGAACTCTGCACTCTGTACTTGGCACACACCTAAACTCTACACTCTGTACCTAGCGCACTCCTAAACTCTGAACTTTGTATCTAGTACACTCCTGAACCCTGCCCTCTGTACACAGCGCACTCCTGAACTCTGCACTCTGTACACAGCGCACTTCTGAACTCTGCACTCTGTACACAGCACACTCCTGAACTCTGAACTCTGTACCTAGCGCACTCCTGAACTCTGCACTCTGTACCTAGCGCACTCCTGAACTCTGCACTCTGTACCTAGCGCACTCCTGAACTCTGCACTCTGTACCTAGCGCACTCCTGAACTCTGCACTCTGTACCTAGCGCACTCCTGAACTCTGCACTCTGTACCTAGCGCACTCCTGAACTCTGCACTCTGTACCTAGCGCACTCCTGAACTCTGCACTCTGTACCTAGCGCACTCCTGAACTCTGCACTCTGTACCTAGCGCACTCCTGAACTCTGTACCTAGCACACTCCTGAACCCTGCACTCTGTACACAGCGCACTCCGGAACTCTGTACACAGCGCACTCCTGAACCCTGCCCTCTGTACCTAACACACTCTTAAACTCTGTAGCTAGCGCACTCCTACACCCTGCCCTCTGTACCTAACACACTCTTAAACTCTACGGCGCGCACTCCTGAACTCTGCCTTCTGTACGGCACGCACTCCTGAACTCTGCACTCTATACAGGGTGCACTTCTGAATCCTGCACTCTGTACCTAGCACAATCCTGCACTCTGTAGGTAGCGCTGTCTTGAATTGTGCACTCCTGAACCCTGCACTCTGTAAGTAGTGCACTCATGAGCTCTGTACACAGCGCACTCCTGAACACTTCACTCTGTAGCTAGCGCACTCCTGAACTCTGTACTGGCGCACTCCTACACCCTGCCCTCTGTACCTAACACACTCCTAAACTCTACGGCGCGCACTCCTGAACTCTGCGCTCTGTACCTAGCACAATCCTGCGCTCTATACCGAGCATAATCCTGCGCTCTGTAGGTAGCGCAGTCTTAAACTGTGCACTCCTGAACGCTGCACCTAGCGCACTCTTGAACTCTGCACACCATTGGGGTTGATTTACTAAAAGCAGTAGCTCCAGAGCTTAGTAAATGAGGTAAGGCTTCACTTTGCAAAGCATACCCAATCACATACAAGGAAAATTAAAAATACAGCATTTTTGCTTGCACACGATTGGATGATGGAAGTCGGCAGAGATTCTGCTCATTTACTAAGCTCTGGAGCAACTGCACTTTTTCCGAGGTGCACAGTCTGTTTGCCTTTAGTTAAATCAACCCCAGAGTCTTACAGATCCAAATGGCCCTTTAAAGGCAACCATAATGCTGATGCGGCCCGTGATAAAATTGAGTTTGACACCCCTAATATATAATCCTCTTAGCCCCCCTCCCCCGTATGTGTCAGATGAGGAGAGGGGTAGGTGCTCTGTTGTCCATTTCTGGCCACGTCCATCTTGAGTAAGGGCAGATGATTCATGTAGCATTTACTTCCTGGAATCCATCTGCCCTTAGCGCAGGCAGGCAGAAGAGTGTGTTTAGCTGAGAAAACCCCTCCTCTTCTCCCCTCCTGAAGAATCCTGGGATGTATGACATTTGCCTAGGTAAGACGCCAGGAAGCAACTGTAGCAATGGCCATGGTCATCTTGAGTGTAGCATTCGTGTAGCATTCACTTCCTGGAATCCATCTACCATAGGTTGGGCATGCATGAAGGAGAGTGTGCCTAGCTGGGAAAGCCTCTCCTTTACAGTGGATGTAAACACTCACCTATACATACTTGCCAACAGTCCCGATTTTTTTTATTTTATTTTTTTCCCGGGACAATCATGATTTTTAGACCCTCGTCCCTATCGGAGTCGGTCCCAATGAAAATCCAGGGATTTTGCTGTTGTCCTGGGAATTGGGACTGTTTTTGGCAGTGACCGCAGAGGGCTACAAAAAGATGGCAGCCGCCTCGATCTCTTTCTGGCTCTCCTTGTGTGTACAGTGGAGAGGGGAGGGCCTCCAATCTGTGCAGCCAATCGGCTTCTTTCTTCGGTAGACAATTCTCTTGTACACTTAAGCCGATTGGCTGCATGGATCGGAGGCCCCTCCCCTCCACTGAACACACAGGGAAAGTTGAGAAATGGAGCTGCCACCAACCCCTCCGCTCTGCTGGGGACACTGATATAAGGAGGGGCTCTGCTGGGGACACTGATGTAAGGAGGGGCTCTGCTGGGGGACACTGATGTAAGGAGGGGCTCTGCTGGGGGACACTGATGTAAGGAGGGGCTCCGCTGGGGACACTGATGTAAGGAGGGGCTCTGCTGGGGAACACTGATGTAAGGAGGGGCTCTGCTGGGGGACACTGATGTAAGGAGGGGCTCTGCTGGGGACACTGATGTAAGGAGGGGCTCCGCTGGGGGCACTGATGTAAGGAGGGGCTCCGCTGGGGACACTGATGTAAGGAGGGGCTCCGCTGGGGGCACTGATGTAAGGAGGGGCTCTGCTGGGGGACACTGATGTAAGGAGGGGCTCTGCTGGGGGGCACTGATGTAAGGAGGGGCTCCGCTGGGGACACTGATGTAAGGAGGGGCTCCGCTGGGGGACACTGATGTAAGGAGGGGCTCTGCTGGGGGACACTGATGTAAGGAGGGGCTCCGCTGGGGACACTGATGTAAGGAGGGGCTCTGCTGGGGGACACTGATGTAAGGAGGGCTCTGCTGGGGACACTGATGTAAGGAGGGGCTCTGCTGGGGACACTGATGTAAGGAGGGGCTCCGCTGGGGGCACTGATGTAAGGAGGGGCTCCGCTGGGGACACTGATGTAAGGAGGGGCTCCGCTGGGGACACTGATGTAAGGAGGGGCTCCGCTGGGGACACTGATGTAAGGAGGGGCTCCGCTGGGGACACTGATGTAAGGAGGGGCTCCGCTGGGGACACTGATGTAAGGAGGGGCTCCGCTGGGGGACACTGATGTAAGGAGGGGCTCCGCTGGGGACACTGATGTCCGGAGGGGCCCTTCTGGGGACACTGTAAGGAGGGGCTCCTCTGGGGACACTGATGTAAGGAGGGGCTCCTCTGGGGACACTGATGTAAGGAGGGGCTCTGCTGGGGGCACCTGAAGGCATCTGGTGGCAGGCGACGGTGGCAAGTGACACGCTCAGGGCTTCCACTAGTTCTCCATTATGGTGAGTTGAATGATTTTGTTTTATATTGCAATGTAATAATAGAAATAATGTGCTTCAATCATCCTGACACCATAACAACCATGGTGCTGGGATGATTGAAGCGCAAACACCAGGTTTTTGGAGTATCTTTATCTGCTGATTGTTAAACTTTCTGGAATACACATATTGCTATTGTGGTGTAGGATCTGGGCCTGCTGTCCCTCATCCCTTTTTTTTTTCCTTCCTTCCCTCCCCATTTCTTTCTTTCTCCCTCCATCCCTCGTTCATCTCAAACTCAAACCACACCCCATTTGAGCCACGCCCAATTTGAGACACACCCATTATTCTGTTTAAACTACGCCCATTGTGCTCCCCATTTTCTTTTCCCACTGCACCATGCCTAAAAACAAATGCCCCACCCCCCTAATTATAATAAGACTCCGCCTACAGACAGAAAAGTGTCCCTATACATTTTTGGACAATGTTTTCAGCTGTACCCAGTGAAGGGATCATTCTCATGATACACAGAGATTAAACAAATCTCCCTACATAAGTTTTACTTGTATATCTGCTGTCTTCACATTTATATACTGTTTAGAAAGTGCACGTCCTGTTAGAATTTTCACTTCCTCATTCGGCAGTAGCAGTGTATTCTTGTCTTGCACTGGGAGACAGCTGATTGGAGGAAAGGCGCACACCACCCTCCACATAGGTAGAGACTTTCAGAGCTGTTCTGTGAGTAGGGCAGCTCTCTGCTAATCTATTTATAGCACCCAGCCCGACACAAAAATTCAGGCTAGTTTCGTCACGTGTCGGAAAACGTGTTTATCATGCTGATAACAGAAGAACGGAGCAGGAGAAAGCCACGGGGCTCAGTGCTTTGTAGAGAGATAAGTAAACTCTGCAGATATATGTGCCCAGCTCAGATTTCATGAATCGGGTTTACATCCACTTTAAGCACTTAAGCCCCGGACCATTTGGCTGGCCAAAGACCAGAGCATGTTTCGCGATTCGGCCCTGCGTCGCTTTAACTGACAATTGCGCGGTCGTGCGACGTGGCTCCCAAACAAAATTGACGTCCTTTTTTCCCCACAAATAGAGCTTTCTTTTGGTGGTATTTGATCGCCCCTGCGGTTTTTATTTTTTGCGCTATAAAGAAAAATAGAGCGACAATTTTGAAAAACTTTAACTTTTTGCTATAATAAATACCCCAAAAAAATATATAAAAAAAAACTATTTTTTTCCTCAGTTTAGGCCGATACGTATTCTTCTACATATTTTTGGTTAAAAAAAAATCACAATAAGCGTTTATTGATTGGTTTGCGCAAAAGTTATAGCGTCTACAAAATAGGGGTTAGTTTTACGGCATTTTTATAAAAACATTTTTTTAACTAGTAATGGCGGCGATCTGCCATTTTTTTATCATGACTGCGACATTACGACGGACACATCGGTCAATTTTGACACATTTTTGGGACCATTGTTATTTATACAGCGATCAGTGCTATAAAATTGCACTGATTACTGTACAAATTACACTGGTAGGGAATGGGTTAACCACTAACTGGTTAGGAAGGGGTTAAGTGTGTCCTGGGGAGTGATTCTAACTGGGGGAGTGGCTACGTGTGATACATCACTGATCACCACTCCCCATCACAGGGAGCTATGATCAGTGACAGTGTCGCTAGGCAGAACGGGGAGATGCTTGTTTACATTTAGCATCTCCCCGTTCTTCAGCTCCGTGAGACGATCGCGGGTGTCCCCGCCGACATCGAGCCTACGGGACCCGCGATTCTACTCGGGGAGCTCGCGGCAGGGTCGCGCGCACACGTGACCACGCGGCGGCAAATTCAAAGGGACGTACCTGTACGCCCATTTTCCCAGCCGTGCCATTCTGCCGACGTAAATGTACATGCGGCGGTAGGCAAGTGGTTAAAGGAATTGTAAAGGCAGAATGTGCATTCTATACATTAAGATAAAAAGACTTCTGTGTGCAGCAGCCCCCCCCCCCCCAATACTTAACTGAGCCCCATCTCTGTCCAGCGACGTCCACGAGTGCTTCGGCCATCCTGTGATTCCCCTCCCTCCTGATTGGCTGAGACACATCAGAGGCGATATTGGCTCCTGCTGCTGTAAAAAAAAAAAAAACTTGTTTGGCCAATAAAAAGAGAGAGAGGGGGCGGGGCCGTGTCTGAATGGACACAGGGTGCTGTGGCTCGGCTCGGGTGCCCCCCCATAGCAAGTTGCTTGCTGTGGGGGCACTTGATGGGAGGGGCCAGGAGCAGCGAAGAGGAGGAACGGGGCCTCTCTGTGCAAATCAAACTGCAGAGGAGGTAAGTGTGTGTGTGTGTGTGTGTGTGTGTGTGTGTATACATACATACATACATACATACATACATACATACATACATACATAATAAATATATATATATACAGTGGTGTGAAAAAGTGTTTGCCCCCTTCCTCATTTCCTGTTCCTTTGCATGTTTGTCACACTTAAGTGTTTCGGAACATCAAACCAATTTAAACAATAGTCAAGGACAACACAAGTAAACACAAAATGCAATTTGTAAATGAAGGTGTTTATTATTAAAGGTGAAAAAAAAATCCAAACCATCATGGCCCTGTGTGAAAAAGTGATTGCCCCCTAAACTAATAACTGGTTGGGCCACCCTTAGCAGCAACAACTGTAACCAAGCGTTTGCGATAACGTGCAATGAGGCTTTTACAGCGTCCTGGAGGAATTTTGGCCCACTCATCTTTGCAGAATTGTCCTAATTCAGTTACATTAGAGGGTTTTTCGAGCATGAACGGCCTTTTTAAGGTCATACCACAACATCTCAATAGGATTCAGGTCAGGACTTTGGCTAGGCCACTCCAAAGTCTTCATTTTGTTTTTCTTCAGCCATTCGGTGGTGGACTTGCTGGTGTGTTTAGGATCATTGTCCTGCTGCAGAACCCAAGTTCGTTTCAGCTTGAGTACACGAACAGATGGTCGGACATTCTCCTTCAGGATCTCTTGGTAGACAGCAGAATTCATAGTTCCTTTTATCACGGCAAGTCTTCCAGGTCCTGAAGCAGCAAAACAGCCCCAGACCATCACACTACCACCACCATATTTTACTGTTGGTATAATGTTCTTTTTCTGAAATGCAGTGTTCCTTCTACGCCAGATATACTTGGACACACACCTTCCAAAGAGTTCCACTTTTTGTCTCATCGGTCCACAGAATGTTGTCCCAAAAGTCTTGGGGATCATCAAGATGTGTTGTGGAGAAATTGAGACGAGTTTTGATGTTCTTTTTGCTCAGCAGTGGTTTTCTCCTTGGAACTCTGCCATGCAGGCCATTTTTGCCCAGTCTTTTCCTGATGGTGGAGGCATGAACGCTGACCTTAACTGAGGCAAGTGAGGCCTGCAGTTCCTTGGACGTTGTTGTGGGGTCTTTTGTGACCTCTTGGATGAGTCGTCGCTGCGCTCTTGGGGTAATTTTGGGTGGCCGGCCACTCCTGGGAAGGTTCACCACTGTTCCATGTCTTTGCCATTTGTGGATAATGGCTCTCACTGTGGTTCGCTGGATTCCCAAAGCTTTGGAAATGGCTTTATAACCCTTTCCAGACTGATAGATCTCAATTACTTTCTTTCTCAATTGTTCCTGAAATTTCTTTGGGTCTCGGCATGATGTGTAGCTTTTAAGGATCTTCTGGTGGACCTTACTGTGTCAAGCAGCTCCTATTTAAGTGATGCCTTGATTGTGAACAGGTGTGGCAATAATCAGGCCTGGGTGTGGCTAGAGAAATTGAACTCAGGTGTGGACAACCACAGTTATAGTATGTTTTAACAAGGGGGGCAATCACTTTTTCACACAGGGCCATGATGGTTTGGATTTTTTTTCACCTTTAATAATAACACCTTCATTTACAAATTGCATTTTGTGTTTACTTGTGTTGTCCTTGACTATTGTTTAAATTGGTTTGATGTTCCGAAACACTTAAGTGTGACAAACATGCAAAGGAACAGGAAATGAGGAAGGGGGCAAACACTTTTTCACACCACTGTATATAAATGAGTGTGTGTGTGTGTATATATATGGGCGTGTATATATTTGGGCGGCACAGTGGTGTAGTGGTTAGCACTCTCACCTAGCAGTAAGAAGGGTCGCTGGTTCAAATCCCAACCACAACACTACCTGCCTGGAGTTTGCATGTGCTCCCTGTGCCTGCGTGGGTTTCCGCCGGGTACTCCGGTTTCCTCCCACAATCCAAAGACATGTAGGTAGGTTAATTGGCTTCTGTTCAAAAATCGGCCCTAGTATATGAATGGGGACATTGGATTGTGGGTTCCTTGAGGGTAGGGACCGATGTAAGTGTGCAATGTACAGGGATAGGGCCAATTGTACAAACTCACTCAGGTTGAACTGGATGGACTGATGTCTTTATTCAACCTTACTAACTATGAAACTATATATATATATATATATATATATATATATATATATATATATTGTGTGTGTGTATATATACATATACACACACTATTTATACAAGTGTGTGTGTGCGCATTATATATAATGCGCACACACACACTTGTATAAATAGTGTGTGTATATGTATATATATATATACATACACACACACACACACACACATTAAAGTGGTAGTAAAGCCGCTGAACTTTTTTTTTTTTTTTTTTTTTAACACCTGTAAAGGAAAAGGCATAATGAGCTAGTATGCACCGCATACTAGCTCATTATGAAATACTTACCTTAGAACGAAGCGTCGGTAACTCACCTGGTCCACGCCGAGGTCGCTGACATGTTGCCTCGGCGTGTCTTCCGGGTATCGCGGCTCCAGCGCTGTGAGTGGCTGGAGCCGCGATGTCGTCACTCCCGCGCATGCGCACGGGAGATTTCTTCCTGGCAGGGTTCGGATTCTGCCGGCCTTCAGCCGAGAATCCCCCGTGCGCATGCGCCGCTGCAGTCACGGGGAATATCTCCTAAACCGTACAGGTTTAGGAGATTTTTTTTTACCTACAGGTAAGCCTCATTATAGGCTTACCTGTAGGTAAAAGTAATATTTAATTTTTATATATAATCTGTGTGTGTTATGTATATAATGTGTTAGAAGTAATTTTCTAGCAAAAAATATTGATTTAAACTTGTAAACAAAAAGTGACAGAAAAAGCCTGGTCAGCAAGTGGTTAAAACCACAATACAGGAGAGTACAGAGCTGTGTACACTGCCGGCGAGCAGCACAACCGCGTGCTGTATGCGTAGATTCCACCTAACCAAAACCAGAAAAAGATTAAACAGGCCTCTGTGACTTTCCCATGAGGGTGCAGCGCCCCCTGGTGTCGGGTCCAGAAAAAAACCTGTAGTAAAAAAAAAAAAAAAATAAATAAAGCTGGAGGGGGTTTTGACGCCGGCCAGCGGAGCCGCTCTTGAAGTCGTCGATTGTTCTCCGATTTGGCTTTCAGGTCTGTGCCTGAGCAGGGATATCTAATTAAGCAGCAGAGAATGTGGGGAATTTCCTGGCTGTTCCGGCTCCTTTCTCCTCCCTGACCCAAATTCCAGTATGTCGGAGGGGTTCAGTCGCAGTTCATGGGCTTCCCGGAGCTCTCATGGCTGCGATTTTTAGACTCGCACGCCGCCTGTTACCCCATCATAACGCCAAAAAAAAAAACCCCAACGTTTGACAACCGCAGGAGGAAACTTTACAAGACCGAGGAGCAACTTCAGAAAGAATTTATGGATCAGATTTTTTTTTTTTTTTTTTTATTTTATTTTTTTTTAATTTGTATTTTTGGAGAAGATTTGTAAATTTCCCGAAGAAACAGAGAAGTAAAGCCGGGACCCCAGAATTGGCGTTATTATCCAGTACTGGAGTCTGGAATTCCACCGGTTTCATGGTTTGTAATAGGGAGTACCGATACCACATTTTTAATTTATTTTAATTTTTTTTTCTACGAGCGCCAATACTTTTTTACATTTTTTTTTTTTTTTTTAGCAACTGTTTTATTTTCACTTCAGCTGTCGGCAATGGTACAAAGGATTGAAAAGTTATTTACAATTAAAATAGATTTTTTTTTTTATTTTTTTTTTTTTTTGCGCTTTTTCAATGTGAAATGTGTAAATATATGTTAATATATAGGTGTAAAATATTCACTAACAAAGCAAACAAAAAAAAAAAAGTTTTCATTGTTTATCGTTTATAAAATAGACTTGAACAAAAAAAAAGCAGGAAAATAATAATTACCGTATATACTCGAGTATAAGCCGAGTTTTTCAGCTCTTCTTTTTTTTTTGTGCTATAAATGCCCCCCTCGGCTTATACTCGAGTCAAGCACTTTTCTGCAGCAGAGAATGACATTTTCAGACCCAATTTTGGGGCCCTGTATCTCGGGGCCACTTGGTGCTAAAAACCCCATCTTTGGATATGTTGTAGTGATAGTTCAACTGGTTTTGCAAACCAAATTTGGGGTTCCTAGCACCAAGTGACCCCGAGATACAGGGCCCCAAATTCGGTCAACTGTGTCCATCTGCAGCAATGTCATTTCGGGTCCAGAGACCCCACATTTTGGCTGCAGCTATGGGGGGCATCTAGGAACCCTTAAAGTGAAAGGGCCACCCTGAAAAAAAAACTTGATAAAAATGTTAATAAAAATTTAAAATGGAAAAAAAAAAAACATTTTTTTTTTTTTTTTTTTTTTTACTTACCAGAAATGGCTGTTGCTAGGCAGATCGTCCTAATCTGCCTCTTCCTGTTCCGCGGAGCTGTTCTGTCTTCTGCTCCTACACCGTCTTCTAGTGAATGGGGCGTGGCGTGTTATGGAACTGTGTGTCCCACAACACATCGCGTTCCCCATTCACAAAGCGCCGCGCGACGACTCGCGCATGCGCAGTAGGAAACGGGCAGTGAAGCCGTAGTCTTCGCTGCCCGTTTCCCTTACTGAGGATGGCGGCGCTGGGACCGGAGCGCCGAGGGACATCTCGGCCTCCACGACCGACATCGCGGGCGCCCTGGGAGGGTAAGTGTACTTCTTATAGCTGCTTACTTTTAAAAACATTTTTTTTTAGCTGAAACACCACTTTAACTACCAAGTTTGAAGTTTAGGGGACCTATGGCTGCAAATGGGCACAGTGAGGCTGCAAATGGGCACAGTGAGGCTACAAATGGGCATTGTTGACCCTCTTTTCCACTTATAGTAGCTGCGCATTTCTCACCCTAGGCTTTATACTCGAGTCAATAAGTTTTCCCATTTTTTTTGTGGTAAAATTAGGTGCCTTGGCTTGTATTCGGGTCGGCTTATACTCGAGTATATACGGTAAATTGAGGAGAATAGGGAGTTAATTAAGGCTGATTAGAATATATTAAGGGTTATTAAGGGGTTAAACAGAGGAACATTTGTTCATCCCTTTTGATCTGCAGATGAAGAAACAGAAAGATACAAAAAGAAACAATGTTTCTCTTAATTTTAGTGTTTCAGCGGCTGAGCAATGTTGTTAATAAACATTGCCCGGTGCTTTTTTTTATTTTTATTTATTTTTTTATATATATATTTTTTTTTGACGGCTCCAATTACCGGACTTCTTTAACACTTCAGCTGTCAACAGGGGAGACCCATCGGTGTCCACGAGTCCCGATACTTGTGCAAATACTAGTATCAGTGCAACCCTAGTTTGTAATGTGTAGCCCATACACAGATTTTTTTTTCTGGATACATCCACATCTTTGGGCAATTTTTTATTTTTTTGTATTTATTTTATTTATTTTTTGCCTCCATGTTAAAATCTGCATTTTCCTGCTAGAAAATTACCCCAAACGTATATTTTCTGAAAGCAAAGGCCCTGGAGAATAAAATGGTGTTTGTAGCCATTTCTGTCAAATGTACTTGTGCAGCCGCTTCTCAAATGCAAATATTTTTTTTTTGGGGAGGAAAAAAAAAGGCTAAAATGAATTTTCGTGCACACAAATTAACCACTTCAGCTGCGGAAGGTTTACCCCCCCCCCCCCCTCCCCCTTCCCGACCAGGCCATTTTTTGCGATGCAGCACTGCCTTATTTTAACTGACAATAGCGCGGTCGTGTGACACTGTACCCCAATAAAAATTGATGGTGGTATTTGATCACCTCTGTGGATTTTACTGTTTGCGCTATAAACAAAGGCCGATCATTTTTGATAAAAACAAAAAAACCTTTTTACTTTCTGCTATAAAACACATCCAATAAAAAAAAAAGTAAAAATCGAATTTATTCATCAATTGAAGCCAATATGTATTCTACTACATATTTTGGTAGAAAAAAAATCCTAATAAGCGCATATTGATTGGTTTGCGCAAAAGCTATAGCGTCTTCAAACTATGGGATATATTTCTTTATTTTACTAGCAATGGTGGCGATCAGCGTTTTTTTTTTTTATATATATATTTTTTTTTTTTTTAGAATAAATTAAGGGTTAATAAGGGGTTAAACAGGAACACTTGTTCATCCCTTTGATCTGCAGATGAAGAAACAGAAAAGATACAAAAAGAAACAATGTTTCTTTTAATTTTAGTGTTTCAGCGGCTGAGCAATGTTGTTAATAAACTGCCCGGTGCTTTTTTTACACACGGTCGGAATTCTCATCGGAAAAAGCTTTGATGGTTTTCTTTTCGGAATTCCGACGGAATTTCGCTCAAACTGTCTTGCCTACACACGGTCACACCAAATTCTGACGGTCAATAACACCGCGGCATACAACATGTTCAGCACTATAAAAGGGAAGTTTAATTCTTCCGAGCATGCGTCGAATTGTTTCCGAGCATGTGTCGGAATTTTGCGTGTCGGAATTGCATACACACGATCGGAAAATCCGATAGAAAGGTTTTCCGTCTGAAAAATTGAGAACAGGTTCTCAATTCAAAGTCCGTCGGAAATTCCGACAGAAAAAGACCGATGGGCATACACACAGTCGGAAAATCCGATGAAAAGCTCCCATCGGAAATTCTGGCCGTGTGACACACTTTGGGGTCCAGTGACACCAATACACTGATCAGTGCTAAAATAAATGCACTGTCACTGTACTAATGACACTGGCAGGAAAGGGGTGTTCAAAGGGTTAAATCTGTCCCTAGGGAGTGCGTACTGTGTGTGGGGGGAGGGGAGGTGCTTTAACTGGGGGAAGACAGAGATCCGTGTTCCTGCTTAGCAGAAACACAAGATCTCCTCCATCTTCCCCCCTCTCACAGAATGGCGGTCTGCCACTCCTGAGAATGATCGGCGGGTCCCGGGGGACATTTTGGTCTGCCAGTCCGGCTGATTGGCTCCCGCTGTGCCCAATCATAGCGGAAGCAGGCCGCTAGCGGCGTGCATGCGCGCCCAGACCCAGTGCACAAAATCGAGTACAGGGCCGTCATTATGTGCCCTGGGGGGGGGGGGGGTTTGCCTACTGCAGTATATTTGCATGGGGTAGTCCTTAAGGGGTTAAAGCCAAAACCAAAAATTATTTTAGATGTGGCGGCTGCATTCGTTTTCTTTGGCTTTTTCCTGTCTGGTTTCACCTGGTGATCTGGCCAGTAGCACACTTCCTGTATTAGTGACCGCACTCTGGATGAAGGTGCACAGGGGGCACGGCAGGCAGTAGCATTGTCAGTCTTCTGGTGGGGGGGGAGGGGAGTGTTAAATATGTTAGCAGAGTTGGATACATTGACGAATTGAAGCCAAAATCCAGCTCACAATTTATTATCAGTTACAGCAAACAGTTTTTTTTTTTTTTTTAAACAGGAACATAGAAGAGGATTAAAAGATAAAGAAGCTGCGTTCTCTGTAAGTGATTAACCCCTCGCCGACCAGCGCACAGCGATATACATCAGCACAACGTCACGGCTGCGCAAATGGGCGTACAGGTACATCCCCTTTAAGACGCAGCATTGTGTGGGCGCGCGCGCGCGCCCGCCGCGTGCTCCGTGACCGTGCCTGCGGGTCCTGTGGACTCTATGGCCCACCATCGTGTCACGGAGCGGCAGAACGGGGGAGATGCCTATGTAAACAAGGCCTTTCCCCCGTGACATGACTGAGATCTACTGCTCCCAGTGATCGGGAGCGGTGATCTCTGTCATGTCAGTGGAAGCCCATCCCCCCCCCCCCCCCCCCCCACAGTTAGAATCACCCCCTAGGACACACATTCAAAGTGCTGAATTTATACAGTCTGTCTGAGCTTTCAGAAAGCAGGACAGGGAGCTGAAGTTACATCGGTAAGGAGAGCTGATTGGAGGGAAGGGACGCTCCCCCCTTCACACAGCACACAGGAACAAAGCTGAGGCTGTCAATCACAGTCTGTGTGCTGGAGCTCCTTCCCCGTCACCTTTTATCTCTCGGTGTCAGGAAAATTTGTCAGACTTCCTTAATGCTAAAAGCAGAGGAAGGAGGCAGCAGACAGAAATGACAATGAGTGCTCTGGATAGAGACAAGTACACACTACAGAGGGGATATGCTTTGTTCATATTTCATGTCTGAGGTTTACAGCCACTTTAAAGGAGAATTTGAATCATTTTCATTGAAGTTACTAATCGTTGTAATATATACTGTATAGATATTTTATTCAGGCTGTTACTTTTTTATTTATTTTTTCGTTTCATTATTTTTAGAATACATATGTAAGTTTTGATTTGATAGAATGTATTTTTATTTTTGAAACATTGAATTGCTAGGCTCATCCACACAAAAACAAATGTGTATATATCTTTAACGCTGTTCACAATTTATTCATTAGAGGTGTGAAGAAGCCCTAAAGGTTTTCTGGATGTGAAATTTATCTTCCTCTGTTTCCACCAGGAGAAAAGAAATCTGATGTGCAGAATTTTTATTATTACTGGTTATGGAATAAGATTTTTGTTCTTCTATAAATGTGCACTAGAGGGCAGCATAGAGCAACGCTTTCCCTTCCTTCTTATAAACACTAAAGCCTCGTTCACATTAACCACTTCGCATCCCAGGCCAATTCTGACATTTCTCTCCGACATGTGAAAATCATTTTTTTTTTTTGCTAGAAAATTACATAGAACCCCCAAACATTATATATAATTTTTTTTTCTTTTTTTTAGCAAAGACCCTAGAGCAGGGATAGTTTTGTAGCATTTTTATTAATATTTTTTTTTTTTACTAGTAATGGCGGCGATCAGCGATTTTTGTGACTGCGACATTATGGCGGGACACATCGGACATTTTTGACACATTTTTGGGACCATTGTCATTTATACAGCAATCAATGCTATTTAAATGCATTAATTCCTGTATAAATGACAGTTGTAGTGAAAGAGTTAACCACTAGGGGGGGAGGGGAGGGGTTATAGGCTGTGACGTGTGTGTTTTTTTTACATTAGGGGGCGGGGCTGACGTCATTGATCGGCTTTCCCGATGACAGGGAACAGCCAATCAATGACAGGCAGAGTAGGAAGCGCGGGGAGAGGTTTGTTTACACAGACCTCTCCCCGTTCTTCAGCTCTGTGACCCGATCGCGGGACACCAGCGGCGATCGGGTAAGCTGGTCCCGCGGCCGGGGTCACGGAGCTCCCGACCGGGTCGCCAGCGCGCCTGACCCACGGGCAGGCAATTAAAGGGAACGTACAGGTACATGCTTTTGCCTGCCCGTGCCATTCTGTAGACGTATATCTACATAAGGCGGTCGCGAAGCGGTTAAAAAAATACAGTAAGGTTAGCCCAATTTTTTTTCCATAATGTGAAAGATGAAGTTATGCCGAGTAAATAGATACCTTACATGTCACGCTTCAAAATTGCAGACGCTCGTGGAATGGCGCCAAAACTTCGGTGCTTAGAAATCCCCATAGGCGACGCTTTAAATTTCTTTTACTGGTTACTTGTTTTGTGTTGCAGGGCTAGAATTATTTCTCTCACTCTAACATTCGCGGCGATACCTCACATGTGTGGTTTGAACAACGTTTTTATATGTGGGCGGGACTTGCGTATGCGTTTGCTTCTGCATGTGAGAACGCGGGGACAGGGGCGCTTTAAACATATTTTTTTTATTGTTAATTTTACTTTTTTTTTTTAAAAAATAATAATTCATTTTTGATCACTTTTATTCCTATTACAAGGAATGTAAACATCCCTTGTAATACCAACTCCGTACCCATTGCCTTATATATTGTAACTTAACAGCCTGGCGCATTTTCTGACTGCCTTAATGTACAGCTCATTTGACCTGTGACAATTCATGTTACATACTCCTGTGAACAAATGTGTATATACATCGCTTTTACTGTAAAGATTGAATAAACATTTTTTCTTGTAAAAAAAAAAAAAAAAACATTCCTTGTAATAGGAATATGACATGACAGGTTCTCTTTACAGTGAGATATGAGGTCAATAAGACCCCCCATCTCACCTCTAGGCTGGAAAGCCTGAAATAAAAAAATAAACGATCACGGCTTCCCATCCGAGGCGGCGCCGTTTTTTTTTTTTTTTTTGAATGCAGAGGCCAGGCGTGACTTCCTAACATCGCGCACGGCCTCCGAACGATCATAGAGACTATGATCTCTATGCTCAACATCCGGGGCCGGTGCATCCGTTCTCCGCCAATCGCATCGGTGAGTCGGTAGAAGCACCAGCGGGAGGGGGGGGTGCATCGCCCCCTTCCGCCACCCGTAAGAACGATCAATTGGCGGAACAGCGCCGCCTCATAAGAATGATCATAAATGAAAACGACGCAAATATTGTTTGGGTACAATGACGCACGACCGCGCAATTGTCAGTTAAAGCGACGCAGTGCCGAATCGCAAAAAAAGTGCTCTGGTCAGGAAGAGGTTAAAATCTTCCGGGGCTGAATCGGTTAAATCAAAAATGTAATATATTGAAGCTCACCAATCATTAGATATGGTGGCTGCATTCGTTTTCATTTTCTTAGGCTTCCCCCAGTGGCACTAGTGGTATATATTTTTTTTTGGGGGGGGGGGGGGGGGGGCAAACAATCCACCCGCTGCCGAACCCCCCCCCCCCCCGGATCGGGTTACAGGCTGTTTGTCCCATGCCCTGCACTTACCCCAACTAGGTCGTGGGCAGTGCTTCCTCCAGGCGGCGTCTCCTCCTCATGATGCTTCACGGCGGCTTCCCCTGTGTCTCCTCCTCCCTCGGCGGCCAATAGGATCACTTCTCCTCTCAGCCATTCAGGTGACAGGTCTCAGGACCCGCTCCCTGATTGGCCCGGGAGGAGAATCGTGAAGACGATGGCTAATATTAATTTGCTAATGTCACACAAGTGGGTGGGCTGGGGGCGCAGCGATCTGAGCCCACCTTTTTTTTTTTTTTTGAAGCCTATCAGAGCCTCAGGGTCTAATCATGTGGTTAAAAAAAAATAAAATTGTAATCCATGAGTCCGGCGCCCTGCATGTAGATTAGTGGGCCGGACGCATGGATAGGGTGGCTGCGCCCTGCATGTAGATTCAGGGGCCGGACGCAAGGATAGGGTGGCTGCGCCCTGCATGTAGATTCAGGGGCCGGACGCAAGGATCGGGTGGCTGCGCCCTGCATGTAGATTAGGGGGCCGGACGCGTGGATAGGGTGGCTGCGCCCTGCATGTAGATTAGGGGGCCGGACGCAAGGATAGGGTGGCTGCGCCCTGCATGTAGATTAGGGGGCCGGACGCGTGGATAGGGTGGCTGCGCCCTGCATGTAGATTCAGGGGCCGGACGCGTGGATAGGGTGGCTGCGCCCTGCATGTAGATTAGTGGGCCGGACGCATGGATAGGGTGGCTGCGCCCTGCATGTAGATTCAGGGGCCGGACGCGTGGATAGGGTGGCTGCGCCCTGCATGTAGATTCAGGGGCCGGACGCGTGGATAGGGTGGCTGCGCCCTGCATGTAGATTAGGGGGCCAGACGCATGGATAGGGTGGCTGCGCCCTGCATGTAGATTCAGGGGCTGGACGCATGGATAGGGTGGCTGCGCCCTGCATGTAGATTAGGGGGCCGGACGCGTGGATAGGGTGGCTGCGCCCTGCATGTAGATTAGTGGGCCGGACGCATGGATAGGGTGGCTGCGCCCTGCATGTAGATTCAGGGGCCGGACGCATGGATAGGGTGGCTGCGCCCTGCATGTAGATTCAGGGGCCGGACGCATGGATAGGGTGGCTGCGCCCTGCATGTAGATTCAGGGGCCGGACGCGTGGATAGGGTGGCTGTGCCCTGCATGTAGATTAGGGGGCCGGACGCGTGGATAGGGTGGCTGCGCCCTGCATGTAGATTAGGGGGCCAGACGCATGGATAGGGTGGCTGCGCCCTGCATGTAGATTCAGGGGCTGGACGCATGGATAGGGTGGCTGCGCCCTGCATGTAGATTAGGGGGGTGGACGTATGGATGGGGTGGCTGCACCCTGCATGTAGATTTGGGGGCCAGACGCATGGATAGGGTGGCTGCACCCTGCGTGTAGATTAGGGGGCCAGACGCATGGATAGGGTGGCTGTGCGCTGCATATAGATTTGGGGGCCGGATGCATGGATGGGGGGGGGGGGGGTGGCGCCGCCCCTGCATTACGCGCTGCCACTGGCTTCCCCCCCTCTGTTTTCACCTGGTGTTATGTCCAGTAACACACTTCCTTTATTTGAGCACCCCCCCCACTCTGGATGAAGGAGCACAGGGAGCACCTTTTGGACAGCAGCATTGTCATTCTGGGTGGGGGGGGGGGGGAGTGTTAAATGGACTAGCAGATTTAAATACACTAATGAATAGAAGCTGAACTCCATCTCATACTTTATAATCAGTTAGAACAAACAGTTTTTGTTCCTTTTGGAATAAAGGTTTACTTGTTAGATTGTAAGCTCTTCTGAGCAGGGCCCTCTTAATCCTCTTGTATTTTATTGCATTATAGCTGTATTGTCTCCTTTTATATATTGTAAAGTGCTGTGTAAACTGTTGGTGCTATATAAATCCTGTATAATAATTACATAAATATGTGAGCATTATACGCCCCCCTGCCAGTGGTAAACTGTTTATTCTGGTACAGCGCCACCTAGTGGCAAAGTAGCTAACTGCACCTGCCTCACACACTTTCTCGACGTGTATAGATAGATGGGAACCTCTCCTCTCTCCATCTTTATTCTTTTGATGGACTGTATAAGTAGAAATGTCTTTAGTTTTGTTCATTTTGAAAAGTCCGGACAGCAGCTGACGCAGCTACATTGTAACACGATATTTCCGCCTCCTGCATCTATAATACACTTTCATTGTCTTCACTTCCTGTCCACTTTCAAAGCAAATCGGCTGAAAAGGTCCCGGCTGTGTGAAGCGCAAAACCCGGGGAACCGGTTCAGTCCTCATCGATGGAAGAAGGAGCGAGTCAAGGGGAAGATTAAAGAACAGAATAAACAATGTCGCTGTTGCTTTAAAGAGGGCGGATCCCTTTTGACGGCTTTTTAACCCTATACGGTACAGGGAAGACAAGAATGTGAAGAGATTTCCTTCCGTTCGGATGAAGAGAGTGTACCAGATTAGATCCCACCACTAAATCTCAAAATATACACTGCGCCCTTCCAAAGAAAATAATAATAATCTGCTACCTTAACCACTTATCTGCTGGCACTGCAGAGATCACACTGGGGTGTCACTGTGCCCGTTGGGGGCCATGAACGTTGTCATCTGCTGGGTTCACAGCCACAGTGTACAGAGAGGATCCGAGGGGCTCTGTACCATGTGATCGCTGTGATGACCAATCACAGCTGTAAACAGTGCACTGTTTATTCCTTAGTTTCTCCTTGCGCTGGAAGGGGCGGGCTCTCCAATGTAAACAGTGCACTGTTTACATCTTTGATTGCTATCATTGGTCAACCCAGTTCTTGGTCATCAATGGGCACACTGGCCACCCTTGGGATTCGCTGATCTAGAACTAAAAAATGAATGAATCATTTGTTTATTCATTAGTTTCTCCTTGCTCTGGAAGGGGCGGGCTCTCCAATGTAAACAGTGCACTGTTTACATCTTTGATTGCTGTGATTGGTCATCAATGGGCACACTGGCCACCCTTGGGATTCGCTGATCTAGAACTAAAAAATGAATAAATCATTTTTTTTTATTCATTAGTTTCTCCTTACTCTGTTGTAATAGGAAGGGGCAGGCTCTCCAATGTAAACAGTGCACTGTTTACATCTGTGATCACGGTGACTGGTTATTACAGCAAACACATGGCACAGAGCCCTTCAGATCGGCTCTGTACGCTGTGCCTGGGAACCCAGCCGCTGGCTCAGTTCTTGGCCATCAATGGGCACAACCTACTGGAACTAATGAATGAAAGAGTCATTTGTTTATTCATTAGTTTCTCCTTACTCTGTTGTAATAGGAAGGGACAGGCTCTCCAATGTAAACAGTGCACTGTTTACATCTGTGAACACGGTGACTGGTTATTACAGCAAACACATGGCACAGAGCCCTTCAGATCGGCTCTGTACACTGTGCCTGTGAACCCAGCCACTGGCTGAGTTCTTGGCCATCAATGGGCACAACGAACTGGAACTAATGAATGAAAGAGTCATTTGTTTATTCATTAGTTTCTCCTTGCTCTGGAAGGGGCAAGGAGCTGAACTAGTCACTGTGATCGCAGATGTAAACACCGCACTGTTTACGTTGGAGAACCCGCCCCCTCCTATTAAAACAAAAAAAGGGGAAACTAATGAATGAGTGACTCGTGCATTTATTTGTTCTAGATCAGCGGATCCCAAGGGTGACCACTGACCTGTGTACCCATTGATGGCCATGAGCTGAGCTAGCAGCTGGGTTCACAGGCACAGTGTACAGAGAGGATCTGAGTGGCTCTGTACCATGTGATTGCTGTGATTACCAATCACAGCAGTCATAGATTTAAACAGTGCATTGTTTACGCTGGAGAGCCGGCCCCTTCCTCTGACAAGGAGAAACAAATTAATAAACAAATGACTATTTCATTCATTAGTTCCATATCCGTGTTCTCATTGATGGCCAAGAACTGAGCCAGCGGCTGGGTTCACAGTGTACAGAGCCGACCTGTAGGGCTCTGTGCCATGTGTTTGCTGTGATAACCAGTGCACTGTTTACGTTGGAGAGCCCGCCCCCTTATTACAACATAGCAAGGTGAAACTAATGAATATACAAATGACTCATTCATTCAGTAGTTCTAGATCAGTGGATCCCAAGGGTGGCAATGAACTGAGCCAGCAGCTGGGTTCACATACACTGTGTACAGAGAGAATCTGAGGGGCTCTGTACCATGTGATCGCTGTGATGACCAATCAATGAATGTCTCATTCCTTCATTAGTAGCAGATCCCAAGGTGACGGCATCATTTTAACCCTTTCACCCCCTTCCTCTCAGCTCCTCTCCTGGCTCTAATCTGACCCGTATATTAACCCCTCACCTCCCTTATCCTGCACATCTGTACATTAACCCTTTCATCGCCATCCTTATGTCTGTACTTGGTTAATAGTATCAGCCAGAGACCCTGCCCCTTTGTATTCATTTTAGCTGTGGGAGCCAGCTCTCTCGTTCGGCTTGAAGGAAGAGTCGGGACCAGACCTGTGTTGGCGTTCGACAGGTTGACGTGGATCTGCATCGCTGGACGACATGATGACACATGAGCAATGGGACTTTTTTGTATTAAAGGACTTGTCAAAAACTGCATCTGTCTTAATTTACATTTTATAGTGAAAGAGCAGCGGCACTCATTCACATAGGGGGGGGAGTGGTATCAGTGGTTCCCCCTTATTGTTAAAGTGGTTTCCAGTAAGCTCCCTGCCTGCAGACCCCCACCGGGCCAAGGTCGTGGGGTAGAGGCCCTTGTCCTCATCAACATGTTGACAAGGTGCTTTGTTGGGGGGAGCTCTTTTTAGTGTAGCCCCCCCCCCCCCAATGTAGAGGGCATGTAACCTCCCTGCCTGCAGACCCCCCACGGGGCCAAGGTAGTGGGTTAGAGGCCCTTGTCCTCATCAACATTTTGACAAGGTGCCTTGTCGGGGGAGCTATTTTCAGTGTAGCCCCCCCCATGTAGAGGGCATGTAACCTCCCTGCCTGCAGACCCCCCACCGGGCCAAGGTCGTGGGGTAGAGGCCCTTGTCCTCATCAACATGTTGACAAGGTGCTTTGTTGGGGGGAGCTCTTTTTAGTGTAGCCCCCCCCCAATGTAGAGGGCATGTAACCACCCTGCCTGCAGACCCCCCACGGGGCCAAGGTAGTGGGTTAGAGGCCCTTGTCCTCATCAACATTTTGACAAGGTGCTTTGTCGGGGGAGCTATTTTCAGTGTAGCCCCCCCCCATGTAGAGGGCATGTTACCTCCCTGCCTGCAGACCCCCACCGGGCCAAGGTTGTGGGGTAGAGGCCATTGTCCTCATCAACATGTTGACAAGGTGCTTTGTCGGGGGAGCTATTTTCAGTGTAGCCCCCCCCCATGTAGAGGGCATGTTACCTCCCTGCCTGCAGACCCCCACCGGGCCAAGGTCGTGGGGCAGAGGCCCTTGTCCTCATCAACATGTTGACGAGGTGCTTTGTCGGGGGGGGTAGCTATTTTTAGTGTAGCCCCCCCATGTAGAGGGCATGTTACCTCCCTGCCTGCAGACCCCCACCGGGCCAAGGTTGTGGGGTAGAGGCCTTTGTCCTCATCAACATGTTGACAAGGTGCTTTGTCGGGGGGAGATCTTTTTAGTGTAGTCCCCCCCCCCCATGTAAAGGGCATGTGACCTAGTAAGGGGAAGGCACACTTATCCCTCCGTTTCCTGGACTGCCACCCTGCATGCTTGGATTAGGGTGTGTAGCCTTGCGGTGCGGCGTGCAGCTTCTCCCCCTCTCCCTCCCATCGTCATTCACATGCTGGAGGGAGAAGGAAGTCTGTGTGTAACAGGGCAGGCAGCCAATAGCCTGTACCATGTCTGCAGTCTCTGACCATCTCCTGTACATGCTGTCTCTGACCATCTGTTTTATTTACACTGAACACAGGACAGGAGAATGCTGATTTGACAATTTCAGCTGTTTCTGTCTCTGACCCTCTCCTGTACCATGTCTTACGTCTCTGACCATGTCCTGTATCGAGTCTGCAGTCTATGTCTGCAGTCTGACAATCTCTTTTATTTTTTTCATAAATTTTTTGGCATTGGGTCCCTGACATTCTGTCTTCAGTCTCTGACCATCTCCTGTACTATGTCTGCAGTCTCTGACCATCTCCTGTACCATGTCTGCAGTCTCTGACCATCTCCTGTACCATGTCTCCAGTCTCTGACCGTCTCCTGTATCATGTCTGACTGCAGTCTCTGACCATCTGTACCATGTCTGCAGTCTCTGACCTTCTCCTGTACTATGTCTGCAGTCTCTGACCATCTGCTGTCTTGAGTCTCTGACCCTCTCCTGTACCATGTCTGCACGTCTCTGACCATCTCCTGTACCGTCTCCTGTACTATGTCTGCAGTCTGACCGTCTCCTGTACCATGTCCTCCTGACCGTCTCATGTACCATCTGCACTCTGACCAACTCCTGTACTATGTCTTCAGTCTCTGACCATCTCCTGTACAATGTCTGCAGTCTCTGACCGTCTCCTGTGTACTATGTCCTCAGTCTCTGACCATCTCATGTACCATGTCTCCAGTCTCTGACCGTCTCCTGTATCATGTCCTCTGCCTGCAGTCTCTGACCGTTTCCTGTACCATGTCTGCAGTCTCTGACCATCTCCTGTATATGTCTGCAGTCTCTGACGTCTCCTGTACATGTCTGCAGTCTCTGACCGTCTTTCCTGTACTATGTCTGCGTCTCTGACCGTCTACTGTATGTCTGCAGTCTCTGACCGTCTCCTGTACTATGTCTGCAGTCTCTTCCTGTACTATGTCTGCAGTCTCTGACCCGTTCCTGTACTATGTCTGCAGTGTCTCGCTACAAAGGCAATATTTCTGTTATATATTTCTGCAGTCTACCCTGCACTGACAGTCGTCTTGACACCTCCTGTAGTACGTTTTTGCAGTCTCTGATCATCTACCTGTAGTATTTTTTTTTTAAAGGGGGGGGGGGGGGCATGGCAGGTGGTGAGGGAAAGGGCTGAAGGTGCAGTGGGTGGTAAGGCAAGGGAGGCTGCAGGCACAGTAGATAATAAGGAAAGGGGTCCCAGGTGCAGTGGGTGGGTGTGATGGGGGAAGGAGTGCCTAGGCACAAGTGGTGGTTTAATGAGGGGCTGGTATGTTTTTTTGGAGGTAACCACCTGCCTTTTTTTCTTTCTTTGTGGGGTCCCTCATTAATATCTATTATCAAGGGTAAGAGCCTGGTATGTTTTTTTGGAGGTAACCACCTGCCTTTTTTTCTTTCTTTGTGGGGGGGGGGGGGGGAGGGATGCGCAAATCATATCTTCCAACGCAGGTGTTTTTTTTTTTCGCATTCAGTCCTCCAGTCACACCAGGGCATTTTGGGATTGCGAACGCACTACAATCACAAAATGCAGGTTCAGGTGCCATTAGTTTCAATGGCACCTGAAGCGTGGGGCAATTGTGGCAAGTTGCATTGCTTGAAGCTTGTCGCCCCAAAAGAAACTTTGCTCTCCTTTTTTGTGCGACAAGCTTCATGCGATGCAGTTTGCCGCGATTGCCGTGCAGTGAATCGCGTGGCGGTTCTCTTGCTACGTTTTGTCTTTTACATGATGATGAAATGTGATTTCCTCGGCGCATTGTGAGATTGGTCCTGGTGACACCTGGTGGAGATTAGACTCGGCGGTGATGAATACAGATCGCCCTTTAACATGGTGAGAAATCAATAAATGAATATTAACACCGAAACAAGGGGACATTCATTTGAAATAACGTGATGGATTGAGGGGGGGGGGGGGGACAGGTCCTTTAAGGGTGAATATGGATTAACTGAAGTCAGCTCTGACGGGTAGAAGAACATTTCATGTGAAGACGTTCACCTAAAAGGAATTTATTTGAACAATTTCACTGCTAAAAATGAACAGACATTCACTTCTATTGACAGGACTCACCCACCCATCATAGACCTTCAATCTTTAGGGGTTATCTGTGCTAAAGGACCCATTCACTTTTATAGTACTATATAGAGATTGCTAATCACATTTTCTAATAGACAACCACTAGAGGGAGCAATAACAGATTTGTGTATGATTGGCAAAAAATCTAAATATGCGACAGCAAGAAAATATGAAAGGGGCAAATATTGCAGTGATAACTCATAAATAGGTACTATTATGAATATAGCGTGGTCTTCTGGACCATTCAAGTAGTCAGTGCCAGCTTTTCCTCCCTTGGTAAAGGATGAGAGCTTCAAAGAAAAGAGCGTCCCGGCATCCTTGTAGCAAAATGTCTTTATTGTAACAAGTAAATAGTGATGCATTCACAAGTTAAAATGCTTGAACAGAGACATACGACAAGGAAGCGTGTGACCAGGAACCACCAGGATGGATGTTGGGCTGGGTTGGAGAGTTGGGTTTGGTGTTTGGAACGCATTCGTGCGTTGGAGATCACACACCTCTCTTCCGCTTCCTCTCCTTGTCCGTCACTGTGCAACTTCAGGATCCTGTTGTGTGGGAAATGTGTTTCAATGAAACCTATCCCCGTCATCAGCCTGTATGTTTTCTAAACACCGGACCCAAAGCCCCACTCCGTACTGGGGGTTCGATTGGCAGTTCGTGGCGGACATTCTGGCTTGTCCATTCTGGCTTGTCCATTCTGCCACTGTGCAAGGTTTTTTATTTTGCAATATGTCACCTCTTCACCGCCTGTTAAAACCCTGTAAGCCGCCACCGCAAGACTATTCCTCCCACTGAATCCAAGAGTGGGCACTATTCCTCTCTCTGAATCCAAGGATGGGCACTATTTCTCCCACTGAATCCAAGGATGGGCACTATTCCTCCCACTGAATCCAAGGGTGGGCACTACTTCTCCCACTGAATCCAAGGGTGGGCACTATTCCTCCCACTGAATCCAAGGGTGGGCACTATTCCTCCCACTGAATCCGAGGATGGACACTATTCCTTCCACTGAATCCAAGGATGGGCACTTTTCCTTCCTCTGTATCCAAGGCTGGGCACTATTCCTCCCTCTGAATCCAAGGATGGGCACTATTCCTCCCACTGAATCCAAGGATGGGCACTATTCCTCCCACTGACACCAACAATACAGCACTAGTCCTCTTATTGAAACCAATGGTGGGGCAATGTTCCACCTACTGATACCAATAATGGGGCACTATTTCCCCCACTAACTCAAATGATGGGGCAATTTCTCCCACTGACACCAATGGTGGGACACTATTCTTTTCACTGAAACCAATGTTGGGGCACTATTCTTCCCACTGATACCAATGGTGAGGGACTATTCCTTCTACTGTGTTTAGAATGCATGCATGCTGATGAAGGGGATAGGTTTCCCTGAAATACATTCCCCAAACAACAGTATCCTGACTTTGCACAGTGGCAGGATTGGTACCTAGCAAGAAGAAGAAGTGGAAGGCCGGTGTTGTATCATTACCAGTCCCCCATCACGAAGTGTCCGAGGTGTACTGCGTACACAGGACACCCTGATTCCGAAAATTGCAGAGGATGAACGGCGCCTGCGCCGTGAGTCCACTTTCAAGCCCCACCATCCAAGTGGACATAGAGTTAGAATATAAAAGAGCCGAGCGCAGCGAGGCCGTGCCCGAAGCGATCCCGCGAGGGGCCCTCTAAGTTTGACTAACCCTATGTCCGCTTGGATGGTGGGGGCTTCACCTCGACTCACGGCGCAGGCGCCGTTCATCTTCCGACAATTTCCGAAAATCCTCATGCTCCGTACTGCGCATGCGCAGTACACTTCGGACACCTAGTGACAGCCGGACACTTGGTGATAGAACACCGGCAGAGGGAAGTATGTGCTCCCCAATGCCAACATGCATTCCAAACATCAAACCCAACGCTCCAATCCACTGCATCACAACTGTGTTCAAGGTGGTTGGGGCGCAGACCCACGACACAACATTTTCCTGTGGCATGTGTACAACTTACTCCAGCCGCTGTGTTGGGTTACGTGGGGGTGGTAAAACTACAGCTCAAACTAAGCCTAGTGAAGTTTTGGTACACTATGCACTGTGCTCCCTTCCCCTCTCCTCCCCTCTCTTCTCTTCCCTTCCCTTTTGCTTCTCTTCTTTTCTCCTCCCCTCTTCTATCATCTCTTCTCTTACCTTCCCCTCTCTTCCCTTCTCCCCTCCTCTCCTATCATCTTTTCCTCTCCCTTCCCTTCCCTCCCTTCCCCTCTCCTTTCTTCCCCTCTCTTCCCTTCCCTTACTTTCTCTTCTTTTCCCCTCTCCTCTCATATCATCTCTTCCTCTCCCTTCACTTCTCTTCCCCTCTCTTTCCTTCCTTTCCCCATATCATCTCTTCCTCTCCCTCCACTTCTCTTCCCCTCTCTTCCCATATCTTCTCTTCCTCTCCCTTCACTTCTCTTCCTCTCCCTTCCTCTCTCCCCTCTCTTTCCTTCCTTTCCCCTCTCTTCCCTTCTCTTCTCCCCCCTCCTATCTCTCCTATCATCTCTTTACCTTCCCCTTCTTCCCTCTCTCCTCTCCTATACCTTCCCCTCTCTTCCCTTCTCCCCTCCTCTCCTATCATCTTTTCCTCTCCCTTCCCTTCCTTCCTCCCCTCCCCTCTCCTTTCTTCCCCTCTCTTCCCTTCCCTTACTTTCTCTTATTTTCCCCTCTCCTCTCATATCATCTCTTCCTCTCCCTATACTTCTCTTTCCCTCTCTTACCTTCCCTTCTCTTCTCCTCTCCTATCATCTCTTCTACTCCCTTCCCCTCCCTCCCCTCCGTGCTCCTTTCTTCCCTTCCCTTACTTTCATTTATTTTCCCCTCTCCTCTCCTATCATCTCTTCCTCTCCCTTCCCTGCCCTCTGTAAGGCAAGAGCCATTTAGCATCTCTACCCCCATGAACTGTCTGCATATTTTAGTGGCTGCATTTGGAATTGTGTTTCCTGATGACGGGATTACAGCACAATGTTCTGTTCTGTTCTGCCACAGCGACTGGAAATTTCTAGTTTCCTGCACAAATCAATATCAGCCGTATGACGATCGGTTCTCACACTCGCCTGTGCTCTGCAAAACCATCCGCGGTGGAACGCTTTTCAGACTGAGGCTAATCAACTTCTGTCAGGAATTCAAAAGGCAATCCTGCCACCTTCTGAACGCCTGTGTGTTTTTTTTGTGTTGTCAATCAGCGATTTAAAATGGAGCCAATTCACCGCAACCCCTTTGACATGAATGGTTAAGTTTGGAGCTGGACAAGCCACATTCAATTTGCAGTGACCTGTGAACAACCCTCTTCGGCTGTTTCTTTAGATTTTGAGTGGGCAGCCATTGGGTGGTACAACCGCAGCTCAGCCACCTGTTTTTACAGCTCCCCAGCCGCCCGTGTGATAGAGGCCATACTTTGCTACTAAAGGATGAGAGTCAGAGGCGTAACTAGAACCTTCAGGGCCCAGGTGTAAGAAACCATGATAGCCCCCCTGACCCCTGATAGCAGTGCCGCCTATCAGTGCTCAATGCCCATCAGTGTGACCTATCAGTGCTCATCAATGCTGCCTATCAGTGCTCATCTATTTTGCCTATCAGTGCCCATCAATGCCGCCTATCAGTGCCACCTATTAGGGATGCCTATCAGTGCTCAATTCCTATCAGGGCCACCTATCAGTGCTCATAAATGCTGCCTATCAGTGCCTATCAATTCCGCCTATCAGTGCCCATCAATGCTGCCTATCGGTGCCCATTAATTCCACCTATCAGTACTCATCAATGCTGCCTATGAGCATCCATTAGTGCCACCTATCAGCATCTATCAGTACTCAAAGCCCATCAGTTCCACCTACCTGTGCTCATCAATACTGCCTATCAGTGCCCATCAATTCCGCCTATCAGTGCCCATCAATGCTGCCTATCAGTGCCCATCCAATTCCACCTATCAGTGCCCATCAATTCCGCCTATCAGTGCCCATCAATTCCGCCTATCAGTGCCCATTAATTCCACCTATCAGTGCTCATCAATGCCGCCTATGAGCGTCCATCAGTGCCACCTATCAGTGCTGCTTATCAGTGCTCAATGCCCATCAGTGCCACCTCCCAGTGCTCATCAATGCTGCTTATCAGTGCCCATCAATTCCACCTATCAGTGCTTATTAATGCTGCCTATCAGGGTCCATCAATGCCACCTATCAGCGTCTACCAGTGCTCAATGCCCATCAGTGCCACCTATTAGTGCTCATCAATGCTACCTATCAGTGCTCATCAGTGCAGCCTATTAGTGTTTATCAATCCCACCTATTAGTGCCTCCTATCAGTGCTCATCGATCACTGCCATCTGCCTCCCCAGCAGGTCTCTGAGCAGAGATCGCGTCTCTCATACAGCTCACACCTGTCATTGACAGTTCTCCCTTTCTCCTCTCTCGCATGGGATGAGGGAGGAGACAGTCGTTCTGCACCATCTCCAACACCCCCCCCCCTCCTGTTTGTGCTCTGCGGGAAGTGTGAGCTTGTTAGCTTCACATTTGACTTCCCGCAGAGCACAAACAGGAGGGGGGGGGGGGTGTTGGAGACGGTGCAGAACGACTGTCTCCTCCCTCATCCCATGCGAGAGAGGAGAGGGGGAGAACCTCTGGGGGAATCTAGGATGGAAAAGGACCTGGGGGTCCTAGTAGATGATAGGCTCAGCAATGGCGCTGCTAACAAAGCAAACAGAATATTGGCATTAAAAAGGGGATCAACTCCAGAGATAAAACGATAATTCTCCAGCTCTACAAGACTCTGGTCCGGCCGCACCTGGAGTATGCTGTCCAGTTCTGGGCGCCAGTCCTCAGGAAGGATGTACTGGAAATGGAGCGAGTACAAAGAAGGGCAACAAAGCTAATAAAGGGTCTGGAGGATATTAGTTATGAGGAAAGGTTGTGAGCACTGAACTTATTCTCTCTGGAGAAGAGACGCTTGAGAGGGGATATGATTTAAATTTATGAATACCGTACTGGTGACCCCACAATAGGGGGAAGGGAGTTTAACAAGACAAGAAGGGAGTTTAATAAGAAAAGAGGTTTAACCTTAAACTACGTAGAGGGTTATTTACTGTCAGAGCGGCAAGGATGTGGAATTCCCTTCCACAGGCGGTGGTCTCAGCGGGGAGCATCAATAGTTTTAAGAAACTATTAGATAAGCACCTGAACGACCACAACATACAGGGATATACAATGTAATACTGACATATAATCACACACATAGGTTGGACTTGTGTCTTTTTTCGACCTCACCTACTATTATTATTATTCACGATTTATATAGCGCCAACAGTTTACGCAGCACTTTACAATGTAGAGGGGGGACAACACAATTACAGTTCAATACAAAAGGTACAGGAGGGCCCGGCTCATAGAGCTTACATTCTAAAGGGAGGGGTGGTGGTACAAAAGGTAATAGCATGTACTATGTAACTATGTCAATGACAGCTGTGAGCTGTATGAGAGACACGCTCTCTGCTCAGAGACCTGCGATTAGCAACCCCGCTGGGGCCCCCTGACAGTAGGCAGAATGCCAGGGCCCGGTCACAAGTGCGGCTGCTGCGACTTTGGTAATTTCGCCACTGACGAGTGTTTCCCGACTGATGTATGCCCAGCAAAGCTGGGACAAGGGGTGGGCAGGAGGGGAAGCTGCCCTGGGCACTGTGGTATCATGTGAGGTGGGAGGGCACCACAAACATATTGGGGGGGGGGGGGGGGGATTTGTGTTGGAAGGGGGCAAGTATTGTTCTAGTAGGGGGTTCGAGTGGTGATTTATGGGGATTTGTGCTGGGTGGAGACATTTTTAGGGGAAGAGGATTTGTGCTGGGAAGGGTGAATTTTTTTTTGGGGGGGGGGGGGGCATTTAAGCTAGGGGAGATTTGAGGGATGGGGGGCAAATATTTCAGCAGGGGGCACATTTGTACTGGTAGGAGGGGGAATTTATGCTTGGCGGGGTTAGCTCGCAGATTAGTGCTCAGTGTTTTTGTGGGGGGATTTTTGCTGACACTTAATGCTCATATTGCTTGCGGGGGGGGGGCACAGTTTGCCATGTTCGCTCTGGGCTCTAGATCTTGTCCCGGTACTGATGCCCAGATTGATTTTATTATTTGTTTAATTTAATATTAAATTGCAAATGCATATATTTACTAATAATGTTTCCTGATATAGTTTTCCTTGCTACATGATTTTCTAGCCCTGATGAAGGAAGCCTTCTGGTACCTTGAAACGCGTTGGAAATTTTTAAACAAACGCTAAAATCTTCACACTCTTCTATTTAATCCGGCTGTACCACTTACCACCCCGAAGGAGCCGCTGATAGATGGGTCCCCGATTCCAGGTGACAACGACCCTTCTGGCAATGCTGCACCATGTGACACACCAAGGCAAAGAAAGAGGTTTTAGTCTGTGAAATACTCACCACAAAGCAACACATTGTCAGGATCCGGATCTCTGCTGCGTCTGGCAGGATCTCTACTTGCTGAGCCACCCAAGAGGCTGGACAGTTCTCTGGACAATTCCTTAGACAATCTTGCCTTGTGTCCGGACCCAGGGTCTGAACCTGCAACCTCTGCTGTGTCTGGCAGCATCACTTCTTGCTGAGCCACCAGAGATGCTGGAGAGCGCCTTGAAGAATTCTTTGGACAATCTTGCCTTGAACCTTGTTTCTCCTGAACCTTGAACTCTTTGCTCCTCCCATGAACTTCCTATTTAAGCCATGCCTTTGCACTTCCTGTTTACCAGATTATTGTGCTCTCTCCAGCCAATATCTCACCCTTGTCATCCCTGCTGCCGCCTGTATCTTCGCTACCATTCATTAGGCTTGTTCTTCGACTACGCTTCCTCTCGATCCCTACCTGCAACCACTTGTTACTGACCTTTGGATTGTTTACTGACTAGGCTTCTGCTTGATCCCTCCTGCAATATCTGCTACTAGAACCCAGCTTGCTCACCTCCTGGTGGGGCGATTCTGAGGCCAACGACCTGGCACTAACCCACAGCAAAACCCATCCCCACCATCAGGAGCTCTGGTGAATACTGGTTAGTGCTTAGACCCTTCATTAGGCTTGTCCTTCGACTACGCTTCCTCTCGATCCCTACCTGCAACCACTTGTTACTGACCTTTGGCTTGTTTACTGACTAGGCTTCTGCTTGATCCCTCCTGCAATATCTGCTACTGGAACCCAGCTTGCTCACCTCCTGGTGGGGCGATTCTGAGGCCAACGACCTGGCACTAACCCACAGCAAAACCCATCCCCGCCATCAGGAGCTCTGGTGAATACTGGTTAGTGCTTAGACCCTGCACCTCGGATGAGCCACGTCATCTGCCAGGGTGACCAGCTTGTGGACTTATCAAGCTGGGCGGAGGGAGCCTCTCTACTGCTATTGCTACTGGTCTCTGAGCCTGACTGTGACACCTCATAAACGTTGGGGTCCAAAGTTCCTATGGTATAGGGCAGTGATGGTGAACCTTGGCACTCCAAATGTTTTGGAACTACATTTCCCATGATGCTCATGCACTCTGCAGTGTAGTCGAGCATCATGGGAAATGTAGTTCCAAAACATCTGGGGTGCCAAGGTTCGCCATGACTGGTATAGGGCGTAAATACCCAAATTGTGTTCTAAGGTGACACTGTCCCTTTAAGAAGTGGGCAAAGTAGCTGTGGCCTATGGTACCTCACCACTTTTTAGTCTGTAATTCTCCTCCCGAACGTTGGTGTCTGGAACCTCTGGCATTGGTGGTGACTTCGGACCCAGTGATGGCGATCTCTCACAGAACCAATGATGTCTATTTTGACCAGCTCGCCAGGTCTCTCTGACAACTGTGCCCTCCATGCCGATATGACGGCCCAGTCCTTCTCCAACATTTTCACCACGGCAGCTGTCCAACTCAGCAGCCCAGCTTCTGGTCTCCTCTGACCCTTGGTTCCCACCTATGCGTTTTTTGTGCGTTTTACAGTAATGCAACATAGTTTCCTATGGCGTAGCGTGTTTTGAAAAGGGTCAGGGACTTTTTTTCCGCAGCAGACTGCGTTTTGCGTCTAATAGACTTCAATGGACCAGCACCAAAAATGCAAGTTTTGCTTTTTTTGTTTTTTGCGTTTTACAGGGTTTTTTTCTGCTAATAGGAAAGTATGAGAGTTCTGTTCATGGAGTGTGACTTTGATGTGACCTTGATGCGACTTTACACTCTCCGGCACTCAAGTAGCATCAAAGTAGTGCAGGAACCTTTATGTGTCCAAAGTCTCATGTTAGGGTTAGAATTTAGAGTTGGGGTAATTGTTAGGCTTGGGGTTATTGGTAATGGTTAGGGTTAGAAGGCTAACCCGAACTATTACCACTAACCCTTATGCCGCATACACACGATCGGGAATTCTCGTCGGAAAAGCCTTGGTGGTTGCCATAAATCTTTCTCCTATTTTGTAGACGCTATAAACTTTGCGCAAACCAATCAATATCAGCTTATTGCGTTTTTTTTTTTACCAAGAATATGTAGAAGAATACATATCGGCCTAAACTGATGAAGAAATCGTTTTTTTTTATTTATTTTTGGGGGATATTTTTTATAGCAAAAAGTAAAAAAAAATGTGTTTTTTTTCAAAATTATCGCTCTTTTTTTGTTCATAGCGCAAAAAATAAAAAACCGCAGAGGTGATCAAATACCACCAAAAGAAAGCTCTATTTGTGGGGAAAAAAAGGATGTCAACTTGTTTGGGAGCCACGTCGCACGACCGCGCAATTGTCAGTTAAAGTGACTCAGTGCCGAATCGCAAAAAGTGCTCTGGTCTTTGGCCAGTAAAATGGTCCGGGGCTTAAAGCGGGGTTCCACCCTAAAATCGGAACCCTCCCCCCCCCCCTCCAGTGTCACATTTGGCACCTTTCAGGGGGGAGGGGGGGTGCAGATACCTGTCTAAGACAGGTATTTGCACCCACTTCCGGGCATAGACTCCCACGGGAGTCTATGCCTCTTCCTGTCCCGCCGCGCTGTCTGCTGGGACACACACGGGTCCCAGAGACAGCGCGGAGCATTCCTATTGCGTTGCGCAACTCGCGCATGCGCAATAGGGAACAGGGAAGTGAAGCTGCAAGGCTTCATTTCCTGATTCCCATACCCAAGATGGCGGCGGCAGCATCCGAGGACCGAGGGACGGTTCGGCCTCAGGTGCCGACGTCGCTGGACCCTGTGACAGGTGAGTGTCCTTATTTTAAAAGTCAGCAGCTGCAGTATTTGTAGCTGCTGACTTTTAAAAAAAAAAAATTTCGCCGGACTCCCTCTTTAACCGCTTCCCGGCCGCCTCCTGCAGAATGGCACGGCTAGGCAAAAGCACGTATAGGTACGTTGCCCTTTAATTGCCTAGCCGTGGGTCGCGCGCGTGACCCGGTCGGGAGCTCCGTGATCACGGCCGCGGGACCAGCGACCCGATTGCCGCTGGTGTCCCGCGATCGGGTCACAGAGCTGAAGAACGGGGAGAGGTCTGTGTAAACAAACCTCTCCCCGCGCTTCCTACACTGACTGTCACTGATCGGCTGTTCCCGGTCATCGGGAAAGCCGATCAATGATGTCAGACGTCAGCCCCACCCCCTAATGTAAAAAAAAAACACACGTCACAGCCCATAACCCCTCCCCTAGTGGTTAACTCTTTCACTGCCAGTGTAATTTATACAGGAATCAATGACAATTGTCCCAAAAATGTGTCAAAAATGTCCGATGTGTCCGCCATAATGTCGCAGTCACAATAAAAATCGCTAATTGCGATTTTTTTTTTTACCAAAAATATTAGAAGAATACGTATCGGCCTAAACTGAGGAAAAAAATAGTTTTTTTTATATTTTTTGGGGATATTTATTATAGGAAAAAATATTGCATTTTTTTCAAAATTGTCGCTCTATTTTTGTTTATAGCGCAAAAAATAAAAACCGCAGGGGCGATCAAATACCATCAAAAGAAAGCTCTACTTGTGGGAAAAAAAGGACGTCAATTTTGTTTGGGAGCCACGTCGCACGACCGCGCAATTGTCAGTTAAAGCGACCCAGTGCCGAATCGCAAAAAGGGGCCTGGTCCTTTGTATGGCAATTGGTCCGGGGCTGAAGTGGTTAAGTGGTTAAAGTGACGCAGTGCCGTATCGCGAATAATGACCTGGTCATGAAGGGAGGTAAATCTTCCGGAGGGCAAGTGGTTAAAAAATACATTTAATGATATAAATACAACGCTGCACTATTATATCTTCTTGGAGTTCGGCTTCCTGTGCGGTGCTCCTGTAAGGTGCGTTGAGGTTCTTATTCAGGACAAATTGCAGTTCTGTGCGTTGCCGTACATTATGGAAACTCGCTAGAGGGCGCAATTTACCTTCACTTATCGCAGCTCACAGATCCGTGCCGACCCAGCTGCAGCTTCCCACAAATCCAGACATGCCTCTCTCTCTCTCTCTCTCTCTCTCTCTCTTTCTCTCTCTCTCTCTCTCTCTCTCTCTCTCTCTCTCTCTCTCTCTCTCTCTCTCTCTCTCGCAGAGCTTGTTTTGGTCTTGATGGAAATCATTTGTGTAATTCTTCTGTTTGCTGTGATTGGAGCGGGTGACGAGCCGGGGCCCTCCCCGCCCCACAATGCTGTTGTTGTGAGATTAAACATTTCACCCCCGGGGGGCATCAGTTCTGCACGGAATCCGCTCGCTGCAGGTCGCGTCACGTCACCCACTTTCAGCTGTCAGTAGACTTCCAAGCATTTAGCCTGACAGCTCACACCGGTCCCATGTCTTACAGGATGGCGTGAACAGGGGGGATCTCATTTATCTGCCACTGTCGCTGACTTCTGACCTCCCCTTTAGTCTCGCACGGTTGTAGCCAGTGCTGGGACAAGGTCATCCAGTGCCCAGGGCAAAGATGCCAAATTGAGAGCTGTGTGAAGTTGGCACCCCATGTTTGTAAAACCTGAATAAAAATATACCATTTGTTTGTGCCGCGTTTGTGCTGATTTGTGCCGCAAAAATTTGCGTTTGTGCCGGTTCGGTTTCTGAGATATTAAACATTCAATTTAATGCAAGCCCCGCCCACTTTGCACCCCATATTGCTGAATTTGAAAAGCAAACGCGCCATTCGTTTGTGCTGCAAAAATAAACGTTTGTGACGCTTTGGTTGTGGAGATATTGTGCGTTATAGTTGCTGCAACCCCGCCCACTTTGCAACCAATATTTGCTGAATTTGAAAAACAAACGCGCCATTCGTTTGTGCCGCGTTTGTGCTGGTTTGTGCTGCAAAAATAAATGTTTGTGCCGCTTTGGTTGTGGAGATATTGTGCGTTATAGTTGCTGCAACCCCGCCCACTTTGCAACCAATATTTGCTGAATTTGAAAAACAAACGCGCCATTCGTTTGTGCTGGTTTGTGCCGCAAAAATAAACGTTTGTGCCGCTTTGGTTGCGGAGATATTGTGCGTTATAGTTGCTGCAACCCCGCCCACTTTGCAAACGCGGCACAAACGAATGACGCGTTTGTTTTTCAAATTCAGCAATATGGGGTGCAAAGTGGGCGGGGCTTGCATTAAATTGAATGTTTAATATCTCAGAAACCGAACCGGCACAAACGCTAATTTTTGCGGCACAAATCAGCACAAATGCGGCACAAACAAATGGTATATTTTTACTCAGGTTTTACAAACATGGGGTGCCAACTTCACACAGCTCAAATTGAACCCTCCCTCAACCGCTCACAATATGTAAGCTTAGGGGATCCTATGCCCAGCAACAGAAGGAAAGCGCCCCCTTCCCTACAGTAAACCATTGCGCCCAGGGCAGCCGCCCCCTCCTGCCCACCCCTAGTCCCGGCTCCTGGTTGTAGCGGCTCCTCTCCTGGACTGAAACGGCTTCCTCTGATTTCGCCGCACACTGTGAGCTTTCCACAGTGTGCATTAGAAGCTGCAGCAAGTCAGATCAAGCCCCCACCTAATTTCCTGGCTGGAGGACGCCCACTGATCTCGGGTGCAAGGCTTTGCAGGCTCCTATGGAAAAAATAAAAACGTTATACATGTTTTCCTACAAGTAGGGGTGCATTGATTATGTTTTTCTATAAAGGTGAACGGAGCCTTTAACTCTTTCGCTGCCAGAGCCGTTTTTGCATTTTTATTGCACACTTCAGCCCCCCAGAAGACTTTACTCCCTTCCTGACCAGAGCACTTTTTGCAATTCAGCACTGTGTCGTTTTAACTGACAATTGCGCGGTCGTGCGGCGTAGCACCCAAACAAAATTGGCGTCCTTTTTTTCCCACAAATAGAGCTTTCTTTTGGTGGTATTTGATCACCTCTGCGGTTTTTATTTTTTGCGCTACAAACAAAAGAAGAGCGGCAAGTTTGAAAGAAACACAATATTTTTTATTTTTTGCTATAATAAATATCCAAATTTTTAAAAAAACAAAACAATTTTTTTTCATCAGTTTAGCCCGATAAGTATTCTTCTACATATTTTTGGTAAAAAAAAAAATCGCAATAAGCGTATATTGATTGGTTTGCGCAAAAGTTATAGCGTCTATAAAATAGGGGATAGATTTATGCCATTTTTATTAATTAATTTTTTTTTTGTTATTAGTAATGGCGGCTTCTGCAATTGTTATCATGACTGTGACATTATGGCGGACACATCGGAACACTTTTGACACTATTTGGGATCATTGTCATTTATATAGCGATCAGTGCTATAAAAATGCACTGATTACTGTATAAATGTCACTGGCAGGGAAGGGGGTTAACACTAGAGGGCGATCACGTAGTTAAATGTGTTACCTAGGAAGTGATTCTAACTGTAGGGGGAGGGGACTCACAAGGGGAGGAGACCGATCAGTGTTTCTCTGTACTGGGAACACACGATCGGTATCCTCTCCCCAGACAGGACTTGGATCTGAATTTTGGAAGTGAATTTTAACCCTTTCATGCCTAAGCCTAAGAGAAGACAGCAGTGGAGGGAGAAGACTGGAGGAAGAGCACATCACCAGAGAGAGAAGACCAGAGGAAGAACGCATCGCTAGAGGGAGAAGACCAGAGGAAGAACGCATCACTAGAGGGAGAAGACAGCAGCAGAGGGAGAAGACCAGAGGAAGAACGCATCGCTAGAGGGAGAAGACAGCAGCAGAGGGAGAAGACCAGAGGAAGAACGCATCGCTAGAGGGAGAAGACAGCAGCAGAGGGAGAAGACCAGAGGAAGAACGCATCGCTAGAGGGAGAAGACAGCAGCGGCAGGAGAAAACTGGAGGAAGAGCACATCACTGGAGGGAGAAGACAGCAGCAGCGGGAGAAGACCGGAGGAAGAACACATCACCAGAGGGAGAAGACATCAGTGGAGGGAGAAGACCGGAGGAAGAACACATCACCAGAGGGAGAAGACAGCAGTGGAGGGAGAAGACCAGAGGAAGAACATCACCAGAGGGAGAAGACATCAGCGGCGGGAGAAGACCAGAGGAAGAACACATCACCAGAGGGAGAAGACAGCAGTGGAGGGAGAAGACCAGAGGAAGAACATCACCAGAGGGAGAAGACAGTAGACATGTGCGATTCGTTTCGTACGAATTCGTAATTCGTACGAATTTTTCGAAATGCGTACGAATTTACGAATCTGTAGTACGAATTTTTTTTTTTACGAATTCCGTACGGAATACGAAATTCCATTTACGAATTTCGTCGCCGAATGATTTGAATGAATTCGAATGAATTCGAATGACAAAGTGTCATTTTTGCAGGAAAAATTCCGTTTACGAATTTCAGCTCCAAATTATTCGAATCCAACTACCAATATCAAATTTCAACTAATTCAAACGAAATTATTATAGCAGATATAACGAATGAATTCGAATGAATTCGAATGATTCGAATGACAAAGTGACTTCAGGTCTGGGATGGATTTTAAGGGGAACCCCGGCCAAAAAAAAAAAAAAAATGGCGTAGGGTCCCCCTCAAAATCCATACCAGACCCTTTATCCGAGCACGCAACCTGGCAGGCCGCAGGAAAAGAGGGGGGGACGAGAGCGGCCCCCCCTCCCGCCTGAACCGTACCAGGCCACATGCCCTCAACATTGGGAGGGTGCTTTGGGGTCTCAAGGGCCTCATCCCCACAACCCTGGCCGGTGGTTGTGGAGGTCTGCGGGCGGGGGGCTTATCGGAATCTGGAAGCCCCCTTTAACAAGGGGACCCCCAGATCCCGGCCCCCCCCTGTGTGAAATGGTAAGGGGGTACAAAAGTACCCCTACCATTTCACCAAAAAAGGTGACAAAAATGGTAAAAATGACAGGAGACGGTCTTTGACAATTCCTTTATTAAAATCTTCTTTCTTCTGGTCTTCCTTTCTTCATCCTTCGGTTTCTTCATCTTCTCCTTCCGTCATCTTCTTCCATCTTCTTCTTCCTCCGATTCGCTTTTTCTTGCTCCGGTCTTCTCGTCCGGCATCGGCGTCTCTTCTCGCAGGCCGCTCCTCGCAATGGGAGGCTCCCGCTCTGTGAGGCTTTGCTGCGTCTGACAGGTCTTTTATAACGGAGGGCACCTGGTAACCCCGCCCCCTCTGACGCACGGGGACGTCATGGGGACTTCCCTATGGCTTTCCCCATTACGTCAGAGGGGGCGGGGTTACCAGGTGCCTTCGTTATAAAAGACCTGCGAAGCCTCACAGAGCGGGAGCCTCCCATTGCGAGGAGCGGCCTGCGAGAAGAGACGCCGATGCCGGACGAGAAGGACGAGAAGACCGGAGCAAGAAGAAGCGAATCGGAGAAAGAAGAAGATGGAAGAAGATGACGGAAGGAGAAGATGAAGAAACCGAAGGATGAAGAAAGAAGAAAGAAGATTTTAATAAAGGAATTGTCAAAGACCGTCTCCTGTCATTTTTAACATTTTTGACACTTTTTTGGTGAAATGGTAGGGGTACTTTTGTACCCCATTACCATTTCGCACAGGCCCCCCGCCCGCAGACCCCCACAACCACCGGCCAGGGTTGTGGGGATGAGGCCCTTGTCCTCATCAACATGGGGACAAGGTGCTTTGGGGGGGACCCCAAAGCACCCTCCCAATGTTGAGGGCATGTGGCCTGGTACGGTTCAGGCGGGAGGGGGGGCCGCTCTCGTCCCCCCCTCCTTTCCTGCGGCCTGCCAGGTTGCGTGCTCGGATAAGGGTCTGGTATGGATTTTGAGGGGGACCCCACGCCATTTTTTTTGGCCGGGGTTCCCCTTAAAATCCATCCCAGACCTGAAGGGTCTGGTATGGATATTTGGGGGGGACCCCACGCCATTTTTTTTTTTATTTTTTTGGCTGGGGTCTCCCTTAATATCCATACCAGACTTGAAGGGCCTGGTTATTGAATTGGGGGGGACCCCCACGCTTTTTTTTTTTTTTAATCAATGAATGACTGTTCTCTGTGTTACGTAGCCGACTTTTTATTAGCCGCGAGTGTTTTTAAATAGCTTTTTTTTTCTGCAAAAATGACACTTTGTGCAGGAACAGTTCTCTATATTAGATATACTGAATCTCGAATTCATTCGAAGCATTCAAAGCATTCGTTATATCCGCTATTATAATTTCTTTCATATATAATATTTCATATTAGTTGAAATTCGATATTTGTAGTTGGATTTACTAACGATTCGTAACTATTCGTAACGATTCGTAACGATTCGTAACCTGAAATTGAAATTCGATATTTGTAGTTGGATTCGAATTGTTCTCTGTGTTATGAGAACCGACAATACATTAGCCGCGTTAACGATTCGTAACGATTCGTAACGATTCTTAACTTTACTAACGATTCGTAAAAAAAATTACGATTCGTCCGAATTTCGTATTTCGTACGAATTCGAACGGAATTTCGTACACGAATTACGAATTACGATTTTTTTTATATACGAAACGGGACGAAACGAAACAAATTTTTTGACAGTTCCCATGTCTAGAAGACAGCAGTGGAGAGAGAAGACCGGAGGAAGAACACATCCCTGGAGAGAGAAAACAGCAGCGGAGGGAGAAGACTGGAAGGAAGAACACAGCAGCGGAGGGAGAAGACCAGAGGAAGGAGACACGTTGGAGCTACGACGGGGGGCATTATTCATTTTTATTAAAGGACTTGTCAAGACCGTCTCGTCTTTATTTACACTACCCTGCTTTTTTTGGGGGTGAATGGGTAGGGGTACTATGTACCCCCACTCATTCACATGGGGGGGGGGGCAGGATCTGGGGGCCCCCTTATTAATTTATAAGGGGGCTTCCAGATTCCAATAAGCCCCCTGCTCGCAGACCCCCACAACCACCAAGGTAGTGCAGGAACCTTTTTCAAAGTTGGACCGACACAAGTCAGACCAGTTAAAATGGTTCTCAAAGGGAACCATTGATTTTGACATGTCATGCGACTGGTGCTCTCGAAGTTGGAGCGTATGTCGGACTGGCGCTCACATCAAGCAGGCCGAAAACTCTGGTGCTGACATACCGCGATTGGCGCCATAATGCTGAATTTGACTGATCTGCTCTATAAGCTCTTATGCGCTTGACGAAAATTCACCATCTTGCCAGCAAAATGTTGTTGGAATTTTTGGTGATGTTGACAACTACGGCGTCTACCCGCCTCTCCGTCATTCCATACCGCTAAAGACGACGTCTGCTTTTCCCCAAATTGCCTTTGAACTTTTCACCTGTGGTCCCCTAATATGTGGCACAGCACAACACTTCACGTGAGCTTATCCTCCTCAGGGGCTTAAAAGCTAGAGAGCAATCCGACGCCGAGCGTCATTTTCATCCCAGCCCCTCCAAAGCCCAAATCCCCCCCCCCCGTACGCCGCCGCTGTTCCTGCTAATTATAGCCTTAAGACGCTCCTGCCAGCAAGACGGTACAATTATAAGCATTTACTTGCAGCTTCTGATGAACAGAATCACAGCGGCGGGCGACAATTAGAGGCGTTCATTTCTGCTTCGGCGAAGGAATCAATGCAGGGCTCCGCCGAGGCCGGGATAAAAACGCAGCACGGCGCTACATCGACGGAACCTTTTATAGCGCGTGTTTGAAAATAAAGCTCTGTAATTACGGTTAAACACAGCGACGCACATATTAAACAATATCTACGAGCCGCTCATTGTAGGGAAGGCTTTTCGGCTTTTGCCGAATTTTTGTTTGGACGATGGCTATATATAAGTCGAGCTTCTATTTTTTTTCTTCTTTGGCTTTATGTGTTGCTGAAATGACTTATTTTTTTCCAAGGCTCCTCACTCCTTAATGCAGAGTTATCAAGAATTTAATAAGATTTCCAGAGGCTAAGCTGGAATTAAAGTCGATGACTCATGAATTTGTTTTGGAAAACCAAAAAATCGCTGTATTTCCTATTTATAATATCTTTATAAAACTGGGAATAGAATCATAGCCAGCTTATATAGTCAGGGGTTATCGCTGCCAAGGGGGCATGACTGGGGTAATATAGACTAGGGATGAGCTGAACAGACGTGGGTTCCGTGAACTATACTAAAGTTTGGGCACCAAATCTGTACCCCATTAACCCTTTTGCAGCCCGGGCAATTTTTACATTTCTTGTATACATTAAAAAAATAATTTTATACCTGAAGATTATATAAAATGCCTTCATTCTTGGTGGCATAGATTCAACAAGGTGTTGGAAACATTCCTCAGTGACATCATAGTGATATGATAGCATCACACAGTTGCGTAATGGTCTGGTTTGCAGTTTTAGGAATACACATTTGTGAGGCTGGGGTATTGATCTATACTGACCTACAGCTAAACTCCACAAAATTTTCTAACTTTGTTCCATAATTCTTATCCCCCGTACACACGGTCAGAAATTCCGATGTAAAATGTCCGATCGGACCATGTTGACGGAAAATCCGACCGTGTGGGCTCCATCTGACTTTTTCCATCGGATATCCTGCTCTCAAATTTTCCCGACAACAAAGTCCGATCGGACTTTTTCCAATCGTGTGCAGAGAATTTCAACGGACAAAGTGCCACGCATGCTCGGATCACATTAGGAAACCAAACCTATTGGCTAATAGCCTCTACGTAGTTCCGTCGTACGCAATGAACGTAACCACGTTCAGAATGATCAGAATTTTCGACAACTTTGTCCCACCGTGTGTATGCAACACCAGTGTCGGACAAAATCCGTCGGAAAAAGTCAGACGGATTTTGCGGTTGGAATTTTCGACTGTAGTGTGTACGGGGCATTACTCTAATATAGATACCTTTCTAAACACATAAGATACATTTGCTCTCCTAGGAGAAAATTACATCATATACGTATATCATGTTTGGTCTCTACCAAATCATACTTTTATCCTGTAAAACATACCTCCCAACTTATGAACTTCAGAAAGAGGGACACTTGAGGAAGGAAGTAACCTTGCATAGCTCCGTGGCAAATTTGGGCGTGGTCCAACGGCTGACAATGGGAGGAGCTTAAGGGGCGTCATTAAACAAAACTCTGGCTTCCTTGTACCTATAAAATATGCTTTTATCAAATAGACTTATCACAGACAATATTCGCCTAACCCTAAACGTGCTTCAAGATGCTAACTTACACAAAAAACAGGTCCTACTACTAAGTCTAGATATTAATAAAGCCTTTGATAGCGTACTCTGGCCTTACTTATTCTCGGTCTTACAACAGATGGGCTTTAGGGACGAATTCTTGCAAACTATGCATGTATGTGGACGATGTCATGATTTTTCTGACCCAACCCCAAATCTCCCTTCCCAACCTGTTTACCACATTGACTAAATTTGCCTCTATTTCAGGTCTCACAGTAAACATAACTAAATCCATCGCTCTTACGATTACTGTACCCCCTGCTCAGTGTCTGATGGGCACAGTGGCTGCGATTGATGGCACAGTGGCTGCGATTGATGGGCACATTCGCTGCGATTGATGGGCACAGTGGCTGCGATTGATGGGCACAGTGGCTGCGATTGATGGGCACAGTGGCTGCGTTTGATGGCACAGTGGCCGTGATTGATGGGCACAGTGGCGGCTACTGATGGGCACAGTGGCTGCGATTGATGGCACAGTGGCTGCGTTTGATGGTACAGTGAGGCTACAATTGATGGTTTTTTTTTCCGAATTTTTCAGTTTGTTTGCGCCCCCCCCCCCAAAAATGTTGAGCACCAGCCGCCACTGGGAGCCGGTACAACTGTGGAAGACTGAAGGGAAGGCCGGAGGTCAGATTTAAGCCATCAAGGTCCCCCCCAAACCACAACAATGGCTGACAACACCACGAGTTGCCTCCAGCGTCACTCTTCGCATGCTCCTTTTATCTATAGCCGCAGCGGTCCGTGTGAAATAAAACTCCAGAAATTGTGAATTCATTTGATATCTAAGATCACAACACAGTAATTCCTTTCATCCCGACTTCCATAAGGTGCCGGACAGACAAAGTCCCCGTAGCCCCCCCTTCCCCCCCGAGACTCCGACAAAGGAGGAGAACCCGATCCATACATTGTCTACACTGAGTCATCATCGGGTGACTCTATCGGATGTCACAATACGCCCCCGTCCTCTTTGTGCCTCTTTGTGCCCGCTTCTTTCAGCTCTTATTTACCTTCAAAGAAACCACAAAGTCAGACGAAATAAAAAGTGGAAGAGAGAGGAAACTTTTCAGCACCCATCGAGTCGGATGGAATGGCGGAATGTCAGCTAACAAAGATGTACGTTTTCTTTTTGGATTAATCAGATCATGAAATACGTTGTTTCAGGGTATACATTTCTGCGCGGTCTCTAAGCTTGTGGGTGAGAGAAGAATGTAAATGAACCTAAATAAATAAAAATAAAATTTTATATACATATATATATATATACACACACACACACACTATATTGCCAAAAGTATTGGGACACCTGCCTTTACACACATGAACTTTAATGGCATCCCAGTCTTAGTCCGTAGGGTTCAATGTTGAGTTGGCCCACCCTTTGCAGCTATAACAGCTTCACCTCTTCTGGGAAGGCCGTCCACAAGGTTTAGGAGAGTGTCTATGGGGATGTTTGACCATTCTTCCAGAAGATCATTTGTGAGGTCAGGCACTGATGCGTGTAAAGGCAGGCGTCCCAATAGACTGCGAGCCAGGCCTTCTCATCCAACATATATTTATTTTTAATTTATAACAACAGAAACAACCCAAATGACCCTGATCAAAGTTTTACATACCCGGGTGATTTCGGCCTGATTACATGCATACAAGTTGACACAAAAGGATTTTGAATGGCTATTAAAGGTAACCATCCTCACCTGTGATCTGTTGGCTTGTAATTAGTGTGTGTGAATAAAAGGTCAATTCGTTTCTGGACTCCTGACAGACCCTTGTATCTTTCATCCAGTGCTGCACTGACGTTTCTGGATTCTGAGTTTTGGGGAAAGCAAAAGAATTGTCAAAGGATCTGCGGGAAAAGGTAGTTGAACTGTATAAAACAGGAAAGGGATATAAAAAGATATCCAAGGAATTGAGAATGGTGTTCAAACTTTAATCAAGAAGTGGAAAATGAGGGATTCTGTGAAACCAAACCACGGTCAGGTAGACCAACTAAAATTTCAGCCACAACTGCCAGGAAAATTGTTCGGGATGCAAAGAAAAACCCACAAATAACTTCAGGTGAAATACAGGACTCTCTGAAAACATGTGGTGTGGCTGTTTCAAGATGCACAATAAGGAGGCACTTGAAGAAATATGGGCTGCATGCATGGTCGAGTCGCCAGAAGAAAGTCATTACTATGCAAATGTCACAAAGTATCCCAATTACAATACGACAAACAGCACAGAGACAAGCCTCAAACCTTCTGCCACAAAGTCATTTGGAGTGATGAGACCAAAATTTAGCTTTTTGGCCACAACCATAAATACTACATTTGGAGAGGAGTCAACAAGGCCCATGATGAAAGGTCCACCATCCCTACTGTGAAACACGGAGGTGGATCGCTGATGTTTTGGGGATGTGTGAGCTACAAAGGCACAGGAAATTTGGTCAACATTTATGGCAAGATGAATGCAGTAAAATATAAAAAAATACTGGAAGAACATTTGCATTCATCAGCCAGGAAGCTGCGCATGGGATGTACTTGGACACTCCAACATGACAATGATCCAAAACACAAGGTCAAGGCGACCCGTCATTGGCTACAGCAGAATAAACTGAAGGTTCTGGAGTGGCCATCTCAGTCTCCTGGCCTCAATATCATTGAGCCCCTCCGGGGAGATCTCAAAACGTGCCGTTCATGCGAGACAACCCAAGAATTTACAGGAACTGGAGGCTTTGTGCCAAGAGGAATGGGCAGCTTTACCATCTGAGAAGATGAAGAGCCTCATCCACAAATACCACAAAGGACTTCAAGCTGTCATTGATGTTAAAGGAGGCAAAACACGGTATTAAGAACTGGGGTGTGTAAACTTTTGATCAGGGTCATTTGGGTAGTTTCTGTTGTGAATATGATTTATAAAGAGTAAAAACACAGTTGATTGATAATAAATGGCTTCAGCCAAACACCAACCATGAGTGAAAGAAATGTGTTTCTGTTATCATTCATATTCTCTGAAAAATGGCCAAGAAATCATAAATTCTGCCAGGGTATGTAAACTTATGAGCACAACTGTGTATATATATATAAAAATAATAAAAAAAAAATAATAATAATATATATATATATATATATATAATATATATATATATATATATATATATAAGTGTGTATATATATATATAAAAATATATATATAATAACAATAAATATTTATATATATTTATATATATATATATATATATATATAAAAATATTTATATAACAATAATATATATATATATATATATATATATATATATATATATATATATATATATATACACACAGTATATACACGTCATTCATATTCTCTGAAAAATGGCCAAGAAATCATAAATTCTGCCAGGGTATGTAAACTTATGAGCACAACAGTGTATATATATATATATATATATATATATATATATATATAAATAAATAAATAAAAAAAAAAATATATATATATATAAAAAAATATATATATAAAAAAAAAATATATATATAATAATAATAAATATAAATATATATATATATATATATATATATATATATATATATATATAAATACTATATATATATATATATATATATATAAATACTATATATAAACAATTTAACATTAACATAAAAACACCAAAAAGTGATTATGAAGGACGACGCGGAGACGCCGTGTTTGTGGATTGTCGGTGGTGACAGCGAGATACGAGATATGTGACATTTCAGATGAAATTTGCACATTGGGTGTGTAGTCGTGTTTCGGGATAAGATTTATTTAGCGGCTCTCTGTGATATTTACACAGTTCAGCAAAATAAATCATGATATGTATTCACTATTATAAGTGCAGATGTCTGTTTTTTTAATGGCATGCCGGGCGTGTTTTGCTGTAGGACAAAGAATGGAGGGGGAGTGGAATTCATTTTTAGCTTTGAGAGGAACGATTTGAACCTCCTGAGATGTTTCTGGAGGTGAAAGAGAAATCCCACCTTTGGTAGTAGTCTCAGGGACAGGTGTCCCCATTGAGAGATTTACCCCCATCTCCTGTAAAGGTGACAACGAGGGATAAGCAATATTGGAAAAAAAAAAAAAATCTGGACAGTCAATGGGAAGGACACATTGAGGCGGCCTTTGGTGTTTAAGTGTGAAATGGACTTTAAATGGCCCCTGAGGGCCCGGAATGCCCCCCCCCCCCCCCCCCGGCACTCTGGCATATGTTAGAAGCACTGACTTATCTCTTCTTGGCTGCTCCATGTATTTATGTGTTAGGAGGAAACTTTGAGACTTTTATACAGGAGACCCTCTGATGGTCGGGGAGCCCCCCCCCCCCCCCAATCTGTGTGACCTCCACATCTCCGCCCTGTGCTGATCTTTTTTTACAGCAGCGGAACATTCCAGATCTCTATCCATTGTCCACTGACAATCAGAATCACAATAGAAGTGGGGAGGATTGCTGGAGCTTTCAATGGCTGCAAACAAAACCGATCCATACAAAGAGAGAGGACAATAGAAGTCTTCATAATACTCTGCAAATCTATCTATCTATCTATCTATCTATCTATCTATCTATCTATCTATCTATCTATCTATCTATCTATCTAATCTTATTTGTTTATCTATTGATCAGTCGTTCTGTCCATTTATATATCTATATATATATATATATATATATCTCTTTTATCTATTATCTATCTATCTGTCTATCTATGTATCCATCTTTCAAAATATCTTTCATCCATTGATCTATATCTATCATCTGCCTTTCTCTCTATTATTTTATCTGTTGACTATCTATCTATTTATTTTGTTATCAATATCAATCTTCTACCTTATATTGTTCTATCTATCTATCTATCTATCTATCTATCTATCTATCTATCTATCTATCTATCTATCTATCTATCTATTTATTTATTTTATCTATTGATCTATAGCTATCATCCAACTTTCTCTGTCAATTTATTAATCAGTAATCTATCTGTCTATCTATTTTGCTTGTTTATTTTGTTTATCTATTGATCTATATCCATCATCTACCTATCCTTCCATCATTTTATCCATTGGTAATTATCTATCTATCTATCTTGTTTATCTATTGATCAATATCAATCATCTACTTTTCATTCTATCTTATGATATCCATCTTGTTTATCTATTAATCTAGATCTATCGTCTACCTTTCTTTAGTTTTATCTATAATTATCTAGCTTTTTTTTGGTTGCCTAATTATCTATCTATCTATCTATCTATCTATCTATCTATCTATCTATCTATCTCTTTTATCTATTGAATTATATCAATCTTCTATTCTCTGTTGTTTTATTTATTGATATCTAGCTTTTTTATCAATTGTCTATCTATTTATTTTGTTTATCTATTGATCTATATTATATATGAAGGTTTTCTACCTTTGATTGTTGTATCCATTGATATCGATTTTTCTATCTATCTATCTTGTTTATCTATTGATCTATATCAATCATATACCTTTCATTCTATTGTTATCTATCTATTTTATATATTGTCTGTCTATCTATCTATCTATCTATCTATCTATCTATCTATCTATCTATCTATCTATCTATCTATCTATCTATCTATCTATCTACCTATTGTATCTATCTATCTATCTATCTATCTATCTATCTATCTATCTATCTATCTATCTATCTATCTATCTATTTATCTATCTATCTATCTATCTATCTATCTATCTATCTATCTATCTATCTATCTATCTATCTATCTATCTATCTATCTATCTATCTATCTATCTATCTATCTATCTATTGTATCTACCTATTGTATCTATCTATCTATCTATCTATATCTATCTATCTATCTATCTATCTATCTATCTATCTATCTATCTATCTATCTATCTATGTATCTACCTATGTATCTATCTATCTATCTATCAAAATATCTATTTATTTTATTTCTCTTTAACATTTTATACTATCTATCTATCTATCTATCTATCTATCTATCTATCTATCTATCTATCTATCTATCTATCTATCTATCTATCTATCTATCAAAATATCTATTTATCTATCTATCAAAATATCTATTTATTTTATTTCTCTTTATCATTTTATACTATCTATCTATCTATCTATCTATCTATCTATTGATCTATATAACAATTTCTTATGTGATGTTATAGGAAGTTGTACTATCCTATATAACCCTCCAGTAGGCGATTGGTCGGGTCCCTCCCTCTGTGGTTTGGATAATGGTCTCAGCTCCAGGCGGCGGCTTCCACTATGACAAGTTAGAACATAGGAGTAGATTGCGTTGCCTGCGGTCGATCGTCTTGCAGCCTCAGCATTGTAACTTGTACATGACTGCAGGTACCGGAGCGTGTAATACCTTGTCAGGGATCCGAATGTTTGTGTCGGAAGGCGAGGGTTTTTTTTTTTAAATATTTGTCCCGTCTGTAAAAACAGACAAAACCAGACCGGAGACCTGCGCAGAATCCGCCTCCTATCACCCACCACTTCTAAAGGTCTAATACATATAGGCCAGCGGGCTCACTGACAGTGATATTCTAGTTTTGTAAAAAAAATTAAAAAATTATATATATATATATATATCTGCATGCCAGCTGTAAATGTTTATATTTTATTTATTTGCAACATTCTTACCTGCTCCTGTTCTGTAAATACTGAGATACAGTTGGAGTTTACTTGCCGATCTCTATGTTGAAATAGTGCTGAGTGATCGCCATTTTTTGTTTTAGTGTAATCACATGATCGGTCCCAGTGTTGTCCAAAAAAAAAAAGGGGGGGGGTACCCCATCATCCTTCTAGATGTACGACCCCCCCCAAACCAAAGATGAAGCTTCCCGCACACTAAACTTAACTTGGATCTAGCATTAGATACATTGTTTATTGTTTATATTAAATGCAGTACAGTAAGTGATCTGTATGTGTAACCCACCCAAGTATTTATGACCTTCTCTCAGAGATCGCAGTACCCCCCCCCCTGAAGGACAGCACCATCAGTGTTCCAGCATCATCCAGGGTCTAAGATGCCGGGTCATTGATGATGCACTGCTAATTTTTGTCCTAGACATTTAGGCAATGAGGGCTTCTGGTCACAAAAAGGGTTAAAAACGAAGTTTTTAATGGTGTTGGGTTCATTTCCATGTAGTTTTAAGTTTATGTGCTTTTAAATAGTTGTTTTATATCTGTTACGTTAAGTATGCATTTAATACAGGAAAAGAATTCCCAGAGCACTATGGGGTAGACTAGAGGTCCCCCAAACCTTCTAAAAAAAAGGATCAGTTTACTGTCCTTCAGGCTTTAGGGGGGCCGGGCTGTGGCCAGTGGGCGCAAACAATACATCATCATTGGTATCAGTGGGAGGAATAGTGCCCCATCGTTGGTGTAATTTGGAGGAATTGTGCCCCATCAATGGTAGAAATCATGCCCTATTTTTGGTGTCAGTGGGAGAAATAGTGCCCCATCATTGGTGTCAGTTGGACGAATAGTTCCCCGTCATTATCAGTGGGTCGAATAGAGCCCCATCATTGGTGTCAGTGGGAGGAATAGAGCCCCATCATTAGTGTCAGTAGAAGGAATAGTGCCCCATCGTTGATGTCAGTGGGAGGAATAGTGCCCCATCATTGGTGTAATTTGGAGGAAATGTGCCCCATCAGTGGTAGGAATCATGCCCTATTTTTGGTGTCAGTGGGAGGAATAGTGCCCCATCATTGTCAGTGGGACGAATAGAGCCCCATCATTGGTGTCAGTGGGACGAATAGTGCCCCATCATTGTCAGTGGTATGAATGGAGCCCCATTATTGGTGTCAGTGGGACGAATAGTTCCCCGTCATTATCAGTGGGAGGAATAGTGCCCCATCATTGGTGTCAGTGGGAGGAATAGTGCCCCATCATTGGTGTCAGTGGGAGGAATAGTGCCCCATCATTAGTGTCAGTAGAAGGAATAGTGCCCCATCGTTGGTGTCAGTGGGAGGAATAGTGCCCCATCATTGGTGTTATTTGGAGGAATTGTGCCCCATCAATGGTAGGAATCATGCCCTATTTTTGGTGTCAGTGGGAGAAATAGTGCCCCATCATTGGTGTCAGTGGGACGAATAGTTCCCTGTCATTATCAGTGGGACGAATATAGCCCCATCATTGGTGTCAGTGGGAGGAATAGTGCCCCATCATTGTTGTCAGTGGAAGGTAGCGTTCCCCATCATTGGTGTCAGTGGAATTAATAGTTCCCCATCATTGGTGTCAGTAGAAGGAATAGTACCCCATCATTGGTGTCAGTGGAATTAATAGTTCCCCATCATTGGTGTCAGTAGAAGGAATAGTACCCCATCATTGGTGTCAGTAGAAGAAATAGTGCCCCATCGTTGATGTCAGTGGAAGTTATAGTTCCCCATCATTGGTGTCAGTGGGATGAGGAATAAGGAATGGAATATTACCCCACCATTGGTGTCAGTGGAGGTTATAGTTCCTCATCATTGGTATCAATAGCAGTAATTATGGTCAGTTGTTGGTGCCAGCATATAAGTAGGGGGAATAGTGCCCCATGGGTGGGATAAAGGCAAGCAAAGGGCCCCATATGGCTCCGGGGGCCGCAGTTTGGAGATCAGTGGGTTAGACAAAAAGCATGTCATGTTGGGCTTTTGTTAATTTTTTTATGCCACGTAACCAAAACTCAGTACATTTTGCCATCAGATTGGTTGACGTTCTGCTCTAACTTGGGTTAACGATTCACCTTCGTATTTTGACTCTTTCTTTACGATGGAGTCATCTTCCAGGATCTCTTCCAGACAATTTTTTGCTTTTTGGAGTCCTTCATAAACACCCCTTCCTATTTGGCTGTGTTTCAACCACTCCCCCCTACTTCCTGCCAACTTCACTTCCTGTTGCCTGAGCTTCATGAACCAGTCCAACAAGTTTATTAGCTCATGAATAGGGAGAGCTTAAAGAGGAGGGCCCACAAATTATTTTTCTTAAAAGTCAGCAGCTACAAATACTGCAGCTGCTGACTTTTAATAATCGGACACTTACCTGTCCCAGGGTCCAGCGATGCGGGGGAACGAGGCCCCCCCTCGTTCCCTGCTCCGCTCGCGGCGCCGGCATTCTTAATGTGGGCACCCGGCTGTGGCTCCATGCGCGAGCGGCGCCGTGCGCCGTGATTCGACGCTCAGTCATCTGGGACACGTGACAGGTCCCAGATGACTGTGCGGCGCCAAGGGGAAGTGATGTCAGTGCCCGGGCAATGAAGGTGGCAGACTACGAGGGACCCCCCTAGCAACAGGCATTTAGAGGTGAGTAACATTTTTTTTTTTTCCAATTATTTAATTTTTTTATTTTTTTTATGATTTTTAAGACAATTTTTTTTTTTCTTTTTTGGTGGCAACACCACTTTAGCTTCTAAAAATAATACATGGTCCTAAAATCTTATTCAATTAATATATGCTATAAAAATTACAAAAATAGCCATAGCAACACAGTTTAGTTATCCCTCATGTAGGCTCAGTAATATTGATTGAAAACATATATGCCCCGTACACACGGTCGAACATTCCGACCACAAAATCCGTCGGATTTTTTCCGACGGATTTTGTCCGACACTGGTGTTGCATACACACGGTCGGACAAAGTTGTCGGAAAATCCGATCATTCTGAACGCGGTGACGTTCGTTGCGTACGACGGAACTACGTAGAGGCTAGTAGTAGACATGTGCAATTCGTTTAGTTTTTTTTCGTTATCGTACAAATGAACGAACGATTCGGTAAAAATTTTAACGAATCGTTCGATTCGAACGAATCCGAAAACAACGAAAATCCGAAAAAAACAAATTAGAAACAACGAATCTACGAATGAAGAAAATCCGAAAAACCAAAACAGGAACAACGAAAATCAAAATGAACGAAAAAATTCGTACATTCGTAACTTTTTTTTTTGTTGAATTGGTAATTTTCCGTGTCCCTTACAATGGCGCTGCTTAACGTGCTTCGAATGGATTGAACGAAAAAATTCGTACATTCGTAACTTTTTTTTTCGATTCGTAATTTTCAGTGTCTCTTAAAATGTAATAATAGCATACACATTACATAAAATTATGAATTATGCTCCGATTTACGAATCTACGAATGTTACGAATGTACGAATTAATACGAATGCGTCCGAATTTCGAATAAACGAATAAACGAAAATTAAACTAACAAAAAAATGAATCAACGAAAAAATAACTCTTACGAAAATACGAATCGTTACGAATATGAACACCGACGACTTACAAATTTACGAATCGTTACGAATACGAACACTGACGACGTACGAATTTACGAATCGTTACGAATCAACGGAAACGAAAAAAACGAAACGAAAATAAACAAATTTTTTTGTTGTGCACATGTCTAGCTAGTAGCCAATAGCTTTGGTCTTGTAATGTGATCTGAGCATGCGTGGCACTTTGAATTCGCTACACGCGATCGGAAAAAGTCCGATCGGACTTTGTTGTCGGAAAAATTGAGAGCAGGATCTCAAATTTTTTCCGACGGAAAAAGTCCGATGGAGCCCACACACGGTCGGATTTTCCGACAACATTGTCCGATAGGACATTTTCCGTCGGAAATTCCAACCGTGTGTACGGGGCAATAGAGAATGTATACCAGTCATATTGCGCAATACTCAAATTTGCTCTTTGACAGATCATTAAAATGTTATTTTTTTATTATCTTTATTTAAAGAAGGATATTAAATCCCATAAACGTCTTTCCGTCGTCAGGTATTGTAAATTGATTACACAGGGGAGGTCTGCTGAGATTTCACTTGGTTGAATAATGATCTATCAACAACTTTTATAAAAAATTATTTAAAAAAAAAAGTATTAAAGCAATTAACTGACAGCCAAAAGGTATTATCCCGCAATGGGAAGACTAACGAGCCGTGGAAGCGCTAGAAAAACAACTTATATAACTGCACACAGGGGATTAGCAAATCACTCAGGATACAATAAATATTGCAGATTATAGTCAAAATAATAGAAGATTAAACAAAGTCTGGAAGCGTCGCTCATGGCTCTGTGTATTTATATCTCATGGCTCCATGTATTTTTAACCTCTTGCTGACCAAAGTAAATGCACTAGACATGCGCACAATAGAAAAATGTGTTTATTTTCGTTTCTTCCGTTTCCGGTGATTCGTAAATTCGTAAGTCGTCGGTGTTCGTATTCGTAACGATTTGTATTTTCGTAAGAGTTATTTTTTCGTTGATTCGTTTTTCCGTTAGTTTAATTTTCGTTTATTCGAAATTCGGACGCATTCGTATTTTCATAGATTTAGTTACATTCGTACTTTCGTTAGATTGATTTATTCGTACTTTCGTAACATTGTTTACTGTTTATTGTTTATTGTTTTCGTAGATTCGTAAATTCATAATTTTATGTAATGTGTATGCTATTATTACATTTTAAGAGACACGCAAAATTACGAATCGGAAAAAAAGTTACGAATGTACGATTTTTTTCGTTCAATCCATTCGAAGCTTGTTAAGCAGCGCCATTGTAAGAGACACAGAAAATTACGAATCAAAAAAAAAAAAAAAAAGTTACGAATGTACGAATTTTTTCGTTCAGTCCATTCAAAGCACGTTAAGCAGCGCCATTGTAAGGGACATGGAAAATTACCAATTCAACAACAAAAAAAAAGTTACGAATGTACGAATTTTTTCATTCAATCCATTCGAAGCACGTTAAGCAGCGCCATTGTAAGGGACACGGAAAATTACAAATCGCAAAAAAAAAAAAAAAAAAGTTACGAATGTACGAATTTTTTCGTTCAGTCCATTCGAAGCACGTTAAGCAGCGCCATTGTAAGGGACACGGAAAATTAGGAGTCGCAAAAAAAAAAAAAAAAAGTTACGAATGTACGAATTTTTTCGTTCAGTCCATTCGAAGCACGTTAAGCAGCGCCATTGTAAGTGACACGGAAAATTACCAATTCAACAAAAAAAAAAAGTTACGAATGTACGAATTTTTTCGTTCCTTTTGATTTTCGTTGTTCCTGTTTTAGTTTTTCTGATTTTCTTCTTTCATAGTTTCGTTGTTTCTAATTTGGTTATTTCGGATTTTCGTTGTTTTTCGGATTCGTTCGATTCGAGCATTCGTTAATCGTTCGTTCATTCGTACGATAACGAATGAACGAATATAACGAATTTTAACGAAAAACGAAAAAAATACGAAACGAATTGCACATGTCTAAAATGCACTGCGAGCGGGCAGCACAACCACGTGCCGCGACGTACCCGTAACGCAGCAGTGTGCTTCCTGGTTTGGCAACACTCGCGTGCGGGCCCCCCCCCCCCCGCTAACCTGTGCTGTGATTGGACACAGCATGAGTTTGTCAGAAGGATACAGCCAATGATTATGGATTGTTCACCTGCTGATCAGCTGTGGCCAATCACAGCACAGGGTTCTGTGTTGACAAAGCGATCTCTCTGTTTCTTCTCCCTGAAGTCAATGCTGAGTTTAAGGAGAAAAAGCAGACAGATCTCTTATGCCCCGTACAAACGATCAGAAATTCCGCCAGCAAAAGTCCGATGAGAGCTTTTGGTCGGAAAATGCGACCGTGTGTAGGCTCCATTGGACTTTTGCTGGCGGAAATTTCAGCCAGCAAAAGATTGAGAGCAGGTTCTCAATTTTTCGGTCGGAAAAAGTTTCGATCAGAAATTCCGCTCATCTGTACCTATTCCGACGTGTTAAATTCCTACGCATGCTCGGAAACAATTTGACGCATGCTCGGAAGCATTGAACTTCATTTTCTCGGCTCGTGGTAGTGTTGTACGTCACCGCGTTCCTGACGGTCGAAAGTTCAGCCAACTTTTGTGTGACCGTGTGTATGCAAGCCAAGCTTGAGCGGAATTCCGTCGAAATTAGTAAGAGCAGCACACATTACACTTGCTAGGCACACAGTTAACCCCTTAATTGCCCCTTCATGTTAACCCCTTCCTGTGGCTGCTGGTGGTATATTTTGGGGGGGGGGGCAGCAATCCACCAGCCGCTACCCTCCACGGTTTGTTTGGGTCAAAGCCCCCCCCCCCGGTCAGACGGTTGGTCACCAGCCCCATCTAGGTCACAGGCAGCACTTCCTCCAGGCGGCGGTTGTGGCTTCCCCTGCATCTCCTCCCTCTTATCCCTCCTCGGCGGCCAATAGGATCGCTTCTCCTCTTGGCAAATCGGGACCCGCTTCCTGATGGGAGGAGAATCAGGAAGACAATAGCGATTATTAATTAGCTATCGTCACACAACTGGGTGGTCTCAGGGCGCAGTGCTCTGCGCCCCAAGCCCACACTTTTTTAAGCCAATTAGAGCCTCAGGCTTTAATCATGTGCTTCTAAAAAAAAAAATCCCCATTGGAATCCATACGTCTGGTGCCCTGCATGTAGATTAGGGGCCGGGCACATGGATTATGAGGGCGGCGCACCTGCTCCCCGTATGGACAGGCCGCCACTGACCCTTCCTTTCCCAGCCAGAGCCAATAGTACAGTGTACAGTATTATTGTATCACTAGCAACGTTAGTGTCAGTTGGCATCCCTCCCAGCAGTGGCAACTGGTGTTTTTTTGGGTGGGGTGGCAAACAACCCCCCCCCCGGTCGGCCGCGCTGTTGGTCGGGTCACCCGCACCCCTGGGGGCCTCGCAGTCGGTCATCCAGGCACTTACCCCATCTAGGTTGGCGGCTTCTACCGCGTCTCCCCCTTTCCTGCATCATAGCGGCTTCCGCCGTGCATCTCCTCCCTCCTCCTACTAGGCAGCCAATAGGATCTCCTGTCCTTTCAGCCAATTGGGTGACGGGTCTCAGGACCCGCTTCCTGATTGGCCGGGAGGAGAATCAGTGTGATAATAGCGAATATGTATTCGCTATCGTCACATAACTGGGTGGGCTCGGAGCGCAGTGCTCTGCACCCCGAGCCCACCCTTTTTTGAAGCCTCTGGCTATAATCACGTACTTCAAAAAAAACACCCCCCCCATTAGAATCCATACATCTAGAGCCCCGCATGTAGATTAGGGGGCCGGCCGCATGGATAGGGGAGGGGGTGGCACCCATGCGGCCCTAATGGATGGGATGCGCCACTGCCTTCCAGCCAGTGTCAGTTAGCCCTAGATTGCCCACCACCCTATCACAGTCACACAATAGGTTACTGATCACCACCATTACTAGTATTACTAGTATAATGTCTGTATAGATCAGTATTGATCATGATCAGGATCCTGATCATGATCAAAACTATACTAGTGTTCCCAAAAACATAGCTTGGTTTTTTACCAAAAACATGTAGCAGAATAGATGTTGTCCTAAATGTATGAAGGAATTTGTTTTTATTGGAAAGGGATATGATTTAGAACTGATATTAGAAAATATAGTTATTTTTTCAAAAATTTTAGTATTTTTCTGTTTGGTGCTATGAACCCCATATTTGGTGTACAAACCAACACTACAACATATCCAAATTTGGGGTTCCTAGCACCAAGTGGCCCAGAGATACGGGGCTGCAAAGTCGGGTCGGAAAATTAAATTTTTTGCTGCAGAAAAGTGCTTGACTCCAGTATAAGCCGAGGGGGGGCACTTTCAGCACAAAAAAATGTGCTGAAAAACTCGGCTTATACTTGAGTATATACGGTACATGGAATTTTTTCCCTTTTTTATTTTTAATAAATTTGCAAAGATTTCAAACAAACTTCTTTCACGTTGTCATAATGGGTTATTGTTTGTAGAATTTTGAGGAAACAAATTAATTGAATCCATTTTGGAATAAGGCTGTAACAGAATAAAATGTGAAAAAAGTGAAGTGCTGTGAATACTTTCCGGATGCACTTTATAGTGTATATAGTTAGTTTACTATCTAGGCGTTCTTTTTTTTTTTTTTTTTTTTTTTTTTATAATTCTTTATTTTATATTTTATACATATATACACTCCAATACATCCATTCAACTCTTACATTTTTATGCTTTATAATTTCATCTCCTTCTTTCACTTCATCCCTATTTCATATCTCCTAGCTTATTCTCTCTTAGGCTTTGCCTCTATATTTATCAAAACCGTCCGCATCCTTAACAACGACAAAAAAAAAAAAAAACTCTCTCTCGCTCCTCTCGATTAACGCAAATACGAATAATTTCAAATCACTGAAAATATAGCTCTTCCGAAAATACGAATCGTTACGAATACGAACACCGACGACTTACGAAATTACGAATCGTTACGAATCAACGGAAACAAACAGAAACGAAACGAAAACTAAACAAATTTTTCTATTGTGCACATGTCTACTGCAGTCCCATAAAATTGATGCATGCTCATGTACAGTGGGGAAAATAATTATTTGATCTGCTGCAGATTTCGTACGTTTGCCCACTTACAAAGAAAAGAAGGGTCTATAAATGTTATCATAGGTGTATTTTAAATGATAGAAAGAGAATATCAACCAAAAATCCAGAAAAAAAAAAAAACACATAAAAGAAAAGTGCCTCATCAGTGCCTCCTTGTCAGTGCCGCCTAATCAGTGCAGCCTATCAGTTCCCATCAGTGCCACCTCATCAGTGCTCATCAGTGCCACCTTAGTGACCATTAGTGCCGCCTCATCAGTGCCGCCTTAGTGCCCATCAGTGCCGCCTCATCAGTGACCATCAGTGCTGCCCCATCAGTGCCGCCTCATCAGTGCAGCCTATCAGTTCCCATCAGTGCCACCTCATCAGTGCTCATCAGTGCCACCTTAGTGACCATTAGTGCCGCCTCATCAGTGCCGCCTTAGTGCCCATCAGTGCCGCCTCATCAGTGACCATCAGTGCTGCCCCATCAGTGCCGCCTCATCAGTGACCCACCATCTCTGGAGAGATCTAAAAATGGCTGGGCACCGACGCTGCCCCATTCAACCTGATGGAGCTTGAGAGATCCTGCAAAGAAGAATATGAGAAACTGCCCAAAAATAGGTGTGCCAAGCTTGTAGCATCATACTCAAAAATACTGTAATTGGTGCCAAAGGTGCTTCAATAAAGTATTGAGCAAAGGCTGTGAAAACTTAAGTACATGGGATTTTTTTCCTTTTTTTTTAAATAAATTTGCAAAGATTTCAAACAAACTTCTTTTACGTTGTCATTATGGGGTATTGTTTGTTTGTAGAATTTTGAGGAAACAAATTAATTTAATCCATTTTGGAATAAGGCTGTAAAAAAAATGTGGAAAAAGTGAAGCACTGTGAACACTTTACGGATACTTTACGGATGCACTTTATAGTGTATATAGTTTGTTTACTATCTAGGCGTTCTGTTACTTAGGTTGTTTGTTAGGTCTTATGTAGTTTGGTTATGGCTCACTTGTAACTTCTCATTTGCTGTGTATCCTGGTTTGCTGGTGTTGGATGTGTTTTGTTTCACTGTTAATAAAGTTGCTTAAATCATATATAGTCTGGTCTAATTTTCCTAAGTGTAGCTACGCAGATCTGGCCACCCCTGCGGCAGGTATCCCCTGACAGTAGGCTTTTGACCCTACACAGGACTTACTGGAGGTCGAGACCCTGTGAGACTATGAGAGCCTCATCAGTGCCCATCAGTGCCGCCTCATCAGTGCTGCCTTAACAGTGCCGCCTTAGTGCCCATCAGTGCTGCCTCATCAGTGTTCCACGCTGACAGCTGAATGTAAAAAAGAAAATTGCTGGTAAAAAATAAATCGCAAAAAAAATGGTGTGGGGTCCCCCCCCAGGTCCATGCCAGGCCCTTTGGGTCTAATATGGATTCGGAGGGGACCGCCAATGCCAAATTCTTTGAAAAAAATGGCGTGGGGTCCCCCCAAAATCCATACCAGACCCTTATCCGAGCATGCAGCCCTGCAGGTCAGGAAAGGGAGGGGACGAGCGAGCGCCACCCCCCTCCTGAACCATACCAGGCCGCATGCCATCAACATGGGGGATGGGTGCTTTGGGGGGGCACCTTGCCCCCCATGTTGATCGGGACAAGGGCCTCCTCCAGACAACTTTGGCCAGTGGTTGTCGGTGTCTGCGGGCAAGGGGCTTATTGGAATCTGGAAGCCCCCTTTAACAAGGGGGCCCCCAGATCCTGCCCCCCCCATGTGAATGGGTATCGGGTACATAGTACCCCTACCCATTCACCCCAAAAAGCAGTAAAATGTAAAAAAAAACAAGAGCTGGTTTTTGACAAGTCCTTTATTTAAAAAAATAGCTCTGAGTCATCTTCTCCCGGAGCTGTCTTCTCCCGGTGCCGTCTTCTCCCGGAGCTGTCTTCTCCCGGAGCCGTCTTCTCCCAGAGCTATCTTCTCCCGGTGCCATCTTCTCCCGGAGCTGTCTTCTCCCGGTGCCGTCTTCTCCCGATGCCGTCTTCTCCCGGAGCTGTCTTCTCCCGGTGCCGTCTTCTCCCGGAGCTGTCTTCTCCCGGAGCTGTCTTCTCCCAGTGCCGTCTTCTCCCGGAGCTGTCTTCTCCCGGAGCTGTCTTCTCCCGGAGCTGTCTTCTCCCGGTGCCGTCTTCTCCCGGAGCTGTCTTCTCCCGGTGCCGTCTTCTTCCGGAGCCGTCTTCTCCCGGAGCTGTCTTCTCCCGGAGCTGTCTTCTCCTGGTGCCGTCTTCTCCCGGAGCTGTCTTCTCCCGGAGCTGTCTTCTCCCGGTGCCGTGTTCTCCCCGAGCTGTCTTCTCCCGGAGCTGTCTTCTCCCGGTGCCGTCTTCTCCCGGAGCTGTCTTCTCCCGGTGCCGTCTTCTCCCAGAGCTGTCTTCTCCCGGAGCTGTCTTCTCCCGGAGCTGTCTTCTCCCGTTGCCGTCTTCTCCCGGAGCTGTCATCTCCCGGAGCTGTATTCTCCCGGAGCTGTCTTCTCCCGGAGCCGTCTTCTCCCGGTGCCGTCTTCTCCCGGAGCCGTCTTCTCCCGGTGCCGTCTTCTCCCGGAGCCGTCTTCTCCCGGAGCCGTCTTCTCCCGGAGCTGTCTTCTCCCGGAGCTGTCTTCTCCCGGTGCCGTCTTCTCCCGGAGCTGTCTTCTCCCGGTGCCGTCTTCTCCCGGAGCCGTCTTCTCCCGGTGCCGTCTTCTCCCGGAGCCGTCTTCTCCCGGAGCTGTCTTCTCCCGGTGCCGTCTTCTCCCGGAGCTGTCTTCTCCCGGTGCCGTCTTCTCCCGGAGCTGTCTTCTCCCGTTGCCGTCTTCTCCCGGAGCTGTCATCTCCCGGAGCTGTATTCTCCCGGAGCTGTCTTCTCCCGGAGCCGTCTTCTCCCGGTACCGTCTTCTCCCGGAGCTGTCTTCTCCCGGTGCCGTCTTCTCCCGGAGCCGTCTTCTCCCGGAGCCGTCTTCTCCCGGAGCTGTCTTCTCCCGGAGCTGTCTTCTCCCGGTGCCGTCTTCTCCCGGAGCTGTCTTCTCCCGGTGCCGTCTTCTCCCGGAGCCGTCTTCTCCCGGTGCTGTCTTCTCCCGGAGCCGTCTTCTCCCGGTGCCGTCTTCTCCCGGAGCTGTCTTCTCCCGGTGCCGTCTTCTCCCGGAGCTGTCTTCTCCCGGAGCTGTCTTCTCCCGGTGCCGTCTTCTCCCGGAGCCGTCTTCTCCCGGTGCCGTCTTCTCCCGGAGCCGTCTTCTCCCGGTGCCGTCTTCTCCCGGAGCCGTCTTCTCCCGGAGCCGTCTTCTCCCGGAGCCGTCTTCTCCCGGTGCCGTCTTCTCCCGGAGCCGTCTTCTCCCGGAGCCGTCTTCTCCCGGTGCCGTCTTCTCCCGGAGCCGTCTTCTCCCGGAGCCGTCTTCTCCCGGAGCCGTCTTCTCCCGGAGCCGTCTTCTCCCGGTGCCGTCTTCTCCCGGAGCCGTCTTCTCCCGGTGCCGTCTTCTCCCGGTGCCGTCTTCTCCCGGAGCTGTCTTCTCCCGGAGCTGTCTTCTCCCGGAGCTGTCTTCTCCCGGTGCCGTCTTCTCCCGGTGCCGTCTTCTTCCTCGCTGCCGGTTACCCACTTAAAAAAAAAATAATTCCAATAAGCCCCCCGCCCGCAGACCCCAACAACTACCGGCCAGGGTTGTCGGAAAGAGGCCCTTGTCCCCATCAACATGGAAGCACCATTCCCTCAAGGGGACTACCGTGAGTGTGAAAGTGGTGTGTGTGTGAATGTGACCAGAAATCTAAACTAGTGCTAAACAAGCAAATGTTAAAGCAAAGCAAATGTTAAAATACACTCCATGAGGGGTGCTTAAAAAACACAACCAATGTGTACATGAATGGAGTCGTATGAAGACCCCCCTATTACCTGAAATATGTGAGGCATAAAACTTTTTGGTTTCTGGTCACATTCACACACACCACTTTCACACTCACGGTAGTCCCCTTGAGGGAACACATAGATATTCCATTTATCACATTTACATACATATATTTGCTTTTTATTCATTCACTCACCCAATATATTTTTTTACACATCTTTGCAGCACGCCATGTACGATCTGTGCACACACCACACACAAGGACTGTGTGGTGGCGACCTGGCCTGTCCTCTGGCTGTTCCCTGTGGTTTGGAGGGGGTCTCCTGTCTCAACCCTCGGGGCAGACATTTTATCGGAGGCCCCCATAATTTCCTGTGTAGTAGCTGGGCCCAGCCTGGGAGCTGTTTTGTAAGTAACTAACACCTTGCTATACCTCGATTTCCTTCCCCTAGAGCAGAGGTCTTCAAACTTTATGAACCAAGGGCCAGTTTACTGTTCTTCAGACTTTGAGGGGGCCGGACTGTGGCCAGTGTGAGTAGAAAATGCCCTGGCGTCAATGGGAGTAAAGAATGGCCCATCATTGGTATTAGTGGGAGAAATATTGCCCCCATTGTTGGTAATAGGGGAAGAAATAGTGCATCATCATTGGTGTCATTGGGAGGCATAGTGCGCCACCATTGGTGTCATTGGGAGGCTTTGTGGGCGCTTTTAACCCTTTTTTGGCCACTAGCAGGGGTTAAAAGCGCCCCACTAGCGCTCGAAAAACGCTGGTAAAGCTTTACGAGCGTTTTTCGCCCGCTGGCAGTGTGAAAGGGCTCTTAAAGCACTTGGGTTTTCACATTGGAATTGCAGATGAGGCTTCTTTCAAGCGTTTTACAGGCGCTTTTTTTAACGCTAAAGCGCCTGAAAAACGCCCCAGTCTGAAAGGGGTCTTATGGTCTTGTCCAACTATCTAAGCGTACTGGATACAGGTGATATGCTTCCTGCACGACCAGATGGGCTCTCCTGCTACCCTAGACCCAAAGATGTGCCTGCTCGGTCTACTGCCTGACTTAGACGCTGACAAACCCCTCCGTACCTTTTTACGCGAGACGCTATTCTTGGCGAGAAAAGTCGCGGCTCGCAATTGGATGCAGGCCCTGCCCTCTACAATCCAGTGCTGGAAAAAACTATACTCTTCCATATAAGAAGCTGATCTATGTACATAGAGGGTGCCCGCTTAAGTATGAGAAGGTCTTGAACAGATGGTTAGCAGATGGTGAAACGTGTACTTGATATGTTTATCCCTTCTCCCCCCTTTTCCTCCCCCTTTTTTTTTTCTCTCCTTTTCTTTATTATGTACTGGTTCCACCTCCGGTGGGTATTTCGCTTTATGTCACACAGATATTTCAATGTGTTTATGTATGTACTACTGTTTTTGCCATGATGGCTTATACCGATTTATGTACCATGCATATACTTTCCAAGTTGGTTTTCCAATTTAACCGATTCAGCACCGGGCGATTTTACCCCCTTCCTTACCAGAGCACCTTTTGCGATTCGGCACTGCGTCGCTTTAACTAACAATTGCGCGGTCGTGCGACGTTACACCCAAACAAAATTGAAGTCCTTTTTTTCCCACAAATAGGGCTTTCTTTTGGTGGTATTTGATCACCTCTGCGGTTTTTTTATTTTTTGCGCTATAAACAAAAGAAGAACTTTTTGCTATAATAAATATCCCATTTTAAAAAAAAAAAAACGATTTTTTTAATCCGTTTTGGCCGATACGTATTCTTCTACATATTTTTGGTAAAAAAATCGCAATAAGCGTATATTGATCGGTTTGCGCAAAAGTTATAGCGTCTACAAAATAGGGGATAGATTTATTGCATTTTTTTTTCTAGTAATGGCGGCGATCTGCGATTTTTTTTTCGTGACTGCGACATTGCGGCGGACACTTCAGACACTTTTGACACATTTTTGGGACCATTCACATTTACACAGCGATCGGTGCTATAAAACTGCATTGATTACTGTGTAAATGTGACTGGCAGGGAAGGGGGCGCTGCAGGGGTTAATGTGTTCCCTAAGGTAGTGATTCTAACTGTGGGGGGAGGGGACTCACAAGGGGAGGAGACCGATCGGTGTTCCTCTGTACTGGGAACACATGATCGGTCTCCTCGCCACTGACAGGACGTGGAGCTGTGTGTTTACACACACAGCTCCACGGTCCCGCTGTTTTAACGGCAATCGCGAGTGCCCGGCGGACATCGCGGTCGCCAGGCAAGCGCACCGGGTCCCGAGCGACGCCGCGCCCCCTAGGCGGCCGGGAATGGGAGGACGTCATATGACGCCCCCACCCAGGATGGGAGATCCACCTTGTGGGCGTCATATGTACATGGGCGGGTATTGAAGTGGTTAAAAAAAATATATATATATATTTTTAGATACATCTTGTGAATTATTTGGAATGATGACATACTGACATCCCAGAAATCCCCTAGATTCATTGGCTTGGTGGAACGGCACCAGAAGTCGTATACAATCGCTATTTTATTTCAGCTTCCTTAAAAACACATCATACAAAAATACAAAGAAACTCTATAAACACCAGTCTGGCAATGGAGGAACAACAGCTGACGATTGTTTCACCCTTTCAGTCCTTTTTAGAGCTTTACTTCGTCTTTGGTACATCTTGCCCTTAATGTGAAGGAGTCTAGTCATTTTTTAGGCGTTGGTAGAAAAGTGCAGATGTCCCGTCATATTACATTTTGCTTGTTTGACTCCATGAAAGAGAAGATTGCAGTCAACAATGACTTCTTGTGACTTGCAGCCCTTCCAGTATTGGTTGCTCCTAATGATCCGGCCCCATCAAGCAAAAGCCAAAGACATGGGAACCACCGGTGAGGGAAACATCTGAATGTAAGAACCTACTTGGTTGGAGCTTATGATTATTGTAGGTAACCTGAAAGCAGTGGTGACCTGTCCCGTTTTTTTTTTTTGTTGAAGCACCTGATTAGAGCCATAGCCATAGCGTGGGCTTGGGTTGCAGAGCATGTGTCCTGAGCCCACCCAGGTGTGTTGCAACAGCGAATGAATATTCGCTGTTGCAACACTGATCCTCCTCCCGGGCAATCGGGAAGCAGGTATGAAACCCGTTTCCCGACTGGCCAAAATGTCAGGTGATCCTATTGGATGCCAAGTCTTTAGGCCTTTTAGTAATTCAATCCCAAAGTATGACTTTGAAATTGGCCTCAGTGTGTGCAGGTACATATTCTGTTTAGTGGGATCTCAGTCTTGATGGGAAGCCTTGCCCTACAATGTTCAATCACATAATGGCCCCATTCACAGTTTAGGTGGAAGAAACAGGTTGTTTGAAGTTTAAAAAAAAAAAGACAAAACATCCAGGATAGTCTAATGCCCCGTACAACACGGTCGGAAATTCCGACCACAAAATCCGTCTGACTTTTTCCGACGGATTTTGTCCGACACTGGTGTTGCATACACACGGTCGGACAAAGTTGTCGGAAAATCCGATCATTCTGAACGCGGTGACGTTCTTTGCGTACGATGGAACTACGTAGAGGCTATTAGCCAATAGGTTTGGTCTCCTAATTTGATCTGAGCGTGCGTGGCACTTTGTCCGTCGGAATTCTGTACACACGATCGTAAAAAGTCTGATCGGATTTTGTTGAGCAGAATCTCAAATTTTTTCCGTCGGAAATTCCGACGGAAAAAGTCAGATGGAGCCCACACACGGTCGGATTTTCCGACAACATGGTCCGAGCGGACATTTTCCGTCTGAATCTCCGACCGTGTGTACGGGGCATTAAACATGCAGTTATGCCACTGTAATACTATTGCAGCGATTATGCCTCCACTTTTTGGGGGTTTTGAGCTTAAAACTGATGTACGGTGGGTACAGAAAATAATCACCGCCCTTTAAAATAATCACGTTTTGTTGCTTTGCATCCTGAAATGAAGACAGACACGGTTTTTGTTTTATCCAGCTGTATTTACTCAGAGCAACATCTAAGTGAAACATATAACACCAACATGCCAGAAAAAAAATTTAAACAATTAAAAACAGAATCTCTGAGTTGGAAAAAGGATCACCCCCTCCTAAAAATAACTTGTCAACTCAATCAGGCAAAGCTAGTCACCTTGTCAATGGTACACAAAACCATTTGACTTTCAACTGGAATCAGCTGTGGTCAATTTGATTAGCTAAGCATGAAAAGAGCTTTCCTGGAACATTTCAGTCCCTGATAGTGCAACTGAAGCAAACAATCAACTATGGGCAGCAAGGTGGTCTCCGGGATCTCCAGAGTAAAGTTGTGGACAGGCACAAGTCAGGAGATGGATACAAAAAAATGTCAAAGGCTTTACAAATGCCTAGAAGCACAGAAGATATTTGGTACAACACAGACCCTCCCTGGATCAGGACGTCACTCCAAACTGGATGAAAAAGCCAGGGGGAAATTGGGCCAAAAGGGCCTACAGCAACTCTGAAGCAGTTGCAGGAATTTATGACAAAGAGTGGTCATTGTGTGCATGTGACAACAACATCACAAATTGTTCACAAATGTGGCTTGTATGGGAGGGTTGCAAGAAAAAAGCCCCTCTTCAAGAAAGCAGTCGCCATTGAGCTTTGCCAAAACGCAACTTGAAGATTCTGAGGCCTAAGGGAAAAAGGTATTGTGACAGACTCACCCGGGACAGAGGCTTTTGGAGGGGACTGAATGCGAGCCTCTTGCCCACCGATTATGGGCCCTGGCATTTGGGGAAACGGTGCTCTTTGTGAGCTGTATGCCTGGGGACCCCTAAGGTGGTGTTACTTGGATTCAGGTCCATGTTCCCCAAGACACACAGACTCTGGATATGTATATGCCATATTAGCAATAGTGACTGAATCATACTGTTGGGACACAAACTGTTAGATGCTAATGTCATCAACTCCAGCCACCTGTCTGTTGTGTAAATGAGTCTAGTCTGGCTTGTAAGAGTATTCCGCACCTTGTTGTTTGTGCTAATTAACCCTGTTTTGATGTTTATGGTAATGTGTATTGAATAGTCAGTCAGTGAGCTAGGAGACGTAAAGTCTTACCCTGAAAAGTCTTATCTCTCAGTCAACTAGTCTGGGTCAATGATTAGATAATTAGCTCATGCTAATTAGGTTAGGTTTTAAATAGTGCTACTATATAATAAGAAATATTTGCGGTACCGTCCTCCTAGAATTTTGAAAAAAATGAAATGGTAGAAAAACTGCCTCTCATACATGTCTAGGTTAGGTTTTAGTCAAGCTACTATATATATTTGTGTGAGATCTCAAATAAAAAGCTACTCCTGATGTACTCCAAGACTGGTGTTATCTGGTTCTTGGGGGTCCCTATAGCCAGATCCATTGGACTCGTGTTCCAGGACTTAGGAAGCGGTATACTGACGAAAGCACTCAAGTGGAGTGTGGGGGATAGGTTCCGTCACAGGTATTATGGTCAGATGAGACTAAAATTAAATTATTTGGCCTCAACACCAAATGATATGTGTGGTGGAAATCCATCCAGATAACACAATTCCTACAGTAAAGCATGGAGGTGGTAATATCCTGTTATTTGGTGGTGGAAATATCCTGTTATGGGGTGTTTCTCTGCAGCAGGTACTGGAGCACCTGTCAGGATAGAAGGAAAAATTGATGGGGCAAAATACCGTCAAATTCTTGAAAAAATTTATTCCAGAACGTTGTCAAGGGGAAAGAAGGTTTACCTTTTAACATGACAATGACCCAAAGCGCACAGCAGGAATGAGCACACAGTGGTTGAAGGAGAAAAGGGTGAATGTCCTTGTATGGCCTAGTCAAAGCCCAGACTTAAATCCCATTGAAAATCAGTGGAATGACTTGAAGACTGCAGTCCACCAATGGTCACCATCAAATTTAACTGAACTTGAGCAGTACTGCAAAGAAGAGCAGGCAAATATTGCAAAGTCATATCCCAACAGACTAAGGGCTGTAATTAAAGCAAAATACTGACATAAGGGGGTGGTCCTTTTTCCAACTCAGTGATTCTGTTTTTTCATTAAAAAAAATATGAGTAAAAACAGCTGGATATAACAAAAAACGGTGTCTGTCTTCATTTCAGCAAAATTTACTATACCCACTGTATAAATCAATCTGGCTGTGAAAGAAAATGGATAAGAAAAAAAAATAGGAATAATTTATATACAGAATTATTGAAAAGCCCTAAGATAGAGCAAAAAAATATATGATTTTACAACAAATCAAATTTTCAGTGGCCTGCCCCAGCATATTGGGCTGGGTTTACTGATGTGTCAAAGGAGTTTCAGAGGATTTGCAGTACTTGACCTCGTCCCAGTCTTTGGCACAGTAATCTGCATTTATTTGTAATGGAACTTGTACATCTGGGCTTTGCTTCTTTCTAGAGTTTTTCCTCCTTGAATAAAGAAACAGCAAGGTCCCCATCATACAGCATATGACAGAAACTGAAACAACGGCAAGGACAATCGGGGCTGTCAGAGACCAGGAGAACGTGGCCATGGTTTGGGGGTTCTGTGGACACGGACTCAGCAAGATGACTCGGCTCTCCTGGGTTATGACTGTCTTACTCATAATCAAGGATTCAAGGTAGGTCCGGTTACTTATGCTTTGGTTGAGAAGAATGTTGACCCGCACAATAGTCGAAAGGGCTTCTGGAAAGCCTTGGTCACTGGCCTTTATTAGAAGTTGGTAGAGGCCACACTGATGATCCCTGATACTTTCTATTAATGTAATGTTACCTGAATGCATGTCAACTTTAAAAAGATCGGTGCTAGGGCTCATTTCACCGAACTCACTGTAGGTTATGGCCCCATTCATACCAGTATCATAATCCACAGCATGAACTTTGGTAACTGGAGATCCTTTTGATGTATCTGGAGGTACTAACACATAGGAGAAGTTTGACTCTGGGAGAACTATTAAAGGAGCATTATCATTTACATCCAGTAAAAAGACAAGAACTTTGGCCATTGAGGACAAAGATGGACTCCCTTTGTCTCTGGCTTCCACCCAAAGCTCATACATCCTTTCCCTTTCATAGTCAAAAGAACCTTGAGATCTGAGAATGGTATCATGGTTGAATGAAAAAAGTGAGGTCTTGTTTAATAAAAAGACAGAAAAGTCACCATTCAGTCCAATATCCACATCAGTTACATTTATAATGCCAACATTTCCTCCTCGAGGAAGATTTTCGGGGATATAAAATGTAAACTCCTTGGAAGAAAAAACTGGAGGATTGTCATTTTGATCTAAGATGTTGATCACAATTAGGCAAGAATCATTATTTGATGGTAAACCATGGTCTTTGACTATGATCCGAACAGAATATGAAGGTTCTTTCTCTCTGTCGAAAGGCACCAAAGCTTTTAGGACCCCATTGGAGCTGTTTATTGAAAACACATTTGATTCTTCATGTTCCAAATAATAACTCAGTTCTCCATTTGGTCCACTGTCAACATCAGAAGCGGAGACCCTCAGTAGTGTTACTCCTGGTGTATTATTTTCCTCAACAGATACTTCTAGACTGTTTTGTGCAAATTTGGGAGGGTTATCATTTACATCCTCGATAAGCACTGTGAGGTTTTCGGTGTAGGTGACAAATTCATCAAAATTTGAATGACCAACAATGTTGATGTCAAAACGATTCTCTGACTCAAAATCCAGCAGAGTAGAGGTTAATAGCAGGTAGGTGTTAGGAGAAGAATCAGAAGGCTTTAAAAGGAAAGGTGAAGAAGATCCAGTAATGGAAAGAGGTCTCTTGATGCTGTCATCGGGATCTGTGACCTCTAAGAGGGCGATGATTGAACCCGGCAGAATGTCTTCCTTAATATAGACACCACCTTCGTGTTGAGAACCTATGAAGCGGAATTCCATTTTAGGCTCTTGTTTTTTAATTTCCAGTTGTACCACGACTGTTGCCATTGCTGGGGCACAACCATACCCAAAGGCTAGTACAGTAAGCTTATATTGGCTTATTTGATCAGGTAATGACTCAGACAAGGTTATTGTACCACTTGCACTATCTAGATGGAAAAGATTCCGGATGGACTCAGAAACTCTGTAGCTATAATGATACTGAATGACGTTATTTTCACCTATGTCTTTGTCAATGGCTGTAAGTTGTGCCACAGTGGTGCCAATAGATGCGTTCCTGGGAAGATGCACAGAAATGTTGTTTGCGAGGAAAAAGGGGCAGTTATCATTCACATCAGTTACCTTTACAACAAAAGTAGTCGTTCCAGACAATGGCGGCTTTCCTCTATCGATAGCGATTAAAGTCATTCGATGTTCACTTTGTAGTTCTCTATCCAGAGATTTCATTAGGACCAAGGATATCAGCTCAGATCGATAATCCAAAGAAAAAATGTCACCTGGGCTCACCAAAATATAGGAGAGCGCTCCATTTTCTTGAATGTCTGGGTCTTTGGCCAAGTGGTCAACGTGAAACTTGGTCCCTACGGTTGTGTCCTCTGGAATGGAAATAGTGTAGGACTGTTCTAAAAAATAAGGGGCGTTATCATTGACATCCAGAATAAAAAGTTTCACTTTGGAAAACTCTGCATAGTCTTTGGATGAAGCGAAGATATCCAGTGTCATGGAACATTGGTCCAGGGTTTCCAAAGGGCATAGCGATTCTCTGTCGAGTTTGTTGGATGACGTGTATAACTCTCCGGTCTGGACGCCCAAGTTGAAATAGTTTGCATGTGCCAAGAGTTTAAATCGCACTGCCATAGGTGATATAATACTCTCTCCTACATTTCCAATAAACGTCCCCGCTTCTTGCTCCTCGTGTGTGTGGAAGATAAGCTCTCCTGTAACTCCGGGAATGTCCAGGATGCTTAAAGCGATGGTAAGAAGCGAGAAGCATTTCTGAAAAGTAAAACAGAGATATATAGGTTAGCTTGTCGAAGGGTAGCTGCATTGGTCTCTTTTTAATTACAAACGTTTTTATTGAAAAAAAAGTGCAAAAATATAAACGTAAGAACAGTAATTCACGTAGCATTACAAAGAAGTGGTATATCTTATTGTTACAAAATATCCTATTACATCAGCACATATCTCCAACCTGGTATTATAAGATATTCAGAGGGGGGGTTTGGAACACCAGGAGGAGGGCGCTGTTAGACCATAGCTATCAAAAGAATAGAATCCTCATCTAGTCCTTTCTTAATAGAGAAAGTTATATAAAAAGTTAACAACAAACAAAACCATAACTATAGTCATGAGAAGAAAAAAGATAAAATTACTACCAAGAGGATATTGGTGTGCTGAGGACTATCTGTTCTTGTAGGAGGGTGGTGGCATAGTGCCCTAGAACTCCAATAACGTGCACTGCGTCATCACCTCAGAGGCGTAAGAGGGTCTGGTATAGCCAGAAGTTGATCTAAGAGCCAGGCCGACCATTTCTTGTCATAAACATGCATAGTGTCCATTATGGAGTGGAACATCCTTTCCATGAGACGAATGGCTTCCATTCTTTGTAGGACTTGGGCCCAGGGGATTGATTGGGACTTCCAATTGAGGGCTATGGTCCACTGGATTGCCGAAAACAGTGTGTTGATCAGGTTACGCGTGGAGGGGGGGATACCTGGGATAGGGGCGAATAATAGGCATATTGGTGCTGTAAGTGTGGTATTAGAGCCTGAGAGGGCCTCAACTTTAATAGAGGCTTGGTTCTATATATGTTGTAGGTGAGGGCAGCTCCAGAAGGTGTGCAACAAAGTGCCCAACTCCTGGCAGCCCCTAAAGCAAGTCGCAGGGACCGTAGGGTAAAATTTGTGTACCCTGTCAGGGGTAAGGTACCACCTGGAATGAACTTTAAGGATCGTTTCCTTGACTGCGATGGATTTTGAGCATTTGTGTAAGTTAGTCAGCATGCCCGACCAGTCTTCTATCGTGAAGACGTTGTCTAATTCAGACTCCCATTTGAGCATGGCTGTGGACTTTGCATTGGTCTCTTTTTATTTCCATTTTCAGCAAGTACAGAAAATACCTGTTGATCAGAAAGGCAAGGTCCTTGCGTTATACGGGTTTGATTGTCATATACTTGAGTATAAGCCGACCCGAATATAAGCCGAGGCACCCAATTTTATCACAAAAAACTAGGCTTGAGTATACTCAAGCCTAGGGTGAGAAATGCGCAGCTACTGTAAGTGGAAATGAGGGTCAACAATGCCCATTTGCAGCCTCACTGTGCCCATTTGCAGCCTCACTGTGCCCATTTGCAGCCTCACTGTACCCATTTGCAGCAATAGGTCCCCCGAACTTCAAACTTGGTAGTTAAGGGTTCCTAAATGCCCCCCCTAGCTGCAGCCAAATTTGGAGTCTTTGGACCCAAAGGGTCCCGAAATGACATTGCTGCAGATGGACACAGTTGTCTGCTGTTGTCCGACTTTGGGGCCCCGTATCTCGGGGTCACTTGGTGCTAGGAAACCCAAATTTGGTGTGCAAACCCAGTGGAACTATCACTACAACATATCCAAAATTCGGAAAATGTCAAGCACTTTTCTGCAGCAGAGAATGACATTTTCCGAACAGACTTTGGGGCCCCCGTATCTCGGGCCACTTGGATATGTTGTAGTGCTAGTTCCACTGGCTTTGCACACCAAATTTGGGGTTCCTAGCACCAAGTGACCCTGAGATACCGGGCTCCAAAATGGGGTCGTAAAATGTCATTCTCTGCTGCAGAAAAGTGCTTGACTCGAGTATAAGCCGAGGGGGGTATTATCAGCACAAAAAAATGTGCTGAAAGACTCGGCTTATACTCGGGTATATACGGTATGTTGGTTTCAAGCAAAAATATAAAAGTACTAAAACTACTATATTGTGGTGTCATTATGTTGGCTTTTAGTGAAAGAACCTTACACTTAGTGAGTCTGAAGCCTTTTGGAGGACATGGAGAAAACACATGGCTTCCAGGAGCTGGAGAACTTTGGAGACGCTTTTGTGAGATGGACTTTGAACAAGGAACTATGAAGGACATCTTAACCCCTAAGTTGAGCAACTGTTTAGTTTACTTAATGTGTACATATTATACATGCTTATATGTGAAGTTATAAGTTGTGTTGTATTGTATTGTTCATCCTACAGTTTGTATGTGCAGATTTTTCCCTGTTTAGTAAAGCATTGATACACTTCAGAAGTCTAGGCTTCCTTGGTTTTACCACAAGAACTTAATAGATAGACGCAAAGCATAACAACGATCAGACTTCCAAATGGGAATTGTGTGATGACAGGCTGTTGGCGGAAAATCCGACCGTGTGCACGCTCCATCGGACAATTGTTGTCGGATTTTCCACGAACAAATGTTGGATGGCAGGTTTTAAAATTTTCCGCGGACAAATGTCTGTTGTCGGATTTTCCGAGCGTGTGTACACAAGTCCGTCGGACAAAAGTCAAAAGTACAAACACGCATGCTCGGAAGCGGTCGGTCTTGTAAACCAGCATTCGTAATGGAGAATTAACATTCGTGACGTGGCAAATTATGGAATCTCCAAATGCAGCGCACAATTCTCTTCTTCTTTAATGGGATAATAATGAAGCTGCTTTGCTGGTGATACTGATGGAGTTATTGCAAACAAAGTTTCAAAGTCTTTTTTTTTCAAGTGATATCAAGAATATTATTATTATGTTTTATTTTTTTTGGGCAAGTTACCACAACACCATTATCCTGTAGTTTTTAAGATCAAAGATACAACTATGTTGGTGTCCCTTGTTAATTTTACATTATATTTTATAAAATGTAACTGCCGACTCCCAAACTGTCATTTGAAGTAAAACACATAGCCAAGTATTATTCTACACAATTTTTATTGTGCATAAAAAAAAAAAAAAACTAAATTAGACATTCTATCTGCCAATAGAACTAAACCAAAAAGTGCATTCTATGCATCCAAAAATATAGAAAATATACCAAATCAAATCATTATTATTCAACCAAAAAAATAATGTCAAAGCAATAACTCCAAGGCCAATAATAAATAACACGTTATCTCCTCCGATTCTGCAACATGTCTGGTTGACGAACGGCCGTTCAGAAACCAACTGAAAAGCACGAAATGAAAAGAGCGAACTGAAAAGCGCGAGTCAACACTCACCAAACTTCTACTTACACGAAATTAGCAGAAGGAGCCCAAAGGGTGGCGCTAAAGAGCTGAAAAACAACGTAGTACGTCATTACGTTTGTAATTGTTGACCAACAATAGTGTGGCCGTGTGTATGCAAGACAAGTTTGGGCCAACGCCCTTCGGACAAAATTCCACGGATTTGTTGGCCAACAATCCGATCGTGTGTACGAGGCATTAGTGAGTCTGATGCTGCGCACACATGACCGGACTTTCTGGCAGAAAAGGTCAGACGGTCTTCCCGACGGAGTTCTGACCGAACGGACTTGTCCACACAAGAACGGACCAAAGTCTGTTCGTTTTGAATGTGATGACTTATGACGGGACTAGAAAAGGAAGTTCAATAGCCAGTAGCCAATAGCTGCCCTTGCGTCGTATTTGGTCCGTCGGACCAGCACACAGACGAATGGTTTTCCTGATGGAAATTGATTCCGTCGGACAGATTTGAAACATGTTCTATTTCTAGGTCCGTCTGAATTTTTGAAGAAAAAAGTCAGATGAAGCCCACACACGATCGTAATATCAGACGGAATGATTCCGTCTGACCTTTTCTGCCGGAAAGTACGGTCGTGTGTACGTGGGATTATGCCCTGTACACACGATCGGACTTTCCGCCAAAAAAAAACGTGGATTTTTGTTCGAAGGTTGTGGACTCCAACTTGTCTTGCATACACACGGTCACACAAACTTTGGCCAACAATTACGAACGTAGTGACGTACTACGTGTTTTTTCAGCTCTTTAGCGCCACCCTTTGGGCTCCTTCTGCTAATTTCGTGTTAGTAGAAGTTTGGTGAGTGTTGATTCGTTCTTTTCTTCTTGCATTTTTTATTTTGAGCTATTATTATTATTATTTTGGATATCACTTGGAAAAAAAAGCCTTTGAAAATTTGTTTGCAATAACTCCATCAGTATCACCAGCAAAGCAGCTTCATTATTATCCCATTAACCACTTACCCACTGGGCAGTTAAACCCCCTTCCTAACCAGACCAATTTTCAGCTTTCGGTGCTCTCACACTTTGAATGACAATTACTCCGTCATGCAACACTGTACCCAAATGAATTTTGTGTCCTTTTTTTCACACAAATACAGCTTTCTTTTGGTGGTATTTAATCACTGCTGGGTTTTTTATTTTTTGCGCTATAAATCAAAAAATACTGAAAATTCGGTAAAAAAAAAATTCTTTGTTTCTATTAAAAATGATTGCAGAGTATTGGCAGAGTATTGGCGAGTATTGGCAGAGTATTGGCGAGTATTGGCGAGTATTGGCAGAGTATTGGCGAGTATTGGCAAGTATTGGCAGAGTATTGGCAAGTATTGGCAGAGTATTACAGTGTTGCACAGTATTGGCAGAGCATTGCACAGTGGGGGCAGAGCATTGCACAGTGGTTGGTGGCAGAGCATTGCACAGTGGTTGCAGAGCATTGCACAGTGGTGGCAGAGCATTGCACAGTGGTGGCAGAGCATTGCACAGAGGTTGGTGGCAGAGCATTGCACAGTGGTGGCAGAGCATTGCACAGTGGTTGGTGGCAGAGCATTGCACAGTGGTTGCAGAGCATTGCACAGTGGTGGCAGAGCATTGCACAGTGGTGGCAGAGTATTGCACAGTGGTGGCAGTGTATTGACCAGCGCTGTGGGCACTACACATCCAGCCCACAGCGCTGGTCCCGTCTCTCCCCCTCTCCGATCTGTACAGAGAGGGGAGGGAGGAACCGGCATCATGACGTGACGCTGGTTTGTGTACATGTGATCGCTCCGTCATTTGACGGAGCGATCACATGGTAAACGGCTGCTATTAGCGGCTGTTTACCGTGATCCGTGATGGATGGAGGACCCGGCGGTCACGGATGTTCCCGAGTGCGCACCCCAGGGGGCGCGCGGGAGCAAGTTTCTGGGAGGACGTCCACTCAGAACTTGCCGACTGCGCTGTAGACGTCTTTCGACTATAGCGCGGTCGGCATGTGGTTAAAGAAGAAGAGAATTGTGCGCTGCATTTCCAGATTTCATAATTTGCTGCGTCACGATTGTTAATTCTGCATTACGAACGATGGTTTACAAGACCGACCGCTTCCGGCTCGTCCTTGCTTCTGAGCATGCCTGTTTGTACTTTGGACTTTTGTCCGACAGACTTGTGTACACACGCTCGGAAAATCCGACAACACACATTTGTCCAAGTGGTGGTTAATATTCTAAAATGTGTCTGTAAATCATGTTCATTTCTTTTCAATGTATTGCTAAATAAAAAAAATAAAAAAAGTTTCTTCTGTCTAAAAATGAATAGATCGCTATGATAAACCAAACTCAGCCAAAGAAAAAAGAACACAAATTCTTAAGCCTAGAAAAAAGTTTGCTGACATTGGTGAAGTGCTGAGCTGTAGATCAGTTCTTCTATTACTGTGCGTGTCGTGCGGGTGACTCACGGTGAAGTGTTTATGTTCCTTTTTCTTCCCCGGAATGTTATTATCCTGCATTGTTATTATTGAGCTATTGACCAGGATCTATATTCCATACTTCACCCACATTGCAATGATTGCCCAGAACACTTATTATATAATTCATGCATTCTCCTTGTGTGCCATAATATTTGTATATTTTATACCTCAGAGTTGAAATTCTGTCATCTTTTCAGTATTCATCATGTTTTCTATACTTTGTATCTATTTGTTTTATTTAGTATTTGATGTACTTTAACTACATTCTATAGAAAAGTTTCTTTTAAAGTGGAACATCCAAGCACACAGTAAAGGCAAAATGATTGCAACCCTATATATTTATTACTGCAACACCTGGTACCCACATGGGTGCGATGTGGCACCCCAATGCACTTTGCAGCATGACACGCGGTAGGGTTGAACCGATACCGGTATCGGCATCAGTGCAGATCAGTGGCCGCCGGTAGTATTTTTTATTGTTTTGAATATTTAAATATTTTTTTTAATATTTCACTATTGTCTTCCTAATTCTCCTCCCAGCCAATCAGGAAGCAGGTGCTGAGACCCGTCAACCTGATTTGCCGAGAGGAGAAGCTATCGTATTGACCACCTAGGAGGAGACGCACGGTGGAAGTCGCCATGATGCAGAGGACGAGGAGACGCAGGGGGACGCAGGGGCTACCGCCCGGAGGAAGCGCTGCGACCTAGATGGGGTAAGTGCGGGGCTGGTGACCGACTGACCAACCGACATGGGGACCTGCATCCCAACCCCCCCCAGGTCCCCAGGTCGGTCGGTCAGTCGGTCACCAGCCCCGCACTTACCCCATCTAGGTCGCAGCGCTTCCTCCGGGTGGTGGCGTGCGGCTTACCCCTGTGTCTCCTCCTCCTCAGCATCATGGTGACTTCCCCCGTGTGTCTCCTCCCTTCTCCTCCTAGCCGGTCAATAGGATAGATTCTCGCACCCCAACCCCCCCAGGTCCCCAGGTCGGTCGGTCAGTCGGTCACCAGCCCCACACTTACCCCATCTAGGTTGCGGCGCTTCCTCCAGGTGGTGGTGTGCGGCTTCCCCCTGTGTCTCCTCCTCCTCAGCATCATGGCGACTTCCCCCGTGCGTCTCCTCCCTCCTCCTCCTAGCCGGCCAATAGGATAGCTTCTCGCACTCCACCCCCCCCAGGTCCCCAGGTCGGTCGGTGAGTCGGTCACCAGCCCCACACTGAACCCATCTAGGTCGCAGCACTTCCTCCGGGTGGTGGTAGGCGGCTTCCCCCTGTTTCTCCTCCTCCTCGGCATAATGGCGACTTCCACCGTGCGTCTCCTCCCTCCTCCTCCTCCTAGCCGGCCAATGGGATAGCTTCTCGCACTCCACCCCCCCCCAGGTCCCCAGGTCGGTCGGTGAGTCGGTCACCAGCCCCACACTGAACCCATCTAGGTCGCAGCACTTCCTCCGGGTGGTGGCAGGCGGCTTCCCCCTGTTTCTCCTCCTCCTCTGCATAATGGTGACTTCCACCGTGCGTCTCCTCCCTCCTCCTCCTCCTAGCCGGCCAATAGGATAGCTTCTCGCACCCCAACCCCCCCAGGTCCCCAGGTCGGTCGGTCAGTGTGTGGCATGTTTGTTATTTTAAATAAAAAAAAACAAACAAGGGTTTATAATCACTTTAACTCTAAACTGATGACTTGTAAAGATTTCTACAGCGCCTCCCTATGGACAATTTTGGGTACTGTCGTTTTTCGCTGTTTCACAGACATGTGCAGTTTTAAGATTTGACATATTGGGTATCTATTTACTCAATGAAACCTTATTTTTTTATATGCTGCCAAAACACGGGCATTATAATTTGTTTGTGTGCAGTAAAATTAACTTGATGATAATTTTTACTGAAATTAGAGAAAAGAAAGAGAAAAATAGAGAAAAATAGAAAGAAAGCAAACACTGTTCTAACAGAGAAAGGGTCAATGCATTCATTCTGCAGTGGAGCAGATTTATTATTCAGCGTCGAGAAAACTTCACTTAAAGAGCCATTGGCGGTGAAGCGTTCTGTAAACTTTCAAAGATAATAGAGACTTATCAATGCGTGACGCAGACATCACAGCGCACCTATACTGAAAGCAGAATTGTAAGGACGGCAGGATGGCAGGATTATGGATTTCCGGCTCGGGTTGGGGCCCTCGTATTGTTTGTCCAGCTGCTGAAGAGACAGGATTGTGTATTGTATGGCTTCCGCTACAGATGGCATGTGTGGGCAATACTACGATCAATGCTACATAAAATAAAACAATCATGTTATACTGCTTAAAGGTGAACTGATCCATCCTTCCCTTCAGCCTTGCAGAGTTGTGCCGGCTTCTCTCCTCTACTGAATTGATATAAAAAGCCCCTGTGTGCCCGATACGCCCAGGAGGCACAGGAACAGCATCCAGCCCCGCTACCTGCAGCCTGTCCAAGTCTATGATAGGCTGAAATACAGAGCCTTGAAAAAGTATTCGTACCCCATTTTCCAAATTTTGTCATGTTATAACCAAAAACTTAAATGTATTTTATTGGGATTTTATGTGATAGACCAACACAAAGTGGCACATAATTGTGAAGTGGAAGGAAAATGATAAATGGTTTTCAACATTTTTTTACAAATAAATATGTGAAAAGTGTGGGGTACATTTGTATGGCACCCCCAATACTTTGTAGAACCACCTTTCACTGCAATTACAGCTGCAAGTCTTTTGGGGATGTCTCTACCAGCTTTGCACATCTAGGGAGTGACATTTTTGCCCATTCTTCTTTGCAAAATATCTCAAGCTCTGTCAGATTGGATGGAGAGCGTCTGTGATCAGCAATTTTCAAGTCTTGCCACAGATTCTCAATTGGATTTAGGTCTGGACTTTGACTGGGCCATTCTAACACATGAATATGCTTTGACCTAAACCATTCCATTGTAGCTCTGGCTGTATGTTTAGGGTCGTTGTCCTGCTGAAAGCTGAGCCTCCCCCCCAGTCTCAAGTCTTTTTTAGATTCTAACAGGTTTTATACTTAGATTGCCCTTTTTTTGACTCCACCCATCTCCCCATCAACTCTGACCAGCTTCCCTGTCCCTGTTGAAGAAAAGCATCCCCACAACATGATGCTGCCACCACCATGTTTCACGGTGGGGATGGTGTGTTCAGGGTGATGTGCAGTGTTAGTTTCCCGCCACACATAGCGTTTTGCTTTTAGGCCAAAAAGTTCCATTTTGGTCTTATCTGACCAGAGAACCTTCTTCCACATGTTTGCTGTGTCCCCCACATGGCTTCTCGCAAACTGCAAACAGGACTTCTTATGACTTTCTTTCAACAATGTCTTTCTTCTTGTCACTCTTCCATAAAGGTCAGATTTGTGGAGAGCACGACTAATAGTTGTCCTGTGGACAGATTCTCCCACCTGAGCTGTGGATCTCTGCAGCTCCTCCAGAGTTACCATGGACCTCTTGGCTGCTTCTCTGATGAATGCTCTCCTTGCCCGGCCGGTCAGTTTAGGTGGATGGCCATGTCTTGGTAGGTTTGCAGTTGTCCCATACTCTTTCCATTTTCTGATGATGGATTGAACAGAGCTCTGTAAGATGTTCAAAGCTTGGGACATTTTTTTATAACATAACCCTGCTTTATACTTCTCCACAACTTTATCCCTGGCCTGTCTGGTGTGTTCCTTGGTCTTCATGATGCTGTTTGTTCACTAAGGTTCACTAACAAACCTCTGCGGGTTTCACAGAACAGCTGTATTTATACTGAGATTAAATTACACACAGGTGGACTCTATTTACTAATTAGGTGACGTCTGAAGGCAATTGGTTCCACTAGATTTTAGTTAGGGGTATCAGAGTAAAGGGGTCTGAATACAAATGCACGCCACACTTTTCAGGTATTTATTTGTAAAACATTTTGAAAATTATTATTCCACACAATTATGTGCCACTTTGTGTTGGTCTATCACATAAAATCCCAATAAAATACATGTAAATTTTTGGTTGCAACATGACAAAATATGGAAAATATCAAGGGGGTATGAATACTTTTTCAAGGCTCTGTGTGCTGTGGCTGGATGGAGTCGTACTCACGTTCAGTTCTGTATGCATTCAGGGATGTATGTCAGGAATGCAGGTATTCTGCTTTCTGGGCATACCTCCCTGAACAAACAGGGCTCGAAATGTGCATGCATTATGATTATATATGTGGCCAAGATATAATACTTTAAAATATTGTAGAAAGGTGAGAGCACCACCGTTTTATTTGAAAGTCCAGTGGCACTTTATTTGACTCAATAAAAAGAGTTTAGAAGTTTCCAACACATTCCAGGCGCTCGGGCTCCCTTTATCAGGGCTTGTAATGAAGAAAAGGGCTCATTGATATACTGGACCAGGGTGGACAACTGTTGGGAAAGGTCAGCATGCATGGATAGGCTTGTTCAGGTCATCGGTTTATTTGATTTATAATTAAAGGGTGGGCCAAAGACTAGTGATGTCATAGAAGGAAGGAAGAGAGGAAGAAAAAAATGGGAAGGATAGATAAAACAGGAGAAAGGAAAGGGAAGGACAGTAGGAGGTAAAAAGGAACAAAGGAAGGAGAAGAAAGGTAGGAGGAAAGAGAGGAAAGGAAGGAAGGAAGGAGGAAGGACAGTTAAGAAGGAAGAAAACTTAAGATAGAAAGAAGTAAACGGCAAGAAGGTAGGGGCAAAAAAAAAAAAAAAGGCAGAGGAAAGAAGGAAGGAAGTACAAGGAAAGAAGGAAAGGTAGCTATAATGGAAGGAAGAAAAGGGAAGGAAAAGAGAAGGAAAAGGAAAGGCTTGTTCAGGTCATCGGTTTATTTGATTTATAATTAAAAGGTGGGCCAGACACTAGTTATGTCATAGAAGGTAGGAAGATAGGAAGAAAAAGAAAGAGAGAAGAAAATGGGAAGGATAGATAAAACAGGAGAAAGGAAAAGGGAAGGACGGTAGAAGGTAAAAAGAAATGAAGGAAGGAGTGAAAGAAGTAAGGAAAGTTAAAATGAACATAAGGAACGTGAAGCAAGGAGCACAAAAAGGCAAAGAAAAGAAGGAAGGAAGTAGAAGGATAGAAGAAAGAAGGGAAAGGCAGCTATAATAGAAGGAAGGAAGTAAGGAAGATAAATGGGAGGGGGAAGGGTAGATAAAACAGGATGAAGGGAAGAAAGGTAGAAGTAAATAGAAGGAAAGAGAGGAAAGGAAGGAAGGAATCAAGGAATGAGTGGAGGAAGGAAGGACAGTTAAGAAGGAAGAAAACTTAAAACTTATTAGTTTTATAATTAAAAGGTGGCTATAATGGAAGGAAGGAAGAAAGGAAGGAAGGACAAGAAAGGAGAGAGGGAAGGGTAGATAAAACAGGATGAAGGGAAGAAAGGTAGAAGGAAAGAGAGGAAAGGAAGGAAGGAATCAAGGAATGAGTGGGGGAAGGAAGGGCAGTTAAGAAGGAAGAAAACGTAAGATAGAAAGAAGGAAACGGCAAGAAGGTAGGGGCAAAAAAAAAAAAAAGCAGAGGAAAGAAGGAAGGAAGTACAAGGAAAGAAGAAAGGGTAGCTATAATGGAAGGAAGAAAAGGGAAGGAAAAGAAAGGAAAAGGGATAGGCTTGTTCAGGTCATCGGTTTATTCAATTTATAATTAAAAGGTGGGCCAGACACTAGTGATGTCATAGAAGGAAGGAAGAGAGGAAGAAAAAGAAAGAGAGAAGAAATGGGAAGGATAGATAAAACAGGAGAAAGGAAAGGGACAGACAGTAGGAGGTAAAAAGAAAGGAGTGAAAGAAGTAAGGAATGTTAAGATGGACATAAGGAAAGTGAAGCAAAGAAAAGAAGGAAGGAAGTAGAAGGATAGAAGAAAGAAGGGAAAGGTAGCTATAATGGAAGTAAGGAAGGAAGGAAGGAAGGAAGGAAGTGAAGGAGAGAGGGAAGGGTAGATAAAACAGGATGAAGGGAAGAAAGGTATGAGATAAGAGAGGAAAGGAATGAAGGAATCAAGGAATGAGTGGGGGAAGGAAGGACAGTTAAGAAGGAAGAAAACTTAAGATAGAAAGATAGAAATGGCAAGAAGATAGGGGCAAAAAAAAACAAAAAGGCAGAGGAAAGATGGAAGGAAGTACAAGGAAAGAAGGAAAGGTAGCTATAATGGAAGGAAGAAAAGGAAAGGGAAAAGGAAAGGCTTGTTCAGGTCATCGGTTTATTAGATTTATAATTAAAAGGTGGGCCAGACACTAGTGATGTCATAGAAGGAAGGAAGAGAGGAAGAAAAAGAAAGAGAGAATAAAATGGGAAGTATAGATAAAACAGGAGAAAGGGAAGGGAAGGACGGTAGGAGGTAAAAAGGAACGAAGGAAGGAGTGAAAGAAGTAAGGAAAGTTAAGATGGACATAAGGAAAGTGAAACAAGGAGCACAAAAAGGCAAAGAAAAGAAGGAAGGAAGTAGAAGGATATAAGAAAGAAGGGAAAGGCAGCTATAATAGAAGGAAGTAAGGAAGAAAAATGAGAGGGGGAAGGGTAGATAAAACAGGATGAAGGGACGAAAGGAAGAAGGAAAGAGATTAAATGAAGAAAGGAATCAAGGAGTGAGTGGGGGAAGGAAGGTCAGTTAAGAAGGAAGAAAACTTAAGATAGAAAGAAGGAAACGGCAAGAAGGTAGGGTCAAAAAAAAAAAAAAAAAAAAAAAAGGGAAAGGAAAGAAGGAAGGAAGTACAAAGAAAGAAGGAAAGGTAGCTATAATGGAAGGAAGAAAAGGAAAGGAAAAGAAAGGGAAAAGGGAAAGAAGGAAGTAAGAGAAAGGAGAGAGGGAAGGGTAAATAACATAGTAGGAATGAAAGGGAAGGTAGGTAGGAGGGAAAAAAGGAAGAGGAAAGAAAAGGAAGAAGGAAGGAAATAAGGAAGGACGGTAGGTTAAGATGGAAGAAAGGAAGGAAAGAAAGAAATGTGTTAGTGCAGTATTTTGTAACAACCAATTAGGTTTTACTATTTATTAGTTTAGACTATTCAGGATGAAAAACGTATTACAATCACAATGAAAACGGAGGCAAAATCTGCAAACAGGGACACGGGCAGAAATAAAAAGTGACAGGGGTTCTGGCCTTCCCCTAATCTACTAATAAAAGCATTTCAATTTCAGTGTTGCTGTTGTAAATTTTATCTTACTTTCTGTTTGGTTGTCACTATGACAGTACATGAGGATAGCATTAAAACCCCCCACAGGGTTGTAACCCATTACCAATCTATCATATACTTTAAAGTGAATTCTTTGTGTCATTTGGGGAGATTCGTCCTCGCTTCCTATCCTGGTGACCACACAGGAAGTAAAAGGAACACTCCCCAGCAAAAAAAAAAAAGGTTTTGGCTGAGATTCAAGGCTTATTTCCCCAAGCACTGGAGATCACACCAGGAATAAAAATGATCCGACAAATCACCCCCATTGAGGCCTCACCACCTGTCACACATCACCTGCAGTCACAAAGAAAACCCCTCCGGTGATCTCACACCGAATGTACAGAATACGTTATTGTGCAGTACACAAGGATCATATTATAGAAGGTTACCGCAATGTATTCTACACACAGCACACAATCGTCTGTGATCATTAGAATTCATGACAGAGGTGACATGTAATATTAATGAATGGGGCAACATTATAAATGATACAGAGATTCTAATGGGTGCTTAAGCAAACAATGTCAATAAATATGTTTAAAGAAGAAGAGAGATTAAAGGAGGAGATAGAGAGAGTGATGGAGCGAGGGAGGAGAGAGAACGAGAAGAAAGATGAAAGAGAGAGAGAATGAAAGAAGGAGAAAGAGTGATGGAGCGAGGAAGGAGATAGAAGGAGAGAGACAAAGAAGAAAGATGGAGAGACAGAGAGACAGAGAGAGAGGAGAGAGACAAAGAAGAAAGATGGAGAGACAGAGAGAAGGAGAGAGACAAAGAAGAAAGATGGAGAGACAGAGAGACAGAGAGAGAAGGAGAGAGAGAGAGAGAAGAGAGAGAGAGAGAGAGGAGGAGAGATAGAGGAGGTAAGGAAGGAGGAGAGGAAATAGAGAGAGTAATAAAATAGAGGAGAGAAGGAAGGAAAGAAAGAAAGGAAGGTAGGAAAGAAAGGAGAGAAGGAAGGCAGGAAAAAAAGGGTAGTTAAGAGGGAAGGGAGGTAGGAGGAAAAAAGAAGGAAGCAAGTAAGGAAGGTAGGAAAGAAACGAGGGAGGAAAAATAAGAAGGTAGACAGGATGGAAAAAAGGATAGATAAGAAATAAGGAAGAAAAAAGGAAAGCGGGTAAGAGGGGAAAACAAGAAGGGGAACAAAAAAAAGGAAGGACATATAAGATGTAAGGAAGGAAAAAGAAGGAAGGTAGGAGGGAAAAAGGAGGATAAAGAAAAGAAAAGAGTAGGGTGGAAGGAAGGAAAAGAAAGGAAAAAAGGAAGGCAGGAAAAAAGGGAAGGGGGTAGGAGGAAAAAAGAAGAGAGAAGGAGGAAGCAAGTAAGGAAGGTAGGAAAGAAAAGAGGAAGGAAAAAAAGGAAGGTAGACAGGATGGAAGGAAGGATAGATTAGAAAGAAGGAAGGAAAAAAGGAAAGAGCATAAAAAAAAGGGAAAAAAAGAAGGGGATATAAAAATGAAAGGACAGATAAGATGTAAGGAAGGAAAAAGAAGGAAGGTAGGAGGGAAAAGGGAGGAGAAAGAAAAGAGTAGGGGTGGAAGGAAGGAAGGAGGGGAAGGAAAGAGAGGAGAGAGGGAAGACAGGAAAAAAGGGTAGTTAAGAGGGAAAGGGGGTAGGAGGAAAAAAGAAGAAGGAAGCAAGTAAGGAAGCTAGGAAGTAAAGGAGGGAGCAAAAGAAAGAAGTTAGACAGGATGGAAGAAAGGATAGATAAGAAAGAAGGAAGAAAAAAGGAAAGCGGGTAAGAGGGAAAAAAAGAAGGGGAAAGAAAAAAGAAAGGACAGATAAGATGTAAGCAAGGAAAAAGAAGGAAAGTAGGAGGGGAAAAAGGAGGAGAAAGAAAAGAAAGGAGTAGGGGTGGAAGGAAGGAAGGAAAAGAGAGGAGAGAAGGAAGGCAGGACAAAAGGGTAGTTAAGAAGGAAGGGTGGTAGGAGGAAAAAAGAAGAGAAAAGGAGGATGCAAGTAAGGAAGGTAGGAAAGAAAGGAGGGAGGAAAAGAAGGAAGGTAGACAGGATGGAAGGAAGGATAGATAAGAAAGAAGGAAAAAAAAAAAGGAAAGAGGGTAGGGGGGGAAAAAAAGAAGCGAAAGAAAAAATAAAGGACAGATAAGATATAAGGGAGGAAAAAGAAGGAAGGTAGGAGGAAAAAAGGAGGAGAAAGAAAAGAAAAGAGTAGAGAGGAAAGCAAGGAAGGGCAGGAGGGAGGGAGAAATGAAAGAAGGAAGGGTAGATAAGACAGAGTTGTAAGGAAGGAAGGTAAAAAGGAAGAAGAAAGGAAAGGTAGATAAGATGTGCAGCCTGGTCGACTCTCATGTATGTCTCTTTCCAGGTAGATAATATGTAAGAAAGGAAACAGAAGGAAGGCGAGAAGGAAAAGATAAAAATGAAAAGAGAAGGAAGGAAGGAAGGAAGAAAAAGGAAGGAAGGAAGGGTGAAAGGAAGAAAGGGTAGATAAGACAGAACTGAAAGGAAGGAAGGTAAGAAAAAAAAGGAAGAAGAAAAGAAATGTAGATAAGATGTAAGGAAGGAAAAAGAAGGAAGGCGGGACGGAAAAGAAAAGAAACAAAGAAAGGAAGGAAGGGTGAATGGAAAAAAAGGGTAGATAAAACAGAATGGATAGGAAGGAATGTAGGTAAAAAAGGAAGATGAAGGAAAGGAAGTATATTTAATGTAAGGAAGGAAAAAGAAAAGAAATAGGGACGGAATGAAGGTAGACAGGGTGAAAAGAAGGAAAGAGTAGATAAGACAGAATCAAAAAGGAAGGAAAGTAGGAGAAAAGAAGGAAGAGGAAAGAAGAAAGGAGGCAAAGAAGTAAGGAAGGAGGAAAGACAGAATGTAAGGAATAAAGAAAGAAAGGAAAAATGAGAGGAAAGGAGGGAGGGAAAATAGACACGTATACTTATAGAAGAGACTTTATCATCAAAACAATTCACCAACTGACACAACAGATTAGCCTGTAGAATGAGACGCAAAAAGAGAACTGACACCAACACAACTGATGTTCTAGCGGAGCACAAAACCTGAAGGTGACAGAATACAGAGGGACATTCCGTGATCAGAAGACGTTTACCTGTATAGATTCCATGGTTTGTTCCCGAGGAGACAGAAGCATTCAGGTGAATCTCATACTGAAGGTAAAACTTTCTCCTGCACTCCTCTGGGTGTGACCACTCATATTCCCCCTCCCCATTCTTCGCTGGATTCCCAACCTCTCGTGGGATGGACAGAGCAAAACATGTTTCACCAGGTGGATTATCCCTGTACTGGATGCCTTATGTAACGCGAAAATTCACTAGGTGTGATCATATTTTAAGGGCCCTTTAAGACGCCTTGCGGGTCGTGGGCTACAGGGGGACTACAAATCACAGCATGGCCTCTCATGAGGTTCTCATTCCAATATGCAGATTTCTTCCTGAGTTGACGAATGCTGCATCATCCCAATGTAGGGGTCAAAGGGAAAGGCACTAATTTGCCGCTCGGGGCAAAGTAACAGATTTACTTTAATCCCCCACACCTACCTATCATTACATACCTACCATTCCTTCACTCACCAGTCACTCTGTTAAAGCAGAACTCCAGCCAAAAATAACAAGATAAAAGATTAAATAACAAACCCTCCTCCAATCCAAGGATTTCCCTCACAGTCATTTCTTTCTGCGGCTAGATTCCTGGACCTGTGACTGGACAGTGAACAGAGAAGCAGCACAGTGATGAGCGCATCTCGGCATGCTTCTTGTCAGCAGGTGAACTGATTGGTTCTTCTACTGCTCCTTCCTCTCAAGCTCTAGCCTTGCTGTGCACCAAAGGAATGATTTCCTGCATAACCAGAGGTTTGGTTTGGCAGGGTTGGGTCTCAGCGCTTCTCTATGCAATGCAGGGACAACAGAGCTGGTGGGAGGGGCCGGAAAGGTAAGGTTACCAGATTTAAAAAATGAAATCTGGGTACATTCTGAACACGCCTCCAGGCTTGAAGCTGAGAGAGGAAGAAGTTCTGAGGGATCGCCACTATCTTGGTTTGGAGACACCCTGGCTTGCGGGGATGGACCCGGGTTTCCAGGGACTGTGTGAGTACTTCTACTTTTCCGAAGGCCAGAAAGGAATAAAGCTGCCGGATGTAATATCAAGCAAGCTTTTCTGGGACTTTGCTAGCAAGCTTTGACCCATTCCCTTGTTCTGGGACATTTCACTAAGCAGCCAAGTGGGCTAATATGTTCAAGAAAGGGGAACACCTCCTGAGTCAGAACTAAATAAGGTACAGAGTTCAGGGGTCAGGATTAAGTAACATACAGAGTTCAGGGGTCAGCATTAAGTAACATACAGAGTTCAGGGGTCAGGATTAAGTAACATACAGAGTTTAGGGGTCAGGATTAAGTAACATAAACAGTTCAGGGGTCAGGATTAAGTAACGTACAGAATTCAGGGGTCAGGATTAAGTAACATACAGAGTTCAGGGGTCAGGATTAAGTAACATACAGAGTTCAGGGGTCAGGATTAAGTAACATACAGAGTTCAGGGGTCAGGATTAAGTAACATACAGAGTTTAGGGGTCAGGATTAAGTAACATACACAGTTCAGGGGTCAGGATTAAGTAACGTACAGAATTCAGGGGTCAGGATTAAGTAACATACAGAGTTCAGGGGTCAGGATTAAGTAACATACAGAGTTCAGGGGTCAGGATTAAGTAACATACAGAGTTCAGGGTTCAGGATTAAGTTACAAACAGAGTTCAGGGGTCAGGATTAAGTTACAAACAGAGTTCAGGGGTCAGGATTAAGTTACATACAGAGTTCAGGGGTCAGGATTAAGTAACATACAGAGTTCAGGGGTCAGGATTAAGTAGCATACAGAGTTCAGGGGTCAGGATTAAGTAGCATACAGAATTCAGGGGTCGGGATTAAGTAACATACAGAGTTCAGGGGTCAGGATTAAGTAACATACAGAATTCAGGGGTCAGGATTAAGTAACATATAGATCTCAGGGGTCAGGATTAAGTAACATACAGAGTTCAGGGGTCAGGATTAAGTAACGTACAGAGTTCAGGGGTCAGGATTAGGTAACATACAGAATTATGTGGTCAGGATTAAGTAACATACAGAATTCTGGGGTCAGGATTAAGTAACATACAGAGTTCAGGGGTCAGGATTAAGTAACATACAGAGTTCAGGGGTCAGGATTAAGTAACATACAGAGTTCAGGGGTCAGGATTAAGTAACATACAGAGTTCAGGGGTCAGGATTAAGTAACATACAGAGTTCAGGGGTCAGGATTAAGTATCATATAGAGCTCAGGGGTCAGGATTAAGTAATATACAGAGTTTAGGGGTCAGGATTAAGTAACATACAGAGTTCAGGGGTCAGGATTAAGTAACATACAGAGTTCAGGGGTCAGGATTAAGTAACATACAGAGTTTAGGGGTCAGGATTAAGTAACATACAGAGTTCAGGGGTCAGGATTAAGTAACATACAGAGTTCAGGGGTCAGGATTAAGTGACATACAGAGTTCAGGGGTCAGGATTAAGTGACATACAGAGTTCAAGGGTCAGGGTTAAGTAATATACAGAGTTCAGGGGTCAGGATTAAGTATCATACAGAGTTCAGGGGTCAGGATTAAGTAACATACAGAGTTCAGGGGTCAGGATTAAGTAACATACAGAGTTCAGGGGTCAGAATTAAGTAACATACAGAGTTCAGGGGTCAGGATTAAGTAACATACAGAATTCAGGGGTCAGGATTAAGTAACATACAGAATTCAGGGGTCAGGATTAAGTAACATACAGAGTTCAGGGGTCAGGATTAAGTAACATACAGAATTCAGGGGTCAGGATTAGGTAACATACAGAATTCAGGGGTCAGGATAGGGTAACATACAGAGTTCAGGGGTCAGGATTAAGTAACATATAGAGCTCAGGGGTCAGGATTAAGTAACATACAGATCTCAGGGGTCAGGATTAAGTAACATACAGAGTTCAGGGGTCAGAATTAAGTAACATACAGAGTTTAGGGGTCAGGATTAAGTAACATACAGAGTTCAGGGGTCAGGATTGCAAAGTGTATGATGAGCCTGAATATGGTTTTACCTATTCATATAAACAGAGCCAACCGATGCAATGGATTTCCAATGACTGAAACGTTCCGGATTGCAGAACACACAATCAGAATATAGGTTCCCCTTCAACCAGGACACAAAAAGCTGTAATGGTTAAATGTTATGAAATCCGTCGTACAAATTTATAATTACACATTGCGAAACTGAACACGCAGACCGGCGTGGATTAAATATCGCTGATCTCACGTCCTGATTACACAACAATCACATAAATAATAGAAATGGATATAACACCATTTTACAGGCAAAATACTATAATGGTTACATGATCTCTTCATTGTGTTATATGGAGGACAGAGCTGTAATTGAGAACATTAGAAATAAAACATTTGAAACGTCAATCGTATTTAGATTTAATACAGGTTTATAGGTAAAGTGTTTTCAGTGAGTGAGTATGATGCGTTATTATTGTAGCTGAACTCTGGGCACAAAAAATGTTTAAATCTATTCCTCAGTGGCCTCCAAAAGAAGTAAATCCACCAAATTCCTTTGCAACACACAGATATTACCTTGCAAACGTTGCAGTGACATCATGACTATGCTATGCATAGCTTGTGCAGACAATAGAGCTGTGGGAGGGACCTACCAGGCTCCCCCCACTACCGTCTGCCTACAGAAAACTGCAGGAGGGGGCGGAGACACCACCGGTCACCCTGCACAAGGAGAGAGAGCGAGCAGAGCTGTGGGAGGGACCGAGCAGACTCCACCCACTACAGGCTGCCTGCAGAAAACTACAGGAGGGGGCGGAGACAAGACCAGTCACCCTGCACAAAGAGAGAGAGAGAGCTGTGGGAGGGGCCCAACAGGCTCCATCCACTACAGGCTGCCTACAGAAAACTACAGGAGGGGGGCGGAGACAAGACCAGTCACCCTGCACAAGGAGAGAGAGAGAGCTGTTGGAGGGGCCCAACCGGCTCCACCCACTACCGTTTGCCTGCAGAGAACTACAGGAGGAGGGCGGAGACAAGACCAGTCACCCTGCACAAGGAGAGAGAGAGAGAGCAGAGCTGTGGGAGGGGCCCAACAGGCTCCACCCACTGCTGTCTGCCTACAGAAAACTGCAGGAGGGGGGCGGAGACCAGACCAGTCACCCTGCACAAGGAGAGCGAGCAGAGCTGTGGGAGGGACCCAGCAGGCTCCACCCACTACAGGCTGCCTGCAGAAAACTACAGGAAGGGGCGGAGACAAGACCAGTCACCCAGCACAAGGAGAGAGAGCAGCAGTGAGCAGTCTTTATTACAGGAAGGAAAAGTCTTACACTGGATTACTGCACAGATCTGGAAGAATCCAAATGCCATGTTAGTACCCCTGCCCAGTTTTCTTACCGGACACTTTATTACCTGTTCAATTTCTTGGTAACACAAATTGTTAATCAGCCAATCACATGGCAGCCACTCAATGCATTTAGGCATCTAGACGTGGTGGAGACGACTTGCTGAAGTTCACACCGAGCATCAGAATGTGGAAGAAAGGGGATTTAAGTGACTTTGAATGTGGCATGGTTGTTGGTGCCAGACGGGCTGGTCTGAGTATTTCTGGGATTTTCACACACAACCATCTCTCAGGTTTACATAGAATGGTCTGAAAAAGCAAAAAAATCCAGTGAGCGGCAGCTGTGTGAAGGAAAATGTCTTGTTGAGGTCAGAGGAGAATGGGCAGACTGGTTCCAGATGATAGAAAGGCAACAGTAACTCAAACAACCACTTGCTACATCCAAGGTGTGCAGAATACCATCTCTGAATGTACAACACATGGAACATTGAAGCAGATGGGCTACAGCAGCAGAAGACCACACCGGGTGCCACTCCTGTTTGCCAAGAACAGGAAACTGAGGATACAATTCGCACAGGATCACCAAAATTGGACAATAGAAGATTGGAAAAACGTTGCCTGGTCTGATGAGTCTGGATTTCAGCTGCGACATTCAGATGGTGGGGTCAGAATTTGGTGTAAACAACATGAAAGCATGGATCCATCCTTCCTTGTATCACCGGTTCAGGCTGGTGGTGGTGTAATGATGTGGGGGATATTTTCTTGGCACATTTTGGGCCCTTTAGTACCAATTGAGCATCGTTTAAACACCACGACCTACCTGAGTATTGTTGATGTCCATCCCTTTATGACTACAGTGTCCCCATCTTCTGATGGCTCCTTCCAGCAGGATAATGCACCATGTCACAAAGCTCCAATCACCTCACCACTGGACTGTACTGGAGGTCACTGTACTCAAATGGCCTCAACACTCACCAGATCTCATCCAATAGAGCTCCACACTCACCAGATCTCATCCAATAGAGCTCCACACTCACCAGATCTCATCCAATAGAGCTCCACACTCACCAGATCTCATCCAATAGAGCTCCACACTCACCAGATCTCATCCAATGGCCTCCTCACTCACCAGATCTCATCCAATAGAGCTCCACACTCACCACCTCTCATCCAATAGAGCTCCACACTCACCAGATCTCATGCAATGGCCTCCACACTCACCAGATCTCATCCAATAGAGCTCCACACTCACCAGATCTCATCCAATAGAGCTCCACATTAACCAGATCTCATCCAATAGAGCACCTTTGGGATGTGGTGGAGAGATCATGGATGTGCCGCCAACAAATCTGCAGCAACTGCGTGAGGCTATCATGTCACTATGAACCAAAATCTCTGAGGAATGTTTCCAAGACCTTGTTGGATCTATGCCACGAAGAATGAAGGCAAAAGGGGGTCCAACCCGGGACTAATATAAATTGTCTGGTGAGTGTATTGTTTTGTTTCAGAGGAAGACACTAAAGTCACTTGTATTGGCCCAAAACCACCACTAGGTATTTAGAAAATATCAGAAAGTCAGAACTTGATCTTCAACCTTTTCCTTGGTCAGTGGTTGAGAACATTTTGAACTTTTTGGATCAGCAACCAGCATTTCCATATATAGAGAGTCCGGTAATGGCAGGATTTATATTTTCTAATTACAGGCTTTCTAAAAATAGTCATTTGGATACAAAGTGTGGACAAACCCGAAGCGCCGGGTTCATTAGGAGTGTTAAGCTGATTTTGCCCCCAGGAATAAAGTAAACGTGTCACATACCAACCCGGCTCATCCCTCTTCTAGTTTGTCTTTTTTTTTTAACCACTTAAAGGACCAAGCCTCTTTTTTAGATGTGTTGTTTACAAATTAAAAATGTTTTTTTTTGCTAGAAAATTACTTAGAACCCCCAAACATTATACATTCTTTTTTCTAACACCCTAGAGAATAAAATGGCGGTCATTGCAATACTTTTTGTCACACCGTATTTGCGCAGCGGTCTCACAATCGCACTTTTTTTTTGAAGAAAATACACTTTTTTGAATTAAAAAATAAGACAACACTAAAGTTAGCCCAATGTTTTTTAATACTGTGAAAGATAATGTTACGTTAAGTAAATTGATACCCAATATGTCACGCTTAGACATGTGCACAATAGAAACATTTGTTTAGTTTAGTTTCTGTTCGTTTCCGTTGATTCGTAACGATTTGTAATTTCGTAAGTCGTCGGTGTTCGTATTCGGACTCGTTCGTATTTTCGTAAGAGTTATTTTTTCGTTGATTCGTTTTTCCGTTAGTCTAATTTTCGTTTATTCGAAATTCGTATTTTTGCCACTTATGGGCACTGATAGATGGCACTGATAGGCGGCACTTTTGGGCACTGATAGGTGGCACTGATAGGTGACTGGCAATGATAGATGGCACTTATGGGCACTGACAGGTGACTGGCATTGATGGCTGACACTGAAATACAGCAATAAATTACATGATTTATTTTGAAATGCTATGCTGCTACGCCCATCTTGGTACACCCTGCACTCAGCCGCAGTAAACAGGAGCAGAGATCTTGTTATACCCAGCCCAAACTATATTTGGGCTGGGTGTAACAAGATGTCCGCTGCTGGCTTACTACAGCCGAGTGCAGGGTGTACCAAGATGGGCATCGGGATGTTCAGCCACGACCGAATGTGATGACTCCGGTCACCGATCCTGATACGGCTGCGCCCTGCACCCCTGCCAGCTTACCTAGCTAGTTCCACTGCAGGTGAGAACTCGAGCTCCGCTCCGCTGACTCCGCCCACCCTCTCTGTCCACCGACTCCGCCCACTGACTCCACCCATCCTTTCCGCCTGCTGACTCCGCCCTCTGACCAGATATTGGATAAGGCATCGGGAGCATTTGTGCGAGTACTCGCACAGACTCCGCCCACTGACCCCACCCATCCTTTCCGCCCGCTGACTCCGCCCTCTGACCAGATATTGGATAAGGCATCGGGAACATTTGTGCGAGTACTCGCACCGACTCCGCCCACTGACTCCACCCATCCTTTCCGCCCGCTGACTCCGCCCTCTGACCAGGTATTGGATAAGGCATCAGGAGCATTTGTGCGATCAGTCCCGAAACCGATACTAGTATCGGTATGGGGACAACCCTAGTTATGATCACAATTAGAAAATTTGTAAATTCGTAAATTTGGAAGTTTCGGAAATTTGAAAAATCCGAAAACCATAAAATTTGAAAATCTGAAATAATAACTAACTAATAATAACTTAACTATTACTAACTATTAAATTATATGTATTGGAATTTCCTTTCAAATTTGGCTGTTAGTGAATGTAGCGAATACAAATTCATCCGAAGTTATGAATTATCTAAAATAACGAATGCCGCATCTAAACAAATGGAACGGAACAAATTAATAAATAATAATAAAACGTTTTTATTATTATTATTTATTACAATAATACCTTGGATTGCGAGTAACGCCGTTAACGAGTGTTTCGCAATACGAGCTATTATTCTAAAAAAATTCTGACGCGGTTTGCGAGTGTTGTCTCGTAAAACAAGCAGGATTCAAGCCTCTGCGGTGTGCAGTACCACATTTGGCCAGAGGTGCGGAGGCGTGGTGACATTCGGAAGCCGCTTGGATGCACTCGGAGCCACTTGGAAACACTTGGTTCCTGAGTGTTTCCGAGTCTCTCCGAGTGCATCCAAGCGGTTTCCAAGTGTTTTGCATACAATAGAAGTTACTGTGGAACGAATTTCCTTTGACTTCTATTGGAAAACTCAATTTGATATACGAGTGCTTTGGATTACGAGCATTCTTATGATGATTTTTTTTTTTTTTTTTTTTTTGAATAGACTTGCTCACTGTCGTTGCAAGAGTCTGGGTCTGGCAAGGGTCAGTGTAAAAAGTGACACATTTTATTGGTGGTCAGTGTAGAAGGCCCCCCCTCACATTGTTGGAAAAGAGTGAAGAGCCACCTCAAATCGGTGGTCAGTGTAGAATGCCCCCTTATATTGGTGGTCAGTGTAGAATGCCCTCTTATATTGGTGGTCAGTGTATAATGCCCCCTTATATTGGTGGTCAGTGTAGAATGCCCCCCTTATATTGGTGGTCAGTGTAGAAGTGCCCCCCTTATATTGGTGGTCAGTGTAGAATGTCCCCCTTATATTGGTGGTCAGTGTAGAATGCCCCTTTATATTGGTGGTCAGTGTAGAATGCCCCCTTATATTGGTGGTCAGTGTAGAATGCCCCCTTATATTGGTGGTCAGTGTAGAAGTGCCCCCTTATATTGGTGGTCAGTGTAGAAGTGCCTCCTTATATTGGTGGTCAGTGTAGAATGCCCCCTTATATTGGTGGTCAGTGTAGAATGCCCCCTTATATTGGTGGTCAGTGTAGAATGCCCCCTTATATTGATGGTCAGTGTGGAATGCCCCCTTATATTGGTAGTCAGTGTAGAATGTCCCCCTTATATTGGTGGTCAGTGTAGAATGCCCCCTTATATTGGTGGTCAGTGTAGAATGCCCCCTTATATTGGTGGTCAGTGTAGAATGCCCCCTTATATTGGTGGTCAGTGTAGAAGTGCCCCCTTATATTGGTGGTCAGTGTAGAATGCCCCCTTATATTGGTGGTCAGTGTAGAAGTGCCCCCTTATATTGGTGGTCAGTGTAGAAGTGCCCCCTTATATTGGTGGTCAGTGTAGAAGTGCCCCCTTATATTGGTGGTCAGTGTAGAAGTGCCCCCTTATATTGGTGGTCAGTGTAGAAGTGCCCCCTTATATTGGTGGTCAGTGTAGAAGTGCCCCCTTATATTGGTGGTCAGTGTAGAAGTGCCCCCTTATATTGGTGGTCAGTGTAGAAGTGCCCCCTTATATTGGTGGTCAGTGTAGAAGTGCCCCCTTATATTGGTGGTCAGTGTAGAATGCCCCCTTATATTGGTGGTCAGTGTAGAATGCCCCCTTATATTGGTGGTCAGTGTAGAAGTGCCCCCTTATATTGGTGGTCAGTGTAGAATGAATGAATGATTTGTATAGCGCTGCAACTGCGAACTGAATCGCCTCGAGGCGCTTGATCCGACCTGCGTTGATTCCTTCTTAGAAGAGGTGGGTCTTGAGTTTTTTCCTGAAGGCCCGATGGTCTTTTTCCAAGCGGATGTTCGTAGGTAGAGCGTTCCATAGCCGTGGTCCTTGGACTGCAAATCTTCGTTCTCCCCTTGACTTGTACCGGGACTTGGGGATGAGGAGGAGGTTTTGGTTGTTAGATCGGAGGTTGCGATTGGGAGTGTAGTGTTGTATTTTTTTCGCATAAGTATTGAGGAGCGTCTCCTTGTGTGCATTTGTGGGTCAAGCAGAGTGTCTTGAATGTGATCCGATTCTTTACGGTTAGCCAATGGAGGGTCCTCAGGGAGGGGAGATGAATTCCCATGGTTTTTTTCCTGTGACTAGTCTTGCTGCCGTGTTTTGAACGACTTGTAGTCATGCAATCTGGAATTTAGGTAGTCCTATGTAGAGGGAGTTTGCGTAGTCCAGTCGAGAGTTGATGATTGTTCCTACCACTATGGCTTTGTCCTTTTCTGGAATGAAGGGGATGATTCTATGTAGCAGGCGTAGAAGGTGGTGAGATCCGCTGACTACTGATCCTATTTGTGCTTCCATTGACATTTCTGAATCGAAGATGACTCAGAGACTTTTGGCTTTTATGCTTAGGGGGATGGATGGTCTGTCCAAGGATGGTGGGTAGAGTCCATGGTATCGTAGATTCAGTTTTTCGGTTTGCATTTAGGAGAAGGAGTTCTGTTTTGGTAGAATGCCCCCTTATATTGGTAGTCAGTGTAGAAGTGCCCCCTTATATTGGTAGTCAGTGTAGAAGTGCCCCCTTATATTGGTGGTCAGTGTAGAATGCCGCCCTTATATTGGTGGTCAGTGTAGAATGCCCCCTTATATTGGTAGTCAGTGTAGAATGCCCCCTTATATTGGTGGTCAGTGTAGAATGCCCCCCTTATATTGGTAGTCAGTGTAGAATGCCCCCTTATATTGGTGGTCAGTGTAGAATGCCGCCCTTATATTGGTGGTCAGTGTAGAATGCCCCCTTATATTGGTGGTCAGTGTAGAATGCCCTCTTATATTGGTGGTCAGTGTATAATGCCCCCTTATATTGGTGGTCAGTGTAGAATGCCCCCCTTATATTGGTGGTCAGTGTAGAAGTGCCCCCCTTATATTGGTGGTCAGTGTAGAATGCCCCCTTATATTGGTGGTCAGTGTAGAATGCCCCTTTATATTGGTGGTCAGTGTAGAATGCCCCCTTATATTGGTGGTCAGTGTAGAATGCCCCCTTATATTGGTGGTCAGTGTAGAAGTGCCCCCTTATATTGGTGGTCAGTGTAGAAGTGCCTCCTTATATTGGTGGTCAGTGTAGAATGCCCCCTTATATTGGTGGTCAGTGTAGAATGCCCCCTTATATTGGTGGTCAGTGTAGAATGCCCCCCTTATATTGGTGGTCAGTGTAGTGCCCCCTTATATTGGTGGTCAGTGTAGAAGGCCCCCTTATATTGGTGGTCAGTGTAGAAGTGCCCCCTTATATTGGTGGTCAGTGTAGAAGTGCCCCCTTATATTGGTGGTCAGTGTAGAAGTGCCCCCTTATATTGGTGGTCAGTGTAGAATGCCCCCTTATATTGGTGGTCAGTGTAGAATGCCCCCTTATATTGGTGGTCAGTGTAGAAGTGCCCCCTTATATTGGTGGTCAGTGTAGAATGAATGAATGATTTGTATAGCGCTGCAACTGCGAACTGAATCGCCTCGAGGCGCTTGATCCGACCTGCGTTGATTCCTTCTTAGAAGAGGTGGGTCTTGAGTTTTTTCCTGAAGGCCCGATGGTCTTTTTCCAAGCGGATGTTCGTAGGTAGAGCGTTCCATAGCCGTGGTCCTTGGACTGCAAATCTTCGTTCTCCCCTTGACTTGTACCGGGACTTGGGGATGAGGAGGAGGTTTTGGTTGTTAGATCGGAGGTTGCGATTGGGAGTGTAGTGTTGTATTTTTTTCGCATAAGTATTGAGGAGCGTCTCCTTGTGTGCATTTGTGGGTCAAGCAGAGTGTCTTGAATGTGATCCGATTCTTTACGGTTAGCCAATGGAGGGTCCTCAGGGAGGGGAGATGAATTCCCATGGTTTTTTTCCTGTGACTAGTCTTGCTGCCGTGTTTTGAACGACTTGTAGTCATGCAATCTGGAATTTAGGTAGTCCTATGTAGAGGGAGTTTGCGTAGTCCAGTCGAGAGTTGATGATTGTTCCTACCACTATGGCTTTGTCCTTTTCTGGAATGAAGGGGATGATTCTATGTAGCAGGCGTAGAAGGTGGTGAGATCCGCTGACTACTGATCCTATTTGTGCTTCCATTGACATTTCTGAATCGAAGATGACTCAGAGACTTTTGGCTTTTATGCTTAGGGGGATGGATGGTCTGTCCAAGGATGGTGGGTAGAGTCCATGGTATCGTAGATTCAGTTTTTCGGTTTGCATTTAGGAGAAGGAGTTCTGTTTTGGTAGAATGCCCCCTTATATTGGTAGTCAGTGTAGAAGTGCCCCCTTATATTGGTAGTCAGTGTAGAAGTGCCCCCTTATATTGGTGGTCAGTGTAGAATGCCCCCTTATATTGGTGGTCAGTGTAGAATGCCCCCTTATATTGGTTGTCAGTGTAGAATGCCCCCTTATATTGGTGGTCAGTGTAGAATGCCCCCCTTATATTGGTAGTCAGTGTAGAATGCCCCCTTATATTGGTGGTCAGTGTAGAATGCCCCCTTATATTGGTGGTCAGTGTAGAATGCCCCCTTATATTGGTGGTCAGTGTAGAATGCCCTCTTATATTGGTGGTCAGTGTATAATGCCCCCTTATATTGGTGGTCAGTGTAGAATGCCCCCCTTATATTGGTGGTCAGTGTAGAAGTGCCCCCCTTATATTGGTGGTCAGTGTAGAATGTCCCCCTTATATTGGTGGTCAGTGTAGAATGCCCCCCTTATATTGGTGGTCAGTGTAGAATGCCCCCTTATATTGGTGGTCAGTGTAGAATGCCCCCTTATATTGGTGGTCAGTGTAGAAGTGCCCCCTTATATTGGTGGTCAGTGTAGAAGTGCCCCCTTATATTGGTGGTCAGTGTAGAATGCCCCCTTATATTGGTGGTCAGTGTAGAATGCCCCCTTATATTGGTGGTCAGTGTAGAATGCCCCCTTATATTGGTGGTCAGTGTAGAATGCCCCCTTATATTGGTGGTCAGTGTAGAATGCCCCCTTATATTGGTGGTCAGTGTAGAATGCCCCCTTATATTGGTGGTCAGTGTAGAATGCCCCCTTATATTGGTGGTCAGTGTAGAATGCCCCCTTATATTGGTGGTCAGTGTAGAAGTGCCCCCTTATATTGGTGGTCAGTGTAGAAGTGCCCCCTTATATTGGTGGTCAGTGTAGAAGTGCCCCCTTATATTGGTGGTCAGTGTAGAAGTGCCCCCTTATATTGGTGGTCAGTGTAGAAGTGCCCCCTTATATTGGTGGTCAGTGTAGAAGTGCCCCCTTATATTGGTGGTCAGTGTAGAAGTGCCCCCTTATATTGGTGGTCAGTGTAGAAGTGCCCCCTTATATTGGTGGTCAGTGTAGAAGTGCCCCCTTATATTGGTGGTCAGTGTAGAAGTGCCCCCTTATATTGGTGGTCAGTGTAGAAGTGCCCCCTTATATTGGTGGTCAGTGTAGAATGCCCCCTTATATTGGTGGTCAGTGTAGAATGCCCCCTTATATTGGTGGTCAGTGTAGAAGTGCCCCCTTATATTGGTGGTCAGTGTAGAATGAATGAATGATTTGTATAGCGCTGCAACTGCGAACTGAATCGCCTCGAGGCGCTTGATCCGACCTGCGTTGATTCCTTCTTAGAAGAGGTGGGTCTTGAGTTTTTTCCTGAAGGCCCGATGGTCTTTTTCCAAGCGGATGTTCGTAGGTAGAGCGTTCCATAGCCGTGGTCCTTGGACTGCAAATCTTCGTTCTCCCCTTGACTTGTACCGGGACTTGGGGATGAGGAGGAGGTTTTGGTTGTTAGATCGGAGGTTGCGATTGGGAGTGTAGTGTTGTATTTTTTTCGCATAAGTATTGAGGAGCGTCTCCTTGTGTGCATTTGTGGGTCAAGCAGAGTGTCTTGAATGTGATCCGATTCTTTACGGTTAGCCAATGGAGGGTCCTCAGGGAGGGGAGATGAATTCCCATGGTTTTTTTCCTGTGACTAGTCTTGCTGCCGTGTTTTGAACGACTTGTAGTCATGCAATCTGGAATTTAGGTAGTCCTATGTAGAGGGAGTTTGCGTAGTCCAGTCGAGAGTTGATGATTGTTCCTACCACTATGGCTTTGTCCTTTTCTGGAATGAAGGGGATGATTCTATGTAGCAGGCGTAGAAGGTGGTGAGATCCGCTGACTACTGATCCTATTTGTGCTTCCATTGACATTTCTGAATCGAAGATGACTCAGAGACTTTTGGCTTTTATGCTTAGGGGGATGGATGGTCTGTCCAAGGATGGTGGGTAGAGTCCATGGTATCGTAGATTCAGTTTTCCGGTTTGCATTTAGGAGAAGGAGTTCTGTTTTGGTAGAATGCCCCCTTATATTGGTAGTCAGTGTAGAAGTGCCCCCTTATATTGGTAGTCAGTGTAGAAGTGCCCCCTTATATTGGTGGTCAGTGTAGAATGCCGCCCTTATATTGGTGGTCAGTGTAGAATGCCCCCTTATATTGGTAGTCAGTGTAGAATGCCCCCTTATATTGGTGGTCAGTGTAGAATGCCCCCCTTATATTGGTAGTCAGTGTAGAATGCCCCCTTATATTGGTGGTCAGTGTAGAATGCCGCCCTTATATTGGTGGTCAGTGTAGAATGCCCCCTTATATTGGTAGTCAGTGTAGAATGCCCCCTTATATTGGTGGTCAGTGTAGAATGCCCCCTTATATTGGTGGTCAGTGTAGAATGCCCCCTTATATTGGTGGTCAGTGTAGAATGCCCCCTTATATTGGTAGTCAGTGTAGAATGCCCCCTTATATTGGTAGTCAGTGTAGAATGCCCCCTTATATTGGTGGTCAGTGTAGAATGCCCCCTTATATTGGTGGTCAGTGTAGAAGTGCCCCCTTATATTGGTAGTCAGTGTAGAATGCCCCCTTATATTGGTGGTCAGTGTAGAATGCCCCCTTATATTGGTGGTCAGCTGCGTCTTAGCCACCCTCTGACTCGCAGATCGCTTTTCAGTGGGGCGGTAAGGGCTGCCGTTAATATAAACAAAAGACAGAGAAGCATACAGAAAGAACGCCACTCAAATTTGTTCCTCCTTATAATTTTAGCAGTTGGGGGTGGGGGTGATTTTTCATCTGGAAAGACAAAGAAATCCATATATTCAATATACACACATTCCATTACAAGCGACACATTCATCAATCCATACTACGTGAAAAAAAATACCCTCAATACGTAAACATACCCACAGATACATGCAAACCATTTCCTGCTAGATTTATGTTTAAAGCTCCAGCCTTCCCGTCAGTTTTGCACAGTTGTACCCCGATCCCGACCCCTTACCACGTGATCAGCTTCAGCCAATGACAGCTGATCATCTGATATAAACAGAGCCGTTAATCAGCTATTTTTTCTCGCTGACAGCCTGAGGAGAAAATAAAAAAGCCGATCATCAGCGGCTGTGAGAGGGACATCAGTCCCGATCAAGGAGAGCTGCCGCCAGCTCATCTGTGCCCACCTGTGCCACCTGCCAGTGCCACCTAGCAGTACACAACAGTGCCACCTACCAGTGCCAACCAGCACCACCTACCAGTGCCCACAGTGCCACCCATCAGTGCCCACAGTGCCACCTATCAGTGCCCACAATCAGTGCCTAATCAACAGTGCTGCCCATCGATGTCACCTACCAGTGCCCATCAGTGTCATCTATCAATGGTACCTATCTGTAACACCTATCAGTGCCCATCAGTACCACCCTTGAGGGCCGCCCATCAGTGCCATCTTATCAGTGACCATCAGTGCTGCCTTATCTGTGCCCATCAGTGCCACCTTATCTGTGCCCATCAGTGCCGCCTTATCTGTGCCTATCAAGGCCGCCTTCTCTGTGCCTATCAGTGCTGCCTTATCTGTGCCTATCAGTGCTGCCTTATCTGTGCCTATCAGTGCTGCCTTATCTGTGCCCATCAGTGCCACCTTATCTGTGCCCATCAGTGCCGCCTTATCTGTGCCTATTAAGGCCGCCTTCTCTGTGCCTATCAGTGCCACCTTATCTGTGCCCATCAGTGCCGCCTTATCTGTGCCTATCAAGGCTGCCTTCTCTGTGCCTATCAGTGCTGCCTTATCTGTGCCTATCAGTGCCACCTTAACTGTGCCTATCAGTGCCGCCTTAACTGTGCCTATCAGTGCCCACCAGTGCCGCCTCATCAGCACATATCAATGAAGGAGAAAAATTACCTGTTTGCAAAATGTTATAACAAACTATAAAACATGATTTTTTTCCCCCAAATTTTCCATTTTTTTTTGTTTGTTTAGCAAAAAATAAAACCCCAGCTGTGATTAAATACCACCAAAAGAAAGCTCTATTCGTGGGAAAAAAATGATAAAATTGTCATTTGGGTACAGTGTTGCATGACGGCGCAATTGTCATTCAAAGTGCGACAGCGCCGAAAGCTGAAAATTGGTCTGGGCAGGAGGGGGGGTTTAAGTGTCCAGTAAGCAAGTGGTTAATGATTATAGAGCTTCATTCATTTGTGTCTTTTTATATCTGCCTGGAATTCAGCATTAAAAATGGTTTCTACTATTTGTCACGCTGACAGGGTGACCCCAGCGAGTCCGGCCTGACCCCGGGAGGAACTCTTCATCATAATAATTAGGAGACCGCAATCTACACACACAAAACATCTCCTGTGTCTGCCGTATACAGAGGAGTACAATGGCGGCTAATAATAAGAGCCAATGAATGGCTCCACAATGGGGAACCATCAGCAGCTGCCTCTCCCCGCTCATGTTTGTCTATAAATATGAACATTGTACAGATCCTGGGAACCTTCCATTGCCAACTACCTTTCACTGAAAGGATTCCTTGAATGGCCCCCACATTTCCATCTAAACCTTTTATTATATTGTTCTTAGATCTATCCATTGATCTATCTATCTATCTATCTATCTATCTATCTATCTATCTATCTATCTATCTATCTATCTATCTATCTATCTATCTATCTATCTATCTACCTCTATCTATCTATCTACCTCTCTCTCTCTCTCTCAATCTCTCTCTCTATCAATATCTGTCTATCAATATCTATCTATCTATCTATCTATCTATCTATCTATCTATCTATCTATCTATCTATCTATCTATCTATCTATCTATCTATCTATCTATCTATCTATCTATCTATCTATCTATCTATCTCTATCTAGCAATATCTCTCTCTCTCTCTCTATCTATCTATCTACCTCTATCTCTCTCTCTCTCTCTCTCTATCAATATCTATCTATCTATCTATCTATCTATCTATCTATCTATCTATCTATCTATCTATCTATCTATCTATCTATCTATCTATCAATATCTATATCTATCAATATCTATATCTATCTATCTACAGTGCCTTGAAAAAGTATTCATACCCCATCACACATTTCCCACCGGAAAATCCAATACACACGTCCTGTGTCCACAACTGGTTAGTTATAGCGGGATTCCACCCTAAAGTGGAACTTCCGCTTTTCGGAACCCTCCCCCCCTCCGGTGTCAGATTTGGCACCTTTCAGGGGGGAAGGGGGGGGTGCAAGGGCATAAACTCCCACGGGAGTATGTCACTTCCTGTCCCGGCGCGCTGTCTGCCGGGACACACACGCGTCCCAGCAGACAGCGCAGACTATTCTCATTGCGCCGCGCGACTCGCGCATGCGCAGTAGGGAACCGGGAAGTGAAGCCGCAACGCTTCACTTCCTGATTCCCTCACCGAGAATGGCGCCGACAGCAGCAGAGAGCTGAGCGATTGATCGGCCTCTGCTGCCGACAAAGCTGGAACCTGGAACAGGTAAGTATCCATTTATTAAAAGTCAGCAGCTGCAGTTTTTGTAGATGCTGGCTTTTAAAAAAAAGGTAGGTACAGTCCCTCTTTAATATATATAGGAGTTCAATGAAGAGATAAAGTCTAGTTAGAGGTGCCTTTAACGACTACTTTTTTTTCTGGTTTACTTTTCATTCCTCCAACTCTCAACAGATCTCGATTTTTACAAATGTCTCTTCTATTATTACAGTTTTAAAGCAAATGGAGAATCCCGCTACCTCTCGCATGCTAAGCGAGCGCTCTACCATTTTTAGCAGAAGACATGCCCTCACCCAAGGTGTGCAGTCTAAGCAACAGCTGGTCTTTACCAGAACTGTCTCTGGTGGAGGCAGGCCGGGAACATTAGAGGCCCCCTGACCTCTTTGCTATGGGCTGGTACCAGGTCACGGCTCTTAGGCATAGAGTGGTCAGAACAGGGCCGATCCGTCCCGGGGTGCACGGGGTGCAGACAGAAACACCAGTTCTTCTACAGCTTTTGAAAGTGTCCTAAAACCAAAGAAATGCCAAAGGGCCTCAGGTTGACCTGTAGGATTCAACCATTCTAAAGCCCCGTACACACGGTCGGACTTTTTCATGGATTCTGTCCGATCGGACAAGGTTGTTGAAAAATCAGACCGTGTGTATGCACCATCGGACAGTGTTCGTCGGTTTGACCGACGGACAAAGTCTTATCTCCTGCTGGAAATCTTTGCCGTCAACACGGTCCGATCACACCAAACCCGATCGTGTGTACGGTTGTCCGACCGGACAAAGTGCTACGCATGCTCAGATCACATTACAAGACCAAAGCTATTGGCTACTAGCCTCTACGTAGTCCCGTCGTAGGCAACAAACGTCACCACGTTCAGAATGATCGGATTTTCCGACAACTTTGTCCGACCGTGTGTACGCAAAACCAACATCGGACAAAGTATGACGGACATGGTCCGACGGACCTGGTCCGCGGATTGTCCGACCGTGTGTATGGGGCTTTAGGTGTTTAACCCTTCCCTTTCTGAAAAATAGACAATTTTTGGCACACTTTTCACAGGTTCCATAGTGTAGCGGTTATCACGTTACATGCTGGAGGTCCTGGACTCAATCCCCATGGGGAGAACTTGGGAGTAGGGAATCGAACATCGGCCATTCGTCCGCTCGTCGAGGGCAGAACTCTGAGGGCCGTTCGCATCAAATTCGTGTGATGCGAACGGTCCACAATGCACTGCGCCAGTCCCAGTGCATTGCTGGCTGATGATTGGCCAAGCATGCACTGTGACCCCGGATGCTTGGCCAATCATAGAGCCAGCGGGGAGGAGAGCAATAATTGGCCACAGGCAGGATGCCTGTGGCCAATTATAGCTCAGAGGGTTTAGTACACGCCCCACACTATATAAGGCCGCCGCGCCGGCGGCCTCGTGTAGTGTGTTCTGGCTTGAGGAACAGTGACAGTGTACTGTACATGTACACACTATATGTGAATCATTTCTGTGTGGGGAAAGTGTAGGGATAGAGGAAAAATAGGCAGGGATAGTGTGTTCTTCTCAGTGCTGTTCTCTACCAATCCAGCCATCTGCAGGAGTTAAGCCCCATACACACGCTCGGATTATCCGAGGACCAGGTCCGTCGGATCATGTCCGTCGTACTTTGTCCGATGTTGGTTTTTCGTACACACGGTCGGACAAAGTTGTCGGAAAATCCGATCATTCTGAACGTGGTGACGTTTGTTGCCTACGACGGGACTACGTAGAGGCTAGTAGCCAATAGCTTTGGTCTTGTAATGTGATCTGAGCATGCGTAGCACTTTGTCCATCGGAATTCGCTACACACGATCGGATTTGGTGTGATCGGACTTTGTTGTCAAAAAATCTATCCAGCAGGAGATAGGACTTTGTCCGTCGGACAATCTGATGGAAACTGTCCGATGGTGCCTACACACGGTCAGAATTTCCGACAACATTGTCTGATAGGACAGAATCCATCGGAAAATCCGACCGTGTGTATGGGGCTTTAGTGTGTGTGTGTGCTGTGTGAGTATAGCACAGCAGTAGCACACTAAACCACCTTACACTGTATCTGCCCTGTTGTCACCTAAGACAGCCATCTGCAGGAGTTAGTGTGTTTTGTGTGCCTCCAGCACAGCACAGTATACACCAACAGTACATACATACAGTATATACCTACAGTCCCTGTCTTGTTTGCACCGCCTGTATACTGCGGTTCAGAGTATATAGGGTTTTAGGTACAGTGTTGGTCATCTTACTTTAAAAAAGTAATTTAGTTAAGTTACAAATTACTTCTCCCAAAAAGTAATTGCGTTAGTAACTCAGTTACTACATTGGAAAAGTAATTAGTTACTCAGCAAAGTAACTGACTTTTTTTTTTAAATATTCTATACGTGTAACTAAGGGGCGGGTCTAGTATTACTGTAACCAAGGGGCGCATTTATTATTATTGTTATATATCGTGTAACCAAGGAGCTGCTCTATTATTGCTCTAACCAAGGGGCAGATCTGTTATATCGTGTAAGCAAGGGGGGGGTCTATTATTATTATATCGTGTAAGGGGCGGATGGCTACAGAAGAGGGCGAATGTTAAATGAATGGGCAGAGCTCGATATATAACAATAATAATAAATGCGCCCCTTGGTTACAGTAATACTAGACTCGCCCCTTAGTTACACGATAGACGCCCCTTGCAGAGTAGCACGAGCATCATGAGGGTGCGGCATCGCCTCGTACAATTACATGTTAACTGCGCCTGCGCTGTGTAGAGTTCACTCAGAGCTGTTTAGGTTCGGCAATTTTCGGAAGCTCCGTAGTCCTTCGTACTGCGCAAACGCTGCGCCTGCGCAGTACAGGGGGTCCTTATCCGCCGGGGGAACTTTTTTGGCAGGACACCGGAATTACACTACTGCCATCTAGTGGCGGTAGATGTAATTGGGGTAACTAAGCCAAAGTAATGGGAACTGAGTTACCATGAGGGGAAAAGTAATCAGTTAGATTACTAGTTACCCTCTAAAGTAACTGAGTTACGTAACTCAGTTTATTTTAACTCAGTTACTTACATCACTGTTTAGGTATAGGGTTTTATTTTGGGTGCAGGGCTCGCCTTAATATCCATACAAGACCCAAAGGGGCTGGTAATGGGCTGGGGTAGGGGGGGATGGGGTAGCCATGACATTTTTCTCAAAGATTTTCATCCATATTGCCTGGACAAGACATAACATTAAAGCCCTGCACTCATTACATAGCACACCCCTCAACCCCACACTAGGTACACAGGGCACCTCTCATCCCTGCAATCTGTACGTAGCGCTTATTTACCTAACAAGGCAGTAATGATGTGTAGATTGCCTATAGTAGCTAATCATATTTTATCCTTATTTTATTTATCACAGTCAGATCAATGAAATATGATTTATGTTAATATTGTTAAAGTTATTATTAATATTTATTTAGGTAACTTAATTCTGCATAAAACATTTAACAGTGTCATTTCATGAGCTAATTTACAAGGGCGTGTTTAGGGGCGGAATTAGGGGAGGGGCAGGGTAGGGGTTGGGTGGGGCAACTGGTGGCAAGTAACTCTTAAGGCCTGGCTAGTAGCTCAAGACTTGAAATTTCGAGCCCTGATGTAAACCATAACAAAAAGACAGTTTTAGTTTGCTGACATATTGTGTATCCAGGGTATCTCGCCAAGAAGCTGTCACTACAGACAGCAAGTCATAAGTAGCCAAGGCTTTCCATGCAGCTGTGGTTATAGCTGCAAAGGGTGGGCCAACTCAATATTGAACCCTACGGACTAAGACTGGGATGCCATCAAAGTTCATGTGCGTGTAAAGGCAGGCATCCTAATACTTTTGACAATATGGTGTAGATAGATAGACAGAAAGATAGCAAGGGCGGCTAGTGATTTTTTTTTTTGGGGGGGAGCAGCCAACAAACACCCCCCCTCCGAGCAGCCGGCGGCACTACCCCCCGTCTGCCGGTCGGTCCAGTACTTACCTCATCTAGGTGGTGGGTGGCGAACTGCTGCTCTGGTGTCCTCTCCATCTCCTCTCTCCTCCTGCGGCTCCGGTGTCCTTCAGCATGGCAGACAGTGGCGAGTGGGGGGCTGGGGCTCCTCTCCGTCTCCTCTCTCCTCCTGCGGCTCTGGTGTCCTTCAGTGCGGCAGACAGTGGTGAGTGGGGGGCTGTGACTCCTCTCCTTCTCCTCCTGCGGCTCTGGTGTCCTTCAGCATGGCAGACAGTGGCAAGTGGGGGGCTGTGACTCCTCTTCATCTCCTCTCTCCTCCTGCGGCTCTGGTGTCCTTCAGCACGGCAGACTGTGGCGAGTGGGGGGCTGTGACTCCTCTCCGTCTCCTCTCTCCTCCTGCGGCTCCGGTGTCCTCCAGCACGGCGGACGTGGCGAGTGGGGGGCTGTGGCTCCTCTCCGTCTCCTCTCTCCACCTGCAGCTCCGGTGTCCTCCAGCACGGCAGACAGTGGCGGGTGGGGGGCTGCGGCTCCTCTCCGTCTCCTCTCTCCTCCTGCAGCTCCGGTGTCCTCCAGCACGGAGGACGGTGGCGAGTGGGGGGCTGCGGCTCCTCTCCATCTCCTCTCTCCTCCTGTGGCTCCGGTGTCCTCCAGCATGGCAGACGGTGGCGGGTGGGGGGCTGCGGCGCCTCTCCGTCTCCTCTCTCCTCCTGCGGCTCCGGTGTCCTCCAGCATGGCGGACAGTGGCGAATGGGGGGCTGCGGCTCCTCTCAGTCTCCTCTCTCCTCTATTGCGGCTCCGGTGTCCTCCAGAACGGCAGACGGTGGCGGGTGGGGGCTGCGGCTCCTCTCCATCTCCTCTCTATGCTCCTGCTGCACCAGTGTCCTCCAGCATGGCGGACAGTGGCACCCCTAATGGATGGGCCACCACTGATGGATAGATAGGTAATCAATGCAGGTTTCTCGATGGTGACAATAATGGACTATGCCTGAGTAATTCATATTGGTCACTTGTCATCAGAATCCCCTGAGACAGGGTGACAACACAGGAACACAACTGGAAGACAAAGACAGAGCGTTGTCACCTTGTAAGAGGAAGTGGTTGTGTAAAAACCTTCATGGTTGGATCACCAAGGATTATTTGAAGGATACAGATTTCAAAAAAAGTATAAATGACTTTTAAAATTAAAATAACAAAGTTTATTTGAGATTTTAGTGGTTGGCTTTCTATATACTTTACCTGTCCATAAAAGCCTGTGAAGACCAACTGCAATGTAGCGAGCTGACAAATCTCTACATGTGATTGAATAGTGGAAATATGGTACAGCATGAATGGAAGAAAATGTGACATCAAACATCACTTCAAGGAAAACATTACAATAATGACTCCAGACGCATGTTCATGTAGAATACGGCGTGCTGTTCCTTTGACGTCAGCGGCGGTCCCTGGGAATCGAAGAGACGCGTTCATCATAAGCAATGGCAGATCCGCGTGTGAGGGCGAGCTTTCGTCCAATATTCCACAATCTGGATGTCGGATCCTCCTGGTGGGACAACGTTACAATGTTACCCGGGAAACAGAATCTCCATCGCCATTCATTGCTGACAAGTGTCACATCTGCCTGCCGGGCATTGTATACAATATTACATTGTCATTGTGATGTTCAGTGGGAGACATCCGGTATATGATCTTTCATAACTCTCTGTAGACATACAATTTATTTATTTATTATAGTTTAACCTTTATAAAGAGAAGAAGTGAGAACATTGTCGTTTCCGATGGATTTTAGTGGTTGTGAAGTTTGGATTACACAGGAGTCCTTAAAATCAGACCATCTCCGCCCTCTGTCCTCTGCTGTGCTGTTCAAACCAAAGGACTCTGATGTGAAGTGGAGACTGTGTGATTGGAGGGCTCTATTATTGGGGGGCTGTGTGATTGGAGGGCTCTGTTATTGGGGGACTGTGTGATTGGAGGGCACTGTGATGGGGGGGGCTGTGTGATTGGAGGGCTCTGTTATTGGGGGGCTGTGTGATTGGAGGGCTCTGTTATTGGGGGGCTGTGTGATTTGAGGGCTCTGTGATGGGGGGCTGTGTGATTGGAGGGCTCTGTGATGGGGGCTGTGTGATTGGAGGGCTCTGTGATGGGGGGCTGTGTGATTGGAGGGCTCTGTGATGGGGGCTGTGTGATTGAAGGGCTCTGTGATGGGGGGCTGTGTGACTGGAGGGCTCTGTGATGGGGGGATATGTGAATGGAGGGCTCTGTGATGGGGGCTGTGTGATTGGAGGGCTCTGTGATGGGGGGCTGTGTGATTGGAGGGCTCTGTGATGGGGGGCTGTGAGATTGGAGGGCTCTGTGATGGGGGCTGTGTGATTGGAGGGCTCTGTTATTGGGGGGGCTGTGTGATTGGAGGGCTCTGTTATTGGTGGGCTTTGTGATGGGGCGCCTTGTGTGACTAGAGAGCTCTATGATGAGGGGACAATGGGATTTGGGGGCTATGTGACTGGAGAGCTCTTTGATGGGGACTGTATGACTGGGGGGCTCTGTGATGGGGAGTTTGTGATTGGGGGGCCTGTTTGATTTGGTCGGCTCTGTGATGGGGGACTATGGGACTGGGAGGTTGTGACTGGGGTGCTCTGTGATGGGACTGTGTGATTGAGGGGGACTTTATGATTGGGGAGACTGTGATTGAGGGGGCTTTATGATTGGGGGGGGGACTGTGTGACTGAGGGACTGTGTGATTTGGGGGCTTTCTGATTGGGGAGACTGTGTGATTGAGGGGCTCTATGATTGAGGGGGACTGTGTGACTTAGGGACTGTGTGATTTGGGGGCTCTCTGATTGGGTAGACTGTTTGATTGGGTGCTCTGTGATTTCGGAATACTGGGTGGCTGTGTGACTGGGGGTTCTGTGATTGGGGGGTCTGTGTGACTAGGAGACTGTGTGAATGGGGGGCTCTGTGATTTGGGGGACTGTGATTAGGGAGACTGTGTGATTGAGAGGGCTCTATGATTGGGGGCACTGTGTGACTTAGGGACTGTGTGATTGGGTGGCTCTCTGATTGGGGGGGACTGTGTGATTGGAGGGGGGGTCTGTGATTGGGAATACTGGGTGGCTGTGTGACTGGGGGGTTCTGTGATTGGGAAGTCTGGGCAAATGGGGGGCTCTGTGATCGGGGGATTGTGTGACTGAGGGACTGTGTGATTTGGGGGCTCTCTGATTGGGGAGACTGTGTGATTGAGGGGTCTCTATGATTGGGGGGACTGTGTGACTTAGGGGCTGTTTGATTGGAGGCTCTGTGATTGGGAATACTGGGTGGCTGTGTGACTGATGGGCTCTGTGATTGTGGGGTCTGTGTGACTAGGAGACTGGGCGAATGGGGGGCTCTGTGATTTGGGGGGTCTGTGGGACTAGGGGACTGTTTGATTGAGAGGGCTCTATGATTGGGGGGGGGGGACTGAGGGACTGTGTGATTGGGGGACTCTGTGATTGGGAAGACTGGGTGGCTGTGTGACTGGGGGGTCCTGTGATTGGGGGGACTTTGTGAGCGAGATACTGCGTTATGAAGGGGAGTGTGTGACTGGGGGATCAGTGGTTGAGGGGACTGTGAATGGAGGACTGTGTGATTGGGGGGGGGGGGGGGGGGGGGGGGGGGGGGGGGTTCTGTGATTGAGGGACTGTGTGACTGGGGGTCTCTGTGATGGGGGGGGGCTCTGATGTTATAGATGGACTGCATGATTGGGGAGCTCTGTGATAAGGAAACTCTGATGTGATGAAGGGACTCTGATGTGGGGGGGGGGGGGGGGGGATGTAATGTAAAGTTGGGTGAATCATGTATATTTGGACATCTGATATATAGGGGGCTCTGGCGTGATAGGCAATAGTCTGATGGAGGAGCGCTGATGTGATGGGGGCCTTTGATGTGAAGGAAGGACTTGGCTGTAATAGGGGCAATCTGATGTAATAGGGAGACCTCAGATATGAAGGGGGCTTCTGATCTGAAGTTAATTTCATAAAGGCAGTTGTGCACATTGTCCCAGGCTCAGGTTTCCCATTCATAAATAACATTTATGTCTTTTAGACTGGAGTGCCCTTAGAATTTTTCATACTTTTAAAGAATGCCACAACTGGATAAAGTTGAGATTTAACCAATTGTGTCAACAACTGTAACACTGTTTGCTGCTAGTTTCACTTGTCGCCACTAGATGTCACTGTGGTATTGTGAATCTCTGCTGGAAGGTGATTGCAGTAAAAGGCTGAGCTGTTTTATTATGTATTAGTTATTAGGGGAGAACATAATGATGCTTCCTGATAGGTGGGAGTAATAGCTGTGAGCAGAGAGTCTCTAACTGCTGCATCTTCTTTATATCTTTTTTCTGATTAGGTCTGAGCTCCAGGTACAGTAGGAGCTGCCAGACTCCGCGTATAACACACCCCAAGCCCTGACTTCTGCCAGGGAACAGCAAAAAGGAAGTCAGCTTCCATATTTTTCCTTTTGCCCTCTTTTATGTTTGTTATATTCTATTTAGAATGTCGAAATCCGGATGCTTTTTTTTTTTTTTTTTTTTTAACAAGCTTGAGCATCAGTTTCACAATCTATAAAGGCACATCCTGCGCTAAAGACCTCTTGATAAATACATTTAAAAAATAATTTTGGATTCCTTTAGCAAGTTCTGAAAACTTTTTTTGTCCATTTTTATTTTTTTTTATATATTTTATATATTTAGTTATTTATTGCTTTTTTTTGCCACATTGGCTGAAAGTAGAATGCTTTAGACATGCTTTGTGTCTTGCATATGAAATTGTGGCAATAAAATATTAAATGTATGCAAACCCTACCAGTGAGCTTCTTTTATTTGATTCCTTTTGGTCTGTTAACTTTACAGTTGAAAAGGTTTTCTTCTATCTGTTCAATAAGTGCAAGAAAAAATAACAAAATCCAGTAAGCTGATAACTTTCTATTCTTTTTGCCTCTGCTGCACATTGTTTCAAGATCTCTCTGTAAACTACAGAACACCTCCCCCGTATTTTATGGAGATAAGAAAAGTGGGAAGTATTCTGTAGTCCGGTCCTATGGTGACGGCAATGCTGCTATTCCATAGATACGATATGGCGGATGAGTATTGTGATCCAAGATCAGAGAGTGTTACTAGCAAGATCACAAGGTGAAAATAAAGCAAAAAAAGCTTGAAAAATGAAAACTAATGCAGCCACCACTAGACATGTGCACAATAGAAAAATTAGTTTATTTTCGTTTCGTTTTTGTTCGTTTCCGTTGATTCGTAACGATTTGTAATTTCGTAAGTCGTCGGTGTTCGTATTCGTAACGATTCGTATTTTCGTAAGAGTTATTTTTTCGTTGATTCGTTTTTCCGTTTAATTTTCGTTTATTCGAAATTCGGACGCATTCGTATTTTCGTAGATTTAGTTACATTCGTACTTTCGTAAGATTGATTTATTTGTACTTTCGTAACATTGTTTTCGTAGATTCGTAATCGGAGCATAATTCATAATTTTATGTAATGTGTATGCTATTATTACATTTTAAGAGACACGGAAAATTACGAATCGAAAAAAAAAAGTTACGAATGTACGAATTTTTTCGTTCAATCCATTCGAAGCACGTTAAGCAGCGCCATTGTAAGAGACACGGAAAATTACCAATTCAACAAAAAAAGAGTTACGAATGTACGAATTTTTTCGTTCATTTTGATTTTCGTTGATCCTGTTTTCGTTTTTTCGGATTTTCTTCTTTCGTAGTTTCGTTGTTTCTAATTTGGTTATTTCGGATTTTCGTTGTTTTTCATATTCGTTCAATTCGATAATTCAGTAAAATTTTTAGCAAATCATTCGTTCATTCGTACGATAACGAATGAACGACTATAATGAATTTTTACATAAAAAGGAAAAAAATAAAAACGAATTGCACATGTCTAGCCACCACATCTAAGGACTAGAATACTATACATATTATACATGACAGCTTCCCAGTCTCAATGGCTGTTAAGTGCAGTTTTGTAACTACATTTCCCATGATACTCAACTACACTGCAGAGTGCATGAGTATCATGGGAAATGTAGTTCCAAAACATCTGGGGTGCCAATTTTCGCCAATAGTTCTTAAAGCCTAATCACTCTAATCACGTGCTTCTAAAAAAAAAAAAACTCCCATTGGAATCCATGCATCCGGCGCCCTGCATATAGATTAGGGGACCAGACGCATGGATTAGGGGGGGGGCACCCCTGCGCCCCGTATGGATGGGCCTCCACTGCTCTCAATATGGAGGTTATATTGCCAAAGGGGGGTGGCCCTGTGCCAAAGCCCCTTGTCTCCATGTTGAGAAGGTCCTCTTCCCCACAACCCTGGCCCGGTGGTTGTGGGGGTCCTGAGACAGATGGCTTATCGGAATCTGGAAGCCCCTTTCAGCATCCAAAGTTTAGTCATGTTCACTGGACCCGGCTTGAATTGAACCCAGGTGTGTTCGGCTCATCACTACGTCTCTCAATCCAAAAGTAGACCAAAAGTTTTGGTGGGATTTAGCTTAAAAAATAAAAAAAAAGGAACAACAGAAACTTTAGTCTATTTTCTTTTTCTTTTACATATTAGCTGAAATTGCATACTAATAGCCCATGCACGGGTACAAACTCATATTTAATTTGCATGGTGAATGCATTAAGCGACAAGCAAATGTCAAAATTCACAAGCGTACATTTTTATCGCCTCCGACAATAGCGTTTATAATTCCCAGCGCTCAGAGATGCACTTCTGAAGGGCTGAAAATGTCATGTATTACAATTAATTCACAACGAGCCAAAAAAAAAAAAAAAAAAAACACATAAAAACACAGAGAAGGCGCCTATAACGGGCCGGGCTCCAATGATGCACCCATAACCATAATGAAACCAATTACGCCGAGCACCTCAGGATATGTTTCAGAGCTTTGGAAGTTCTTTAAAAAAAAAAAAACACTGCCTCTCATTACCAGTTGGATGAAGTTTTCCATATCAGGAGATCGCTGTGATAGTGAGATGCTTGATATATCGCTGGTAGGCATAGTCGCCATGTACATGGCATTAACCACTTTCAGACCGGACCAATTTGCAGCCAAAGGACCAGGCCACTTTTTGCGATTCGGCACTGCGTCGCTTTAACTGACAATTGCGCGGTCGTGCGACGTGGCTCCCAAACAAAATTGACGTCCTTTTTTTCCCACAAATAGAGCTTTCTTTTGGTGGTATTTGATCGCCCCTGCGGTTTTTATTTTTTGCGCTATAAACAAAAAAGTGCGACAATTTTGAACAAAATTATATTATATTTTTTATTTTTTGCTATAATAAATATCCCCCAAAAATATATATAAATTTTTTTTTTCCTCAGTTTAGGCTGATACGTATTCTTCTACATATTTTTGGTAAAAAAAATCGCAATAAGCGTATATTGATTGGTGTGCGCAGAAGTTATAGCGTTTACAAGATAGGGGATAGTTTTTTAGCATTTTTATTAATAATTATTTTTTTATTAGTAATGGCGGCGATCAGCGATTTTTATTGTGACTGCGACATTATGGCGGACACATCGGACATTTTTGACACATTTTTGGGACCATTGTCATTTATACAGCAATCAATGCTATTTAAATGCATTGATTCCTGTATAAATGACACTGGCAGTGAAGGGGTTAACCACAAGGGGGCAGTGTAGGGGTTAAGTATGCCTAGGGGTGTGTTTCTTACTGTGGGGGGGCGTGGCTGTCAGCTAGTGAATGCTGATCTCTGCTCCAATCACAGGGAGCAGAGATCGGCGTCACTAGTTGCAAGGCAGAATGGGGAGATGCTGTCTATTTCCGCATTTCCCCGTTCTGCCTTCCCGTGAGATGATCGCGGGTGTCCCCGCGGCGTTCGAGTCCGCGGGACCCGCGACTGGCCTCACAGGGGTCCCGCTCCCGCCGCTTCCAATGGCATGGACGGCATTAAGGAGGGACTTATGTCCGTGCCATTCTGCCGACGTATATAGTCGTGCGCCGGTCGGGAACCGGTTAAAGCTGAATCCTGGGCACACAAAAAAACCTTCATTCAAGTTAATAGGATTATATAGAATAACTCTGTCTACACTTATTTTTTTTTCTCAGTGGACACCATCCCTAATCAAAGATTTGCACCAAAAGAACCCTCGCTTGCCCAAAAGGGCAAGAAAAAGAAAATGTGACTCTTTATTGGGGATGAGCCAAACCCCCCCCCCCCCCCCCCCCCCCAGTTCGGTTCGCAGCAGAACATGCGAACAGGCAAACAACACCGTTAAAGTCTATGGGACACGAACATGAAAAATCAAAAGTGCTAATTTTAAAGGCTTATGCAAGTTATTGCCATAAAAAGTGTTTGGGGACCCGGGTCCTGCCCCAGGGGACATGTATCGATGCAAAAAAAAGTTTTACAAAACAGACGTTTTTTCGGGAGCAGTGATTTTAATAATGCTTAAACTGAAACAATAAAAATTAAATATTCCTTTAAATATTGTGCCTGGGGGTGTCTATAGTATGCCTGTAAAGTAGCGCATCTTTTCCATGTTTATAACAGTACCACAGCAAAATGACATTTCTAAATGAAAAAATGTAATTTAAAACTGCTTGCGGCTGTAATGTATTGTCGGATCCCGGCAATATAGATAAAAATCATTGAAAAAAATGGCTTGGGTCACCCACCCCAGTCCATTACCAGGCCCTTTGGGTCTGGTATGAATATTAAGGGGAAACCCGCACAAAAATGAAAAAAATAGTCCCCCAGGCTCCCTATACTCTGAACAACAGTATGTAAGTATATATACTATAAGGCCTGCTCTATATACTCTGAACAACAGTATGTAAGTATATATACTATAAGGCCTGCTCTATATACTCTGCAGAAAAATTGGGCCTTAGGTGTTGGTGGTGCCAGAACACTGTAAGCCCTCACAGTTACTCTTGTTGGGCGTAGGAACGGGCCCTGCTATGAAATATTATATCAAAAATTTAAATTACATGACCCTATTAAACAGGGGCAGAAAATTGGGCCTTTGGTTTTGGTGGCGCCAGAACACTGTAACCCCTCACAGTTACTCCTGTTGGGTACAGGAATGGGTCCTGCTGTGAAATATTATATAAAAAATTTGAATTACTTGCCCCTGTTAAACTGTGGACAGGCGCATATTGAGCAAGTTCTGGTCAGTGGTCCATCCTCAAGACCCAGTAACCCAGTGGATGCTCTGTTGGAAAGGTCTGCTCTTGCCCCTAGCTATTTCGACACCATATAATGCAGACGATGGCGATGGTTGCTGGAACCGATCAGACCTTGGCGCTGAGGACTGAAAAATTGTTTTAAAGGCATCGGTCAGCCCGCCACCTCCTCCACCGCTCTTCCTCTGACTGAATGAAGCCTCAGAAACACCCAGGGTCTGGAAATGCATTACACAAACCTTTCTTCAAGGCCTCCTGAAGATGTTTCATCCTTTGATCCCTCTGAGAAGGCAGGATGAGCTCTGCAACTTAACCCTTGTAACGTGAATCAAGAAGGGTTGCCAGCCAGTAAGGATCCCTCTCCTTGATACCACGAATCCTAGGGTCCTTTTGCAGGCTTTGCAGAATCAGGGAGGCCATGCAGCATAAGTTTGCAGAGGCATTCGAGTCCTCTGGGTCACTAAGGATCACATTATCCGTAACAACCTGAAAACCATCCCTTGAATACTGCTGCTGAGTGTTGTCCTTTATATCCATGCTGACACAATCCTCTTCTTCCTCCTCCTCCTCTTCTTCCTGTGTGTTTGGCAGGCCCGCAGGAATGCTATCTGGATAAAGGGGGCCTTGAAAGGAAAGGAAGTTCTCCTCTTCCTCCTGCTGTTCTGTCTCAAGTGCCCTGTCCATGATTCCACGAAGTGTGTGCTCCAGCAGGAAGACTATAGGGACAGTATCACTGATGCATGCATTTTCGCTGCTCACCATCCATGTGGCCTCCTCAAATGGTGACAGGACAGTGCATGCATCCCTGATCAGTAGCCACTGGCATGGCGAAAAGAAGCCAATCTCCCCTGACCCTGTCCTGGTGCCATAGTCACACAGGTACTCATTGATGGCCCTCTGCTGTGTGTGAAGCCGCTGCAGCATTGCCAACATTGAGTTACACCTGGTGGGCATGTCACAATTGAGGCGGTTGGTGGGCAGGTTGCATTCCCTTTGAATGTCAGCCAGTCGAGCACTGGCATTGTATGACTGGCGGAAATGACCACAGACTTTTCTGGCCTGCCTCAGGAGATCTTGTAAGTCTGGGTACCTGCTCAAGAACCACTGCACCACCAAATTCAGGACGTGTGCCAAACATGGAACTTGGGTCAAGTGTCCCTGTTGGAGGGCGGAGAGAAGGTTGGTGCCATTGTCGCATACACCCATTCCTGGTTGAAGCTGGCGTGACGTCAACCACCTCTGAGCCGGCCCCTGCAGAGCTGACAGTATATCTGCCCCAGTGTGGCAGACCAACTCAAGCACCGCATGGCATCTTTTAGCCTGACTGCTTGCGTAGCCCCTTGAATGCTTACGGAGCACTGCTGGTTCAGATGACAAATCTGCAGAAGAGGCCATATAGAGGAAGAAGAAGAGGAGGGGGTGAAGGAAAGAGCTGTGGCAGAATCACCACTAGCGTTTTGGAGGCGTGGTGGTGGAACAAGCTCCAACAACACTGAGTTACCCAGTGCACCGTGAAGGAAAGGTAACGTCCCTGCCCATGCCTGCTGGATCATGAGTCAGCAGTAATATGAACCTTACTGCTGACCGCCCTGTCCAACGAGGCCAAAACATTGCTTTCCACATGCCGGTACACCACCAGAAAAGTAGTAGACCCTGTACACACTGTATTAGATACTGTTTACACCGCCTGCACTGTATTAGAAACTGTACAACGGCTGGGGACTTACTAAAACATTTAATGTAAGCCATTTTCACATTAAATGTTTTAGTAAGTCCCCAACGGCTGCACTGTATTGTATACTGTGCACAACACCAGAAGTGTAGTAGAAACTGTACACACTGTATTACTGCGTACACCGCCTGCACTGTATTAGAAACTGTACAACGGCTGCACTGTATTGTATACTGTGTACACCGCCTGAAGTGTACTACAAACGGTACACACTGTATTAGATACTGAATACACCGCCTAAAGTGTACTAGAAACTGTACACATGGTATAAGGTTTTTATTTTTTTCGCTATAAACAAAAATAGAGCGACAATTTTGAAAAAAATGCAATATTTTTTACTTTTTGCTATAATAAATATCCCCAAAAAATATATAAAAACATTTTTTTTCCTCACTTTAGACCGATATGTATTCTTCTACATATTTTTGGTAAAAAAAATCGCAATTAGCGATTATTGATTTGTTTGCGCAAAAGTTATAGCGTTTACAAAATAGGGGATAGTTTTATAGCATTTTTTATTAATATTTTTTTTTTTACTAGTAATGGCGGCGATCAGCGATTTTTATTGTGACTGCGACATTATGGCGTCACATTGGACATTTTTGACACATTTTTGGGACCATTGTCATTTATATAGAAATCAGTGCTATTTAAATGCATTGATTCCTATGTAAATGACACTGGCAGTGAAGGCGTTAAACACTAGGGGGCGGGGAGGGGCTTAGTGTGACGTGTTGTGTTTTTTTTTTACAGTAGGGGGGCGTGGCTGTACATCTGATGTCATTGATCGGCTTTCCCCGATGACAGGGAACAGCCGATCAGTGACAGGCAGTGTAGGAAGCGCGGGGAGAGGTTTGTTTACACAGACGTCTCCCCGTTCTTCAGCTCTGTGACCCGATCGCGGGACACCAGTGGCGATTGGGTCCGCTGGTCCCACGGCCGTGGTCACGGAGCGACCCCACGGCTAGGCAATTAAAGGGCACGTATATATACGTGCTTTTGCCTAGCCGTGCCGTTCTGCCGACGTATATGTACAGGCGGCGGTCGGGAAGCGGTTATGTTTTGTATATTCATCAATTGTTTTATTAATTGGGTAGATTATATGTTTAAATAGATTTTCTCACCATAAGATATATATATAAGTTATTTATCATTTTCATCAGCGCTGCTTTATCACAATTTTTAACACTAGTTTTTTGGTCCTGCCATTAATTAGAGCAGCTGCAATCCACAAGCCGTCAATCATTATAGTTTCCATTTTAGGAGTCTCTGGCGCTATATTGCACTTTGTTCTATATATATATATATTAATACACCGCCTGAACTGTATTAGAAACAGTACACCACTGAGTGCACTGTAGATATAGGCTACACTGGATGCAGAGTATATATATATATATATATATATATATATATATCTTATATAGTGTGGGGCATGGACTTAGTCCCCCTGAGCCATGATTGGCCAAAGGCTTGCTGCATTTAGCCAATTATGTCTCTCTCAGCAGAGCGCACTGTGATTGACCTGAACTGCATGCTTTGGCCATTCATCATACAGCAATGCACTGCGATCTTGAAGTGCATTATGGGGCTCAAATTTCCCGCGGACGCCCCATAATGTTCGCTGTTCTGAGAACGGACAAACACCCGATGTTTGAGTCGAACTTATGTGCGACCCAAACATCAAGCTCATCCCTACTCTTTATGTGCCACAGAGTTTAATGTTGATAAATGTAAAGTTATGCACTTGGGGGCTAAGAATATGCATCATACATACTAGGGGGAGTACAACTGGGGGAATCAATGGTGGAGAAGGATCTGGGGGTTTTGGTAGATCATAAGCTCAATAATAACATGCAGTGCCAAGCTGCGGTTTCCAAAGCAAGCAAAGTCCTTTCTTGTATAAGAGAGGTATGGACTCCAGAGAGAGATATCATTTTGCCCTCCTGTACAAATCATTAGTAAGACCTCATCTGGAATATGCAGTTCAGTTTTGGGCACCAGTTCTCAAAAAAGGATATCGGGGAACTGGAGAAAGTGCAGAGAAGGGCAACCAAACTGATAAGAGGCATGGAGGAGCTCAGCTATGAGGAAAGATTAGAGCAGTGGTTCTCAACCTTCTAGTGCTGTGACCCCTTGATAATATTTCCCCTAACAGTAAAATTATTTTCGTAGCGTGGATTGTCAGCACCCAAGACAAGACAAGTTATTTGCACCCCTAACCCACGGATATTTAGCGCTCCCTGAGTCCCTTCCACTCGTACAGTATTAATATACATTTTAGGATATACCACTCTTTCTCTTTGTTCTCCTTTCTTTCTTTTTTATCTCTCTCTATCCTAATTTATTGTTTTTTTTCACCACCCCTCTCTCTGGTCATTTTTCTTGTTCTTTCTCTTATTCTTTCTCTCCCTTTTTCTTTGTTTCTCCCCCTCTTTTCCTCTCCCTTCCATGTATTCTCTATTTTTTTTCCTTCTCTTACTCCTTGGTGGGGGAAATGGGAATGAGTGGCAGTGCTAACGGAGAGTTGAGTTGAGTGGCAATGCTGGGGGGAGTTCCGATTAGCCAACTTAGGTACTCTTGATCAAGGCCATCTGCTGATCTGAGAACTGTAGTGGGGACTTTTAATGGCAGCTATAATCACAGGTAGTGTTACTCACTGTGTCTCCGGCTTCACTGTGTCACCGACTTTGTGGTATCTCATAGCAGGGACACCTATGCCGAAATCAGGAGATATGGTGCCCCTCCCACTTCACATTTCTCACCAGTCAGCTGACATCTAGACTCTGCCCCTCCCAGCCATGCCGTGAAACTGAATGTACGGCTGTGAAGGGACTGAGTGAGCGGCCACGGGCTCCGGGAACAGCCCAGCTGGGTGGCCGCGAGGATGCTAGGAGAGCGGTGTGGGCTTTAGGAACAGCCCAGGATTCGGTGACCCCTGGAAAATCGTCATTCGATCACAGAGGGGGTCCCGACTCCCAGGTTGAGAACCACTGGATTATAGGAACAGAATTTAATCTCTTGAGAAGAGTAGATTGGGGGGGGGGGGGGGGGGGGGGGGGGGTGGGAGATGATCACCATGTACAAATAAATAAGTGGTCTATATAGTGATCTTGGTGTTGAGTTATTCACTTTAAGGTCATCACAGAGGACAAGTGGGCACTCTTTACGTCTAGAGGAAAAAAAGATTTCTCCAATTACGCAGAGGTTTCTTCACAGTAATTCCCTGTGCACACGATAGGACCTTGTTGTCGGAAAATTCCGACTGTGTGTAGGCTCCAGCACACATTTTCCATAGGATTTTCCGTCACACAAAATTTGAGATCTGGCTCTCAAATTTTCCGACAACAAAATCCGTTGTCAAAAAAATTCCGATCGTGTGTACACAATTCCGACGCACAAAGTGTCACGCATGCTCGGAATCAAGCAAAAAAAGCAGCACTGGCTATTGAACTTCATTTTTCTTGGCTCGTCATACGTGTTGTACGTCACCGCGTTCTTGACGTTCGGAATTTTCGACCAACTTTGTGTGACCGTTGTGTATGCAAGACAAGTTTGAGCCAACATCCGTCGGAAAAAAAATCCGAGGGGTAAAAGCACATCATACAGGTTATAATTTCAACAGTGTTCATTTTTACATAGTGATAGTCGTATTGAAAATAACCAGCTACCTAGAATTGAAGGTGTGTCGCCAGACCGAGGGGTCGGGTGAAAGGGTCCCTGGTATGGGATAACAACATGAATGAGGTGTTAGCTCGTACACCATTTACAAATATATAGAAAATGCGAGGTAACTGGATGGATCTATTGAGAAAGGGTTACTGGGAGGAACAAACGAAGAGTCCCAGAAAAAAAAAAAGGGGGGGGGGGGGGAGTATTGATGAGGGGGGAGGGGGATGAAATACAAAAGTTCTAGCTATGGAGGTAGCAGGGAGGTAGACAACAGAGTCACGGCTGAGGTGCAAAGGTTGTCGTTCTCTTTCGATTCGATGGTAGGATGGATTGATGTCGATGGTCGGGAGATGTTTTTGTCGGATGCTGTGTTTCCTGTTAAAAGTTGGGTGCCATCGGTAGTGGGTCTTCCAGTAGGAGAGAGTGGTACTACTAGGGGTGTTAAGAGAGGCCCAAAGTGTGAGAATGTGAACTTTTTGAAATTTGCCAGGTCAGGCGGGGTGAGAGTTGAGACCATGAAAGCTTTCCATCTGCAGTAGAAACGTGTTTTGGCCTTAGCGAGCAAGAAATCTGTGTTGAGTCTGTCCTTAAAAAGTAGAAGTAGGAGGTCTTTCTTGACTTGTGAAATTTTTGGTGGAAAGCCGGTGGTCCAGTTTTTCAAGATGGATCTTCTGGCGAGTAGGAGACAGATCCCGAGACTGATGGATTTTGTTGTCGGGAAAATCCTATTGTGTGTACGGGGCATAAGGTCTGTAAAAATGTGGAATAGACTCCCTCCAGAGCTGGTTCTGGCCAGCTCAGTAGATTGCTTTAAGAAAGGCCTGGATTCTTTCCTAAATGCACATAATATAACTGGGTACTGACATTTATAGGTAAAGTTGATCCAGGGAAAATCCGATTGCCTCTCTGGGGATCAGGAAGGAATTTTTTCCCTGCTGTAGCAAATTTGCTCATGGTCTGCTGGGGTTTTTCACCTTCCTCTGGATCAACTGTGGGTATAGGATTGTGTTAGACATGTGCAATTCGTTTAGTTCCGAATTCGTTTTTTAACGAATTTCGACAAATTCGTTGATTCGGAAATATCCGAATTAACGAAAATCCGTTTAACAAATTTTTCCGAATATTCGAAAATTCGTAAATTCGTACATTTGCACTTTCGTAAATTCGTACATTCGTAAATTCATATATTTGCACTTTCATAAATTCGTACATTCATAAATTCGTACATTTGCACATTCGCAAACTCGTATATTCACACATTCGTAAATTCGTATATTCACACATTCGTAAATTCGTATATTCACACATTCGTAAATTCGTACATTCGCAAATTCGTACATTCATAAATTCGCAAATTCGAAAATCTGAATTTATAATTAACTAATAATAACTTAACTATTACTAACTATTAAATTATAGGTATTGCAATTTCCTTTTTAAATTTGGCTGTTAGTGAACGTAACAAATACAAATTTATCTTAAGTTACAAATTATCCAAAATAACGAATGCCGTATCCAAACAAATTGAACATAATGAATTAATAATAATAAATGACAATAATAATAATAAAAACGTTTTATTATTTATTATTAATTTGTTCCGTTCCATTTTGTTTAGATCTGGAATTCGTTATTTTGGATAATTCGTAACTTCAGATAAATTCGTGTTCACTAACAGCCAAATTTGAAAGGAAATTACAATACCTATAATTTAATAGTTACTATTTCAGATTTTCAAATTTTTGGGTTTTCGGATTTTTGAATTTCCAAATTTCCGAATTTAGGAATGTACGAATGTACGAATTTACGAATATATGAATTTTCTAATTTACGAATGTACAAATTTACAAATGTGCGAAATGTACGAATGTACGAATGTGCGAATGTACGAATGTACAAATTTACGAATGTGCGAATGTACGAATGTGCGAATGTACGAATTTACTAATTGCGATCATAACGAATGACCCGGAAAAAAAAAAAAAAAAATGAATGAAACGAAAACGAAAATGAACGAATTTTTGGGCAGTGCACATGTCTAGATTGTGTATATGGGATTGAATTTTTTTTTATTTTTTATTTTTGGTTGAACTAGATGGACTTGTGTCTTTTTTTCAGCCTGACCAACTATGTGACTATTTCATTCAGTTTCCAGCTGCTGCTTGGCAATCATTTATGTCTTCTACAAAAAAAACAAAAAGAAAATTAGATTGCCAGTTCTTAGGGCTAGCGTAGTCCTGCACAACACATCAGTCTACCCTCCTAAGCGTATAATATTTTTGGCACCATCAAGCAGTTGTTGGGCTCTGGTGTTTTCCTTTTTATTTATATGATGGTGGCAGCAGCAACCGCCGTTTGAGAATTACAGACGGGGCCTAAATCACATCAGGAAGCGTACCGCTGAGAATGCTCCACTGCTGAAATACAGCCGAACGCCGCAATAAATACACGCGGTATTTACAGAATAAAACATAACTCTGCCCCCCTCTCTCTTCTATCTCATAGGCTGTCCAGGTTAGCAGCCACAAGAAGAATTAATCAGGGCGGTTTTGCTGCTGTTCAGGTAACATTGCTAAACTCAACCTGAAAGTCAACCTGATTTACCTTTATCTGAGTTTAATACCTTCGCCGGAAGAATCTGTACAAGGATGGTTCTGCAGCCTCACATACTCCTTGTCTGGGTATCTCCCGCTTGTTCTGAAGTAATAACTGCATCTCTATGCAATGCAGGTTGATCATGGCTGGTGGGAGGGGCCAGCAGAATGCTGTACATGGCTTCCTGAAAACATCAGCCTCAGTATTCCTCTCAGGAGCCCCCAGCCCTGATGCAAGCAGTGGACTGGCTCTTGGGAGGAATTATGCAAATATTAAAATGCCTTAGTGGGTATGTCTGGAGGAGTGGGCGTTCCAAGCTGACCGAAACGCGTTGGGTATATCTTCTGACTTTTTATTCAGGAAGTCAGCAATGATTCCACTTTTGGGAGGAATTATTCCATTCCTCCCGCAATGTTATACCTTTAGAAAACTCTTTCAAAGTTCTGTTCTGGTGATGTGTTACTCCAGCCAGAATTGTGAAATGCCTACCTTCTTACCCCTCTTCTACATGCTTTAGGGGTTGTTCAGACCTAGCAGGCATAAAGCATATAGGGTAGACATTCCCTACGGTTAAACGACTGTGGATTAGGGTCTATAACATGGTCAATTTGTTGTTACATATAAACCTGGGAAAAGACCCCTGGGAGGCGCTCTTTCATCAACCGATAGAAGGCGCTACCAAACAAGAGCGCACTCTAGTGACCCATATTATTTCGGACATGAATCAGACGATTGCAAAAGTGTGGAAGATGCCCATTCTCAACTTTGCAATTCTCAACTCTCAACCTGGCGAATGAGAAACTGATGGCGATATTAACCCACCAGTACCACCTATCAGTGCCCATCAGTGCCCAACAGTGCCCAATCATCAGTGTCATTTATCAGTGCCACCTACCAGTGCCCATCAGTGCCGCCTATTAGTGCCCATCAGTGCCACCTATCAGTGCCCTTCAGTGCCACCTATCAGTATAAGAAAGACAATGGAACAAAAGTGGCACTTCCTTTTGGTCCCTTGTCTTTCTTATACAGAGCTGGCTTCTCTCTTAGGACAGCTGCCGCCGACCACCATCCCTTTTTACTTTGTTCTATGCTCCATTCATGGACTCATGAACTGCGACTGAGCTCGCTTTGGACATTATCTGCCACATAGATAGGGGTACATGTATCTTTGCGCTCACAGTTTTACTTTTCCTGTACTCCCACCTATCAGTGTCCATCAGTTCCACCTATCAGTGCAGCCTCATTAGGGCCCATCAGTGCCCGTAAGTGCTGCTTCATCAGTGCCTATCAGTGCAGCCTATCAACGCCCATCAGTGGATCTTTTTATTGAGTATAATGCCCCGTACACATTTTCCGACGGAAAATGTCCTATCGGACAATGTTGTCGGAAATTCCGACCGTGTGTGGGCTCCAGCGGATTTTTTCCGTCAGAATTACCGGCGGAAAAAGTTTGAGATCCTGCTCTCAAATTTTCCCACAATAAAGTCCTATCAGACTTTTTCCGATCGTGTGTAGCGAATTCCGACGGACAAAGTGCCACGCATGCTCAGATCACATTACAAGACCAAAGCTATTGACTACTAGCCTCTACGTAGTCCCGTCGTACGCAACAAACGTCACCACGTTCAGAACGATCGGATTTTCCGACAACTTTGTCCGACCGTGTGTATGCAACACCAGTGTCGGAAAAAATCCGACGGATTTTGTGGTCGGAATTTCTGACCGTGTGTACGGGGCATAAGACATACAAACAAACAACAACAGTAAACCTGCCACAGCATTGGGACTAGACCCACGCAGGAGTCAGTGCCAGCCGGCCATTGGGCTGCTTCCAGTATTAGTGTCATACAGCTGTAGAACGTCCGAAAGAAAAGACAAACAAACAGAAGTAGTGCTGTATTGGCTCCTGCTCATTTAAAGTAGCTCAATATCTCACATGTGTGGTGCGAACAGCATTTCCATATATGGGTGTGACTTATGTATGCGTTCGCTTCTGCACGCCAGCATGGAGGGATGGGACTGGACTGTACTGGAACGCTGTAAAACGCATCAAAAACGCACTGGAATGCACCGTAATGCAACTAATGCGCCAAAAATGCTTTAAATTTTTTATTTTTTTTTCACACTATGCCTTACATTTTCTTTTTTATCACTTTATTTCCTATTACAAGGAATGTAAACATCCATCCACAGAAATAGGGGATGGATGACCTCAAATCTCTCCTCTACATTTAAAAGCGAAGTGACATCATGTCACTCCGGTCCTCCAAGGTCATAGAGATGATCAGAGACGATCTGGTCTCTGTTCATCTCTGTGGCCAGCCACATGATCCTTTTTTCGGGCTTGCCCGTGAGAACGGTAAGGCCAAGAAACACCGGCGAGTGGTAGAGGGGGCTTCTGAAAGTGATTCAGTAGCTAATTAGCTGCTCAGAACGCTTTTCTGAGAAAGAAAATCCCCAGCTGAAAAAATAAATACAGCGTTATGGTTGATAGCTTCAGCCATAACCCCGGTAAACCAATTGCAAACCGCAACATTTGAATCACACAGATATTGGTTCTGTGCACATTTTAGACCTTTTACTGGTACAAAGCATTGCAAAGTTATTTACAAATGAAATAAAGTGCTTTTTTTTTTTCAATTTTGCACTTTTTTTTAAAATGGGAACTGTGTAAATGTATAGTAAATATGTAAAAATATTAACAAACGAAACAAAAGCAAAAAAAAAGTTTAAATATTAATAGGTAATAAAATAGAAACAAACAAAAAGATAAGCAAGAAAATAAAAGAGAAGGAGACTAAGGAGTTAATTCGGGTTAGCCCCGGACCATTTGGCTGGCCGAAGACCAGAGCACTTTTTGCGATTCGGCACTGAGTCGGTTTAACTACCAATTGCGCGGTCATGCGACGTGGCTTCCAAAACAAAATTGACGTCTTTATTTTCCCACAAATAGAGCTTTCTTTTGGTGGTATTTGATCACCTCTGCGGTTTTTATTTTTTGCGCTATAAACAAAAATAGAGCGACAATTTTGAAAAAAAAAAAACACATTATTTTTTACTTTTTGCTATAATAAATATCCCCCAAAAATATATAAACATTTTTTTTGTTCCTCAGTTTAGGCCGATATGTATTCTTCTACGTAAAAAAGAGGGCAGGAAGAAGTAACAACCTGACGGATTATCTCGGTACTTAAACAATAAATTTCTAAATATTTTTAAATATTTTTATTGACATAGAATACAAAAATTTAAAAGAAGATATTTGATATCAAAATTTGATTTTCATACACATACGACAAATCTTCAAATATGTCACATATACTGATTGATACTGGTTGACGCGTTTCGCCCACGGCTTCTTCAGAACCAGGTGGCAGTAATTATGACATCTAAAGTACAATACAGAAAGCATAGGAGATATAGAGAGGCACATGATCAATATTATGATTATTCTTTGGTTCATTAATTTTACAACAAAATTTGTCAATATAAATGAAGATATATTCATTTTCTTCTACATATTTTTGGTTAAAAAAAAAAAAATCCCAATAAGCGTTTATTGATTGGTTTGCGCAAAAGTTATAGCATCTACAATATAAGGGATAGTTTCATTTATTTATTTAATTTTTATTATTAATTTTTTTTTTACTAGTAATGGCGGCGATCAACGATTTTTATCAGGACTGCGACATTATGGCGCGATTTTTAAAATGTACTTATCTTGGGGTCCAGCCCTTTAAAAACACAGTAACCTTAAACATTTATTTATGTTTTATGAACTCAGCACTAGTCAAAAATGTCGATCGAATCAATTAACGTTTGTAATGTGTTTTCAGCGAGCGATTAAAGGCGCACTTCATGGCATCAGCACATTAAAGGCTCAGCCTGGAGAGATTCAGACTCAGCCCTGCCAAAGCTAAACTCATCCGTTCTCCCCGGTGCATTTCATGGAGCCGCCATTAAACAATGAGAGATAATAATCCATTTGTTATTTTTCAGGCGTCTTCACACAACAGCGGACACGATTCATCATCATCATCGCCGTCATCATCGTCACCATCAGGAGAGAAAAAATAAATAAAACATCTTGTGCTGCATTTCAACCAAACGAGGATAATCACCGGCTCAGCATGACTGAGATCTCTCCGGAGTCATCTGTGACCACCCGGGTAATTACTGATAGAAAATAGATGAGAGGGACATCTCCGAGCCTTCAGACATCTGATCAAAGATAATTACCCAGATTACCCGGCTGGAAGCTCCTCTGGGGCAGGTTGGTAAAGATCAAAATGGCCTGCTAGGCATCTAAATTGGAATTTCAGCCCCCCCCATTTGATATTTTCTAGGGATCAAGTCACGAGAGGTTGGAACTTCTGCTTTTGTCGTATGGATGTTCCCCCTCACTTTCTGTTCCGAGGACACCTTGTGTGTACGAATGTGACATGGTGTCTCACTCTCCAGGAAGTGAAGGGAAATCTCTACAGTGGGGACACAAAGTACTCCCCAAAGTTTTATAAAAAAAGATTATTACTGTCTATATGCCTGCAGGGGGTTACTTTTCCATTCCCTTTCTTCCACCTGGGGGGGGGGGGGATCATTTAGTGCCTTGATTGATTAAGTAAGGGGACATTTCCCAAAGGAAGAGAGAGGGGGAGGGAGAGCGAGGGAGAGAGGGGGAGTGAGAGAGAGGGGAGAGCGAGGGAGAGGGGGGAGTGAGAGAGAGGGGAGAGCAAGGGAGAGGGGGGAGTGAGAGGGGAGAGCAAGGGAGAGGGGGGAGTTAGAGAGAGGGGAGAGCGAGGGAGAGAGGGGAGAGAGAGAGAAATAGGGGTGAGAGAGAGGGGGAGGGGGAGAGGAGGGGAGAGAGAGAGAAAGAGGGGTGATAGAGAGGGGGGGGGGGGGAGAGAGGGGAGAGAGAGAGAAAGAGGGGTGAGAGAGAGGAGAGAGGGGAGCGAGAGGGGGGATAGAGCGAGGGAGCGAGCAAGAGATAAAGAGAGGAAGAGGGGGACAGAGAGGGGAGAGAGAGAGGGGGAGAGAGAGGGGGAGAGCGAGGGATAGAGCAAGATATAGGGGGAGAGAGGCAGAGAGAAAAAGAGAGATTATTTAGTACCTTGATTAAGTAAGGGAGAGACAGGGAGCGATCATATACTACCTTGATTGATTAAGTAAAGAAGAGAGAGAGGGGAAGAGAGAGGAAGAGAGAGAGGGGGGAGGGGTATAGAGAGGGAGGGGAGAGGGAGAAGGGAGGGGGAGAGAGCAAGAGATAGGGGAAGAGAGGGCGAGAGAGAGAAATAGGGGGAGATGGTGAGAGAGTGGGAGAGATAGGGAGAGAAAGAGGGGGGAGAGAGAATTAAAGAGAGATAATTTAGTACCTTGATTACGTAAGGGGAGATCATTTACAATGATACCATATCAGTACCCTGATTTTTTAAGTAAGGGGGAATCTAGAGAGAGAGGGAGATAGAGGGAGAGAGAGAGAGGGAGAGAGAGAGGGAGGGAGAGAGGGTGAGAGAAGAGGGAGGGAGAAAGGGAGAGAGAGAGAGAGGGAGAGAGAGGGGGGGAGAGAGGGGGGAGAGAGGGAGGGAGAAAGGGTGAGAGAAGAGGGAGGGAGAAAGGGGGGAGGGAGGGAGGGAGGGAGAGAGAGAGAGAGGGGAGGGAGGGAGGGAGGGAGGGGAGAGAGAGAGGGGGGGAGGGAGGGAGGGGGGGGAGAGAGAGGAGAAAGGGAGAGAGAGAGAGGGAGAAAGGGAGAGAGAGAGGGAGGGGGAGAGGGTGAGAGAGAGAGGGGGAGAAAGGGAGAAAGAGAGAGAGGGAGGAGAGGAGAGAGAGAGAGGAGAGAGAGAGGAGGGGGAGAGGGAGAGAGAGAGAGAGGGGGAGAAGGGAGAAAGAGAGGGAGGGAGAAAGGAGAAGAGGGAGAGAGAGAGGGAGGGAGAGAGAGAGAGGGGGAGGGAGAGAGGGAGAGAGAGAGGGGGGGAGGGAGAGAGGGGGAGGGAGGGAGAGGGGGAGGGAGGGAGAGGGAGGGAGAGATCATTTACTACCTTGATTGATTAACTTGTAGCCACTTCAATACAAAGTTTTTGCAGGTGATAATTTCAAAGCCAAAATTGTATCTACTTATATTTTGCCTTTTGTGGTTCCTCTCTCCCCCTCATGGTAATACATTTTTTAAAATAAAACCTCCCTTTTTTTTGTACATACACTTCCCTATTTTAGAGTAAGTGATGTCATCACTAGGTCTCTGTGCTTTTCTAGGCAATACAGGCATATCATGGCTGTTGGGAGGGACCGGCGGGGTGCTGCACATGGCTTCCTGAAACCTCACAGCCCCCGGCCTCAGTACTCCTCTCAAAGCCCTTAGCCCTGATGCAAGCAGTGGGCTGGCTCTTAGGAGGAGTTATGCAAATATCAAAATACCCTGATGGGTGGGTGTCAGTCTGGAGGAGTGGGCATTCCATGCAAACTGCCCTAGATAATGCCCACATGTGATGCTGAGTGTCCATGATTAAAAGATGATTGAAATCCAGTGAATGATTAAGGCTGGCCAGGGAACGCCAGGCTGGGGAAGCAAGTGCTAGATGATGCTGGATGTCCTCCAGCCCGGAAATGAGGCGGGTTTTATCTGGCTTGCTGCAGCTTCTAATGTAACTTGTGAGAAGCTCACAGTGTGCAGTGAAATCTGGGAAAGCAATTTCCATACGGGAGAGGAGCCGGTACAACCGTGCAAGACTGAAGGTAAGCTGGAATTCAGCTTTAATTATATAATATAGACAGGATTACTGCTATGTTGTGAATAGCCTGAATAATAATATCAGGGTGCAATAAAAGCTGGTTGTTAAGGAGCTGGGATCGGGAAGCTGGCCATCCTTAACAACCGATGAGGTATCAGCTGTCAATGGACTTCCCCCGATGACAGCTGAATTAAAAAAAAAAAAAAAAACATTTGACAGTAAAAAAAAGTTGTAAAAAAAAAAAAAACGTCTTGGGGTTCCCCCAGTCTATACCAGAGAGGGTTTGGCATGGATTTTAAGGGGAACCCCATGCCAAAATTAAAGAAAAAGGGTGTTGGGTCCCACCAAAATCTATACCAGACCCTTATCCAAGCATGCAGCCTGGCAGGGCAGTGCCCCCCCATCCTGAACCATACCAGACCACATGCCCTCAACATGGGGGGGGGGGGGGTGCTTTGGGGACTCTGTCCCCCCCACACCAAAGTACCTTGTCCCCATGACGATGGGGAGAAGGGTCTCTTCCCCACAACCCTGGCAAGTGGTTGTGGGGGTCTGCTGGTGGGGGGCTTATCAGAATCTGGAAGTCCCCTTTAAACGCCCTCTTTTTAAGATCCTGCCCCCCCCATGTGAATAAGTATGGGGTACCCTACCCATTCACCAAAAAAGTGTCAAAAAGTAATAAAAACTGTTTTTGACAATTCCTTTATTAAAAAAAAAAATAAAAACAGTGTCCCCCAGTTTAAATCTTTCGTCAATCACGCCGCCTGCCGTACCCCCCCCAACAAAAAAAAAAAAAACGATTTGCCTTTATTGCCGGCCGACCGCCCCCCCCCTGCGCTGCTTGACAGTTCTTATATAGGTAAGGGCGGGGTCACCTGGTGACACCACCCCCTTGTGACATCACTGACCCAGCATGCACCGGTCTGTGACATCTTGGGATTTTTTTTTTACCAAAAATATGTAGCAGAATACATATTGGCCTAAATGTAAGAAGAAATATTTTTTTTTTTACATTTTTTATTGGATATATTTTATAGCAGAAAGTAAAAAATATTATTATTTTTTTTCAAAATTGTCAGCTTTTTTTGTTTACAGTGCAAAAAAAATCTTGGGATTTTTTTTTACCAAAAATATGTAGCAGAATACATATTGGCCTAAATGTATGAAGACATATTTTTTTTTTACATTTTTTATTGGATATGTTTTATAGCAGAAAGTAAAAAATATTATTATTTTTTTTCAAATTTGTCAGCTTTTTTTGTTTACAGTGCAAAAAATAAAAATAAAAAAACGCAGAGGTGATCAAATACCACCAAAATAAAGCTCTATGTGGGAAAAAAAAGGACATCAATTTCATATATGTACAGCGCTGCACGACCGCGCAATTGTCAGTTAAAATAATCCAGTGCCGTATCGCAAAAAGTGGCCTGGTCATGAAGGGGGGTAAATCTTGTGGAGGTCAAGTGGTTAACAACAATAATTATGATGATAATAATAATAATAATATTTATTAATATTATTAAATATTATTCAGGATTTATAAAGCGCCAAACATTTTGCGCAGTAAAATCAACTGATATTTGTTAGAGACTGCAAGTGCGGGAAACTCTGCAAATGAAAAGTCACGGATCGCCCTGCATTCAATTTTATACAAATAATGAAAATAGAGAACAGTTACCATATCTGCAACTTTTTAGCAAAATAAAAATCTACAAAAAAATAAATAAATCACAGATTGTCTTTAAAGAACCCAGGAAAAGTGTATAAAAAGCCACCTTGTCACGATGTCGAGGCAAAAAATGATCAAAAAGTAAACTAATTGTCAAACTTTTTATTTAATAGCTAAAACTTTATAAAACACAGATAGATTCAGTATTCTGCATCAGTTTAATGAGATTGTTTAAAGCAAGAAGCATATTTTGAAAAAGGAAAAAAAAAAAATAAAATAATTGTAGCGTTATCACAGAAAGAATCATCTTTATATTTATTCTGAACAGCGAGAGTCTAAATGTTTCAGCGACGAGCTCTTTTCCTTAATTCGATAATAGTCTGTAGAACACGTTCCTTTTGAAGCATAATTGGTTTTACCTGCTCATAACAGAATGCCCACAGGGACCAGAATACTGATAGAAAATCACATATCTCTCAGGATATTCTTTCCTCTGAGCTCCTAATGTACAGATATGCAATTAGGTACGAAGACTTCTTCTTTATTATATCATTTTATACTTGGGTGCCACATTATTATTCTCCAAGCCTGGAAAGTAGAGACAAGGAGGGAGACTTTTTTCTTTCTTTTTCTACAAAAGCAAAAGCTATATCAGAGAAGAGGTAAGTTGCCAGTTTGGCACAAGTGCGCAGCTTTAAAATTGTGGCGTGGTGAAATCACTGCCACTCATGATTGTGAGTAGCAGACATATTGAACCCTCCCCTCTCTCTCACCCCTTCCTCTCTCACTCCCTCTCTCTCACCCCCTCTATCACCCCCTCTCTCAGCCCTCCTCTCTCACCCCCCTCTACCCCTCTCTCTGTCTTACCCCCTCTCCCTCTCTCTCACCCCTCTCTCTCACATCTCCCTCACACCCCTCACTCTCTCTTTCCCCTCTCACTCTCTCTCACCCTTCTCTTTCTCTCCTCCCCCTCTCCCCTCTCTCTCCCCATTCTCTCCCTCCCCTCTCATCCTCTCTCTCTCTTCTTCCCTCTCTCCCCTTTCTTTCTCACCCCCTCTCTCACACCCCTCTCGCTCTCTCTCACCCCCTCTCTCCCCTTCTCTTTTTCACCTCCCTCTCCCTTTCTCTCACCCCCTCGCTCAGTCTCAGCCCCCCTCTCTCATCCCCCCTCTCTCCCCTCACTCTCTCTTTCCCCTCTCGCTCTCTCTCACCCTTCTCTTTCTCTCCTCCCCCTCTCTCTCTTCTCTCCCCCTCTCACACTCTCTCTCTCTCTTCTTCCCTCTCTCTCCTCTCTATCTCCCCTTTCCCCGCCTCTCTCTCACCCCCTCTCTCTCACACCCCTCTCTCTTTCTCTTACCCCGCCTCTCTCCCCTTTCTTTCTCACTCCCCTCTCACTCCTCACACCCCCTCATTAACTCTCCCCCTCTCTCTCACCCTTCTCTTTCTCTCCTCCCTCTCTGTCTCATCTCTCCTCTCTCACCCCCTCTTTCTCTTCTTCCCTCTCTCCCCTATCTCTCTCCCCTCTCGCTCTCTCTCACCCCCTCTCTCTCACCCCTATCTTTCTTTGACCCCTCCTCTCTCCCGTCTCCCTCTCTATCCCCTCTCACCCTCTTTCTCTTCTTCCCTCTCTCTCCTTTCTCTCTCCCCTTTCCCTGCCTCTCTCACACACCCCTCTCTTTTCTCTGACCCCCTCTCCTCTCTCTTTCTCACCCCCTCTTTCACTCCCCTCTTGTTCTCTCTCACCCCCCTCTCCCTCTTTTCTTTCTCACCTCCCTCCCTCACACCCCCCTCACTCCCTCTCTCCCCTCTCACTCTCTCTCATCTCTCTCTCTCTCTCTTCTTCCCTTTCTCCCCTCTCCCTCTCTCTCATCCCCTCTCTCTCTCTCACCCCTCTCTTTCTTTGACCCCTCCTCTCTCCCGTCTCCCTCTCTATCCCCTCTCACCCTCTCTCTCTTCTTCCCTCTCTCTCCTTTCTCTCTCCCCTTTCCCTGCCTCTCTCACACACCCCTCTCTTTTTCTCTGACCCCCTCGCCTCTCTCTTTCTCACCCCCTCTTTCACTCCCCTCTTGCTCTCTCTCACTCCCTCTCCCTCTTTTCTTTCTCACCTCCCTCCCTCACACCCCCTCACTCCCCTCTCTCTCCTCTCTCTCACCCTTCTCTTTCTCTCCTCCCTCTCCCTCTCTCTCCCCTCTCACCCTCTCTCATCCTCTCTCTCTCTTCTTCCCTCTCTCCCCCCTCTCTCCCCTCCCCCCTCTCTCACCCCCTCTCTCTTTCTTTGACCCCTCCTCTCCCCCGTCTCCCTCACACCCCCTCACTCTCTCTCTCCCCTCTCGCTCTCTCTCACCCTTCTCTTTCTCTGCTTCCTCTCCCTCTCTATCCCCCCTTACCCTCTCTCTCTCTCTTCTTCACTCTCTCCCCTTTCCCTGCCTCTCTCTCACTCCCTCTCTCTCACACCACTCTCTCTTTCTCTGACCCCGCCCCTCTCTCCTCTCTTTCTCACTCCCCCCTCTCTCACACCCCTCTCGCTCTCTCTCACCCCCTCTCTCCCCTTCTCTTTCTCACCTCCCTCTCCCTCTCTCTCATCCCTTCTCTCATTCTAAGCCCACCCCTCTCTCTCCCCCTCTCCCCTTTCTCTCTCATCCCCCCTCTCTCTCCCCCTCTCCCCCTTTTTCTCTCTTCCCCCCTCTCTTTCCTTTTAAGGCTCTGTTCACACCTGTTTGCAGTTTTTTGCTGTGATTTTGGCGCATTTTTGTACAGGTCAAAGGGTCACCAATGTAAAAAGCAGAAAACTTCTGTAATCTGCCAAAAAAAGAAGCTCCTTTATTTTTTTGAGCTTCAGGCATTTTGCTTCAGATGACAAAACGCTCAGAACAGGTGCCATTAAAACGAATGGGATTTGTCTTGTTGGGCTGAGGCTTACAGCAGAAAAAACACCCAAAAACAACTAGGTGTGAACAGAGTTTTTTTGTTAGATTCTTTGTACTGAGGTTTATGTTTGTCTGTGAGTCACATGTGGCCCAGCAAATGGCCCATGTTTTGTTGGTACAAGGACTGTGGCATATGTGTGCAGTTTATACAGCAAACAGGCGCATGTTCTGTTTAATCATCCCCTTTATGCCACTCCCACTTTTAAGCGCAATCTTGCCATACCTACCATTCGCCACGCACAAGGATAAAAGAAGGTGTGTTGACACTATGCCCCCCCAACTTGTTTTTTTACTGCACCCCCAGATCTGACAGGCTAGATCTGGCCCAGCTGCACCGGCTTCCTAAAAATACAGAAATCTATGCTGGTACAATGTGGTACAGTCGCCTAATTAACTAATCCGGGGCAGTATTAATGCCGCGTAAACACGATCAGACTATCCGGCGGACTTGGTCCGGCGGACCAGAGTCCCCTGGACAATCTGCCCGTGTGTGGGCTCCGGCTGACTTTCTTATTCTTCCCAAAAGTCTGGCGGACTTAGAAAGAAGTCTTGTCTCAAAATTATCCGGCGAACAATCCGGCCGTCTGTGTGCTAGTCCGCGGGACTTTTCCGCAGACCCCGACAACCAATGGTCAAGGTTGTCGGGAGGGACAAGGTGCTTTGGGGTGGGGAGGCCGCAGGGCCCCACCTTCCCCAAAGCACCCCCCCATGTTGAGGGCACGCGGCCTGGTACGGCTCAGGAGGGGGGGGGGCGCTCGCTCGTCCCCACCCCCTTTCCTGACTGGCCGGGCTGCGTGCTCGGATAAGAGTCTGATATGGATTATGGGGGGACCCCCAGGCCGTTTTTTCAGCATAGGGATTGCCCTTAAAATCCATACCAGGTGACGGGGCTAGCAAGGTGTCAATAGTCCTGATCGAGGGGCTTCATTGACTTCCTTCGCTAGTCCCTTCTAACTGGAGTCACGTTCAAAATGAACGGACTTTACTCCGTGTGTGGGCAAGTCCATTCATTTCAAAAGTCTGGCGGACCTACGCCAAAATTCCGGTGGATTGTCCGCCGGACCTAGTCCGCCGGAAAAGTACAGTCGTGTGTGGGCGTGTGTGGGCAAGTGCGCTCGTTCGGAAAGTCCGGCGGACCTCCGCTGGAAAGTCTGGCGGATTGTCCGATCGTGTGTACGCGGCATTAGACAGTGTAGAGGCATGGAAGGCAGTTGTCACCCCAAAACAGGAAGTTCCTAAAACAAAGTATTATTTTAAAGAAAGTTGAAGAAAATAGTTAAAATGACTATTAAGACTACATGAACATGTAAAATATATATCAGGTTTTAGTCACTGAGGTTTTATCTACTTTAAAATTGTAATTTCATCATCAATTAGGAACATTTTGCTGAATTTCAGTTCTAGATATTTAGGGCTTTGATACACTTCAGTACATTAATTAAGACTGGAAGTATGATTTTGAAGTGGTATTTATTCTAAAAACTGTCCCTGAAAGCCTGCGGGGCTTAGTAGCTTTAAAAGGCAGGTGGATTTTAAATCTGGACCTTTTTTTTTTTTAAGTTTATTTGCTTCTTGTTGTTTAACCACTTCCATACTGGGACAATTCTGGCACTTCTCTTCTACATGTAAAAACCACTTAAGCCCCGGACTATTTGGCTGGCCAAAGACCAGAGCATTTTTTGCGATTCGGCACCACGTTGCTTTAACTGACAATTGCGCGGTCGTGCGACGTTGCTCCCAAACAAAATTGACGTCTTTTTTTCCCCACAAATAGAGCTTTCTTTTGGGGGTATTTGATCACCTCTGCGCTATAAACCAAAAAATTGCGAAAATTTGGAAAAAAACACATTATTTTTGACTTTTTGCTATAAAAAATATCCCCAAAAATTATATAAAAAACATTTTTTTCCCTCAGCTTAGGGGGATACGTATTCTTCTACATATTTTTGGTAAAAAAAAATTGATTGGTTTGCGCAAAAGTTATAGCGTCTACAAAATAGGGCATAGTTTTATGGCATTTTTATTAATAATTTTTTTTTTTTTTTACTAGTAATGTCGGCAACCAGCCGTAAAAGACATAACCAAGTATTATTCTCCACAATTTTTTTATTGTGCATTAAAAAAAAAAAAAAAAAAAAAATTAGACATGCTATCTGCCAATAGAGCTTAACCAAAAAGTACAGAAAAAAAAAATAAAGAAAATATACCAAATCATTATTATTCAACCAAAAAATAAAATAAAAGCCTCATGCATGTGTCCTGCTTCTTAATATAGAGGGTCAACAATGCCAAGAGTTGGTGAAAGCAGGGGTCCGTCATCCGGAGATAATTCCGAAAAACATCTGGATAATTCTTCTGGAGCTCCTGCAGCAAAGGCATATGACATAATTGGTCACAATTAATAAAGCAACCAATTTTTGGTCCAAGAACTCCTCCCCCTCCTGTTCCTGGACTGGACTTGGGTCAAAGCCATAACTCCAAGGCCAATAATAAATAACACGTTATCTCCTCCGATTCCGCAACATGTCTGGTTGACGAACGGCCGCTCAGAAATGAATTGAAAAGCGCTAAATGAAAAATGCGAAAAGAAAAGCATGAATCAACACTTACCAAACTTCTACTAACACAAAATGAGCAGAAGGAGCCCAAAGGGTGGCGCTAAAGAGCTGAAAAACAACGTAGTACGTCACTATGTTCGTATTTGTTGGCCAACAATTGTGTAGCCGTTTGTATGCAAGACAAGTTTGGGCCAACGCCCTTCGGACAAAAGTCCAGGGTTTTGTTGGCCAACAATCCGATCTCGTGTACGAGGCTTAAGACTTTGCATTATTGTTCTGTCTGCTGGTTTTATATACATAACCCCACTACTCTCTTTTTTGGGGGTATTTTACTATTATCATTCCACCAGTAATTTATATTTTGTGCTTTTCAATTTTATTTGAACTGTTATGCCGCGTACACACGATCGGAATTCTCGTCGGAAAAAACTCTGACGATTTTTCCGACGGAATTCCGCTCAAGCTGTGTTGCCTACACACGATCACACCAAATTCCGACGGTCAATAACACAGCGGCATAAAACACGTTAGACAGCACTATAAAAGGGAAGTTTAATGCTTCTGAGCATGCGTCAAATTGTTTCCGAGCATGCGTCGGAATTTTGCGTGTCGGAATTGCATACACACGATCGGAAAATCCGATAGAAAGGTTTTCCGTCGGAAAAATTGAGAACAGGTTCTCAATTCAAAGTCCGTCAGAAATTCCGACAGAAAAAGACCGATGGGCATACACACGGTCCGGGAAAATCCGATGAGAAGCTCCCATCGGACTGTTTCCATCCGAAATTCCGACCGTGTGTACGCCGCATTAGAGGACATACATTTTATCGAATTTAATAAATAGGAGGACGCGTGCCATTGAGCTGACAAACGCGGAATGTACGTAGCAATGCTTCTCCCTGTCATACTTCTAAATCTGGAGTAACGGCCTGTGTCTATTGGACAAATCTGGAGATGATTTTCGATAATGGGGAGCGATAAAAATGTTATTGTTATAATTCTGCGTAAAAGTGCGCTGGTTTAATTCTGCAGTATTTTATTCACAGAAGAGAATGTGAATAAAAGGACCATTTTTTCAAAACTAAATACAAAATTTTTTTCCGTACAATTTAATGTGGAAAAGTTGTGCTATTAGCGCTTGAATAGGCCATTAACCCTTTCGCTGCCAGACTCGTCTTTGCAATTTTTTTTGGCACACGTTTAAAAAATCTTAGGCCCCTTAACCCCCCCTGTTTTGAAAGCATAGACCCTGGAGAATAAAATAGTGGTACAGTAAAAACCTTGGATTGTGAGCATAATTCGTTCCAGAAACATGCTTGTGATCCAAAGCACTTGTATATCAAAACGAATTTCCCCATATGAAATAATGGAAACTCAAATGATTCGTTCCACAACCATTTATTCATAGGTCCTTCAGTTTATAGTCCATATAAAGAGATTATATTCTTATTGTGTAACCATAAAATGTCCATCCACACATGGCCGCCCCTCCACAAGGGGATTAGAAGCAAAATCCAGCAGGAGCTCCAGAGTATAAAAGAGAAGAGGGGCGCCTCTAAGTGTGGGGGCCTGCGGGCCGGGGGCTTATCGGAATCTGGAAGCCCCTTAAACAAGTTGGCCCCCAGATTCCGGCCCCCCTCCCCATGTGAATGAGTACGTGGTACATTGTACTCCTACTCGTTCACCAAAAAAAGTGTCAAAAATAGATAAAAACAGGAGGAGTTTTTGACAATTCCTTTATTATAAAAATTAAAAAACAATGTCCCCCGATGTAGATCCATCGTCAATTATGACGCCTGCCGCACCTAGAAAAAAAAAACCTAAGCCTGCAACCAAGGCTAACCGCCAAATGCCTGCTCCGCCGTTTCACAGTTCTTAACCACTTCAATACCCGCCCATAGACATATGACGCCCACAAGGTGGATCTCCCATCCTGGGTGGGCATCATATGACGTCCTTCCATTCCCGGCCGCCTAGGGGGCGCGATGTCTGCCGGGCACCCGCGATTGCCCGGGAACACAGCAGGACCGTGGAGCTGTGTGTGTAAACACACAGATCCACATCCTGTCAGTGGAGAGGAGACCGATGGTGTGTTCCCAGTACAGAGGAACACCGATCGGTCTCCTCCCCTTGTGAGTCCCCGCCCCCTACAGTTAGAATCACTCACCTAGGAAACATAAATAACCCCTGCAGCGCCCCCCTTCCCTGCCAGTCACATTTACACAGTAATCAGTGCAATTTTATAGCAATGATCGCTGTGTAAATGTGAATGGTCCCAAAAATGTGTCAAAAGTGTCCGAAGTGTCCGCCGCAATGTCGCAGTCACGAAAAAAATCGCAGATCGCCGTCGTTACTACTAAAAAAAAAAAAAAAATGCAATAAATCTATCCCCTATTTTGTAGACGCTATAACTTTTGCGCAAACCAATCAATATACGCTTATTGCATTTTTTTTTTACCAAAAATATGTAGAAGAATACGTATCGGCCTAAACTGAGTAAAAAAATTGTTTTTGTTTTTTAAAAAATGGGATATTTATTATAGCAAAAAGTAAAAAAATGTTTTTTTTCCAAAATTGTCGCTCTTCTTTTGTTTATAGCGCAAAAAAAAATAAAAATCGCAAAGGTGATCAAATACCACCAAAAGGAAGCTCTATTTGTGGGAAAAAAAGGACGTCAATTGTGTTTTGGGTGCAACGTCGCACGACCGTCAATTGTCAGTTAAAGCGACGCAGTGCCGAATTCGCAAAAAATGCTCTGGTAAGGAAGGGGGTAAAATCCTCTGGGGGCTGAAGTGGTTAAATAAGTAAGGGGTGGGGCAAACTGGTGACATCACCTGGTGGCACAGCCCCCTTGTGATGTCAACGACCCAGCATGCAAAAGTCCGTGAGGTCCCAAGGGGGGGCGAAACCCCCTGCCCCAAAGCACCCCATCCCGTTGAGGGCATGTGGCTGGGTATGGTTAAGGAGGAGGCGCTTGCTTGTCCCTCCCCTTTCCTGACCTGCCGTGCTGCATGCATAAGGGTCTGGTATGGATTTTGGGGGGACCCCATGCCAATTTTTTTATTTTATTTTGGAATTGGGAGGGGGGGAGGAAACACCCACACAATTTTGCATAACATTTTTGTATTGCTGGCAATTTAAATGCATTTTTTTTTCTTTTTAAATGTCAGTTCTGCTGCATCAGGTTCTATACATGTTCCAGATGCGCCACATTACAGGCAGACTAAGGGGGCCCAATATTTAAAGGAAATTTTTCTTTTACTTTAAGCATCATTACAAGCACTGCTCCTCTAAAATAAATCTTTCTATGGCCAATAATTTGTATATAAGCCTACAAAATGGGGACTTTTGATTTTTTAAAGTTCGGGTCCCATAGACTTTAATAGGGATCGCTGTTCGGGTCCGAGTCTTTGTGATGCTCGAGCTCTGGCACCCGGGGGGGGGGGGGGGGTGTTTTGCCCATCTCTCGTGGAGTATCCCAAAGCCCCCCCTGCCCCCCCTGCCCCCCAACCAAGTTCAACGAGCATAGGTTATTGCGTTGTGAGACTGTCCGAGTTGTCGTGTGCCTGGCTGCTCGTATACCCGAACAGGAAGGGAACCTGGGGCAAATCAGCTGGACCCGGCAGGGGTCTGTGCTACATAGAGGAGGGATGAGGAAAGGGATGAATGGTACTTTCCATGTTAAGCGAACGTCCGCTTTAAGTACCCCCTTGTGATGACTTCACCCTGTCCCCCTCTTCTGTACATTTTCATGCTTGTATCTAGACATGTGCAATTCGATTAGTACCGAATTCATTTTTCGTATCCGAATTAACGAAAACCTATTTAACAAATTTTTCTGAATATTCGTAAATTTGCATATTTGAAAATTCATAAATTCGTACAATTCGTAAATTCAAAAATTCAGTAATTCAGAAATTTTAAAATCCGAAAACCCAAAAATTCAAAAATCTGAAATAGTAACTAACAAATAATAACTTTACTATTACATTATAGGTTTTGGAATTTCCTTTCAAATTTGGCTGTTAGTGAACGTAACGAATACAAATTTATCCTAAGTTACGATGTCACTATAACGGGCGGCCGTCTCCCACGAGCGCCGTGCAATCTCCTGGCTGGACCTGTCACTCACAGAAGACAGAGCAGCCCCAGAGGCCGAATGGAGTATGGCCGCTCCTGCTGCTCTGTCTTCTGTCTGAGTGACAGGCAAATGTGATGACGTCCTCGCCAGTCACCAGGCACAGGTCAGGCTGCATTTCATGGGCACAGGTCAGGCTGCATTTCATGGGCACAGGAAAGGCTGTAGTCCATGGGCACAAGTAAGGTTGCATTTCATGGGCACAGGTATGGTTGCATTTCATGGGCACAGGTATGGCTGAATTTCATGGGCACAGGTCATGCTGAATTTCATGGGCACAGGTATGACTGCATTTCATGGGCACAGGTAAAGCTGCATTTCATGGGCACAGGTATGGCTACATTTCATGGGCGCAGGTCAGGCTCTATTTCATGGGCACAGGTCAGGCTGCATTTCATGGGCACGGGTACGGCTGCATTTCATGGGCGCAGGTCAGGCTGAATTTCATGGGCACGGGTACGGCTGCATTTCATGGGCACAGGTCAAGCTGAATTTCATGGGCATAGGTATGACTGCATTTCATGGGCACAGGTCAGGCTGCATTTCATGGGCACAGGTAAGGCTACATTTCATGGGCGCAGGTCAGGCTCCATTTCATGGGCACAGGTCAGGCTGCATTTCATGAGATTGGTAAGGCTACATTTAATGGGCACTGGTCAGGCTGCATTTCATGAGCACAGGTAAATATTTTAGTACACCATTTTGTTCAGAATAATTTGTTTTCTTATTTTCCTCCACTAAACCCTTGGTGCGTCTTATGGAGCGAAAAATATGGTAGTTAGTAAGTTATTTTTTTGAATTTTTGAGTTTTCTTTTTTATATTCGGATTTTAGAATTTTAGAATTTACGAATTTACAAATTGCGATCATAACGAATGACACGAAAAAAGAAAAACGAATGAAACGAAAACAAATTTTTTCGGCAGTGCACATGTCTACTTGTATCTTACTATTCCCTTAAATAACCTAGAGAATTTCTGCCAGCTGAACAACCATTTTATATCATAAAGATACCCTGAAGGGATTCTTCGGGCTGCTTAGTGATCCTGGTTTAATAATGCTTTGTCATCTGTAATTTGCCATGGAAAAAAACATTCTGTGCTGAGCAAGGCCTCATATTTCTTCCCTTTCCGCCAACGAGAATGGGTGAAGCGGAGCATTTAATCGTCTGCTCTACAACGAATGGAGGTTTCTGTTCCCTCTGATCTCAAGATGAGGAAAATGGTGATGAGCTTAAATATTTGATCCCAATACTTCAGGCATACATGGACATTTTACGTTTCAACTGATCCAAAATGGACGGATATAAACCCCAAAATAGAAGATGTGGTGATGTGGTTGAAAACGCGCGGCCCCAACGGAGCCGGCTAGCGATCTCCGGTGTAGCTCAGGGTGCTCCGGAAAAAACAAGGGAAGGGAGTGTAGTAAATTGCTTCATACTTGGTATGGTGTTTGCAGGACTGGCCCAAGACATTGTGCTGCCTGGGTCCACAAATGAATTGCTGCCCCTCCCCCCACCACACCAACAAACAAAGTCACGTTCACCAAAATCCCCCACATCCAATATTTTATATTGTGATAATTAAAACTAAAATTACATTTATCAGGAAGTCAGATTTACATGCAACAGCACCTTATCTATATGCAAACTTTTATGACATACCACCATGTTCAATTCCAAGGGGTGGGCTAGGGCGGTATAGGGACAGGCTAAGGTAGTATAGGGGCAGGCTAGGGTAGAATATAGACAGGCTAGGGTGGTATATTGACAGGCAAGGGTAGTATATGGACATGCTAGGGTAGTATACAGACAGGCTAGGGTAGTATATGGACAGGCTAGCGTAGTATAGACAGGCTAGGGTAGTATATAGACAGGCTAGGGTAGTATATGGACAGGCTAGGGTAGTATATGGACAGGCTAGGGTGGTATATGGACAGGCTAGGGTGGTATATGGAGAGGCTAGTGTAGATTATGGACAGGCTAGGGTAGTATAAAGACAGGCTAGGGTAGTCTATGGACAGGCTAGGGTAGTATATAAACCGGCTAGGGTAGTATATGGACAGGCTAGGGTAGTCTATGGACAGGCTAGGGTAGTATATGGACAGGCTAGGATAGTATACCGACAGGCTAGGGTAGTCTATGGACAGGCTAGGGTAGTATATAAACCGGCTAGGGTAGTATATGGACAGGCTAGGGTAGTCTATGGACAGGCTAGGGTAGTATATGGACAGGCTAGGATAGTATACCGACAGGCTAGGGTAGTCTATGGACAGGCTAGGGTAGTATAGGGGCAGGCTAGGGTAGTATATAGACAGGCTAGGGTAGTATATGGACAGGCTAGGGTAGTATAGGGACAGGCTAGGGTAGCATATAGACAGGCTCGGGTAGTATATGGACAGGCTAGGGTAGTATAGGGGCAGGCTAGGGTATTATATAGACAGGCTAGGGTAGTATATAAAAAGGCTAGGGTAGTATATGGACAGGCTAGGGTAGTATATAGACAGGCTATGGTGGTATATGGACAAGTTAGGGTAGTATATGGACAGGCTAGGGTAGTATAAGACAGGCTAATGTAGTATATGGACAGGCTAGGATAGTATATAGACAGGCTAGCGTAGTATACAGTGGTGTGAAAAAGTGTTTGCCCCCTTCCTCATTTCCTGTTCCTTTGCATGTTTGTCACACTTAAGTGTTTCGGAACATCAAACCAATTTAAACAATAGTCAAGGACAACACAAGTAAACACAAAATGCAATTTGTAAATGAGGGTGTTTATTATTAAAGGTGAAAAAAAATCCAAACCATCATGGCCCTGTGTGAAAAAGTGATTGCCCCCTAAACCTAATAACTGGTTGGGCCACCCTTAGCAGCAACAACTGCAACCAAGCGTTTGCGATAACGCGCAATGAGGCTTTTACAGCGTCCTGGAGGAATTTTGGCCCACTCATCTTTGCAGAATTGTCCTAATTCAGTTACATTAGAGGGTTTTCGAGCATGAACGGCCTTTTTAAGGTCATACCACAACATCTCAATAGGATTCAGGTCAGGACTTTGGCTAGGCCACTCCAAAGTCTTCATTTTGTTTTTCTTCAGCCATTCGGTGGTGGACTTGCTGGTGTGTTTAGGATCATTGTCCTGCTGCAGAACCCAAGTTCGTTTCAGCTTGAGTACACGAACAGATGGTCGGACATTCTCCTTCAGGATCTCTTGGTAGACAGCAGAATTCATAGTTCCTTTTATCACGGCAAGTCTTCCAGGTCCTGAAGCAGCAAAACAGCCCCAGACCATCACACTACCACCACCATATTTTACTGTTGGTATAATGTTCTTTTTCTGAAATGCAGTGTTCCTTCTACGCCAGATATACTTGGACACACACCTTCCAAAGAGTTCCACTTTTGTCTCATCGGTCCACAGAATGTTGTCCCAAAAGTCTTGGGGATCATCAAGATGTGTTGTGGAGAAATTGAGACGAGCTTTGATGTTCTTTTTGCTCAGCAGTGGTTTTCTCCTTGGAACTCTGCCATGCAGGCCATTTTTGCCCAGTCTTTTCCTGATGGTGGAGGCATGAACGCTGACCTTAACTGAGGCAAGTGAGGCCTGCAGTTCCTTGGACGTTGTTGTGGGGTCTTTTGTGACCTCTTGGATGAGTCGTCGCTGCGCTCTTGGGGTAATTTTGGGCGGCCGGCCACTCCTGGGAAGGTTCACCACTGTTCCATGTCTTCGCCATTTGTGGATAATGGCTCTCACTGTGGTTCGCTGGATTCCCAAAGCTTTGGAAATGGCTTTATAACCCTTTCCAGACTGATAGATCTCAATTACTTTCTTTCTCAATTGTTCCTGAATTTCTTTGGGTCTCGGCATGATGTGTAGCTTTTAAGGATCTTCTGGTGGACCTTACTGTGTCAAGCAGCTCCAATTTAAGTGATGCCTTGATTGTGAACAGGTGTGGCAATAATCAGGCCTGGGTGTGGCTAGAGAAATTGAACTCAGGTGTGGACAACCACAGTTATAGTATGTTTTAACAAGGGGGGCAATCACTTTTTCACACAGGGCCATGATGGTTTGGATTTTTTTTCACCTTTAATAATAAACACCTTCATTTACAAATTGCATTTTGTGTTTACTTGTGTTGTCCTTGACTATTGTTTAAATTGGTTTGATGTTCCGAAACACTTAAGTGTGACAAACATGCAAAGGAACAGGAAATGAGGAAGGGGGCAAACACTTTTTCACACCACTGTATACTGTAGACAGGCTAGGGTAGTATATAGACAGGCCAGGGTAGTATATAGACAGGCTAGGGTAGTATATAGACAGGCTAGGTTAGTATATAGACAGGCTAGGGAAGTATAGTAGTTGTCACCCTGGCCCCCGGCCCAATCCGCCCCTGGATGACACACAAAACTGCTGGAAAATAATATTGGGTGTCAATTTTCTGCCCCTCTCAAAGTGCCGCCTGGGTCCAGTGGACCCAGCGGGAACCCATGGTATGGCCCGCCCTGGGTGTTTCACTCCAAAAAATCATGATCCACTCAAAAAAATGGTTCCACAGTGAAAAATCGCTGCACACTGTGACTGGCTGGACAATCATCTGGGATCTGTGACATGTCCCAGATGATTGCCGAGAGGGAAGGGGAGAGGTGAACTTACTTCCGGCGCTGTGGTGCCCCGGGAGGAAGTGGGAGCTGGAACCCTCCCTGAGATGCCAAGTGTGGCATGTCAGGGAGTCACCTTCCCTTAAAGCGGAAGTTCCATTTTTGGGTGGAACTCCGCTTTAAAACTCACTTTACCATGAGTCAATAAATTTGCCTGCACTATTCTAGTAGCACACTAGAGGGTGCTACACATACAGGAAACTCCAACAAGTTACTTTGGGTGTAGATAACCTGCTCCTTTTTGCTATGGCTGATATCGCCAGGCAAATCCTGGCTGTCATATCACATGAAAGCTTTAAATAATAGCATTTTCATTGCTGAACCAATTGGCCTGTAGCAGAAATGGAAGAACGATTCTGGCCAAAAAAACGCAAGAAATAAAGGTAAAAATGTGTCCCCCCTTACCAGAAATCAGCCTCCTTTTACAGAGCCCAGACGCATGCTTAGCTCGACCTGACATTTTCTAACGTTTATCACAACAGGAGAGAAATTTCAGAGCGTGGGATGTAAACAGCCCCGGGTAACGGCACTTATTCTTTAAAATAACGTCGTTTTGAATCGTTCGGCGTAAGTCTGCTTTAAGGAAATCAGCGTTTGCATATTCATCGGAGACAAAGCGGCGGAGTTGAAACACTTCTTGTGTGTTTTATGTGCGCAGAACACCTAGGCGTCACAGAGTAGGTCCGCATCCATTTCCCTAATTGTCACAACGGCGCTTTGCTTGTAATATAAGGCCCGGGGCGTATTGTTAGACGCAATGCTGCGACATTAAATACATTGTAAAACCTTTATTACAAAGATCCTTCATGCATCCAGCCCCCCCCCCCCCTTTTTTTTTTTCTCTTCTCTCGTGAAGAGCCGTGAAATGCAACTGCGGGGAATATAACTTAAACCGGGAAAGTTGAGGGCTGCAGGATAAAGAGCTGTATGGCCCATTTAGCATGGAAACTGTTATGCAAATAGGGCAGAGCAGGTACGTGAGAGCGTTCTTTCGCGTAAAGTTTTAATTCTCTTCTTTTACAACCAGAAGGCACAATTTAGTGTTTAATCCAAGCGGCAATATCTCTGCTCAGTGAAAACGTACGCCGCTTACTAGTGGGATTGTAGAGGTATGCATGGATTTCAAGGGCAGGTTCAAAGGCACACTTCAATCACAACTGAATGCAGGTGATATGGAGAGACCACCAAAGGTTTCTACGGTTTTATCCAGGCATGACTGTATTTAGCCAGATCGCAGTGCTGCTTAAAATTGCCTATTGCACACACCAGACCCTGAGCGTGCAACCTGGAAGGCCAGGAAAGGGGGAGGCGAAAATGGGGGGGGGGGGGGGTAGGAAAGGAAATACCTTGCCAGGGAGGACCTCTTTGCAGTGGCGTCGCTAGGGGGTGGCTTTTGGGGCTATAGCCCCGAATCTGGGGCCCATAGCCCCGAGTCTCTGCAGGGCTCCTCAAGGGGGGGGGGGCTCTCTGGGGACCCTGATGCAAGGGGGAGGCTCTCTGGGGTGCCCTGATTTAAGGGGGGTGCTCTCTGAGGACCCTAATGTAAGGGGGGCTCTCTGGGAACCCTAATGTAAGGGGGGCTCTCTGGGAACCCTGATGCAAGGGGGGGAGGCTCTCTGGGGACCCTGATGTAAGTGGGGGGCTCTCTGGGGACCCCGATGCAAGGGGGGCTCTCTGGGAACCCTAATGTAAGGGGGGGCTCTCTGGGAACCCTGATGCAAGGGGGTGGCTCTCTGGGGACTCTGATGTAAGTGGGGGGCTCTCTGGGGACCCTGATGCAAGGGGGGCTCTCTGGGAACCCTAATGTAAGGGGGGCTCTCTGGGAACCCTGATGCAAGGGGGTGGCTCTCTGGGGACTCTGATGTAAGTGGGGGGCTCTCTGGGGACCCTGAATCAAGGGGGGCTCTCTGGGAACCCTAATGTAAAGGGGGCTCTCTGGGAACCCTGATGCAAGGGGGTGGCTCTCTGGGGACTCTGATCTAAGGAGTAGGCTTTCTGGGGACCCTGATGTAAGGGGGGCTTTCTGGGGACCCTGATGTAAGTGGGGGGCACTCTGGGACCCTGATGTAAGTGAGTATTACTGTATATACATGGGTATGCCCGCCCAAGCATATGACTTTCTTTACTACACTGCTATGGGCTCTAGCCCCAGATCTTTTGTAGACCTAGCAACGCCCCTGCCTCTTTGTCAAAGCAATTTGTCCCCATGTTAAAGTGGAGGGCCACCCTAAAAATAAAAACAGCATTAATATTCAAAAAAAAATAAAAAAATAAAACATTTGAAAAAAATTATTTTTTTTACCTTACCAGAAATCCCTGTTGCTAGGCAGTCTTCCTAATCTGCCTCCTTCCTACTCCGCTGTGATCTTCGGTCTTCTCTCCTCCTCGCGTTGTCTTCTGGGTAATGGGGCGCGCTGTGTTCTGGGAACTGTGTGTTTCCTAACACAGCGCGTCCCATTCACAAAGCGCCACGCGACTCGCGCATGTGCAGTAGGAAACGGGCCGCAAGGCTCCACTGCATGTTTCCCTTAGTGAGGATGGCGGCGCTGGGACCGGAGAGCCAAGGGACGTGTCGGCCTGATGGTGATATTTCTAGTGAAAACTAAAGAACTATTTAGAGGAATCAGGACCTCCTTCCTCCTGATGGTGATCCCTCTAGTGATATAAAGATCTATATTGGGGAATCAAGGCCTCCTTCCTCCTGATGGTGATCCCTCTAGTGAAAAGTAAAGAACTATTTAGAGGAACCAGGAGCGCCTTCCTCCTGATGGTGATCCCTCTAGTGAAAAGTAAAGAACTATTTAGAGGAACCAGGAGCGCCTTCCTCCTGATGGTGACCCCCTCTAGTGATATAAAGATATATATAGAGGAATTAGGACCTCCTTCCTCCTGCTGGTGATCCCTCTAGTGATATAAGGATCTATATAGAGGGACTCAAGACCTCCTTCCTCCCGATGGGGATACATAGGTGAAGCATTCCAGAATTGTATCTGCTTTCCCTACTGCCAGGACACACTGTTTTCTGATTTTGCAATCATCTGAAGTAAGAACCATCATATCTTTTTCCTCTGCAGTTCCGACATTTACTTCACTATGTGTAGAGGTACCAAGCAATGAGTTAAAAGGTTTGGTGCAAAGCAGCCATGTTTTCTCGTAGTCTAAAGAGCACAGTTGCAGGTTTTGTCTCCTTCTAGGTGACATGTGTGCTTTTTTTTCCCCTGCTGGTATAATGCTCCGCCATAGACCTGCTCTGATCCATTCCACCGATGGATGACTCTGCCCTCTCTCCTGCAGTCTTCTGAAAACATTGTTTTATAAAAAGATTTTACAGATTTCTTATGTATGTTTTTTTTCCAGAAATACTCCGGGGAACCGACAACAAGGAGAGGATTAAACAGAAAGAATCAGAGCTCTCAATGTTTGAAAATAATTCTCACAACATTCTATTCCCACTTTAGATCCTTTCATAATACAACCGGCAACCAGAACCATCAGCATGGTGTTGTATCAAATGATAATTCCATTCAGGATAAAAAAAAGACTATAAAAAAAGGATACAATATCAGGTGGTGGACGCTAGGTGTTTTGTTGTTTTTTTTCATGGAGTTTCACCTCTGTTCACTTAAACAAAACCCCCACCCACCTGCAGAAATCACCTTCCACCACTAGAGGCCGCCAGTATCCCAGGTTGAATGACTGCCAGTGTCATTCAACCCACTTCCTGTGAGCCTAGACTGTCAGGGACAAACCCCTTGTGGGCGTGTCACCAAGATGCCTTGACCAACAGCAGAATGCTGCAGAGAGTTTGGTCACGGTATTGTGTGGTTCTGCGTTCTGGAACATTCAGAACCCACCACCAAAGGAAGAAGGGGAGTAAGAGAACCTGTCACACCAAGGGACTCCTGGGTCCACTCCTAGGACCACTAGAAAAAATAATATGTATATTATTGTACTGATGTTACAGTAAGAACAGGTAACTAAGTCTACAATTTGAACAGGCTCACCTAAATTGGACAATAGACTATTGGAAAAACATTGTCTGGTCTGATGAGTACCGATTTCAAGTGCGACATTCAGATGGTCGGGTCAGAATTTGGCGTAAAAAACATGAAAGCATGGATCCATCCTGCCTTGTATTACCGGTTCAGGCTGGTGGTTGTGTAATGTTGTGGGGGATATTTTCTTGGCACACTTTGGGCACCTTAATACCAAACTGAGCATCTTATAAACCCCACGGGCCATGGCCTACCTGAGTATTGTTGCTGACCATGTCCATCCCTTTATGACTACAGTGTCCCCATCTTCTGATGGCTCCTTCCAGCAGGATAATGCACCATGTCACAAAGCTCCAATCATCTCACTGCTGGACAATGAGGTCACTGTACTCCAATGGCCTCCGCACTCACCAGATCTCATCCAATAGAGCTCCACACTCACCAGATCTCATCCAATAGAGCTCCACACTCACCACATCTCATCCAATAGAGCTCCACACTCACCAGATCTCATCCAATAGAGCTCCACACTCACCAGATCTCATCCAATAGAGCTCCACACTAACCACATCTCATCCAATAGAGCACCTTTGGAAAGTGGTGGGGATATTGGTATCATGGATGTGCAGCCAACAAATCTGCAGCAACTGCGTGAGGTTATCATGTCACTATGGACCAAAATCTCTAAAGGAATGTTTCCAACACCTTGTTGTATCTATGCCACCAAGAATGAAAGTGTTACTAAACCCACAGCAGTAAAATCAGTCTGTATATGAAGTAAAGCATGCTTGGTATACGCACTGTGGAACCTAAGGGGTTAATCCTTGGCATTGTGTAAAACGGCTGTTTGATCCTGTATGTACAGATCCTCCCCTTCTTACATAGCCCCCAAAATCCAAAATATGTCCGGATAAGACAGAGTAAATGGAGTCAGGCTGCACATGCTCAGTTTGCTGTGTATTGCTAGAGAGTTTTTTTTTTTTGTTCTTTGGAGGGTGCATGTGATCAGCACAGGGCCAATCAGCACTGTCCAGACAGAGGGTCAGGGGTCCTGCATCCTGATAGGACAGTCAGTGCGGTATAAAAAAAACCTCCTACAAGTTTTAACTAGGCACTGATAAAAGTCACAAGACTGCTATATACGGCTGATGAGAAAAAGTATTTATCGGTTTTTATTCATTAAAATGATTACATTTCCATGTTCTGTGTACTGTGGGAGACCAGATATAGTGAAAGCAGGCTCCTGGGTTTAGTAACACTTTAACCACTTCAGCCCCTGAAGATTTTACCCCCTTCCTGACCAGAGCACTTTTTGTGATTCGGCGCTGCGTCGCTTTAACTGACAATTGCGCAGTCGTGCGACGTTGCACCCAAACAAAATTGACGTCCTTTTTTCCCCACAAATAGAGATTTCTTTTGGTGGTATTTTATCACCTCTGTGGTTTTTATTTTTTGCGCTATAAACAAAAAAATAACGACAATTTTGAAAAAAAAAAGCTACATTTTTACTTTTTGCTATGATAAACATCACCCAAAAATATATATAAAAAAATATTTTTCCTCAGTTTAGGCCGATACGTATTCTTCTACATATTTTTGGTAAAAAAAAAATTGCAATAAGTGTATATTGATTGGTTTGCGCAAAAGTTATAGGGTCTACAAAACAGCGGATAGTTTTATGGGATTTTTAGTATGAATTTTTTTTATTAGTAATGGCGGCGATCTGCGATTTTTATTATAACTGCAACATTATGGCGGACACATCGGACACCTTTGACACTATTTTGGTACCATTGTCATTTATACAGCGATCAGTGCTATAAAAATGCACTGATTACTGTGTAAATGACACTGGCAGGGAAGGGATTAGACACTAGTGGGCGATATCAAGGGGCTAAGTGTGTCCTAGGGAGTGATTCTAACTGTGGGGGGGGGGGTGGGCTACTACTCACATGACAGCAATCACTGCTCCCGATGACAGAGAGCAGTGATCTCTGTCTCGTCACAAGGCAGAATGGGGAAATATAGTAACAGAAAAGAACTGCGCTAAATTATATATACGTGATATTATATATAACCCCTATTCCACATGCATGAATTTAAAATAATGTTTTAATAAATAAAAATATTTTTTAAAGTCCAGTAAAGTCCAAATAAAGTAAATGGAAATTATGACTGCACAAAACACCACCAACGCGTGATCCACCACCACATAGATGTCGTGCTAACCAGAGGGCAAGCTTTATTAAGCCTGTATGGTAGATACCTATCCAGGTATCACCCCGGCAACAGCACCTCCGCGGAACACCTTGATATAGCCTGCGTAGCAGGAAACCTTCCAGGTATCAAATCAGCAGCGTCACCTCTCCTTAACCAAGCATCAGTGGTAAACCAGGGACAGCAGCAGCCTCACGGAACACACCTAGAGAAGCTAGCCATAGTGTGGATCCATAAGATAACATTTAATGAATAATAAAAATTGCACTTACATGTGTTCAATAAAAGCAAGCATCTGTAAAAATATTTTGCCGGGCCGGCTAGCATACACCTGTTCCCAAACAGGTCGCAATGACCTCAGCGTGTCAACCTCCCTACGCACGTTTCGTCTATAGCTGACGTCGTCTGTTTACAGGCATTTCCCCGTTCTTCCGTTCCATGACACGATTGCGGACACCCGGCGGGCATTTAGTCCACTGGACCCGCGGTCATGGAGGAGACGTACCTGTACGCCCATTTGCCCAGCCGTGCCATTGTGCCGACGTATATCGCTGTGCGCTGGTCGGCATGTGGTTAAGGTAGTTCTGAAGGAAAAAGGGGGTCCAACCCGGTGCTAGCAAGGTGTACCTACGTATATCGTTGTGCGCTAGTCGGCATGTGGTTAAGGTAGTTCTGAAGGAAAAAGGGGGTCCAACCCGGTGCTAGCAAGGTGTACCTAATAAAGTGTCCAGAGAGTGTAGTCTAGTTTAACCACCTGAGATCCGCGCTATAGCCAAATGACGGCTACAGCGCGGATCTGATGTGCCAGGACGACGTCTATTGACGTTGTCCCGGCAACGAGCTGCATGCGCGCCCCCTGAAGGGCGCGCACGGCGCGCTCTGTGATCCGCGGGTCTGTGAGACTCGCTGGATCACAGATCCGAGTAAGGGGTCGATCCCGACCCCTTACCACGTGATCAGCTGTCAGCCAATGACAGCTCATCATGTGATAATAACCGAGCCGGTAATCGGCTTTTTTTCCTGCTCGCGCTGACAGCACGAGGAGAAAAAAAAAAAGCCGATCACCGGCGGCAGTGAGAGGGACATCAGTCCCTCTCACTGCAATATGCCCAGGGTCCATGGTGCCCACCTTTGCTAATAAAAGTGCCCCCAGTGCCATCTGTCAGTGCCCCCAGTGCCATCTGTCAGTGCCCTCAGTGCCATCTGTCAGTGCCCCCAGTGCCATATGTCAGTGCCCACAGTGCCAGTGCTGCACATCAGTGTCACCTATCAGTGTCCCCTACTAGTGCTCATCAGTGTCCCCTACCAGTGCCCAGTGCCACCTATCAGTGCCCATCAGTGCCACCTATCAGTGCCCATCAGTGCCATCTATCAGTGCCACCTATCAGTGCCATCTATCAGTGCCCATCAGTGCCATCTATCAGTGCCATCCATCAGTGCCTATCTGTGCCACCCATCCGTGCCACCCATCCGTGCCACCCATCCATGCCCATCAGTGCCATCTTTGCTGTGCCCATCAGTACCGACTTATCTGTCCCCACCAGTGCAGCCTATCAGTGCCCACCAGTGAAGCCTATCAGTGCCCACCAGTGCAGCCTATCAGTGCCCACCAGTGCCACCTATCAGTGCCCACCAGTGCCGCCTCATCAGCGCATATCAATGAAGCAGAAAAATGACCTGTTTGCAAAATTTCATAACAAACTATTAAACATGATTTTTTATTTTTTTTAAATTTTCCATCTTTTTTTATTTGTTTAGCAAAAAATAAAAACCCCAGCTGTGATTAAATACCACCAAAAGAAAGTTCTATTTGTGGGGAAAAAATGGTAAAGATTTCATTTGGGTACAGTGTTGTATGACCGCGCAATTGTCATTCCAAGTGCGTCAGCGCCGAAAGCTGAAAATTGGTCTGGTCACGAGGGGGGTTTAAGTGCAAAGTAATCAGGTGGTTAAACTGTTTTTTTCAATGTAAAAAACAAAAAAAAAAAAAAAAAAAATTTGGCACCATCTCCCATCAATGCATCAACAAACCTGACTCTTAATGCACCACAATGCATATAAAGGGAACACACATGTACCTTATTGTGGTGATTTGGTAAAGACAGGTATGCTTTTTTGATTCTCATAGGAAATAAATAGGTAGATGCATCGCAATGGACCTTGACATACACAACAAAAATTCTGCATGCTGTCAATGGGCACTGAAGTCAATCTAGATTAAAGCTTGATTATTCAGCTCTGGAGCAGACTGAAGCAGACCACAGCAAATGGTTTTGTTTTTCCATTGCCGAGCAACCAGCAATGGAGTCAATGAGCGTCACCTATTTAATAATATGTGTTCCTGACAATTACACCTGATAGTTTCATGATGGAGTTGGGCGCTCCTGACACCTCTTCATGTCTGGAGATAATTATTCACATTTGGGAGAACGCTGCGTTTCTTAGTACATAATGAATCAACACTGATGGATCTAGCAGAGACATGGAGCTTAATCTCATTAGGGAACTGCTGCACGTCCAAGTGCCCTTTTCTTGGTGACAGATTATCTTTAAGTGTTTTATTGGTAATTGCTGTTAGTTTCCCTGTGCCGATTTTAAGGACGTTGGAATTAGACGCTTCAAGTGGCTGTTAATAAGTATTCTGCAGTTTACCTTGTTTGCTCGATTTGCTTATTGATTCAACGTGGGTTACATTTGCAGGACGGCTCACGTGTGTTTGCCACGGTCAGTATTTCATGAAGTAGTAACAGATATTTATCATCTGAACATTATAGAATTAGTAGCTATTTTGTCACCCTCGAGGATCAGGCTCGGAGGACAGTGGCTAAAGCAGTAGAGAGGTTCATGCAATAATCAGCTGGATAAATACACAATCAGATCTGTGGGGTCTGAGCACTAACCGTTCTTCACCAGAGCTCCTAATGGTGGAGATGGATTTTGCTGCATGCTAATGTCAGGTTGCGGTCGTTTGGATAGCCCCACCAGGACGAGAACAAGCGTGGGTCAGGTAAAGGATGTAGCAGATAGGGAACAAACATAAGCGTGGTCGATGAACAGACCAAGGCTCAGTAACGAGTAGTAGCTGGCTGGGAACAGGCAGAAGCGTAGTCGATGAGTAAGTCAAGGTTCGGTAACAAGTGGTAGCAAAGATAAGGGCAGCAGCAGGAATGCAAGGAGCAAGATGTCGGCTAGAGAGAGCACAATAATCTGGCAAACAGTAAGTGCAAGGACATGCCTTAAATAAGAAGTTCATAGGCCGTTCTTCACCAGAGCTCCTAATGGTGGAGATGGATTTTGCTGCATGCTAATGTCAGGTTGCGATCCTTTGGATAGCCCCACCAGAACGAGAACAATCGTGGGTCAGGGAAAGGATGTAGCAGATAGGGAACAAACATAAGCGTGGTCGATGAACAGGCCAAGGCTCAGTAACGAGTAGTAGCTGGCTGGGAATAGGCAGAAGCGTAGTCGATGAGTAAGTCAAGGTTCGGTAACAAGTGGTAGCAAAGATAAGGGCAGCAGCAGGAATGCAAGGAGCAAGATGTCGGCTGGAAAGAGCACAATAATCTGGCAAACAGGAAGTGCAAGGACGTGCCTTAAATAAGAAGTTCATAGGCCATTCTTCACCAGAGCTCCTAATGGTGGAGATGGGTTTGCTGCATGCTAATGTCAGATTTTGGTCCTTTGGATAGCCCCACCAGGACGAGAACAAGTGTGGGTCAGGTAGAGGATGTAGCCAATAGGGAACAAACATAAGCGTGGTCGATGAACAGGCCAAGGCTCAGTAAAGAGTAGTAGCTGTCTGGGAATAGGCAGAAGTGTAGTCGATGAGTAAGTCAAGGTTCGGTAACAAGTGGTAGCAAAGATAAGGGCAGCAGCAGGAATGCAAGGAGCAAGATGTCGGCTAGCGAGAGCACAATAATCTGGCAAACAGGAAGTGCAAGGACATGCCTTAAATAAGAAGTTCATAGGCTGTTCTTCACCAGAGCTCCTAATGATGGAGATGGGTTTTGCTGCACGCTAATGTCAGGTTTTGGTCCTTTGGATAACCCCACCAGGACGAGAACAAGTGTGGGTCAGGTAGAGGATGTAGCAGATAGGGAACAAACATAAGCGTGGTCGATGAACAGGCCAAGGCTCAGTAACGAGTAGTAGCTGGCTGGGAATAGGCAGAAGCGTAGTCGATGAGTAAGTCAAGGTTCGGTAACAAGTGGTAGCAAAGATAAGGGCAGCAGCAGGAATGCAAGGAGCAAGATGTCGGTTAGAGAGAGCACAATAATCTGGCAAACAGGAAGTGCAAGGACATGCCTTAAATAAGAAGTTCATAGGCTGTTCTTCACCAGAGCTCCTAATGGTGGAGATGGATTTTGCTGCATGCTAATGTCAGGTTTTGGTCCTTTGGATAGCCCCACCTGGACGAGAACAAGTGTGGGTCAGGTAGAGGATGTAGCCGATAGGGAACAAACATAAGCGTGGTCGATGAACAGGCCAAGGCTCATTAACGAGTAGTAGCTGTCTGGGAATAGGCAGAAGTGTAGTCGATGAGTAAGTCAAGGTTCGGTAACAAGTGGTAGCAAAGATAAGGGCAGCAGCAGGAATGCAAAGAGCAAGATGTCGGCTGGAGAGAGCACAATAATCTGGCAAACAGGAAGTGCAAGGACGTGCCTTAAATAAGAAGTTCATAGGCCATTCTTCACCAGAGCTCCTAATGGTGGAGATGGGTTTTGCTGCATGCTAATGTCAGATTGTGGTCCTTTGGATAGCCCCACCAGGACGAGAACAAGTGTGGGTCAGGTAGAGGATGTAGCCGATAGGGAACAAACATAAGCGTGGTCGATGAACAGGCCAAGGCTCAGTAATGAGTAGTAGCTGTCTGGGAATAGGCAGAAGTGTAGTCGATGAGTAAGTCAAGGTTCGGTAACAAGTGGTAGCAAAGATAAGGGCAGCAGCAGGAATGCCAGGAGCAAGATGTCGGCTAGCGAGAGCACAATAATCTGGCAAACAGGAAGTGCAAGGACATGCCTTAAATAAGAAGTTCATAGGGAGAGCAAAGAGTTCAAGGTTCAACAGAGACAAGGTGCAAAGCAGGAAGGTCCAAGGGATCAGAGAAGAGTCAAAGCCAGACACCACAGAGGTCCCGGGTTCAGATCTGGATCCTGACATACTAGTAAATGATTCAGTTGAATTTTTTTTTACAAAGGTATTACTTAGCATTATTTAGTTCTAATATAGTTATGTGTGTGTATATATATATATATATATATATATATATATATATATATATATATATATATATATATATTTATATATATATATTTTATATATATATATATATATATACATATAAATATACATATACACCTACACACAGATACATTATATGTGTGTGCAGGTGTATATATATATATATATATATATATATATATATATATATATATATATATATATATATATTTATATTTATATTTATAAATACTATGTTTTGCAATATTTATCACTTAAATTTTGTGTTATTTTTGTTAATTTTTTTTTTCAAATTTTTTTTTACATGCTGAACCAGAGGAAGATAGTTCAGTAAATAAATGCGCACACAAATGTTATGAAACTGTGAAAACATTCTTTCATGCTTTCATTCATAGAACAATCTTCCTCTGGTGAAATGTTGATTTGCATTCCTGAGCTCAGGGCACAACATTTTCATACTGATACATTGTAAACTTTTAACTTACTGGCCCATGCAGAGTTCCCCTCATTGTTATTTTGCACATTGCTAAAATACCGATTGCCTACTGCCAGGTGATATATAATGAATGTATTGTTTAGTGAATTTACTTTGTTTTTCAGATTTTTTTTTTTGCGGTATTTTCCTCACATTCAATATTTTACTTTGATGAATTGACTCTCTCATGCAATTATTCAGAATAAAACAATGAGTAACATGACCTTCATATCACATGCAGAATCCTTTAGTACAGGCATGTTCAATTGCAGGCCATAGTCCGATTTAATGCGGCCCCACTGGTAATTTGGACATATATATAGTTTGTGGCCCCCAACAAATCGTTGGGGGGGGGGCATAAAAGACATATACTGTATTTATCGTTCCTCGGAGGGGACAGGGAGGGGGCTGGACGAGTGCCGTCAGATTACATACTGGAGAATGTTTACTGTTTACTCGGCAGCCTCTGTAACAGGAAGTCCCATCTCCTGGGCTGCCATTTGATGACTGTTCTGTCCATCATAGGAGGCGGGACTTTGTATTAAAGAGGCCGCCGAGTAAACAGGAGATTCTCCTGTATGTAATCTTTTGGCGCTCGTCCCGCCCCCTCCCTGTCCCCTCCAAGGCTGCAGATGGGCATGGATCAGGCTGCACTGATGGCAATGGTGAGGCTGCATTCAGAGGCTGCATTTATGACAATTGTGAGGCTGCATTCATGACAATGGTGAGGCTGCATTCATGGCAATGGTGAGGCTGCATTCATGGCAATAGTGAGGCTGCATTCAGAGGCTGTATTTATGGCAATGGTGAGGCTGCATTCATGGAAATGGCGAGGCTGCATTCAGGGTTGCATTTATGGCAATGGTGAGGCAGCATTCATTGCAATGGTGAGGCTGCATTCAGAGGCTGCAGTCATGGCAATGGTGAGGCTGCATTTATGACAATGGTTAGGCTGCATTCATGGCAATGGTGAGGCTGCATTCAGGGGCTGCATTCATGGCAATGGTGAGGCTGCATTCATGACAATGGTGAGGCTGCATTCATGGCAATGGTGAGGCTGCATTCAGGGGCTGCATTCATGGCAATGGTGAGGCTGCATTCATGGCACTTGTGAGGCTGCATTCATGGCAATGGTGAGGCTGCATTCATGGAACTTGTGAGGCTGCATTCATGGCAATGGTGAGGCTGCAGATGGGCACTGATTAGGCTGCATTGATAGGCACTGACCCTTATTTTGTTTCACAGTTCTTTATTTAAAATTTTTATTTTTTTCCTAAAACTTCTCTCTTAAAGTGAAGGTGCGTGTTATATGCCTGTGCGCCTGAATGCAGCCTCATCATTGCCATCAGTGCAGCCTGATCCATGCCCATCTACAGCCTGATCCATGCCCATCTGCAGCCTCGGAGGGGACAGGGAGGGGGCGGAATGAGCACCAGCAGATTACATACAGGAGAATCTCCTGTTTACTCAGCGGCCTCTTTAATACAAAGTCCCGCCTCCTATGATAGACAGAGCAGTCGTCAAATGCCAGCCCAGGAGATTCCTATTGCAGTGACACTAATACAGCGATCAGTGCTAAAAAAAATGCACTGTCACTGTATAAATGACACTGGCTGGGAAGGCATTAACACCAGGGGCAATCAAAGGGTTAAGTGTGCTCCTAGGGAGTGATTTCTAACTGTGTGGGGGGTGGACTGACTGGAGGAAGAGAGATATCTGTGTTCCCGTTTAGCATGAACACAAGATCTCGCTCTTCCTGTCTGACAGAACGACGGTCTGTCTCTCCTTTAAACGATTGTGGGGGGGGGGGGGGGCAGCGGCACCCCAGAGCCAACAACAGGAATCCCATACAGGTACGTGATTTTGCACTTAGGCCCCTTTCACACTGGGGCGGTGCGGGGCGGCGACGGTAAAGCAGCGCTATAGTTAGCGCTGCTTTACCATCGTTTTACCCGCGGTATGCGGCCGCTAGCGGGGTGGTTTTAACCCCCGCTGGCGGCCGCAAAAGGGTTAAAAACCTCCGCAAAGCGCCGCTGCAGCGGCGGTTTGCGGGCGGTATCCCCGCGGTTTCCCATTGATTTCAATGGGAAGGAGCGGTATAGGAGCGGTAAATACACCGCTCCTTCACCGCTCCAAAGATGCTGCTAGCAGGACTTTTGTTGCGGTCCTGCTAGCGCACCGCTCCAGTGTGAAAGCCCTCCGGCTTTCACACTGGAGTGAATGGGGCCGTTTTTTTCAGGCGGTGTACAGGCGCTATTTTTAGCGCTGTACCGCCTGAAAACCGCCCCAGTGTGAAAGGGGCCTTAAGGGCCGCCCTGCCGCAGTAAATGTACGCCCGCGGGGGGGGGGGGGGTGGGGGGTTGATCAATGACAAAAATGTTTGCACCAGAAAATAGCCAAATAACAAAATCTTTTTTTATTATTTGCCTCATTCGTACAGAACGAAGGTACATTGGCACAATGGCAGCAGTGGGCATAAGGGTGTACCTGTACGTCCCCTTCAATTGGCGGGGTTAGCACGCGCGCAAGCCCGCCGCATACAGCGTGACCATGCCCGCGGAACTGGCGGACTTGATATCCGCCGGTCTTCCGGCGATCATGTCACGGAGACGCAGAACGGGGAAGTGTCTATGTAAACAAGGCATTTCCCTGTTCTGCCTAGTGACATGACAGAGATCCCTGCTCCCTGTCATCGGGAGCGGTGATTGCTGTCATGTGAGTAGTAGCCCATCCCCCCACAGTTAGAATCACTCCCTAGGACACACTTAACTCCTTCATCGCCCCCTAGTGTTTAAGCCCCTTCCCTGCCAGTGTAATTTACACAGTAATCAGTGCATTTTTACAGCACTGATAGCTGTATAAATGACAATGGTCCCAAAATAGTATCAAAAGTGTCCGCTATAATGTCGCAGTCACTATAAAAATCACAGATCGCCGCCATTACTTATAAAAAAATAATAAAAATGCCATAAAACTGTTTTGTAGACCCTATAATTTTTGCGCAAACCAATCAATATACGCTTATTGTGATTTTATTTTTTATTTATTTTTTTACCAAAAATATGTAAAAGAATACATAGTGGCCTAAACTGAGGAAAAAAACATTTTTTTTATATATTTTTAGGGGATATTTATTATAGCAAAAAGTTAAAAATATTGTGTTTTTTTTTTCAAAATTGTTGCTCTTTTTTGTTTATAGCGCAAAAAATAAAAACCGCAGGGGCGATCAAATACCACCAAAAGAAAGCTCTATTTATGGGTAAAAAAGGACGCCAATTTCGTTTGGTTGCAATTGTCAGTTAAAGCAACGCAGTGCCGAATCACAAAAAGTGCTCTGGTCAGGAAGGGGGGTAAAATCTTCCGGGGCTGAAGCGGTTAAATATTCACTGTGTTCATTTTCAATAGGAGTTCTGTAATTCCTCAGGTTGTCAGTAAAAAAAAGTGCTCCATTTCTATCTTTATTTGTTCATATGTGTTTCCCATATTGAGCTGCTGCTGCCTTTTTTCTTATTTGTATTGTTTACTTAGCAAAGTAATTTTTTCTATTTTTTTTTTTGCAAATTTTCCATATTTTGTCAGTAAAAAATGTGCTCCGTCAGTAAATTTTCCATGTTTTGTCAGTTAAAAAATGTGCTCCGCCAGTAAATTGTCCATATTTTGCTAGTAAAAAATGTGCTCCGCCAGTAAATTGTTCATATTTTGTCAGTAAAAAATGTGCTCCGCCAGTAAATTGTCCATGTTTTGCCAGTAAAAAATGTGCTCCGCCAGTAAATTGTCCATGTTTTGCCAGTAAATTTGCCATGTTTTGCCAGTAAAAAAATGTGCTCCACCAGTAAATTGTCCATGTTTTGCCAGTAAAAAATGTGCTCCGCCAGTAAATTTTCCAGCTCCATTTCTATCTTTATTTGTTTATATGTGTTTCCCATATTGAGCTGCTGCTGCCTTTTTTCTTATTTGTATTGCTCACTTAGCGAAGTAATTTTTTCTATTTCTTTTTTGTAAATTTTCCATGTTTTGTCAGTAAAAAATGTGTTCCGTCAGCAAATTGTCCATGTTTTGCCATTAAAAAATGTGCTCCGTGTCACGTACCGGGTACGGCGGGGAACAGGAGGTGGATCCCCTATGCCAATGGGGCGATAGCACGGGTTGTATTGGAGGACCATAATAAACTAAAGAATCCGCGCTTAGGAACAAAGAGAACTGCAGCCTCCCAGTAGAATATTACACACAAGTTGTAATAAAGGAGTGAATTAAAATGAGGGATGGTGGCGCTGTTCAATAAGGGTAAAAAAGATATGCTAAAAATTCATATATGCTGTATCATAAAGGAAATGCAGGAGTTCAGATTGAAAGAACGAAAAATATTAAATAATAATGAAAAATGTGTATAAAATTGTGTATATATTAAAATGGATGATGATCTCCACCCTCTAGGTGGGTTATTCCAAAGGTGTATGAAGATAATTTATGTGCAAAAGAGCTGACACATATATGTGAATATATTGATGTAAAGTGAAAATATAGGAATAAAATAAAGTGACTCCGTGACATACAACTAATTAATATGTAAACTAATTAGATCTGTATCAAAATATACCATAAAAAATATATGTATATGTATAAAAATATGTAATTAGATCTGTATCAAAATATACCATAAAAAATATATGTATATGTATAAAAATATGTAGAGAAGAAAAAACCAAGTGAACCGTGGTTAAATAAAGTGACTCCGTGACATACTATTAATTGATATATAAACTAATTCAGTCTGTATCAAAAACATTCCATAAAAATATAGGTGTAAAAAAAAAAAAAAAAAAAAAAAAAAAAAATAAAATTATTATATATATATATATAAAAATGTAGAGATAAAAGAATCCAAGTGAACCGTGGTGGTAAACAGTATAAGTGCTCAAGTCTAGTTGTGCTCCAACCGATGTGTAATATAAAGTCCTTAAAGCGTGTCCAAATAAGATAAAAACAAGTGTCCAGACAATGATGAAAAAAATATATATATATAAAAACTATATATATATAAAAATATAAAAATATAAAAAATGTGAATCAAAATTAATAACGTCTTGTTTAAAACTCAAAGAGTTCCTGTAGAAAATGAATCCAGTAGCACATACGGATAGCCGGTGTATTTATTCAGTGCTCCCCTCCTTCCATAGAGTGACCCCTATTAAGCAAACACTCACCAGAGTGCCTAACCCCTGCAGGGGTAATAGGCATGTAACAATCTTCAGCAGGTAGTATGGAAATCCTCCTCTGTAAGGTAAATGATGGAAGAAATCCTCTCCAGTGGATGTATTCAACTTGTTCCAATACTGGGGCTGTGGGATGCACCTCCGTGCAGACCGTATGTGAAAGAAAGGAATGAAACTAATAGCGTAACTCTGTTAACTACGTTGGATATTTATTAATAAAAGAATGCTGATGCTGGCCGCAACGGCTATTACAAAATCCAAAACATAAAATAAGGCTTTAAAAAACAGAGCGCTCAGCGCTGGACTATGCGATGGTACACCGCAAAGCCCTGTTAGCCGGCGTGCGTTCCAACAGTAGGCTGGGACGAAACCGGAAACCGCAAATCGGAAGTGACGTGACGTGTATCAGGGTATCATCTTACGTACGTTTCGTCGTAGGACGTCTTCGGAGATGATACCACCCTGATACACCTCTAGGAATATATACCGTTCAGCCGGAGCCATGGTACCAATTAGGAGCGAGTGGGGGCGGGCCAGTAGTACGAAACCCGGGGTCGCTCAAAAAATATATTAAAGGCTATTGTGTGCAAACTGGCGACATGTAGGTTATATAAGATTATCAATCGGTCATTCTAACCACCCACGGGAAGCGCAATTAACCCCCCTCCAGATTAACTCAAGGTAAAGGGTGAACCGTAGCTCCTGTACTGAAGGCATATTGAGGGCTATATAAATAAAGGGATACATGTATTGCATTAAAAATCACAATCACAATCACAAAATTTTTTTTTTTTTTTTTTTTTTTTTTTTTTACACCTATATTTTTATGGAATGTTTTTGATACAGACTGAATTAGTTTATATATCAATTAATAGTATGTCACGGAGTCACTTTATTTAACCACGGTTCACTTGGTTTTTTCTTCTCTACATATTTTTATACATATACATATATTTTTTATGGTATATTTTGATACAGATCTAATTACATATTTTTATACATATACATATATTTTTTATGGTATATTTTGATACAGATCTAATTAGTTTACATATTAATTAGTTGTATGTCACGGAGTCACTTTATTTTATTCCTATATTTTCACTTTACATCAATATATTCACATATATGTGTCAGCTCTTTTGCACATAAATTATCTTCATACACCTTTGGAATAACCCACCTAGAGGGTGGAGATCATCATCCATTTTAATATATACACAATTTTATACACATTTTTCATTATTATTTAATATTTTTCGTTCTTTCAATCTGAACTCCTGCATTTCCTTTATGATACAGCATATATGAATTTTTAGCATATCTTTTTTACCCTTATTGAACAGCGCCACCATCCCTCATTTTAATTCACTGTATTGGAGGACCGGTTCTAATGTTGCTACTGGTTTTCACCAGAGCCCGCCGCAAGGCGGGATGGACTTGTAGCGGCGGTAGCAACCAGGTCGTGTCTTCCAATAGCAACTCGACCCCACTGACAGCTGAGACAGGCGCGGTACACAAGGATTAGGCAGAGTCAAGGTCAAACGTAGCAAAGGGTCAAGGCAGGTGGCAAAGGTTCGTAGTCGGGGGGCAACAGCAAAGGTCTGGATACACAGAAGGAGCAAAACACACAAACGCTTTCACAGGGCACTAGGGCAACACAAGATCCGGCGAGGACAGGAAGGGGAAGTGGGTTTTTATTAGTTTTGGGTGGATCATGATTGGACCAGGCACCACTTAATGTGCGCTGGCCCTTTAAGAGAAAGAAGAGCTGCGCGCGCGCGCCTGGAGAGAGAGGGACGAGCGCGCAGGAGGAGGCAGAGGACAGAGCCGGCGGGGACGGGTAGGCAGAGCGGGATGCGATCCACGGGCGGACCGGGGACGCCGCGTGGATCGCATCCCCGAGTCAGAACAGCGCCTACGGCCAGGGAAGCTGGCCGGGGCGCTGCAGGGGGAGAGACGCCGTGAGCGCTCCGGGATGGACGGGACACCCCGGAGCGCTCGGCGTTACACTCCGCCAGTAAATTTTCCATGTTTTGTCAGTAAAAAAATGTGCTCCACCAGTAAATTGTCCATATTTTGCCAGTAAAAAAATGCGCTCCACCAGTAAATTGTCCATGTTTTGTCAGTAAAAAAAATGCGCTCCGCCAGCAAATTGTCCATGTTTTGCCAGTAAAAAATATGCTCCGCCAGTAAATTGTCCATGTTTTGCCAGTAAAAAAATGTGCTCCGCCAGTAAATTTTCAATGTTTTGTCAGTAAAAAATGTGCTCTGCCAGTAAATTGGCCATATTTTGCCAGTAAAAAAATGCGCTCCACCAGTAAATTTGCCATGTTTTGCCAGTAAAAATGTGCTCCGCTAGTAAATTTTCCAGCTCCATTTCTATCTTTATTTGTTCATATGTGTTTTCCATATTGAGCTGCTGCTGCCTTTTTTCTTATTTGTATTGCTCACTTAGCGAGGTCATTTTTTCTATTTATTTTAGTAAATTGTCCATGTTTTGCCAGTAAAAAAAAAAAAAAGTGCTCCGCCAGTAAATTTTCCAGCTCTATTTCTATCTTTATTTGTTCATATGTGTTTCCCATATTGAGCTGCTGCTGCCTTTTTTCTTATTTGTATTGTTTACTTAGCAAAGTAATTTTTTCAATTTTTTTTAGTAAATTTTCCATATTTTGTCAGTAAAAAATGTGCTCCGTCAGTAAATTTTCCATGTTTTGTCAGTAAAAAAATGTGCTCCGCCAGTAAATTGTCCATATTTTGCTAGTAAAAAATGTGCTCCGCCAGTAAATTGTTCATATTTTGTCAGTAAAAAATATGCTCCGCCAGTAAATTGTCCATGTTTTGCCAGTAAAAAATGTGCTCCGCCAGTAAATTGTCCATGTTTTGCCATTAAAAAATGTGCTCCGCTAGTAAATTTTCCAGCTCCATTTCTATCTTTATTTGTTTATATGTGTTTCCCATATTGAGCTTCTGCTGCCTTTTTTCTTATTTGTATTGCTCACTTAGCGAGGTCATTTTTTCTATTTTTTTTTATTAAATTTTCCATGTTTTGTCAGTAAAAAAATGTGCTCCGCCAGCAAATTTTCCATGTTTTGTCAGTACAAAAATGCTGCGGGAGGTTGGCAATCCTGGTTGCAAGCAGTCCACATGGCGGAATCAGTAGTTCTGCTGTCAAATCAGGTTCATCGTTCTCGATCCGCTCTTCCCTATCAGAGAGGATTCGGCTGCCATGTTACTGCCATACAAATATCTTTTTATATAGTAAAAAAACGCTTTTGTTTTTTTTTTCTCCCCGGTTCCCTTGCATTAGTTGCATTTACACGGCCATTTAAATAGTAATTACAAAGTGCAATACACTGACACGACTGGAAGCGGGGAAGAAGTGATCGCATTTCCTCCTGGTAACGACATGATAAAAGGCGGTGATTTGTGTTGGTGTTATAGGGCAGACACGGAGGGAGCTCTGGAGGGGCCTGTAAAAACTGACAGAAGCGGGAAAATCTGACATTTACATAAATTAATTGAAATGCCCGGGCCAGGAAGAGTAGCCGGAGAGTTTTATTGGAGAAGATGATAGATGGGCAAGGCTGGATAAAAAGGTCTTTATGTCAGAATTTATTTAGGAGTTAGCCCAAACCATAAAAACTGCGCAGTAAATCACAAATACAGCAGAATGTCACCCATTGTTTTCCTTCTGACCGAGATAAAAGCAAATAATAGATTTTTACAGCTGATTATCCTCTTCTACAGTATAGCTGTACACATCATTATACGTGACAGCAAGGCGAATGTATCAAAAGCTACCGCTGCCAGCGAATGTGACAATGTTACAGCAAAGGAAAAAGGTCTATAAGCCGAGAGGAATGGCAGCCTTAGCCCAGACTCCATCCAGGCCACGCCCCCAACACATTTCACTCCGCCCATTGGAACTTAATCAGGGGGACGCAATTTTACAGCAAAACCTCTATTGCCAGCGAATGTAACTTTGTAACAGCCAGTGTTAATTTTGGCAGCAAATGTTGACTTAGTTTTAGTCTTGGTCTTTTGACTAAAATGCCATTCTAGTCCCATTTTAGTCATCGGCAATTGTTTTAATTTTAGTCATGTTTAGTCAACTAAATCTTCAGTACATTTTAATTGACTAAAATGCCCTACATTTTAGTCGACTAAAATAATTTTAGGTGACTAAAATCATTTTAGTCGACTAAAATCTAATGGGTTTAGTTAAATTGTAATCCATCATTTAAGCATTTCCATAGAATTTCCAAACTTATTAAATACTCCTGGAGTAAAAAATTCTAATATGTTCTTATTTTTGGTATTGAGGTTTGAACAAACTCACAGATACATATTTAGCTGCTCTGTATGGTCTGTGGAGGCCTGTAATGCACACAGTGCTCTGGACGGTGGCCTCAGGAGGCCTGTAATGCTGCACAGTGCTCTGGGCATTGGTCTGAGGAGGCCTGTAATGCACAGTGCTCCGTATGGTGGTCTGAGGGATGGACTTTAATGCACACACAGTGTTCTGGATGCCAGTGGTCAGAGGAGGCCTGTAATGCACAGTGCTCTGGGTGACGGTGGTCAGAGGAGGCCTTTAATGCACAGTTCTCTGGATGCCAGTGGTCAGAGGAGGCCTGTAATGCACAGTGCTCTGGATGACGGTGGTCAGAGGAGGCCTGTAATGCACAGTGCTCTGGGTGACGGTGGTCAGAGGAGGCCTTTAATGCACAGTGCTCTGGATGCCAGTGGTCAAAGGAGGCCTGTAATGCACAGTGCTCTGGATGACGGTGGTCAGAGGAGGCCTGTAATGCACAGTTCTCTGGATTCCAGTGGTCAGAGGAAGCCTGTAATGCACAGTGCTCTGGATGCCGGTGGTCAGAGGAGGCCTGTAATGCACAGTGCTCTGGATTCCGGTGGTCAGAGGAGGCCTGTAATGCACAGTGCTCTGGATTCCAGTGGTCAGAGGAGGCATGTAATGCACAGTGCTCTGGATGGTGGTCTGAGGGATGGACTTTAATGCACACACAGTGTTATGGATGCCAGTGGTCAGAGGAGGCCTGTAATGCACAGTGCTCTGGATGACGGTGGTCAGAGGAGGCCTGTAATGCACAGTGCTCTGGATGACGGTGGTCAGAGGAGGCCTGTAATGCACAGTGCTCTGGATGACGGTGGTCAGAGGAGGCCTGTAATGCACAGTGCTCTATATTCCAGTGGTCAGAGGAGGCCTGTAATGCACAGTGCTCTGGATTCCAGTGGTCAGAGGAGGCCTGGAATGCACAGTGCTCTGGATTCCAGTGGTCAGATGAGGCCTGTTATGCACACAGTGCTCTGGATGGTGGTCTGAATGTAGGCATAGGGCATGCCCCTGCCACGCCCCCTTAAAGGGGAAATAACATAAAAAGGTTAATTAAATTCACAAGTTTTTTTTACCACTACTATTTCTTTATATTGGCTTTTAAAATTGAAAAATGCAGCAATTTAGAATTTGGATGAAAGGTTTAGCACTGGGAAACACTTTTTGAAAGATAAAAAGTGCATTTTATACACATCTATATAAATCAGACCAAAATGAGGGACAAATGAGGAGGAATGAGGGACAGAGGGACATTGCTCCAAATCAGGGACAGTCCCTCGAAATCCGGGACAGTTGGGAGCTATGCTTCTTGTTTCTGGTATTTGTCTCAGGAATTGGGAGTCATATTTTCAATGTACACACATGTCGGATGCCAATAATGCCTCCTTTTGAGGGCTCTCTGCTTCCTCCTGTATTGAATTGTATTGTAATTGTACTGTCTGCCCTCCTATAGTAAAGTGCTGAGTAAACACTTGCCACTATATCAATCCTGTATAATAACAACAATAATAATTTTGTAAGCAACAGCTGCAGCAGTGCCGCAAGCTCAGAGATTCCAGAGGAAGAGGGAGGGATCTCAGAGACATTCACCCACAAAGACCAATGAAAAGAGTCCAAAAATGGGCTCTCAAATTCACCATTCACCAAACAAGACACGTTACACTCAGAGTGATCTTGGATTATTGCAGGTGGAGTTTCATAGTCTGCATTCTATATACCGTATTTATCGGCGTATAACACGCACATTCATTTTAAGAGGGAAGTTTCAGGAAAAAAACTTAAATCAGTGCCCATCTTCAGCCTCACCATTGCCATCAATGCAGCCTGATTAATGCCCATCTGCAGCCTCACAAGTGTCATCAATGCAGCCTCACCATTGCCATCAATGCAGCAGCCTCACCATTGCCATCAATGCAGCCTCACCATTGCCATCAATGCAGCAGCCTCACCATTGCCATCAATGCAGCAGCCTCACCATTGCCATCAATGCAGCAGCCTCACCATTGCCATCAATGCAGCCTCACCATTGCCATCAATGCAGCAGCCTCACCATTGCCATCAATGCAGCCTCACCATTGCCATCAATGCAGCAGCCTCACCATTGCCATCAATGCAGCCTCACCATTGCCATCAGTGTAGCAGCCTCACCATTGCCATCAGTGCAGCCTGATCGATGCTCATCTGCAGCCCAGAGGGGACAGGGAGGGGGGTGGGAAGAGCGCCGACAGATTACATACAGTGAGAATCTCGTGTATTGGCGTATAACACGCACGCGCTATTTGCACCCGATTTTCATGGTGAAAAAGTGAGTGTTATACGCCAATAAATACAGTAATAAATATTATAAATATGTGTTCCATCATACTGACTATAACAACCAGTGTGAATGGAGTGTTTCTATTATATTTGTCAGTGTGAATGAAGAGCTTCAGTGTCCTGGACACTGCCATCTTGTGGTCATAATTGACACTGCAGTCACATTTGGTCCAAGTCTGAAAGTCCATAATGTTGTACCAATGTGCTATGACTTCACTTATATATCACTGACCTATAACTATAGAACAATTCTATACGGTGTCTGTATGCATGATACATATGTACATCAGTCTATTAATATATTAATTCATTTATTTTCCTTTCCTTTATATTCAGTCTCATCCTCATTCCACTTGGCATATAGAAACTGATTTCTCTTCTCTTCTCTTCTTCATTCCCTCTGTGAGTCTATCTATCTATCTATCTGTCTGTCTGTCTGTCTGTCTGTCTGTCTGTCTATCTATCTATCTGTCTGTCTGTCTGTCTGTCTGTCTGTCTGTCTATCTATCTATCTGTCTGTCTGTCTGTCTGTCTGTCTGTCTGTCTGTCTATCTATCTATCTATCTGTCTGTCTGTCTGTCTGTCTGTCTGTCTGTCTGTCTATCTATCTATCTATCTATCTATCTATCTGTCTGTCTGTCTGTCTGTCTGTCTGTCTGTCTGTCTATCTGTCTGTCTATCTATCTATCTATCTATCTATCTATCTATCTATCTATCTATCTATCTATCTATCTATCAGGGGCGGCCCGTCCGTCCATTAAAGGTGCACGTGCGCCGCCCCCTCTCTCCAGCCACACCCCGTATGTAGAATGGATAGATTCATGCGTAGCATGAATCTATCCCTGGTCGCCGCCGCCGCCACCCACTAATCAGGTGTCCAGACCCTTTCAGGACGCCGGGCGCCTGAATTACAGCAGCGGGGGTGTTTATTTGAAGCACCTGATTAGAGCCAGAGCCTCTAATAGGCTTCAAAAAAGTTGGACTTCGGAGCGCAGAGCATTGCACTCGGAGTCCACCCAGATGTGTTAGAAAAGCAAATGAATATTTGCTTTTCTAACACTGAACCGCCTCTCTGCCAATGGCTGAAAGGACAGGTGCTGCTATTGGATGCTTAGCAGGAAGCAAGAAGAAACACAGCTTGCCGCTGTCTGACGCGCCAACAAGATGGGGTAAGTGCCGGTCAGACAGTGGGTGGGTAGGGGTCACAGTGGCTGCATTTGATGGGCACAGCGGCTGCATTTGATGGGCACAGTTGTTGCATTTGATGGGCACAGTGGCTGCAATTGATGGGCACAGTGGTTGCATTTGATGGGCACAGTGGCTGCAATTGATGGGCACAGTGGCTGCATTTGATGGGCACAGTGGCTGCATTTGATGGAATAGTGGCAGCATTTGATGGGCACAGTGGTGGCATTTGATGGCAGAGTGGCTGCATTTGATTGGCACAGTGGCTGCAATTGATGGGCACAGTGGCTGCAATTGATGGGCACAGTGGCTGCATTTGATGGCACAGTGGTTGCATTTGATGGCACAGTGGCGGCAATTGATGGTACAGTGGCTGCAATTGATGGGCACAGTGGTGGCATTTGATGGGCACAGTGGCTGCAATTGATGGGCACGTGGCTGCATTTTATGGGCACTGTGGCGGCATTTGATGGCATAGTGGCTGCATTTTATGGGCACTGTGGCGGCATTTGATGGCATAGTGGCTGCATTTGATGGGCACAGTGGCAGCATTTAATGGCACAGTGGCTGCAATTGATGGGCACAATGGTGGCATTTGATGGCATAGTGGCTGCAATTGATGTTTTTTTTCCCAGAATTTTTTTGTTTGTTTGCGCCCCCCCAAACATTTTGAGCACCAGTCGCCACTGCCATCTATCTATCAATATCTATCTATCTATCTATCTATCTATCTATCTATCTATCTATCTATCTATCTATCTATCTATCTATCTATCTATCTATCTATCTATCTATCTATCTATCTATCTATCCCATCTACTGTATATAAATACAATGTGATGCTTATAGTCTATCCAGCTATCAATGACGTATATTCGGTCTCATCCTCGTGTCACTTAGCACATTGGAAACTCATTTTAAACTTTTAAATATACGGCCTGACATTTCCTAGCTGTGAGAAATGAATATCAATTTTGGAAATATGAGTGAGAATTGGATAAGGAGTCACATCTGAAAGGGGAGCCACCAGAGGATGAAGCGGCAGATTCATCGCTTTCCATTAGCACACCTGCACTCCGCGCTCAGACAGCTGTGATGTGGAATCTGTGAGCGTGAAACGTCCACGCCGGCTTCCTCTGATGGCAGACACCATTCTGCAGGGGAGACGCTGACAGCAATCCGTGTCTCACCATTTACATTGGATATCTGAGAGCTCAGAAATGCATTGAGGCCGAGCGATGAAATAATGATTATAATCATTTATTTCTTATTCATTTCCTTGTATTGCAGAATTTATAGAGCTCCATCCGGCTTCCCTCCCATCAACAGGAACAGCCCAAAAAGCATTATTTTATTACTGTACTCTCTCTTAAGAAGAGGTGATTAAGAGGCATATGATCACCATGTATAAATACATAAGGGGGGGGGGATATGATCTCCATGTATAAATACATAAGGGGGGGATATGATCACCATTTATAAATACATAAGGGGGGGGGATATGATCTCCATGTAAAAATACATAAGGGGGGATATGATCTCCATGTATAAATACATAAGGGGGGATATGATCTCCATGTATAATACATAATGGGGGATATGATCACCATGTATAATACATAAGGGGGGATATGATCACCATGTATAATACATAAGGGGGGGGGGTATGATCTCCATGTATAAATACATAAGGGGGGATATGATCTCTATGTATAAATACATAAGGGGGATATGATCTCCATGTATAAATACATAAGGGGGGATATGATCTCCATGTATAAATACATAAGGGGGGATATGATCTCCATGTATAAATACATAAGGGGGATATGATCTCCATGTATAAATACATAAGGGGGGATATGATCTCCATGTATAATACATAAGGGGGGATATGATCTCCATGTATAAATACATAAGGGGGATATGATCTCCATGTATAAATACATAAGGGGGGATATGATCTCCATGTATAAATACATAAGGGGGGATATAATCACAATATATAAATACATAAGGGGGGTATGATCACCATGTATAAATACATAAGGGGGATATGATCTCCATGTATAAATACATAAGGGGGGATATAATCACAATATATAAATACATAAGGGGGGATTTGATCACTATGTATAAATACATAAGGGGGGATAAGATCACCATGTATAAATATATAGGGGGGGGATATGATCTCCATGTATAAATTCATAAGGGGGGATAAGATCACCATGTATAAATATATAAGGGGGGTATGATCTCCATGTATAAATACATAGGGGGGATATGATCACCATGTATAAATATATAAGGGGGGGGGGGGGTATGATATCCATGTATAAATACATAAGGGGGGATATGATCACCATGTATAAATACATAAGGGGGATATGATCACCATGTATAAATACATAAGGGGGGTATGATCACCATGTATAAATACATAAGGGGGGGGATATGATCTCCATGTATAAATACATAAGGGGGATATGATCTCCATGTATAAATACATAAGGGGGATATGATCTCCATGTATAAATACATAAGGGGGATATGATCACCATGTATAAATACATAAGGGGGGATTTGATCACTATGTATAAATACATGAGGGGGATAAGATCACAATATATAAATACATAAGGGGGGATATGATCACCATGTATAAATACATAAGGGGGATGAGATCACAATATATAAATACATAAGGGGGATATGATCTCCATGCATAAATACATAAGCGGGGATATAATCTCCATGTATAAATAAATAAGGGGGGATATGATCTCTATGTATAAATACATAAGGGGGGATATGATCACCATGTATAAATACATAAGGGGGATATGTGCTCACCATGTATAAATGGAGCCCCTCCCCAGAAATATTGGGTCGATGCTCCATCCACCTAGGTGAGTATAAATCTTTGTATATTTTTTATCCCATGCTTCTCTTTTAACACAAAAACTCACCCATTTTCAAGCAAAAAGTAATAGACACTCAATACAATAACAATAATTATAATCATTTTGTGCAAAGTAAACTAAACTATTTTCATTTTGTACAAATCTACAGTACTACTACTACTAGAAAATGAGAATCAGCACTTGCTATTATGGAGTGGCACAAGATGATGGTTTTGCAGAGAATGATGATACAAGTAATACTATGAACATTATTTGTAGTTGTGGACTTTATGTGGACATATATTGAGAAACTGAGTATCATACAAACTTTTTTATCTTATTCCATTAAAAAAAAAAAACATTTACAAAACATGTTAAAATACTCCCCACTTAGAGGTTCACAACATGTATAGAGTCCAAACACAATTCCCAAGTAGATTCAGCGCATTTCGGAAATCCTTCCTCAGGAGCACATCTGAGAGGATCAATACGTTGGAGCCCACATTTGATCTTTGTAGAAAGGTACCAATTTATACAATTAACTGGAATTTACAATATGTATATATTTCCCATGGTGGAATTATGTGAATGATGCAGGACCTAGAGAGCGGTCCCTTTAAAGGACTGGGAGCCCCTGTTGTTTTTTGGAACATACAAACATTGACTACCTTCCTGTTATACCGGTGACCCTTCTATGTTGTTATATTACAAAAATACCATTCAGGGTTTGATTCCCTCATTGAAGACTATGCTTGCGAGATCGTTGGTTGTTTCTTGGCCATATACGGGTTCCAACTTGGTTCATTAACCACTTTCAGACTGGACCATTTTGCTGGCCAAAGACCAGACCACTTTTTGCGATTCGGCACTGCGTCGCTTTAACTGACAATTGTGCGGTCGTGCGACGTGGCTCCCGAACAAAATTGGCGTCCTTTTTTTCCCACAAATAGAGCTTTCTTTTGGTGTTATTTGATCACCTCTGTGGTTTTTATTTTTTGCGCTATAAACAAAAAAAGAGCGACAATATTTTTATTTTTAACTTTTTGCTATAATAAATATCCCCCAAAAATGTATAAAAAAACTATTTTTTTTTTCTCAGTTTAGGCCGATACGTATTCTTCTACATATTTTTGGTAAAAAATATCACAATAAGCAATTATTGATTGGTTTGTGCAAAAGTTATAGCGTTTACAAAATAGGGGATAATTTTATGGCATTTTTATTAATCATTTTTTTTTACTAGTAATGGCGGCGATCAGCGATTTTTATTGTGACTGCGACATTATGGCGGACGCATCAGACATTTTTGATACATTTTTGGGACCATTGTCATTTATACAGCAATCGTGCTATACAAATGCACTGATTCCTGTGTAAATGTCACTGGCAGTGCAGGGGTTAACCACTAGGTGGCAGTGTAGGGGTTAAGTGTCCTAGGGGTGTGTTGCTAACTGTGGGGGGCGTTGCTGTGTTGTACACATCACTGATCTCTGCTCCAATCACAGGGGCAGAGATCAGTGACACTGTTGCTAGGCAGAACGGGGAGATGCTTGTTTACTTTAGCATCGCCCCGTTCTTCCTCCCTGTGAGACGATTGCGGGTATCCCGTGGCGATTGAGGCCGCGGGACCCGCGATCGGATTCACGGAGGTCCCGACCGGCGCGCACGCGATGGCACGGCGGCAAATTTAAAGGGATGTACCTGTATGCCCATTTGCCTGTCCGTGCCCTTCTGCCGACGTATATGTGTGTGCATCGGTCAGGAAGCGGTTAAGATGCTCCTCCATGGGAAACATATACATGTTGTAAATTGCAGTTAATTACATAATTTTGTACCTGTCTACAAAGATCAAGTGTGGCTTCCAATGTACTGATTCTCTCACTTCTGAAAAAAAGTTCCGAAACGCATCGAGCCCTCATGTGAATTGTGTTTGAAATCTATACATGTTGTGAACCTTTAGATGGAGAGTATTTTAAGTATTTTAATGTTTTGGAAATGTTTTTTAATGGAATAAAATAAAAATGTTTTTATGATACTTTTTTATGATACTCAGTTTCTCTCTATATATGTCCACATAAAGCCCATGAATACAAATAATGTTTATAGTATTATATGACTTATAGGAATGCGGACATATTGCACACGCGGTCTGGGTCTTCAACTGTTTATAGAATGATTAGAAAATATGGAGCTGGGCTAAATTCCACCAAAATGAGAAAGAGAATTGTCAGAAAGCATGAAATCAGGCCAAAACAGAAGTACAGTTAAATCCCACTTGTTTAATAATAAAACTAAAAAGAACAAACGTAGTCAAAACATAGTCAAAGTTCAGTAACCGTATAGTCAGCCAGGCCAGAAGTCAAGGGTCAATGTAGTGGAACAGCAAGCAGGATCTGGAGCCAGAAGGGATGTCAGCAAAGCAAGTCTTGAACAGGATCGCAGGAGAGCGTCTCAGTTTCTGTGATGTTGACCAAGGCGAAGGCAGAGCTCCTCTGGACTGGACAGCTTAAGTAGGCAGGACTGACGAGCAGGATATCATAAACAGACGAGTAACTGTGGAGAGATAGGAGCTGGCAATTAGCCGACAGCTGAGCAGGCAGCTCAGAGAAGGAAGGGCTGAGCCCTGCCCTAACAAGAATGAACCAACAATAAACATTGATGACATCAGATTGTGACGAAACGCATCGGGAGGAGGGACGTGCTGACGTCACTGCGCTGTTACGATCCGTGAAGGACGGGCATTCATTTCAGCCGGCCGGCTATTTCACACACATGCTGTTTTATATGCTTCTAATGTAAGTGCATTACCTTCCTTTTAATAAAACGTCCGTTGGTTTTACACTATGGCAAGCTTTTTCACTTTTTGGGTCCTCCTTTTCAACATACCTATCGGAAAGGATTCTGGCTATCTCGGATCTCGTGACGGGGCTTAGATCATCTGCTCTGCTCTACCCTATGTGAAGTTTTACTCGATTTGAGCTGTCACTTTGACTCCTATGAGGATAAAGGCCCTGCCTAGGTATTAAGCCACAAGCAGCCATACGCTTAGGCCGCATTCACACCTGAGCGTAGCGGAACAAGCGTTTTTACCAGCAGTTTTACCGGCGTTTTGTCGCGCGAATACGGTCGTTTTTTGCACATTTGCATACGGCGTAACAGGCGTTTTTTCAACTTCGGCGTTTTTCTTGATAGCCAATAGGAAAAAGTATCATCACTGTCATCATTTGTTGCTATGTTCTATGGGGATACAAACGCCCAAATCTGCCCGATTCGCGCGACAAAAAAGGGTCCGGAACTTGTTTGAGCTTCAGGCGTTCGGCTTCAGGCGACATGGAGTGGAGATGTGAACCATCTCCATAGAGAATAATGTATTTTATCCCCTCGAACGTTTTGTAGCTTCAGGCATAGGGCGGCTTAGGGCGACAAAACGCTCAGGTGTGAATGCAGCCTTACTGTCTGGTAAGCGTGTAATTTATGTGGTGGAGGTACACTTATGGTCGTGTTATTGGGTCACCAACATCACGAGGAGGACTTAAGGTCATAAACAGATCTTTTTCACTTTCTCTACACGAATGGTGTCAAATGTTTACAACGGACTATCTATAATCAATGTTTATTGTTGGTTCATTCTCTTTCTCATTTTGGTGGAATTTAGCGCAGCTCTATATTTTCTAATTGTGTTTTTGACTGTGTGTATCTCGCAGGAGAGCTGCTGCTTTTGGTATTAAGGGCTAGTTCACACCATAGAAACGCAGTCCGGATGCGTTCCAGGTGCTTTTTCGGCATGTGCATTTTTGATCCGTTCCAGTGCGTTTTTGATGCCTTTTTGGTGTGTTTTTGATGCAGTCTAGTGCATTCGTATATTCGAAAATTCATAAATTCGTAAATTAAAAAATTTTACAAATTCGAAAATTCTTATGTTCGTAAATTCGTAAATTACATAATTCGTAAATTCCTATATTCGAAAATTCATAAATTCGTAAATTCCATAATTTGTAAATTCATAAATTCGTAAATTAAAAAATTCATAAATTTGAAAATTCGTAAATTCTTATGTTCGTAAATTACATAATTCGTAAATTCCTATATTCAAAAATTCATAAATTCGTATATTCGAAAACTCGTAAATCACATAATTCGTAAATTCCTATATTCGAAAATTCCCCCCTCTTTTTTCTTAACCTTAAATAAGCAAGTGTGTTGCAGTGTGTTTTTGGTGGGTTTTACAGCGTTCCAGTACAGCCCAGTGCAGAAAAAATGCAACGTGTTCTACTTTTTTTTTCTGGAACTGGAATGCACTGGAACTGACCGCACTGCTCATGTGTTTTTGATGCAGAAAAAAAAAACGCACTGGACTGCATGTGGTATGAACTGGCCCTTAAAGTTCATAGCACAGTTTGCTCATATTTTTCCTATTATTTGTTTATAGTAGACATGTGCAATTCCTTTTCATTCCAAATGATTTTTTTTATGAATTTCAACAAATTTGTTAATTCTGAAATATCCGAATTAACAACGAATTTTTTTGAATATTCGTAAATTCAAAAATTCGTAAATTAGTAAATTGGAAAATTTGTAAATTTGTAAATTCAAAATTCGTAAATTAGAAATTCGTAAATTACAAATTCGTAAATTAGAAATTTAAAAATTCGTATATTTAAATATTCGTGAATTCAAATATTCGAAAATTCGTAAATTCAAAAATTCAAAATTCAAAATTCAAAAATTCGTAAATTTGTAGATTCGAAATGTGAAAATCCGAAAACCCCAAAATTTGAAAATCTGAAATAATAACTAACTAATCATAACTTAACTATTACTAACTAATAAATTAAACTATTAAATTATAGATGAAATTTACTTTCAAATTTGGCTGTTAGTGAACGTAACAAATATGAATTTATCTGAAGTTCCGAATTATTCGAAATAACAAATGCCGTATCTAAACAAATGGAACTTAACAAATTAATAATAATAACAATAATGATAATAAAACCTTTTTAATATTATTATTTATTATTAATTTGTTCCGTTTCATTTGTTTAGATGCAGCATTCGTTATTTCAGATAATTTGTAACTTCGGATAAATTTGAATTCGTTACGTTCACTAACAGCCAAATTTGAAAGGAAATTCAATACCTATAATTTAATAGTTAGTTATTATTAGTTAGTTATTCTTTCCAATTTTCAGATTTTCTTTCTTATTTTCGGATTTTCGAGTTTTCAAATGTTACGAATTTTTGAATTTACAAATTTTCGAATAAAGGAATTTACGAATTATGTAATTTACGAATTTTCGAATATACGAATTTATGAATATAGGAATTTACGAATTATGTAATTTACGAATTTCCGAACATAAGAATTTACAAATTTTCAAATTTATGAATTTTTTAATTTACGAATTTATGAATTTTCGAATATAGGAATTTACGAATTATGTAATTTACGAATTTATGAATTTTCGAATATAGGAATTTACGAATTATGTAATTTACGAATTTACGAACATAAGAATTTACGAATTTTCGAATTTATGAATTTTCGAATATAGGAATTTACGAATTATGTAATTTACGAATTTATGAATTTTCGAATATAGGAATTTACGAATTATGTAATTTACGAATTTACGAACATAAGAATTTACGAATTTTCGAATTTGTGAATTTTAAAATTTACGAATTTATGAATTTTCGAATATACGAATTTACAAATTATGTAATTTACGAATTTATGAATTTTCGAATATACGAATTTACGAATTATGTAATTTACGGATTTCCGAACATAAGAATTTACGAATTTTCGAATTTGTGAATTTTTTAAATTTACGATTTTATGAATTTTCGAATATACGAATTTACGAATGATCTAATTTTTAAAAAATCAAAAAATTACATTTTTGAATTTTACGAATTTATGAATTGCGATCAGAACGAATGACCCAAAAAAAAAATAAAACTAATGAAATTTTCGGCAATGCACATGTCTAGTTTATAGAATGATAATACAAATTTAAATGGCGCTACAAGCACCGGCATGGTGCGTTTTCTTTCATTTCTTTCAATAGGAAACTATTGATTAGGACAAGGGGGGGGGGGCTGTATTTTTTTATCAGACCCTCATGGACCCCCTGAAACCCATCCATGGACCCCAGGTTAAGAACCCCTGAACTAGACGAACCTGTGTCTTTTTTCAACCTCATTAATTATGTAATTATGTACTTTTGTTGCTGGAAAATTAATATATATATATATAAGGGGCCTTAGTGGATATGACCATACACCTTTTATAGTAATAGTCAGGGCTGCTGATAAGGCAGTACAGCAAGCCCTCCTGTACTGGGCCCGGGCTCCATCAGTTCAAAAGGGGGGGCCTGTGCACCTGCTGAGCAGGAGGGCCGGCTGTACTGTCTTATTGCAGACAAAGATCCTCTTCTGCCACCCCCCGGCAGCGCTGCCAGATTCTCCTCCTCTTTCTCCCTACAGCTGCACTGCAGGGGGATTGGTAGCACATGCCCCCCTTTCCATCTGCTGTATCGGCCCCCCTGTGTGCCCCTTACCCCACAGCACTACCCGCTTCCCTACTCTCCCGCCAGCAGCTGCTGCGGGCACACAGGGGGGTGTCACTTACTGGCCCCTTCCTTTCCTGAATGAACACAGTGAGCGATTAGTCCCAATCACTTATGTGTCCAATCATCACTGAAGCATAGTAAACTAAGATTACTATGCTTCAGTTTGTGAATGAGCAGGAAGTCTCAGAACACTTCCTATACATTCATCTGTGTAGCTGAGGCTGTAGAGAAAAGGAACGGATAGACCTTTGTCTTCAGTCACTTTTGGCCAGGGGGGCCTGTCAGGTAGGCTGTATGGGGCCCCCCGTAATTTCTAACAGCATCCCTGGTAATAGTGTATAGCTTCACAATTAGCTGCCAGATTCTAATGAGTATCAGTGAACTTTAAGCTGATTATAAACCCTCACGTATACCCAGTGAAGTGACCGGCCTCAGGTGATACACAGAGATGAAACAAATCCTCCTACATAAGTTGTACCTCTTTATCTGGAACCATCTGTTCTCTACAGCTGTTCAAAGTCAAGAATTTATACAGCTTGTCTGAGCTTTCAGAAAGCAGGGGGTGGGGAGCTGAAGTTACTGTACATTCTGCAGAACTCAGTGAGGAGAGATGATTGGAGGGAAGAGACACACCCCCCCCCTTCTTCACACAGCTAACAGGAACAGAACTGAAGCTGTCAACCACAGGCGGTGTGCTGGAGCTCCCTCCCCCGTCACCTTTTTAACTCTTGGTGTCAGAAGTGACTCAGATAGCAGAGGAAGGAGGCAGCAGACAGAAATGATGCTAAGCACCCGTTTACTTTGGTGCGATTTGTCATGCGATTTGAGCGTTCCAGATCACATGACAAGTCACACCCGATCGTCGCAAATGGAACTGTTCCTATAACTGCGACTCATGTCGCAGCAACTTTGAAAAAGTCTCCTGGACTACTTTTTGATGATTTCATTGTGACTTGCATAGACTTTCTGATGTATGGAGTCGCAAGCCGCAATGAGATCAGCAGGGCGAATCGCACCTTGAAATTGCGCAGATGTAGTGCGAGTTCAAAGCCGCAACCTGGGTGAACGGGGGACTTAGTGCTCTGGATTGAGACAAGTACACACTATAGAGGGATATGTTTTGTATTAAAAATTTCAGATATGTCCTGTCCGAGGTTTACATCCACTTTAAAGCTAAAATCCAAGCAAGCAGCATGATCATGGATCGTCCAATGAGCAGCCGGGCAACACAGCACAGATACAACTGCGAGAAAAACAAACAGTGGCTGGACCTTTATACTACTTGAAGACCAGGAACTTTTCTGGAACTTTTTGTTTTCATTTAGTATTTTTTTTTGCTAGAAAATTACTTTACTTTTGTATTTTTCTTTAGCAGAGACCCTAGAGAATAAAATGGCGATCATTGCAATATTTCATGTCACACCGCATTTGCGCAGCGGTCTTACAAGCGCAATTTATGGGGGGAAAAATACACTTTTTTTTTAATTAAATAAAAAAAAAAAAACTGTATAGTTAGCGCAATTTTTTTTTTTGTATAATGTGAAAGATGACGTTACGCCGAGTAAATAGATGCCTAAAATGTCAAAAATTGTGGAATGGCGCCAAACTTCTGTACTTAAAAATCTCCAAACGTGACGCTTTAAACATTTTCTACAGGTTACATGTTTGAAGTTATAGAGGAGGTCTAGCGCTAGAATGATTGCTCTCGCTCTAACGATTGCGGCGATACCTCACATGTGTGGTTTGAACACCGTTTACATATGCTTGCGCGAACTAAATATGCGTTCACTTCTGCGCACGAGCTCGGAGGGACGGGCTGCTTTAAAACATTTTGTTTATTTTTTCTTATTTATTTTACTCTTTGTTTTTTTACTTTTGCACTGTCCCTTTAAATGTTATTTATTTTTTGATCACTTTTATTCCTATTACAAGCATCCCTTGTAATAGAAATAAGGATGACAGGCTCTCTTTATTGCGATATCTGGGGTTTAAAAAAAACTCAGCTGGCGGCTGGTGATTTGTTTTAGTTTTTTTGGGGGGGGGGGGGGGGGAACAACGACCCCGCCGGAGCGGCCGGCAGGACCCCCCATACCTTCTAATTTTTTGAGATGGGAATGAGGGACACCTATCAGCAAAAGTATGCAGGCCCATAGGATACACCCCTTGCCACGCCCCCTTAAAGGAGAATTGTACAAAAAACAAGATTGGTTAAAGCCACAAGGGCTTTTTTTACCACTAATATTTCTTTATATTGGCTTTTGGAATTTAAAAATGCAGCAATTTAGAAATCAGATGAAAGGTTTAGCGCTGGAAAACACTTTTTGATAGATAAAAAGTGCATTTTATAGAGATCAGACCAAAATGAGGGACAAATGAGGAGGAATGAGGGACAGAGGGACATTGCTCCAAATCAGGGACAGTCCCTCGAAATCCGAGACAGTTGGGAGCTATGCCCCCCCCCCTGCTCTTGCTGTCTGCCAGTCGGTCGGGCACTTACCCCATCTAGGGGACAGGTGGCGGGCAGCGGCTTCTGTGTCCTCTCCTCCACCACAGTGGCTTTTATTGTGCGGCTCTTCCCCTCCTCCTAGGTGTCCAATAGGATTGCCCGTCCTTTCAGCCAATCGGGTGACAGGTCTCAAGACCGCTTCCTAATTGGCCCGGGGGGAGGATCAGTGTTACAATAGCAAATATTAATTTGCTATTGTAACACACCTGGGTGGGCTCGGTTCCCATTCTCTGTGCCCTGAGCCCACCTTATTTTAAAGCCTATTAGAGCCTCTAATCATGTGCTTAAATAAGAACACCCCCCTCCATTGGAATCCATGCATCCGGTGTCCTGCAAGGACTCATGGATAGGGGTGGGCGGAGCCCGTGCGCCCTTAATGGATGGGCCGCCCCCGGCCATGATATCACATTTACAGGTAAGAGCAAAAAATAAAAATGTTGCCTTTGACGGAGGCAGCTCCCAAATATCTATCAATACAGTTTCACATAGCAAAATGCAACGTATGAAATGACCACTAGATGGCACCATAGGACTGCATTGAAACCCCAAAAAAAATGCAATTTCAGTTTTATCCAAGCAGAATTCAATTTGGCAGAGCTGCTGTCAGATGATAACTGCAATTGCCCTTACTAAATGGATAACTATTCTCTTTAAATAAGGTTTTTGTGCAGTTAAAATTAAGAGGGGTGAAAAATTATCCGCGCCGTTTGAACTCGTGACATGGTGAGAGTGAAATGCATGAATCCCAAAAAAAAAAAACCTGGGCTGACTCCTGCTAATAAACTCCCGGTAGATAAATGAAATGAATATTCGCTCATTTTATTGTGTGAACATTTCCAAATCCTTTAGTAAATCAGCCTCTTAATCTCAAATGATGTGATGCTTATATGGCCAACTCAACATTTAATATACAGTAAGGGTTGTATTATTACATTTTTTCCCAGCAATTCACCCAGTGAAAGTGGGTATACAGTACATTTGTTCTATGCAAATGGGGGGAGGCTGTTAGGCCAATTCTTGTGCTGTTCAATTATTTTTTGCATTTTTGTTGTAAATGGGAAACACCATGTTTGGCCACTAGGTGGTGCTAAGATTTTCATTATGACAGCACATATAATTCATGCCAATAATTCATCAGTAAATGTACTTACAAATTACACTTCATCCATTATAATAAACGCATGGTATTTTAAAAGCTGTATTAAGCCCAAAAAGCGAGCATGTACTATATTGCAGCTTAACAATTCTTAGATGAGGTGGTGGCGGCATTCGTTTTCTTTTTAGGCTGTCAATCCTTTCTTTCTTTTCAGATAGCAAGTCTGTTGTTTTTCCAAGCTCAAGCTCTCCAGAAAAATGTATCAGTTTACAGAGATGAGGCAAACCACATAAGACTGCCAGGGGTCAGGGCCATCTTTAATATTGATTGGGCCCTGGGCAAACATTTTCCTGGCCCTGCCCCCCCCCCCCAACTACTGTGACCCTAAGAAATAATGAAGAGCGCCGCTCCAAGCATGCAACATCCTGGAGGCTTCAATGTTGCTGACTGCCTGAATCCAACAGGGCTTGTCCAGCCTGCCAAAAATTTGTATCCATAAGAATATGGAGCTGCCAGCAAAATCAATGTGTGTAGAAAAATGGTTTAAGCTGGTCTCCTCCCAAGCCAAGCCACTCGGATGTGTTTGATCCTCCCACGGGCTTAGTCATAGAGTTATGTCAAGACCCAGACCCTGAAGTAGCAAAGCAAACCCCAAACCATAAAACTTGCACCACCATCATTCACAGTTGGTATGATGTTCTTTCCGAAATGCTGTCTTAGGTTTGCATCAAACATGTCTACTGTGTGCATCAAACATGTCTACATGTCTACCGTAAGAAATATTGAAGAGCGGCGCTCCAAGAACAAACATGAAACAACCCAGTGACTTCAATGCTGCTTAGTGCCTGCATCCAACAGGGCTTGTCCAGCCTGCCAAAAATGAGTATCCGTAAGAACATGGAGCTGCACACCAGTTGCCAGCACAATCAATGTGTGTAGGAAATGGTTTCAGCTGGTCTCCTCCCAAGCCAAGCCACTCTGATGTGTTTGAACCTCCCACTGGCTTAGTCATAGAGTTATGGTAAGGCCCAGACCCTGAAGTAGCAAAGCAAACCCCAAACCATAAAACTTCCACCACCATGATTCACAGTTGGTATGATGTTCTTTCCGAAATGCTGTCTTCGGTTTGCATCAAACATGTCTACTGTGACCCTAAGAAAAAAATGAAGAGCGGCGCTCCAAGCACAAACATGCAACAGCCCAGTGACTTCAATGCTGCTTACTGCCTGCATCCAACAGGGCTTGTCCAGCCTGCCAAAAATGAGTATCCGTAAGAACATGGAGCTGCACACCAGTTGCCAGCACAATCAATGTGTGTAGAAAAATGGTTTCAGCTTGTCTCCTCCCAAGCCAAGCCACACCTTTCACCCTCCCACAGGCTTAGTCATAGAGATCAAACAAACGGCAACTGCCCCAACCTATAACCGGCCTCAACAGCAAGGAGCACACGTCAAACAACAACAAAGAAAAATTCCCAGCTCAAATTACCAGTAAGCCTGCAACAAACTGAATTCTCCTGTCTAACAGTTCACGTTAAAAACAGGGGTTTAGTTTGCACACATTTGAAAATACATGCGTAAGCTGCAGAGGCACTCCGGTATTATCTGTAGTCCTGACTCTATAAATTTAGAGAGTCTACATAGTGGGAGCATAGAGTTACCCTAAGGCCCAGACCCTGAAGCAGTAAAGAATCCCCAAACCATAACACTTTCACCACCATGCTTCACAGTTGGTATGGTGTTCTTTCTGAAACGCTGTCTTTGATTTGGATCAAACATGTCCACCGCTACTGTGACCATATAACTCTATCTTTGATTCATCAGTTCACAGCTCATTGGTCAGAAAGCCTGGTCTTTGTCTTTATGTTCGTTGGCAAGCTGTAATCTTCAATGGCAAACTGTAGACTTCTGTTAACGTTTTCTTTGGACAGCAAATACATTTTCATTGCATACCCCCCATGTGGGTTAGATTGATACAATCTCTTTCTGATTGTAGATGCATGCACTTTGACACCAACTTTGGAAGAGTAACCTGGAAATTCTGCAATAAAATTGTGGGGCTCCTGGGGACTTCTTTTAGCATCAGATGGTCAGTTGTTGGGCTGGGATTGCTAGGCCGTTCAGTCCTGGACAAATTAGGAATTGCTTGCAATCTATGCCTCTTGTAGATTATTTTCCTTACAGTGGAATGATCAATTTCAGATACTTTGACAACCTTTTTATATCCCATGCCAGACTCATAGTCATCCATAACCTTCTTTCTGAGGGCTTTATTGACCTCCAGGCCCAGACCCTGAAGCAGTAAAGAATCCCCAAACCATAACACTTTCACCACCATGCTTCACAGTTGGTATGATGTCCTTCTGAAATGCTGTCTTTGGTTTGGATCAAACATGTCCACCGCTACTGTTACCATATAACTCTATCCTTGATTCATCAGTTCACAGCTCATTGTTCAGAAGGCCTGGTCTTTGTCTTTATGTTCGTTGGCAAGCTGTAATCTTCAATGGCAAACTGTAGACTTCTGTTAACGTTAACATTCTCTTTGGACAGCAAATACTTTTTCCTTGCATACCCCCCATGTGGGTTAGATTGGTGCAATCTCTTTTTGATTGTAGATGCATGCACTTTGACACCAACTTTGGAAGAGTAACCTGCAAATTCTGCAATAACATTTCCGGGGGTTCCTGGAGACGTCTTTTAGCATCAGATGGTCAGTTGTTGGGCTGGGATTGCTAGGTCGTTCAGTCCTGGACAAATTAGGAATTGCTTGAAATCTATGCCTCTTGTTGATTATTTTCCTTACAGTGGAATGATCAATTTCAGATACTTTGACAACCTTTTTTTACATCCCATGCCAGACTTATAGGCATCCATAACCTTCTTATTGAAGGCCTCTTTGACCTCCAGGCCTAGACCCTGAAGCAGTAAAGAATCCCCAAACCATTACACTTTCACCACCATGCTTCGCAGTTGGTATGATGTCCTTCTGAAATGCTGTCTTTGGTTTGGATCAAACATGTCCACCGCTACTGTGACCATATAACTCTATCCTTGATTCATCAGTTCACAGCTCATTGTTCAGAAGGCCTGGTCTTTGTCTTTATGTTCGTTGGCAAGCTGTAGACTTCTGTTAACGTTCTCTTTGGACAGCAAATACTTTTTCCTTGCAAACCCCCCCACATGTGGGTTAGATTGGTACAATCTCTTTTTGATTGTAGATGTATGCACTTTGACACCAAATTTGGAAAAGTAACCTGCAAATTCTGCAATAAATTTTCGGGGTTCCTGAAGACGTCTTTTAGCTTCAGTTCTTGGGCTGGGATTGCTAGGCCTGGACAAATTAGGAATTGCTTGAAATCTATGCATCTTATAGATTATTTTCCTTACAGTGGGATGATCAATTTCAGATACTTTGACAACCTTTTTAACTCCCATGCCAGACTCAAAGGCATCCATAACCTTCTTTCTGAGGGCTTTATTGACCTCCATTGATCTAGTCATGATGACACCACAAACAATAATAGCAAAGAGAACACCAGCCCCTCGATATATGAGCTTTAAATATTGGAACTCCCTTGATTAGAAGCTACCTATGGATGTTCCAATAATTCGACCCTCATCTGGAACATCTGATTTCAATGACATGGATTTGAAGTGGTGGTAAACATAGGGGTGACTTACTTTTTCCACATATGCATTGTCATTCAGTTTTATGAGAGCTAACACAATATTGTATGGCAATTGGTCAAGTATGTCACTTTTTTTTGTGGGCACTGAATAAAAATCCAATGTTTGCCTGTTCAAATATGCTGGGGAAAAAAGCCATGGGTGTACTTACTTTTTTCATTGGGCTATATTTTTTTTAAAGTTTAGGTCTTGTGGAATATTGAGCTCAGTCATTTGGGAATGTATATGCACCACAATTTCCATTTTAAGGATGAGAATCCCAATTGTGTTGTATTCTAGGGCACTGTAGGATGGAAAGGATAGGTCCAATCCGGGTCAACCGCATCAGAGGGGTGTGGCCAAGGGCGGGGAGTGTACAGAATCCGATGTATTTGTAACAAAACAAAAACGTTGATTGATAATTGATTATGTTATGATACCTTAGAATATTATGATGATGTGGATAGGCTGATTGCTAATGCATATGTCCCTGAGTCTTTAAGGTCTCCTGAAGAAGCGGCACACTGTGAAATATGTTGGAACGATTGGACTCTCTCCTTCTACCTTGAATAGACACAGTGCCTCCAGTTACTAAGAACTTTAGAACTTCCTTGTATTAATGAGATGGATATGTTTTAATGATATGTATGGGTCTATCTAACACTCGGTATATTGGAGGCCCAATATAGGCGATCAACAAACACATATTTTATTCATTTGATCTTATTCTATTACATTTTAATGTTTTCTACACAATAAAATGCTATATATTCTTTTGATAAATATGAAGGGGGGAAAAAAAGAGGTTTGGGACTTTACATGAGTCACATACTGGGGCTGATTTACCAAGATAAATGCGCTGCGCCGGTTCATACCACAATTGGTGCGCCAGATAAGTTATTACTTGAGCGTATGAACCGGCGCACACATAAGCGCAACACATAATATATCGGCGCACCGCGAATAGCGCACGCCATTATCATTAACAGTCCATTTACACACGGGCAACACGACTTCTAGCACGACTTACAACACGACTTGGGGCAACTTTACAACACGACTTCCAGTGTGACTTACAACACGACTTGGGGCGACTTACAACACGACTTTGGCCAGGCAACTTTAATAAAAAAATAAAAAAAAACACGGCATGGGTTCCCCTCCAAGAGCATACCAGGCCCTTCAGGTCTGATATGCATATTAAGGGGAACCCCGCGCCAAAAAAAAAAAAAAGGCGTGGGGGTCCCCCTCAAAAATCCATACCAGGCCCTTCAGGTCTGGCATGGATATTAAGGGGAACCCCGTGCCCAAAAAAAAAATGGCGTGGGGCCCCCCTCAAAATCCATACCAGACCCTTATCCGAGCATGCAACCTGGCAGCCGCAGGAAAAGAGGGGGGACGAGAGAGCGCCCCCCTCCTGAACCGTACCAGGCCACATGCCCTCAACATTGGGAGGATGCTTTGGGGTCCCCCCCAAAGCTCCTTGTCCCCATGTTGATGAGGACAAGGGCCTCATCCCCACAACCCTGGCCATTGGTTGTGGGGGTCTGCGGGCGGGGGGCTTATCGAAATCTGGAAGCCCCCTTTAACAAGGGGACCCTTAGATCCCGGCCTCCCCCCCTGTGTAAAATGGTAAGGGGGTACAAAAGTACCTCTACCATTTCACCTAAAAAGGTGACAAAAGAGTTAAAAATGACAGGAGACAGTCTTTGACAATTCCTTTATTAAAGTCTTCTTTCTTCTGGTCTTCTTCCTTTCTTCATCCTTCCGTTTCTTCATCTTCTTCCTCCATCTTCTTCTTCCTCTGATCTGCTTCTTCTTGCACCGGTGTTCTCGTCCGGCATCTTCCTCCACGGCGTCTCTTCTTCTTTAGTGGGCCGCTCCGCGCAATGGGAGGCTCCAGCTGTGTGATGCGTCTCTTCTTCTGACAGGTCTTATATAACGGATGGTGGGGCCACCCGGTAACCCCGCCCCCCTTTGATGCACGGTTCCATGCAGTGGAACCTTGGATTATGAGCATAATCCGTTCCAGGAGAATGCTTGTAATCCAAAGCACTCACATATCAAAGCGAGTTTCCCCATAGAAGTCAATGGAAACAAAGATAATTCGTTCTGCATTGACTTCTATTACATGCAATACCGCATGTGGCCAGAGGTGGGGGGGCTGGAGAGCCTCGGAAATACTCGGGGACAGCTCGGCTGAACTCGGAAAGGCTCGGAAACTCTTGGGAACTGAATATTTCCGAGTGTTTCCAAGTATTTCCGAGTGATTCCGAGTATTTCCGAACGGCCCCTGAAATGTTCCGTGTGTCCCCGGTGCCCCCACACCTCTGGCCAAATGCGGTACTGCACACCCCATTAGTTTGAATTCTGCTTGTTTTGCGAGACAACACTCGCAAACTGAGTCAGATCTTGGCTGACTGGCTGTGTTGTAAAGGAATGTGATTTCAGCCCTGAGGAGGAGCAGTATAGAGTGCTGTAATAGGAAAGGAGCTCAGCAGCTGGGCATAGTATGCAGGGTGGAGGGGGTGGTCAGGGGGCTTTGGGGGGGCACAACTTAGATCTGGGGGGGGGGGCAAAGCCATGTGACACAAAATCTGGAGCCTGCAGACCCTCAGGGCCACCTTAGGAGGTGTTAAGGTTTCTTTGTCAGTGTTGGCAGGTGTTGGGGGAAGGTCACCTCCCGGAGGTGTGTGTCTTTTCCCCAGTTGTCAGGGCAGTGGGGTAAGTAGACTTCCCCGGGTGGGGGGTACAAAGAGTCCCAGCTGGTGACTAGGAGACACTGAGCAGTGTCATACCTCACCAGTGACATCGGTCCCATTGTGGCTACAGGACGGCACTCTCCTCCTCTTGCCTCGCTGAGTTTGGTTACCATTCCATGTTGCCAGCACACAGCACAGACACTTCCCCATCCTGGGCTGTTCCCACCTCATACTCCTCTCCATTCAGGAAATGGCTCACAGCTTCTCCCCAGCCAATGAGAACAGAGGGGTGTGGACTGTGGAAGGCAAAGTGGAAGCCCAGTAATACTGTGGGGCCCTAGGGCAGATCGGAGCTGGATTTTGTGGAGGATATGATAATATGACAGGGAGGCTGCAGGAGAATCTAGCAAACAATTGCTAGATTCTTATCTAAGAATCTTATCTCCGAGCCCTTTGTCCAGGGACTGCTAAACTGGATGCTGCTGTTGCTGCTTCTCTAGATTGTTACATACAGTATGTAGACGAAGACGTGATGACGAAACGCGTTAAGGCATAACCAATGCTCTCGTCAATCACAATGTGGGTCATCCCTGATCTCCTCGTGGTCAGCAATTCTAGGGATTCCAGGAAGTGGTGAGAAGACGCTACATAGTGTTGCACAAGCTAAATTTTGACACGCTGTTTTTATTAATTTGTCTTTTAAGTCCATTATGTATGCGGGGGTTGAGTCTCCAAATAAACAACAGTATTACGCTATGCAGAGCATTCCCTTGTGTTTTTTATGTTACACCTGATGAGCTGAGCTGGTTCAGGATTAATCTCTGGTAATCCTTGGAAGAGTGTCCAATATTCTTTGGGAGATATCAGGCTCATCTTTTTCATTTTTGCCACGAGTGCATCACCAAAGGGGTGCTCCCGAGGTGGATTGGTGATGGTATTCAGGACAGGTTCTTTTGCTGTTTCATATTTCTGATGGGACGCGGCGCCACACACTATTTTAAGGATTATTGCATGGACTTTGACGTAGTTCACTTTATGTGTGTGCAATGTTTATAGTCCACTGAATGCCTTATTATTGTACTTATTAATTTTAGATATTTATTAGCGCTGTTAATGCTGAGTTTTATCTTTGCATATTTGTTTTATATATACAGTATGTATTCTTGAATGATCCTGAATTTTTGATGTGCTGGTTGAATATTATTCATTGATTTAAAAAAAAAAATACTGTATTTGGCCACTAGATGGTGCTAAGTATAATAGATAATTCCTATGATTCTTAGTACCATCTAGTGGCCAAATATGGTATTTACTGTTTTAAATCAATGAAAATCATTCGTCAAGCACAGGAAATCGCCTAATAACGTTCATTTTTTTTTTTTTTTTGCTCCATTTGCACAAAATGAAAGTAGATGCACTTTCGCTGGAGTAATTGCTATGAACATTTTTTCATAAATACACCCCATAGTGTTTACAACAGTATTACAAAAATGCATACTAATATGCTTTCTGGCCCCTCCTTAGAATCTTATCTGTGTTAAAAGGTGTCACTATTAGATTTTCTCTCACCTATTCTGATGACAACTTTGATGTTTTGAATTGAGATCACTCTCTGTCCTGGTGACAATGGTCACCAGGACCAATAGGGAGGGTTAATCACACCAGCAGGGACACAGACAGCAATGACAGCATAATTGGGTACATTGTTTCAAATCTGATCTGTATTAAATGATTTTGTTTCCATTTTATTTTGTTTAATGACACTTTTTACTTAAATGTGATCGCTACAGTTCTGTTAATAATGAAGCATATAATCACTGAGGTTTTATCGTCCTATTTCATTATTTTTGTTTATATGATTGGATCCTTTTAGCAATAATGGAGTCATTGAGCAGTACAATAGTTTGAGAATTACTTTTTATATGGTAATTTTACAATATTAATTCTTTTTAAAGCTGATGTTTCTGTTTTTTTTCTTTCCTGCATAATAGATGTTTTACAACAGGCATTTTATATTTCACATGAGGCACAGAAAGAGAGAGGGCTCAAATCGCATGCATTAAAAGAGGACATCTGTGGCAATCTGGGGATGTGGCGGCATTCGGTCCAACAGTTCCTGGCCAGCGGAGGGGCTTGGGGATGGAAGTGACAACTGGCGACAGTTTCCACAGTGCGGGGTCTGCTCAGAGTTTGAAACACATTTCCTGTATGGCCTGGGGAAAGAACTGAGGCTCGAGGTGGAACATGTTGCCTGGATGACCTGGGAAGAGAATTGAGGCTTGAGGTGGAAACGTGTTCCCTGGATGGCCAGGGGAAGGAATTGAGGCTTGCAGTTGAAACATGTTTGCCTTTATAGCCTGGGGACAGAATTGAGGCTTGCAGTGGAAACGTGTTGCCAGGATGGCATGGGGAAAGTATTGAGGCTTGAGGTGGAAATGTGTTGCCTGGATGGCATGGGGAGGGAACTGAGGCTTGAGGTGGAAATGTGTTGCCTGGATGGCCTGGGTAAAGACCTGGGGCTTGAGGTGGAAATGTGTTGCCTGGATGGTCTCGGAGGGAACTGAGGCTTGAGGTGGATATGTGTTGCCTGGATGGTCTCGGGAGGGAACTGAGGCTTGAGGTGGAAATGTGTTGCCTGGATGGCCTGGGTAAAGACTTGAGGCTTGAGGTGGATACGTGAGCCCTGCCACTGACCAGGGACTGTTGAGCTGGACACTGCTGCTTCTCTAGATTGTTAAATACAGTACGTACTCTTGAATTATATTGAATTTTTCATGTGCTGCTCAAATATTTCTTACTAATTTAAAACTTCTATGATTCTTAGTACCATCTAGTAGCCAAATCTGGTATTTCTGTTTTAAATAAATTAAAACTATTCAACCAGCATAGAAATAATCTAAATTGCCCCCCCCCCCCCCCGTGCAGTGGAAATGCATTGTCTGGATGGCCTGGGGTAAGAATAGAGGCTTGAGGTAAAAAGGCATTGCCTGGATGGCTTGGGGAAAGAATTGAGGCTTGAGGTGGAAACACGTTGCTTGGATAGCCTGGGGAAAGAATTGAGGTTTGAGGTGGAAATGTGTTCCCTGGATGACCTGGGGAATGAATTGAGTCTTGCAGTGGAAACACGTTTGCCTAGATAGCCTGGGGGCAGAATTGAGGCTTTTAGGTGGAAATGCATTGCCTGAATGGCCTGAGGACAGAATTGAGGTTCAAGGTGGAAACATGTTGCCTGGATGGCCTAGGGAGAGAATTGAGGCTTGAGGTAAAAAGGTGTTGCCTGAATGGCCTGGGGAGAGAATTGAGACTTGAGATGGGAAACATGTTGCCTGGATGGCCTGTGGAGAAAATGGAGGTTTGAGGTGGAAAAACATTGCTTGGATGGCCTGGGGAGAGAATTGAGGCTTGAGGTGGAAACGCGTTGCCTAGATGGCCTGTGGAGAGAATTGAGGCTTGAGGTGGAAACACATTGCTTGAATGGCCTGGGGAGAGAATTGAGGCTTGAGGTGGAAACGTGCTCCCTGGATTGCCTGGGGACAGAATTGAGGCTTGCAGTGGAAACGCGTTGCCTGGATGGCATAGGGAGGGAACTGAGGCTTGAGGTGGAGATGTGTTGCCTTAATGGCCTGGGAAAAGAATTGAGGCTTGCAGTGGAAACACGCTGCCTAGATGGCCTGGGGACGGAACTGAGGCTTGAGGTCGAGATGTGTTGCCTGGATCATGGCCTGGGTAAAGAATTGAGGCTTGAGGTAGATACATGAGCCCTGCCATGGACTGTTGAGCTGGACACTGCTGCTTCTCTAGATTGTTAAATAAAGTATGTACTCTTGAATTATATTGAATTTTTCATGTGCTGCCAAAATATTTTTTACTAATTTAAAATGGAAAATACTGTATTTAGTGATGCGTCAACTATCATTGTAAACTTCTATGATTCTTAGTACCATCTAGTGGCCAAATCCGGTATGTCGGTATTTATAAATAAATGAAAACTATTCAACCAGCATAACCTTTTATAAATACACCCCTATGTTTTTTTTATGGAATTTACTATTAAAATCCTCTTTTAATTGTAATGGAAATTTGTAAGTTCTGTATATAATTGTATTCTATTTTGTATGTATTGCACACTGCCCTCACTGTGCACACGGCACAAATAATGTTTTCAGTACATGTTTACATTCTTTCGAGTCCTGATTAGAATAAGCCTGCCTATGATACGCCCCTTGTTACCATAAATGAACAATTGTAATATTAATGTGATACCTACGTAATCATGTGTATAAAACCCCTGAATTGCGTCATAATAAAGGAGAACGGTTATTTGGAAAGATGCTGAGCGTATCTTTTGTGTCTGTTCCCTACTGCAGTAGTTAATAATTTGGAACCACTAATCAATATGAGGATAGGAGTTGCCTATCTATAAATTTCCAGGACATAATGCAAAGGGTTTGCGTCCTTTCTGTTTCTGTGCCCCAGCCAATGCTGGTTTTCTATGATCTTCAAGACCCTACCTTTCCTTTACCTCTGGATTTACAGTGGACTTTTATGATCTCACCATCTTTGGTCTGCAAACACAATATTGTGCACTCTATATTGACTATATTCCATTTGAACTTTTATATTTTCTTACCCCTTTTCTGACCCTCCCAAAACACATTGGATTTCGTTCCAAAATAAAATATTATACTGGTCTCTTGCCATTAGTGTAGAATTGTTGTATAGGGGAGCGATACAATCTGCCAAAAAAAATCCAGAACATGGCATTTGTCACATAACACAATATATTAATGAAAATACAAAATTAGACCCCACATATCAAAAGGAGCAAACTGTACACCCTAAACCTATACTCTACACCCTGCGCTCTACACCCTAACCCTACACTCCACACCCTACGCTCTACACCCTACACTCTACACCCTACGCTCTACACACTAACCCTACACTGTACACCATACACCCTACACTCTACACCCTACGCTGTACACCCTACACTCTACACCCTAACCCTACACTGTACACCCTACACCCTACGCTCTACACCCTACACTCTACACCCTAACCCTACACTCTACACCCTACGCTCTACACCCTACGCTCTACACCCTACGCTCTACACCCTACACTCTACACCCTACACTCTACACCCTAACCCTACACTGTACACCCTATGCTCTACACCCTACACTCTACACCCTAACCCTACACTGTACACCCTACGCTCTACACCCTACACTCTACACCCTACGCTCTACACCCTACACTCTACACCCTAACCCTACACTGTACACCCTACGCTCTACACCCTACACCCTAACCCTAGACTCTACACCCTACGCTCTACACCCTACACTCTACACCCTACGCTCTACACCCTAACCCTACACTGTACACCCTACACCCTACACTCTACACCCTACACTCTGCACCCTACGCTCTACACCCTACACTCTACACCCTACACTCTACACCCTAACCCTACACTGTACACCCTATGCTCTACACCCTACACTCTACACCCTACGCTGTACACCCTAACCATACACTGTACACCCTACGCTCTACACCCTACACTCTACACCCTACACTCTACACCCTACACTCTACCCCTACACTGTACACCCTACGCTCTACACCCTACACTCTACACCCTACGCTCTACACCCTACACCCTACGCTCTACACCCTACACCCTAACCCTACACTGTACACCCTACACCCTACGCTCTACACCCTACACTCTACACCCTACACCCTAACCCTACACTCTACACCCTACGCTCTACACCATAACCCTACACTGTACACCCTACACCCTACACCCTAACCCTACACCCTACACCCTAACCCTACACCCTACACCCTACACTCTACACCCTACACTCTACACCCTACACTCTACACCCTACACTCTACACTCTACACCCTACACTCTACACCCTACACCCTACACTCTACACCCTACACCCTATGCTCTAAAGCTAAAGGGTAGTTAGGGGTTCAAAGCCCTGTCCTTTTTTATTTTATTTTTTGCTGTCTGGTTGAGACACAACAGGAAGTGAAAAGAAAATCTCTCCAAATTAAGAGGAAATCCTGTCTTTGACAGTTGTCACCAGAATAGGTGTCCCTATGGGTTTCCTTCCATTTCCTATTGCTGTCAGAGCTGTACATTTAGAATGTTTCACTTTATATCATAAATGGGCCTCTACGTCCCAGAGGGCCCCTATGCAGCTGCACAGTCTGCGCAGATGTCTTCTCCTGATGTCCTCGACTTGTCGAGCTCTGCAGATGTTGGCATAGTATATCAAAAAAGATCCAAATAATTAATATTCAATCTAAGCCGTATGGGATTTGTGAAGAGGACGGCCTCGGTGCTAGGTACAGTACCTGCAAATCTAATTTTCATGATTTCGAATTGCTCTTTATTTTAGGACTAGCTGTCTAATGGGCTTTGCATAAAATATCAACTTCATTTGACTGGAGCTGTTTTTTTTTTCCTCCACTGTGTTAGATCAGAGGATGAATTTAAGCTAACTGCTGTCTAATTATGAAAGGCCAGACTTCTTGACCTTCAGTGCAATGTCTACCTTTAACGCTTGTCCTCATTATAATCAGTGAGGCACAGCCAATATGTCTCTTAATGGTACAAACTATCTGTAGTGAAGACCAACCGTGTGTGACCTGAAATTATTAGCTGTGTTCTGCTGCAGCGCTAATGAAAAATGCTGACTTTTTTTTTTTTTTGTTGCTTGATTCTCCTTAGAAACGCTATCACCGAGTATTTCATGAGAGTCTTGGAATTTGAAGTCCGGGCAAAGCACAAAAGGCTTTAATTAACATTAGAGAAGAGTGATGAATAATGATCTACTTCAGCAGACACCGAATTCAGCTTCCAGATTCATCTCATGGTGGCCATACACACTTTGATAAACGATCGATTTCCTTTTACGATCAATCACTTCCAATGGGATTGATCCATCTATAGTTGACAACACATTTGATTGATATGTAGGCAGGTGTGGCCTGCAGTTTAGCCACCAACCTAAAGGTGGCACTGTGCCGTTTCTTCCAACAGGAGACCATTGAGGAGTAAATGTCCTCTGCTATGGGCTTCGGGCAGCCAACTTGGGGAGGACGGCAATGCTATTGGATACTAAAATCCCACAAGATTGGGCGATGAATAATTTTTTTTTTTTAGCTTCATGGTGCGGTGCCCACAAAAAAGAGAACTGTAAAATCAGAGCACACAAAAAAAGTGCATGAGGGCACAGTAGTAGACCAACCTCTGAAGAGGAAGGGCCTTATTCCCTGCACCCTCCAAGGTGCAAGGCTCCTGGCAGGGGCAAAGCACTCAATGGTCCACCTAGGACGAAAACAGGTGGACACTGCTCCCTAGGGACCTGCCAAAACTGGTCCTCCAAGCACTTGGTAGGGGACCCCCAGTTGGGAAAAGGGAAAATACCAGACGGCCATAGATCCTCTCCTCGACATCAGGGCAGAGAGAGAAGGAGCAGCGTTAGGGAGAGGTACCTGTCGAGGAGGAAAAGAGTAGGTGTCACTTTACAGGAGGTCAGCTTCCTGGATCAGCCCCCCACTGGCAGCCAGATATCTGCAGGGACATTTGGGGATCGCATGTGTGCCCAAACAATATCATAGCCCCCTCCAAGGCAAGTTCTCCTCTGGGATTCTGTGGTCTATAAGTTCCTGATAGAGTAAAACATGCTTGTAATCCAAAGCACTTGTATATCAAAGCAAATTTCCCCATAAGAAACAATGGAAACTCAAATGAAGTCTTTCAGTTTATAGTCCATATAAAAAGATTTTAGCAATGTGATGGGTTGTGTAACCATAAAATGTCCATCCACAAATGGAAGCCTCCACAATGGGATTAGAAGCAAAATCCAGCAGGAGCCCCAGAGTATAAAAGAGAAGAGAGACGCCTCTAAGTGTAGCAATATGTTGCTAAATGTTGAACCTTCATTAAATGTAACCATATTGCTACATTTAGAGGCGCCTCTCTTCTCTTTTATACTCAGTTGTGACATGACGCTACTTGTATATCAAGACCAGGGGCGGACTGACCATTCGGGCACTCGGGCACTGCCCGAGGGCCCCATGCCACTAATCCCTATCAGGGTTGCCAGCCTCAATAAAACCAGGGACAGTATGTAAAAATCTGTGGTTTTTAACTACTTGCCTACCAGCCACGAACACCTCCTTACTGACCAAGCCATTTTTCAGCTTTCAGCGCTGTCGCATTTTGAATGACAAATGCGCGGTCATGCAACGCTGTACCCAAATAAAATTTTTATCATTTTTTCCCCACAGATAGAGCTTTATTTTGGTGGTATTTGATCACCTCTGCGGTTTTTATTTCTTGCGCTATAAACAAAAGAAGAGGGACAAGTTTGAAAAAAATATAATATTTTTTACTATTTATTATAATAAATATCCATTTTTTTTTTTTTTTTTTAAACAAATTTTTTCCTCAGTTTAGGCCAATACGTATTCTTCTACATATTTTTGGTAAAAAAAAATCGCAATAAGCGTATATTGATTGGTTTGCGCAAAAGTTATAGCGTCTACAAAATAGGGGATAGATTTATAGCATTTTTATTATTATTATTTTTTTTACTAGTAATGGCGGCGATTTGCGATTTTTATCGTGACTGCGACATTGCGGCGGACACTTCGGACACTTTTGACTCATTTTTAGGACCATTCACATTTATACAGCGATCCGTGCTATAAAAATGCATTGATTACTGTATAAATGTGACTGGCAGGGAAGGGGTTAACGCTAGGGGGCGCTGCAGGGGTTAATGTGTACCCTATCTTGGTGATTCTTACTGTGGGGGGAGGGGACTGACTGGGGGAGGAGACCGATCGGTGTCCCTATGTACAAGGGACACACCATCGGTCTCCTCTCCTCTGACAGGACGTGGATCTGTGTGTTTACACACACCGATCCACGTCCTGCTCGATTACCGGGCAATCGCGGGTGCCTGGCGGTCATCGCGACCGCCGGGCACGCGCACCGAGGCCCCAGGTACGCGGCGGGCGCGCGCGCCCCCCAGTGGCCAAATTGTAGACGACGTCATATGACGGTGTCCCGCCACAGTAGCTGAACCGTCCCGCCGTCATTTGACAGTGGGCGGTCAGCAAGTGGTTAAAAAATCCCAAGATTATAGCTGCCCCGCCTCTCCAGTACCTTTTTAGTGTGTGTATGTGTATTCTGTGTGTGTATATTGTGTGTCTGTGTGTGTATACTGTATGTGTGTGTGTGTATACTGTATGTGTGTGTATACTGTGTGGCCCCATAATCTCCTATTGCCCGGGGGCCCCATAGACTTCTCCTATTGCCCGGGGGCCCCATAATCTCCTATTGCCCGGGGGCCCCATGAGTTGTCAGTCCGCCCCTGATCAAGACATCGCTTGTGTAGAAAAGTCCCAGGCCTCTGTCGGTCTAATGAGAACCTCCAAGGCCAGAGATAGCTGACATCCTTCTGTGTATAGTGGGTTGTGAGGCATGGTGGGTGCAAGGTGATTAAAGTCGTTGGGCACCAGACACTTCTTGAATGCAAAAGAGAGCTTATTTCTCTTGACAAACTTTTGCCATCTCCCGCGGGGGTGGGGGGGGTTGGATGATGTTGATTTGCCCCCCAAAATATTGATCACCAGCCGTCACTGGTCCTGAGCCTCTCTATTACTGTCCTTAGCTCCTTCTTAACTGTCCTGAGCCCCCTCTATTACTGTCCTTAGTGCCCCCTTAACTGTCCTGAGCCCCCCATTACAGTTCTCAGTGACCCCATTGCCCCCTCTTCCTGTCTTACCTTACACAGACAGGGAGGAGGACACTAGGCAATGCTGGTTTGGCGAGAGGGCGGGGTCTTCGAGCTGGTGATTGGCTGCTAGGACCACCTTGCGTTCTAGCAACCAATCACCTGCTTGCAAACTTGGGCAGCCCCTGCCTTCCATCCAGAGCTGTCCCGCTCCCCCCCCCCCGCTGACGGCTCTGTGATAATGAGAATGACAGCGGCGTGGGGGACACCTCTGGGCAGAACACCTCCTAAATGGCGACACTACGGTGGTCTGGATTGGACATTGACTCGGTCTGGATGTGGACCGAGGTCCACCATTTAGTGATGCCTGCCCTACACCAGAGAGGTAGTAAAGCCACATTTAAGCTAAGGAGCTTGAAACATCTTTATGCAAGGTGATAATAATTAGACATGTGCACAACAAAAAAAATTTGTTTATTTTCGTTTTTTTCGTTTCCGTTGATTCGTAACGATTCGTAAATTTGTAAGTCGTCGGTGTTCGAATTCGTAACGATTCGTATTTTCGTAAGAGTTATTTTTTCGTTGATTCGTTTTTCCGTTAGTTTAATTTTCGTTTATTCGTTTATTCGAAATTCGGACGCATTCGTATTTATTCGTACATTCGTAACATTCGGAGATTCGTAATCGGAGCATAATTTATAATTTTATGTAACGTGTATGCTATTATTACATTTTAAGAGACACGGAAAATTACGAATCGAAAAAAAAAGTTACGAATTTACGAATTTTTTCGTTCAATCTATTCGAAGCACCTTAAGCAGCGCCATTGTAAGAGACACGGAAAATTACGAATCGAAAAAAAAAAATAAAAGTTCGTACATTCGTTGTTTCTAATTTGTTTTTTTCGGATTTTCGTTATTTTCGGATTCGTTCGATTCGAATGATTTGTTATTCGTTAAAATTTTTAGCGAATCGTTCGTTCATTCGTACGATAACGAATGAACAAAAATAACGAAAAAAAAAAAAAAAAAACGAAAAAAAAACGAAACTAATTGCACATGTATAATAATCGCTTTTTAAAATATGGCTATATCTATGCTATACACCAGAGGTTCTGGATGCACTGAAAGCTAAAAACGATTAATATAACTCTGTCACTTACCCATAAGCAGAGACTGAGCTCCTTGTTTTTGGTTTCATTGCAGAAAAAGAAGATATATGTAAATATCTTCTGTTTTATGAAAAAAAATGCATTTCTCCCACCAGCGGTAATAGAGTCAATACACAATTACACATGCAAATTAGTATACATACTCTTCAGACTTGTCAGAATGTTACAGGATTCAAACACCAGTTTTATTCATTTTAGATTTTAATATTTCAGATCAGCAGAACAATGCAGAAATGTAAAGATATTACAAACAAGACATATACTGTAATGGAATTCTGCAATACAGTTTCGGAAATAAAAGGGAATAAAAATGTGGAAACCTTGTACAGCACCATGAGAATGGTCCATGGACCTGAGGCATGGGCGTAGCATAAGGGGTTGCAGGGGTCACAATTGCAACCCCGCCCCTAGCTCCAGGGGGCCCCTGAAGCCTCCCTGTCATATTATCATATCCTCCACAAAATCCAGCTCCAATCTGCCCTAGGGCCCCACATACACGCTCCAGTACTTCTACTTTGTCCACACCCCTCTGTTCTCATTGGCTGGGGAGAAGCTGTGAGCCATTTCCTGAATGGAGAGGAGTATGAGGTGAAAACAGCCCAGAATGGGGAAGTGTCTGTGCTGTGTGCTGGCAACATGGAATGGTAACCGAGCTCAGCGAGGCAAGAGTGCCGTCCTGTACCCACGATGGGACCAATGTCACTGGTGGGGTATGACACTGCTCAGTGTCTCCTAGTCACCAGCTGGAATTCTCTGTACCCCCCACCCAGGGATGTCTACTTACCCCACTTACCTGACAACTGGGGAAAAGACACACACCTCCGGGAGGTGACCTTCCCACAACACCTGCCAATACTGACACAGAAACCTTCAGAAATTGCTAAAACAAATCCCTTAACACCTCTTCTGGGGGGGCCTGAAGGGCTTTAGGCTCCAGATTTTGTGTCACATGGCTTTGCCCTCCCAGATCTAAGTTGCCCCCCCCCCCCCCAAAGCCCCCTCACCACCCCCTCCACCCTACATGCTATGCCCGGCTGCTGAGATCCTTTCCCATTACAGCACTCTATACTGTTCCTCCTCCTCAGTGCTGAAATCACATTCCTTTACAACACAGCCAGTCAGCCAAGATCTGCACAGGGTGTATCCGCCTACTGCAACTACACTGCCGTTCTGACCAGAGAATTTCACAGGTCAGAACAGCAACATAAAAGTCAGATACACCCTGTAAAAGAGCTGATAGACTGCGTGTAAAGGAATGTGATTTCAGCCTTGTGTAGTGTGTGTGTGGGGGGGGGGGGGGAGCTGTATACAGTGCTGGGATGGGAAAGGAGCTCTGCCTAATGACCTGCCAGGGGTCCCTGTCCTCTGATTCTCCAGCGGTGATCCCTGTCCTCTGATTCTCCAGCGGTGATCCCTGTCCTCTGATTCTCCAGCGGTGATCCCTGTCCTCTGATTCACCAGCGGTGATCCCTGTCCTCTGATTCTCCAGCGGTCATCCCTGTCCTCTGATTCTCCAGCGGTAATTCCTGTCCTCTGATTCTCCAGCGGTGATCCCTGTCCTCTGATTCTCCAGCAGTGATCCCTGTCCTCTGATTCTCCAGCGGTGATCCCTGTCCTCTGATTCTCCAGCGGTGATCCCTGTCCTCTGATTCTCCAGCTGTGTTCCCTGTCCTCTGATTCTCCAGAGGTGATCCCTGTCCTCTGATTCTCCAGCGTTCATCCCTGTCCTCTGATTCTCCAGCGGTGATCCCTGTCCTCTGATTCACCAGCGGTGATCCCTGTCCTCTGATTCTCCAGCGGTGATCCCGGTCCTTTGATTCTTCAGCGGTGATCCCTGTCCTCTGATTCTCCAGCGGTGATCTCTGTCCTCTGATTCTCCAGCGGTGATCCCTGTCCTCTGATTCTCCAGCGGTGATCCCTGTCCTCTGATTCTCCAGCGGTGATCCCTGTCCTCTGATTCTCCAGCGGTGATCCCTGTCCTCGGATTCTCCAGCGGTGATCCTTGGCCTCTAATTCTCCAGCGGTGATCCCTGTCCTCTGATTCTCCAGCGGTCATCCCTGTCCTCTGATTCTCCAGCGGTGATCCCTGTCCTCTGATTCTCCAGCGGTGATCCCTGTCCTCTGATTCACCAGCGGTGATCCCTGTCCTCTGATTCTCCAGCGGTCATCCCTGTCCTCTGATTCTCCAGCGGTAATTCCTGTCCTCTGATTCTCCAGCGGTGATCCCTGTCCTCTGATTCTCCAGCAGTGATCCCTGTCCTCTGATTCTCCAGCGGTCATCCCTGTCCTCTGATTCTCCAGCGGTGATCCCTGTCCTCTGATTCTCCAGCGGTGATCCCTGTCCTCTGATTCACCAGCGGTGATCCCTGTCCTCTGATTCTCCAGCGGTCATCCCTGTCCTCTGATTCTCCAGCGGTAATTCCTGTCCTCTGATTCTCCAGCGGTGATCCCTGTCCTCTGATTCTCCAGCAGTGATCCCTGTCCTCTGATTCTCCAGCGGTGATCCCTGTCCTCTGATTCTCCAGCGGTAATCCCTGTTCTCTGATTCTCCAGCGGTGATCCCTGTCCTCTGATTCTCCAGCGGTAATCCCTGTCCTCTGATTCTCCAGCGGTGATCCCTGTCCTCTGATTCTCCAGCGGTGATCCCTGTCCTCTGATTCTCCAGCGGTGATCCTTGGCCTCTGATTCTCCAGCGGTGATCCCTGTCCTCTGATTCTCCAGCGGTGATCCCTGTCCTCTGATTCTCCAGCGGTAATCCCTGTTCTCTGATTCTCCAGCGGTGATCCCTGTCCTCTGATTCTCCAGCGGTGATCCCTGTCCTCTGATTCTCCAGCGGTGATCCCTGTCCTCGGATTCTCCAGCGGTGATCCTTGGCCTCTAATTCTCCAGCGGTGATCCCTGTCCTCTGATTCTCCAGCGGTGATCCCTGTCCTCTGATTCTCCAGCGGTAATCCCTGTCCTCTGATTCTCCAGCGGTGATCCCTGTCCTCTGATTCTCCAGCGGTAATCCCTGTCCTCTGATTCTCCAGCGGTGATCCCTGTCCTCTGATTCTCCAGCGGTGATCCCTGTCCTCTGATTCTCCAGCGGTGATCCTTGGCCTCTGATTCTCCAGCGGTGATCCCTGTCCTCTGATTCTCCAGCGGTGATCCCTGTCCTCTGATTCTCCAGCGGTAATCCCTGTTCTCTGATTCTCCAGCGGTGATCTCTGTCCTCTGATTCTCCAGCGGTGATCTCTGTCCTCTGATTCTCCAGCGGTGATCTCTGTCCTCTGATGTAAAGAGGAACTCTGGGAACTCAAAACTCTTAAGCCACTTTGAGTATCTTGGCGTGTGGTGGTATTTGCACGCACGTTGGAAGTAGTGGAGGGGGGGGGGCAGGTCAACTTTTACATCGGGGCCCACAAGCTTCAAGCTACACCTCTGACCTGAGGGAACAGAGATACAAGGGATATACACCCTGACGTTGGACTCCAGAGATATGTGGTTTTGGTGAAGAATTACATTCTAGTTGGAAGGAATCTAATCTCCATGCGGATCTCACAGGGATAAGGAAATGTCTCACTGCACATGCACTATATTACCAATTTGGGATGCCGGCCTTTACACGCACATGAACTTTAATGGCATCCCAGTCTTATGCCGCGTACACACCATCGGAATTCTCGTCGGAAAAAACTCTGACGGTTTTTTCAACAGAATTCCGCTCAAACTGTGTTGCCTACACACGATCACACCAAATTCCAACGGTCTGTAACACAGCGGCATAAAACACGTTCGACGGCACTATAAAAGGGAAGTTTAATGCTTCTGAGCATGCGTCGAATTGTTTCCGCGCATGCGTCCGAATTTTGCGCGTCGGAATTGCATACACACGATCGGAAAATCCGATAGAAAGGTTTTCCGTCGGAAAAATTGAGAACAGGTTCTCAATCCAAAGTCCGTCGGAAATTCCGACAGAAAAAGACCGTTGACCATACACACGGTCGGAAAATCCGATGAAAAGCTCCCATCGGACTGTTTCCATCGGAAATTCCGATCGTGTGTACGCCGCATAAGTCTGTAGGGTTTAGTATTGAGTTGGCCCTCCCTTTGCAGCTGTAACAGCTTCAACTCTTCTGGGAAGGCACGAGAAGACCTGGCTCACAGTCTCCACTCTAATTCATCCCAAAGGTGTTCTACCGGGTTGAGGTCAGGACTATGTGCAGGCCCATTTATGTTTCTCCATCCCAAATTCACTCACCCATGTCTTTATGGACCTTGCTTTGTGCACTGGTCCAAATTATTTGTTGGAGGGGGGATAATGGCGTGGGGTTGTTTTTCAGGGGTTGGGCTTGGGCTCTTATGCCGCGTACACACGGTCGGAATTCTCATCAGAAAAGCTCTGATGGTTTTCCCATCAGAATTCCAACGGAATTTCGTTCAAACTGTCTTGCCTACACACGGTCACACCAAATTCCGACGGTCAAAAACACTGCGACATGCAACACGTTCGACTGCACTATAAAAGAGAAGTTTAATGCTTCCGAGCATGCATCAAATTGTTTCCGAGCATGCGTCGGAATATTGCGTGTCAGAATTGCCTACACACGATCGAAAAATCCGATAGACAGGTTTTCCGTCGGAAAAATTAAGAACAGGCTCTCAATCTAAAGTCAGTCGGAAATGCCAACAGAAAAAGACCGATGGGCATACACACGGTCGGAAAATCCGATGGAGAGCTCCCGTCAGACTGTTTCCATCTGAAATTCTGGCCCTGTGTACACTGCATTAGTTCCAGTGATGGGAACTCTTAAGGCTTCAGCACACCAAGACATTTTGGACAATTTCATGCTCCCAACTTTGTGGGAACAGTTTGGGGATGGCCCCTTCCTGGTCCAACATGACTGCCCACCAGTGCACAAAGCAAGGTCCATAAAGACATGGATGAGCGAGTTTTGGGGTGGAGGAACTTGACTGTCCTGACCTCAACCTGATAGAACACCTGAATTAGATCGGAGACTGCGAGCCAGGCCTTCTCTTCTAACATCAGTGCCTGACCTCACAAATGCGCTTTAGGAAGAATGGTCAAACATTCCCATAGACACCCTCCTAAACCTTGTGGACGGCCTTCCCAGAAGAGTTGAAGCTGTTATAGCTGCAAAGGGTGGTGCCAACTCAATATTGAACCACATGGACTAAAACTGGGATGCCATTAAAGTTCATGTGCGTGTAAAGGCAGGCGTTCCAATAATTTTGGCAATATAGTGTATGTTTTTTCTGCCTATCTAAGGCCAAATTGAAAGAATAAGTGTCCCTATGTGTTGACACTTGTTGAATTTAGGAGCCATAAAATGATGGTTTGCAAAAAACATCATTTGTTGAGTGTATAGGAAGATAGTGTGCGCAGGGACGGACTGACAACTCATGGGGCCCCCGGGCAATAGGATATTATGGGGCCCCCGGGCATTGGGAGATTATGGGGCCCCCGGGCATTGGGAGATTATGGGGCCCCCAGGCAATAGGAGATTACGGGGCCCACAGGCAATAGATTATGGGGCCACACAGTATACACACACACACACACACACATTATACACACACATACACACAACATACACACACACAGTATACACATACACACATACATTATACATACACACAATATACACACACACAGTATACACACACAGAATAGACATACACAAACTGAAAAAGTACTGGAGAAGCGGGGCAGCTATAATCTTGGGATTTTTTTTAAAAACACGTATTTTTACATACTGTCCCTGGTTTTATTGAGGCTGGCAACCCTGATGGGGCCCCTTAGTGGCATGGGGCCCTCGGACAGTGCCCGAGTGCCCAAATGGTCAGTCCGCCCCTGAGTGTGCGTTCACATTTATGAACATACGCAAGCGGTTAAAGACAAGTAGTGGTTAAAGACAAATTGCCATCTGCATGCCCAATAATGACACTACTAATCCTTATCTGTACTAATACAGGACCTCTTTTGGGGTGGGCACAAGAATGCTGAAACTTCAGAAGGTTTATGTTGTGCCTACTGTGTGAGACATCTCAAGATAAGGATGTTACAATCTGTACACCGTAGACGTCATCTCCAGATAAGGGCTGTTTGAAAAACGAGATAACTGTCTGTGAAGAATTCCTGCAAAGAATCATTACTAATTTGTTAATGTAGTCTCAATCAGCCATGATGATGCTGCTATATTTAGGTGACCTAGAATTGTAGCAATGGGAAGTTAGTTTATTATGTTATGGCCTAATTGTAGTATAGCAGGCGAGTTTGGTATGTCGATTATTCATGTATTCAATATGTGCAGTAATGCCCTGTGAAGGATCTGCTATCAGGGCCGGGACAAGGTGTGGGCAAGGGGTACGGCTGCCCTGGGCACTGTGGTATCATGTGAGGTGGGGGGGGCACCCCAAAATATTGGGGGGAGGGGATTTGTGTTGGAACAGGGAATTTGGGGGGCGATGGGGGGTAAGTAATATTTTTAGGAGGAGACATTTTTGGGGGGAGTCCTAATGCCCCGTACACACGGTCGGATTCTCCGACGGAAAATGTCCTATCGGACCATGTTGTCGGAAATTCCGACCGTGTGTAGGTTCCATCGGACTTTTTCCGTCGGAATTTCTGACGGAAAAAGTTTGAGATCCTGCTCTCAAATTTTCCGACAACAAAGTCCTATCAGACTTTTTCCAATCGTGTGTAGCGAATTCCGACGGACAAAGTGCCACGCATGCTCAGATCACATTACAAGACCAAAGCTATTGGCTACTAGCCTCTACGTAGTCCCGTCGTACGCAACGAACGTCACCACGTTCAGAATGATCGGATTTTCTGACAACTTTGTCCGACCTTGTGTATGCAACACCAGTGTTGGACAAAATCCGTCGGAAAAAATCAGACGGATTTTGTGGTCGTTTTTTTCCGACCGTGTGTACGGGGCATAAGAGTGATTATTTAGGTGGATTTGTGTTGGGAGGGGGGATGTGGGAAGACATTTTGTGCTAGGAGGGGTGGTCCTGGGCAATTTGTGCTGGGAGGGGGAAATTTTAAATGGGGGGAGAAAATGTGTACTAGCAGAGGATACTTCAGGGGTAGAAGATTTGTGCTAGGAGGGGTGATTTTTTTTGGGGGGGGGGGGGGTTTATTTGCTCTGGGAGGGAAGGGGGGCAAAGATTTGGCTGAGAGGGGGGATATTAGCAGGGGCAGATTTGTACTTGGAGGAGGGGGAATTTTTGCTTAGGGGTAAGCATGCAGATTAGTGCTCAATGTTTTTGTGGCGGGGGGGGGGGGGGGGGGGGGGTTGCTGACACAAAAAAAAGTATTAATTCCCCTTGAAATTTTCCACAAGGTCATTTAGAGCCCAGGACGAACATTGCAAACTGCACCAACCCCCATCCCAAGATGTATGAGCATTACTGTAATGCTCATACATCTTGGGAAGGGGTGGTTGCAGTTTGCAATGTTCACCCTGGGCTCTAGATGACCTTGCCCCAGCACTGCTGGCTTGCTATATGATACATCATATTGTAGGTGCCTCCAGCTGTATTATAGTAAACATGTTTTCATTCTACTTAGACTGACTGGATAAGATGAGTAGGCATCAAGCTTTTCTGATGTCCGCCCCAACTCTTGCACTGTGATCCGGATGCCTTCCAACTAATTACAGATTAATAGAAATTTTCTATAACAAAAATAAAATAAATGTAGCACCCTCTAGTGTGTGCTACTAGAAGTGAGAGTAGTCAAACTATAGCCTGGCCGGTGGCGTCGCTAGGGAGTGGCTTTTGTGGCTATAGCCCGAATCTGAGGCCCATAGCCAGAATCTCTGCAAGGGTCCCCAAGGGGAGGGGAGGCTTTCTGGGGACCCTGATGTAAGTGGGGGGCTCTCTGGGACCCTGATTTAAGGGGGAGGCTCTCTGGGGACCCTGATTTAAGGGGAACTCGCTGGGAACCCTGATGTAAGTGGGGGCTCTCTGGGGATATATACACACACACGTATATTACTGTATATACATGTGTATGCCCGCCCAAGCTTATGACTTTCTTTACTACAATGCTATGGGCTCTAGCCCCAGATCTTTTGTAGACCTAGCAACACCCCTGAGCTTGGCCCAGGGTTAAACTGGAGTCACTGAATCTGCATCAGGGTTACTAAAGGCCAGGGCTGGATGACTCATCCTGGCAGTTCCCTGGTGCCTCCCACTGTTTCTAGAATGTTGGAGAATGTTCTAGAATATAGTGGGCAGAAGCTAGGAGGGGTTGCCTTGAGTATTTATGGGCCTTTAACCAATCTCCAGATTGATGGCCTGGCAGGGAACTAAAGAACCCTTAAATAGACATGAGCCACTCCAGCAGGAGTTCCAGGGGGAAGATGGAGAAGCAGTGCTGAGGAGAGTCTGTCAGTGGCCCTTAAGGGACCCCAGCCAGGGAGGGGTTTTACCCCAGGTTGGAGCTCGGGAGGCTGGCCTGGAAGGATCCCACCACAGGAGGCAGTTGAAGGGACACTAACCGGAAAGGCAGAAGGAGAGAGCAAGTGGAGACAGTGAGTAGATCAGCACTGTGCAGGGACAGACAAGGGGAGACACTGCCAGCTGTAGCAGTGCTCTCTTGAAGACAGCGGTGTGCCAAGTCTTCATCCAACCTTGCCCTGGGGAGTCTCTATGTGTGTGTGTCAGTCAGGGGGACTGGGAAAATAAAGGAGACAGGTGTGTCTGGTGACAGCCAAGTGGGCTAGCATTTCTGTAAGCAGTAGAGCTGGGATCAGTGTCTACGGGGAAAGCAGAAGGTTGCGTGAAATGCTGTTCACTCCACATGTGCTACTTCTCCTTGTCAAAATATTTTATTATGTGTTCAAAGGTAAATTATACTTGTAAAGTGTACAATATAATCTGTTATCAATCAAATTAATGAAGCTCAGTTATATAAATGCAAAGAATAGTATAGATTGCTATTATATATTATTAAATACAAGTAATAGAGTTATAAGCAACTGTTGATCTGTATTTGAATAAAATATCTTAATTTATACAATTACGATCTGAACTGAAACAATTATAATTGTAATAAACTCTATATGAGCATAGGTAGCATGTGTGGGAGCTTTAACCACTTGCCGCCCGCCCATTGTAAATAGACGTCGGCAAAGTGACGGAGACTCTTTACCACGTGATCAGCCGCGTCCAATCACGGCTGATCACAGTGTAAATAGGAAGAGCCGGTAATCGGCTTTTCCTCACTCGCGTCTGTCAGACGCGAGTAGAGGAGAGCCGATCGGCTGCTCCTCTGACAGGGGATGTCTGTGCTGAATGATTATCAGCACAGCCCCCCCTAGGATGCCCACACAGGACCACCAGGGATGAAACCAGACCACCAGGGATGCGCAGCACAAGGTATGCCACCCTAGACCACCAGGGATGACACACAGTGCCCACAATGGATGCCAATCAGTGCCCACAATGAATGCCAATCAGTGCCCACAATGGACATCACTGATTGGCATGCATTATTGTTTGGCACTGATTGGCATCCACCAATACAAAACAATTCTGCCTATCAGTGCCTATCCATGCCACCTATCAGTGCCTATCCGTGCCACCTATCAGTGCCCATCCGTGCCACCTATCAGTGCCCATCCATGCCCATCTGTGCCGCCTATCCATGCCCATCCATGCCGCCTATCCATGTCAATCCGTGCCAGCTATCAGTGCCAATTTGTGCCACCTATCAGTGCCCATCCATGTCGCCCATCTGTGTCGCCCATCAGTGACGCCCATCAGTGCCACATATCAGTGCCCATCAATGCCACCTCAGTGCCACCTCATCTGTGCCCATCAGTGCCGCCTTATCAGTGCCCATCAGTGCAGCCCCATCAGTGCCCATCAGTGAAGGAGAAAACTTACTTATTTACAAAGTTTTGAAACTGAAACAAAAAAAACATATTTTTTTTCAAAATTTTCGGTCTTTTTTTATTTGTTTAGCGAAAAATAAAAACCGCAGAGGTGATCAAATACCACAAAAATAAAGCTCTATTTTTGTGGGGACAAAATGATAAAAATTCATTTGGGTACAGTGTAGCATGACCGTGCAATTGTCATTCAAAGTGTGAGAGCGCTAAAAGCTCAAAATCGGTCTGGGCAGGAAGGTTTTTAAGTGCCCGGTATTGAAGTGGTTAAAAGTCAAAAAGTAAAAATGGATAAAAATAAATATAAGAAGGGAAGAAGGGTAGAAGGAAAGAGAAGGATGTATAGAGAAAGGGTAGTGAGGTCCGCAGAGTTCAGTCGGGAGCCACCACAACGTCCTTGAACACCATATTTGAAACTAATCAAATTTACTACCATGGTAATAGTACTCTGTTATCAAATGTCGATGGCATCACATTTTCTATCCAAGGTTGCCATATTTTTTCATATTTAGGCCCCATGCACACGAGACGCAGATGCAAACTCTGCTGAACGCATGTTTTAAAAAGCAGAAACCTGCGTTTAAAAACGCGCGTTTTGCTGTGTTTTCATGCCGTGTTTAGACGCGTTTAGCCGCGTTTGCGTCTATAAGCATTTGTAAAGATAACATCATATAGACCCTCCCCAAGCTCAGAAAGCATGTATTATTAACTATTTCTGCCATTGTGTGAGCAGCAGCAGCAGAGAGAGCAGTTGTACACTTGCATTTGCCTCTCTTTCTGTGTTTTTTTTGGGAAATGGATCCCATATTGAATATATGTCAGGAAATGCTCCTGATGTCGCTCTTGATGAGGCAGCAACATCGTCGCAAATTTGCATGAGAGGTCCAGAATCAGAGCTTGGCAATATTGGACCCACCTGTTGATGGCACAGCGAATGTCCGTTGGATATTTCACAAACATGTATGCATTTCACAAACATGTATGCATTAGTGAGTATATATGCTCTATGAACTATCTAAACTAATTACGACATTTTAAACAAATTTTTCTAGTATTTTTTATGGTTTACCATCATATTTCTGAGTTTTCTGGTCCAAAAAATTGGGTTTCTTTAAAAAGGCTTATAAACGCAAACGCGGCTAAACGCAGGTGCCTGCGTTTAGCCGCGTTTAGCTGTGTTTTGCGTCTGAAACGCGGAAAAGCAAAGGACTGCAAGGGACTGCAAGTTCCTAGCCTGTTGCTGAACTAACTAACGACTGTTAGTTCCTCCAGGAGTGAATCAGCGAGAACTTTACAAGGGAACCATGTTTGTGCAGGTGGAGGGAAGAAGAGGAATCTGGAAATAGGGAGGAAGTTGTCCCTGGTTTTGATTGTTTGACATTTTCAAGTTGGGCATCCCATAATCCCTACCCCATCCAAGTCATCCCCTAATAAAACAACAAAAACAAGCCAAAAGGCTGATCACTGTGTCTGGATGCAAGAAAGGAAATGCTTGCCTGGCTGTGCAGCAGTGGGGAACCCTGACATCAGCAACTCCTATGGGGGTAGTGCTACATAAAATATAATGAAAGCCCATCAAGGTGCCGATCCTGATGATGTCATTGTCATGAAACGTGTTGGGCGGGGCTTTGCTGGCGTCACTTCCGCTGACCACTTCCGCTCTTTGGAACGCAGATGACTGTTACTAGCCAGAGACACCGTTGCATGTGATCGTTGCTTGTGTAATGTGAGCATTTGTAGAATGTGAGTCGTTTTTTATGTTTTTAAATTACTTTTAAATAAACAGGATCAGGGCTCAAGTCCTGCGGGAACGCATGGGAACGGAGTTCCTGTACTTTTTCCACAACAGGAACTCAGTTCCCGTTAGCAGCCGTGTCCTGCAAGACTTTGAAGTATGCGAGCTGTGTGGCAGTTGCTACACCAGCAGCTGCCGACACAGCTCGCAATAGTAAGTGCCGCACACCTGACCATTCAGGCATTGCCAGTAGGGGGGGCCCATGACAGCTTCCGCTTTGATCTACCTGTCAATCACAGCTAGCTGACAGGTAGATCAGGTCCCTGCTGCTAAGAGATTGTATTTAGTCAGCCCTCACGTGATGCGCTCCTCCCAGCCGGCCCCTCCTGATTCCTCCCCCCCAGTCTCCTGCATACTTGCTCTGTGTGTCCCGCTGAATCCCCCCTCCTCTATCTTGATGAGAGAACCCAGAGGAGGAGCCCAGCTATTCTGCTCACAGGACATGCAGGGAGAGAGGTGAGCTGAGGGAGGAACATCAGTTTGGGGTGGTAAGCTGAGCACAATACCTGGCAAAGTTTAATGCCAGGAAGGAAGTTTATGTGGAAATATGTGAAGGGTTGGAATAGCAGCGAGTGTGTGTTGCAGCCCTGCAGAGTTTGCAGCCCCCCCAAGCTAACATACATCTCCTAAGCAGGAACACATCACTATCTCCCCAATCATTCTGTCCAGATAATGTGCAGTTCATTTATGACCTTTCCGTTTAACCCTGTGTTATCCAAACTCTGTTCAATGAAAAGTGTAAACTCACCACATAAACACTCTATATACAAAATAAAGATCAGAACATGATGTTCACATTCGCATGGAAGCACAATAGAATGAATGCTGATTATTCAGAGAATTACCGTATTTCTGTTTATTGAGGATTGTTTTTTTTTTATGTACTAACAGTTAAGCTTCATACACACAATACGAAAATTGGATGAAAATACCACTTTTGAAGAGTTCGTGCATATGAGCGTATATATTTTTTTTTTTTGGTGGGCGAGTGGATCTTGGGTGGGAGTTCCCACACTTTTTTCCCCAGGACTTGACCCCTGAACAGGATTATGCTATGGAGGATTGCTTGTTTTTTTTTTTTTTTTTTCTCCACATACATACATGGCATGATGGAGCAATAGAGAGAAGGATCCATCCATTCATTCCAAAAGAGGATAGTGGGGACAGCACAAGAAAGACCTTTGGTTTTGCATATAAAGCGCAGGGATCATCATGTTTTGTTGAGTGTGGAAACAAAGGAGGGGAGCACGGTTTTCACAAAGATCACTCAATATTGTGAAGTTTGGAGCACTGAGCACCTTTTAATACTCTAAGGACTTTATAATGTTAGTGTTGTAATTGACAAGCACAGAGCACTTTTTGTATTTATGGACTTTATCATTTAGAATTTATTGATACGCACAAAGCATTTTTTGCATTTTATAGATTTTGACATATGAGTTTAATAGGTTGTCTCTTCATTATGAATTGATTAGTACCATATACAGTGGAACTTTGGATTACGAGCATAATCAGTTTCAGGAGAATGCTTGTAATTCAAAGCACTCGCATATCAAAGCGAGTTTCCCCATAGAAGTCAATGAAAACAAAGATAATTTGTTCCGCATTGACTTCTATTACATGAAATACCGCATGTGTCCAGAGGTGGGGGGCGCCAGAGAGCCTCGGAAATACTCTGGGACAGCTCGGCTGAACTCTGGAAGCCTCAGAAAGGCTCCGAAACACTCGGTGTTTCTGAGTATTTCCGAATAATTTCGAGTATTTCCGAATGGCTCCGAACCGGTCCGCGTTACTCGTTAACCAAGGTTCCACTGTATACACATTTAAGTTTAAAGAGTAGCGCCGCATTTACGAGATTTTCTACAACAGTTGGGCTAGGCAGCCAGGTGGGTATATCTCCAGACCTAAGCGACCTGTCAAAGGCTGCCAGCATAAATATCAGGTAAGTAGGCACTAAGCTTTTCTAAAATCTTCTCACATTTGCACTGTGATCAGGATTCCTTCCTACTTTGACAGGTCAATTCAGTTTGCTGCAGGCTGGCTGGTAAGTGAGCTGGGAATTTATTTATTTATTTTTTTTTTTTACATGTTTAGCCCTATTTTATGTGCTCCTTACTGCAAAGGCCAGTTATAGGTTGGGGTGGTTGCCATTTGTTTGAACTGTTAGTGATTTAGTGATGGGGAGGCACTGGATACCTTCACTGCCATTGTGCTATTGCTGGGTGTCCAGTGCGTCCATATAACTTTAAGGAGGGGTGGGCTCCCTCCAGGCATTCCTGCCCTTAATCTATCCATTATTATATTTATGCTCCAACTCAACTCTCCTTTTATGCATTAAGATAAAAAGCCTTCTGTGTCCAGCAGCCCCCCTAATACTTACCAGAGCCCCATCTCTGTCTAGATGGTGCAATATCTCATTAAATGAAAAGGATATCCTGGAGACACCACAGGATACTGTAGTACACTTGGGTGGCCATGATGTGGCCGCTGCAGCTTACGCATGTATTTGCAAATGTTTGTAAACTAAACTGTGATCAGGATACCTTCCCACATTGACAGGGTTAATTTGGTTTGTTGCAGGCTGACTAGTAAGTGAGCTGGGATTTTTTGTTAGTTGTTTTTGCACATTAGTCACCCTTCCATGTGCTCCTTGCTGCAAAGACCAGTTATAGGTCGAGTAGTCGCCATTTGTTTGTATTGCCTTCCTACTTAAACTGAATTATAGGTATTTTCTACACAAGTTTGGCGAGCCAGCCAGGAGGGTATACTGTATCTCTGGACCCCAGTGACCTGGGACAGGCTACCAGTGTTTGAAAGTACCAATATAAGGTAAGCAGACTCCAAGCTTTTCCAAAGTCAGCTCACTCTTGCACTGTGATCAGGATGCCTTCCTACTTATGCCCCGTACACACGATCGGTCTTTTCGGCGGGACTGTCCGGCGGACAATTTTAAGTCAAAACTTCAAACTAAGTCCGCCGGACTTTTGGAAACAAAAAGTCCGCCGGAGCCCCACACACGGTTGGATTGTCCGGCGGACTCTAGTCCGGCGGACAATCCCGCCGGAAAGTCCGATCGTGTGTACGCGGCATTAGACTGACCTACAGATCTATTCTTTAACCACTTGCCGACCGCGCACGACGTTATACGTCGGCAGAATGGCACGTACAGGCAGGAGGGCGTATATATAAGTCCCTCCTTAATGCCTGTCCGTGCCATCGGGAGCGGCGCGCTCCCGCGCCGGTCGGGACCCCCGTGAGTCAGGTCGCAGTCCCCGCGGACTCAATCGCCGCGGGGACCCCCGCGATCGTCTCACGGGAAGGCTGAACTGGGAGATGCCGAGATAAACAGCATCTCCCGTTCTGCCTAGCAACTAGTGATGCCGATCTCTGCTCCCTGTGATTGGAGCAGAGATCAGCATTCACTAGCTGACAGCCACGCCCCCCCACAGTAAGAAACACACCCCTAGGCATACTTAACCCTTACACTGCCCCCTTGTGGTTAACCCCTTCACTGCCAGTGTCATTTATACAGGAATCAATGCATTTAAATAGCATTGATTGCTGTATAAATGACAATGGTCCCAAAAATGTGTCAAAAATGTCCGATGTGTCCGCCATAATGTCACAGTCACAAAAAAAATCGCAGATCGCCGCCATTACTAATAAAAAAAAATTATTAATAAAAATGCTATAAAACTATCCCCTATCTTGTAAACGCTATAACTTCTGCGCAAACCAATCAATAATCGCTTATTGCGATTTTTTTTTTTACCAAAAATATGTAGAAGAATACGTATCGGCCTAAATGTTTTTTTATATATTTTTTGGGGATATTTATTATAGCAAAAAGTAAAAAATAATGTATTTTTTTCAAAATTGTCACTCTATTTTTGTTTATAGCGGAAAAAATTAAAAACGCAGGGGCGATCAAATACCACCAAAAGAAAGCTCTATTTGTGGGAAAAAAAGGACGTCAATTTTGTTTGGGAGCCACGTCGCACGACCGCGCAATTATCAGTTAAAGCGACGCAGTGCCGAATCGCAAAAAGTGGCCTGGTCCTTTGGCTGCAAATTGGTCCGGTCTGAAAGTGGTTAATATAAGCATAGTCTACCCTATGTGACTCTGGGCAGCCAATTCTGAGCAAGGTTTTTCAACCATGTGAATCCAATGTGATTCTGCAGAAATGCCAGGCTTGAAATAACCACAAAGCAGATGTCAGATGTCTTATAAAGCCATCAGAGACAAATTATACCTTCAGGTCCTTTGATGACAGCTCTCAAGAAAAGAAAAGTAAAAAGTTGTATTTGAAATCCTACTACATTTTACTGGGTATTAAAGAACCAAATGTATGTAAATGTATTGAAAAAGTGCATTTATCATTTTTAATTTTCTTCCTACTTAGACTTGCTAAGGTAACCAGACAACAAGCTTTTCTAAAGTCTACCCACACTTTGCACTGTGATCAGGATGCCTTCCTACTTAGACTGACTTATAGGTATTTTCTACAACAGTTTTGGCGAGCCAGCCAGGAGGGTATATTTCCAAACCCATGTGACCTGGGACAGGCTACCTGTGTTAGTAAGTACCATTATAAGGTAAGCAGACAGCAACCTTTTCCAAAGCTTGTCCACACTTGCACTGTGATCAGGATGCCTTCCTACTTAGACTGACTTATAGGTCTATTGTTTAACATAAGCATAGTCTATCCTGGGTGACTCTAGACAGCCAATTCTGAGTAAGCTTGTTCAACCATGTGAATTCAATGTAATTCTGCATAAATACCAGGCTTAATATAACCACAAAGCAGATGTCAGATGTTTTAAAGCCATCATACACAAATTATACCCTCTGGTCTCTTGATGACAGCTCTCAAGAAAAGAAAAGTAAAAAGTTACATTTTAAAACAGACTACAATCTTCTGGATATTTCTTGTATTTTATTGTATTATAACTGTATTGTCTCCCTTTTATATTGTAAAGCGCTGTGTAAACTGTTGGTGCTATATAAATCCTGTAATAATAATAATAATACTAATATTAAAGGAACAAATACTGTATATTGTAAAAGTGCACGTATTCTTTTTAATTTTCTTCCTACTTAAGCCTCATACACACGATCGGACCGTGTGGACCAACTTTCCCGTGGATTTTTGTCCAAAGGGCGTTGGCCCCAAGTTGGTATTGCATACACACGGTCGGACTTTTTAGGCAACCAACACGAACGTAGTGACGTTTCAACGTACTGACGACACTTCAAAAGAGGAGGTTCGAATACTCCAGCGCCACCTTTGGTCAACTTCTATATTGTTGTCTGATCTTTTGCATTGGTTCTGAGCATGCGTGTTTGTACTTTGGACAAAAGTCCGTTGGTTTTGTGTACACACGGTCGGACTTTGGTCTATCAGACTTTTGTTGGCAGAAAGTTGGTCCGTTCGCACAGCCAACAAAAGTCAGATGAAACCTGGAAAAAGTTGGTCCGATGGAGCGTACACGCGGTCGGATGTTGGTCCAAACCAGCTAATTTGCATGTTGGTTGTCAAAAAGTCAGATCGTGTGTACGGGCCTTTAGGCTGACTGGCAAAGGTAAGCAGACATCAAACTTTTCTAATGTCTACCCACACTTGCACTGTGATCAGGATGCCTTCCTACTTAGATTGACTTATAGGTATTTTCTACAACAGTTTGGCGAGCCAGCCAGGAGGGTATATCTCCAGACCCAAGCAACCTGGCATAGGCTGGCAGTATTTGACAGCAGAAATATAAGGTAAGCAGATACCAAGATTTTCTAAAGACTGCTCACACTTGCACTGTGATCAGGATGCCTTCCTACTTAGAAAGACTTATAGGAATTTTCTACCCCAGTTTGGCGAGCCAGCCAGGAGAATATATCTCCGAACCCCAGTTTGGCGAGCCAGCCAGGAGAATATATCTCCGAACCCCAGTGACCTGGGACAGGCTGCCAGTGTTTGAAAGTACCAATATAAGGTAAGCAGACACACAGCTTTTCTAAAGTCTGCCCATGCTTGCACTGTAATCAAGATGCCTTCCTACTTAGACTGACTTATAAGTATTTTCTACCACAGCTTGGCGAGCCAGCCAGGAGAGTATATATCCAGACCCAAATGACCTGGAACAAGCTGCCAGTGTTTCACACTGCCAATATAAGGCAAGCAGACACCAAGCTTTTCTAAAGTCTGTCCACAATTGCACTGTCATCAGGATGCTTTCCTACTTAGTCTGATTTGCAGGTCTATTCTTTAACATATGCATATTCTCTCCTATGTGAGTATAAGGTAATTCCATTACGGCAACTGGCGCATAGCATCGCTCATAAAAAGGAGCATAGGCACATTGCCGATATAAATGAGTGTGGAGGCATTGCTCGTAGGAATGTGCATGCTCGGACACATGTGCATGCATGCAGGAGAGTGCCCACAGGTTCTGGCCACAGACAGGCTTTTTAAGGAGTGCCCTTGCTCAATGTCAGTGCTGACTGGTCTTCAGCTTTCCCTGAGTGTATCCTGTATCTGACTTCTGTTGATGACCCGGATTGTTACTGACCCGATCCTGGATTCTGCTTGTACTTCAGTCCACCTGTTCCTGACCTCAGCTTTGTTCCTGACAATGCTTCTACCTATGCTTTGGTACCTCGTTGCCCGTCTGCTACTAACCTCGGCTACCTCTGTGACTTCGCTCCTGCTTCTGATTTGGCTTCATACTATTTCTGAGTGTCTGCTTCAGCTGTCCTTCATAACTGCTCCAGTCATCGCAGTGTGTTTCTGCCTAAAGCCTGCTGAGAGCTTTGACAAGCCATGCTTCCAGAACCTGCAGCACATGGGGAGATGCACATTTGGCCTTGCCTGGTCCAGTGTGCATCACCTCTGCTCCTGGGTTGATGTCCTACCTGACTTCTCAAGCCTGCATCTCCTGCTGCAAGTTCTGTTATCACCACCTGCTGGCACTCGTGTTACTTCTGTCCCTTGGCACCATCTTCTCCACATTCAGTGGGGCCCTGGGCCAAATATACAAGAGAGGCCAACCGTATCAATTCAATCTCCTACCAGGTACGTGGCAGTGAGTTTGGACAGCCAATTCCGAGCAAGCTTTTCCAACCATGTGAATCCAATATGATTCTACAGATATGCCGGGCTCGATATAACCACAAAGCAGAAGAAAGTTGCAGGCTTGGCAGTGAACACATATATATAGAGAGGGGAATTTAGTACAATATGCCACATCCTATATGTAAACGAAAAATGGGGGCTCCCCTAAGGGTTTGGACTTTTAAGGCATGCTAAATGTGTGACCCCAGACAGAACATGAGATAATATATATTAGAAAAATATTTATTACAAAATTATAAATAAAAGAGGAAAATTGTTTTGACAATGTTACAATAAAAAGCCTTTTGAAATATTTGAACAATACTGGATTTTAGAGAATACAATATATTACATAGATATATGTTGTAGGCGTTGACTCACACCTGACGCGTTTCGGAGGTTTATTTAGACAAATTTTCTCCTTCTTCAGAGGTAGGAGCACAACAATCCTAATATCTAGAAGATATTATGATAGAACAAATTGTCAAAAGGTAAACCTCAATAAATATAATAATATTCACAAAATGAAACAAAGGAATTTCTTGCATATAGATACATACATAGACAAAATGAATTCACATACCGTTTCCAAGAATGTTCCAATATGATTAAAAACAATGGCTGGGAGGAGGAGCTTCTTATTCTGGACTTTCTTAGATGGCGTAATTTAGTCGAAAATTTATATCCATATGTTGGATTTGGTGGCTCACCGGGATTTTAGTCGGTGTCTCCGGTGGTTGAAGTCCCTGGACTGTTTGTCCTGGTGTGATAGCGAAAAGGGGCGTCTGTGAGACACACTGAGGTCGGGTATGGTGGCCCTGATAGATCAAAACATTTTTAAGTATTCATACATAGAGGGTGAAGTAGATCTAAGATGTGGTAAAGAGTACCACTCAAAATGTATTATGTGTATTTTTCACAGACCTGTATTCTGTGTTTGTAGATAAATCTTCGTCGGGTTAAGCTGGTAATTTTAATATCATAAATGGTTCGATGGGTCTGAGAAGAGAATTAATCAAAGATGTCCAGGGTAAAAAAAAAAACATAGTCACCAAAGAGTAACCCCCCTGAAAAGAAAATTCCCACATATAGAGCTTTACAGTGTTAAAGTATGGCTGAGGCGTGTAACTATATTTTAGTTATATTTGTATTTATGTATAGAAAGAAGGGGAAACAGTGCTCATTGCATCTATGTTTTTGGTTGGAGTTGATTGGTTGCCTTATTTGTCAACATGTATCCCAATTTGCATTCCAAAGGCTTCCCATAGAGGGGAAGGAGGAAATTCTATTAAATGGCCGGGGGCCTGTAAGCCCCAATTTAGTAGCCAGTATAAAACATAGTAAAGAGTCCTCAGTAATTAGCTCACAATCCAGCACAAATTATAGTGCCAGATAAAACATATGTGTATCAGCAATAAGTACAGCCCAGCAACGAAGATTGATGGTATTCTATAATTGTTAAGATCTTATTTATAAATAATGAAGAAAGAAACTTTTATTTACCCAAGCTTTTGTTTTTAGATCCGCTCGTCTCCTCCTCAGACTGGCAACTGCAATCTGCTGAGTGAGACGGGCGGTCTATTTAACTCAAATTCCCCGCCTGGCAATCAGCTGTTATCAATACAGCTGATTGCAGTGTGGCACGGGAATGATTCAGCGCCTCCCTAACCCGGCCCCCCGAGCGCTGCGCGCGCATCCGGGTCCCGCGCACCAATCGGTGGTGCGCACTGTGACCCGGACACGCCCACAGCTCCCGCCGGCACGTCAAGCTTCAGCGGCGAGCAACGTGTGCTCGCCAGGTGAAGCAATATGGGGTCCCGGCGCCAAACATTAACGTCGGGAATCCCCAGTATGCCGCTCCGTCCATTAGAAAAAATGGGCGGGCGGCTGGGCGTGCCGGGCGGCTCATCAGACAGTCCCTCATCTCGCATCACCACCGTATATATATAAGGATGGAGGACTGACGTCATTGGAAGCTCCTTCAACCAGGCATTTCACAACGGGTCTGGAATACAAAAAGGAAAGAACAAAAGGGGGGAGAGGGACGTGGGAACAGAGAATACAAAAGAGCAGTTATATAAATGGACCATAACAAATGGCATGTGCAAACATATTGTTGCCTGAAAGTTCATACAGATTGAAAGCATAGCTTCAAAAAAGCAGTTTTTACAGATAGACTATAACGAATGGCACATACAAACATATTGTTACCTGAAGATCTATATAAACTTAAAATCTGACTCTAATGTATAATACCGCAGAAGTGTATATAGAGCCATCATGCATTGCTTTATTCGTTTAATCCCAGATGGAGAATACTGGATAACATAGGTTGGAATGCTCCTAATAGTTATTAAAAAAGAGGGGAGGAGAAATTATTTCCAAAAGATACAATGTACATTTTCAAAAATCGTATACAGCATACAAAGTCAAGGGGAACAGCATACTGAAGTATCTGAATGAGGTTGTTGTATTATCTCTATAACGGGCCTAGAGTCACATTCACAGCATTTATATATAGGGGGTTGTTGTATATGGTCCCAAATTGTACTGGGGAGCATCTAAGGCAAGGGGGGGGAAAAAAAGGATGGTTAAAGTGTAATTTCCAAAAAGGTGATGGAAATGTTTATTTTTCCATCCCACCGGAGGAGAAGCCTTCCAAAAATGGTTTGAACCAAATTGCCTCGTTGAGGCCTGGAGTGTGGGTTGCCCTAAGCTTGAAAATCCATCGTGCTTCCAATTGGAGGAGGAGTTTATTCCAATCTCCTCCTCTTGGATTGGGGTGGATACGATCTAAGATGAGAAATTTAATGTTTGGGAATTTACCCGCATGTATAGTAGTGGTGTGTCTCCCAAGAGGGAGATCTGGGTCGCATGTTTTCATGCTGTGAATGTGTCTGTAGGCCCTTTTCCCAGAACTCCAGCTTCGTTTTCCCTATATAGAAACAGGAACACTCGCATTGTAGTAGATAGATGACTCCTAACGTTTTACAGTTGGCGAAGTGTCTGGCTTTAAATATTTGGCCATCTGGTAATTTCGGATTCTTCTCCACCCACATGTATTTGCAGTATTTGCATGACCCACACATATAGGTACCTTTATATTTGCAGTGTGTCTTAGTATTGGCATTGTATTCACTGCTGGTTATTTGATCTCTCAGGGAGGAAGTTCTCCTGAATGTAAATAAAGGTTTTTCTGTGACATATGGGCCTAGAGTGGGGTCCTCGGTTAGAAGATGCCAATATTTATGTACTATTTTTCTGATCTGCTGTTCCTGATTCCCAAATCTGGATATAATTCTCAAAGGATTGATATCATCTTTGGATTTTTTTGAATGTAGGAGATGATCCCTACTGCGTATGCAGGCCTGTTGAAAAGCCCTTTTCAATGAGGCATGTGAGTATCCCCTTTCCAGGAGACGGTCACGGAGGTTGTCAGCCTCTTGTTTAAAGATTTTATCATCCGCACAGTTTCGTCTGATTCTTAAGAATTGACCGTATGGTATGGAGTTTAATAGGGGTTGTGGATGGAAGCTGGTCGCATGCAAAATTGCATTACCAGCTGTTGGTTTTCTATAAAGTTTAGTAAGTAATTTACCTTCCTCACCCTTATAGACTTCTACATCCAAGAACGCGATATTGGTGTGACTATATGACATGGTCAAATTCAGATTGAATTCATTCCTATTCATCCTAAATAGGCATTGTTGTAACAGATCAGATGGGCCGTCCCAGACGATGAAGATGTCGTCGATGTACCGGTACCACCCCAGAATGTGGTCCGTGTACATCGACAAGTCTTCATCGTCTAGGACCGTTTTCTCCCACTCCCCCAGGTACAGGTTGGCGTAGGATGGGGCACAGCAAGTCCCCATCGCTACCCCCTGTACCTGGAGGTAGTGGGAGCCATTGAAAGTAAAAGCATTATGCTCTAATATGAATTCAAGTAAGGTAGTCATGAATTCGCCGTATGCGGGATCGACACCGATGTCACTTGATAGAATATGTTTAATTGCTGCTATACCTTTACTATGTGGAATGGAACTATAAAGTGCCTCAACGTCAATTGTTACTAATAATGTATAGTCTGGTACAACAATGTTGTCTATGATTTGTAAAAAGTGCATGGTGTCCTTCACGTATGACGGCAGATTCATGACAAAAGGTTTAAGGAATTCATCGATTAATCGACTGGCGTTCTCGCTTATGGATCCCACCCCTGAAATTATAGGTCTCCCAGGTGGTTTATCTCTATTCTTATGGACCTTGGGAAGTGCATAAAATGTAGGTGTTTTGGGGAAATCGTTGCGGATAAATTTCCACAATTGTTTTGTGATGGTATTGTTTCTAAAGGCGGAGTCAACAATTTTGTAGAATTCTCCATTAAATTTATTAATGATGCTGCTGGGCATACGTCTATACCAGTTTTGGTTTTTGAGAATATCAGTACACATATTGGTGTATTGTTCATTATCCAAAAGGACAACATTGCCCCCTTTATCTGACGATTTTATTACAATATTGGTGTTTTTAGCCAGATTTTCTAAAGCTAAAGTTTCGTTTTTCGTTAGATTAGTTTTTGCAGGGGTGGAGATTTTTAATTTATTTAAATCTTTGTCTACTAGTTTAAGAAAGGCTGCTGCATTAGGGTTCGTGCTCGGTGCTGGACAGAAATCTGATTTCTTTTTAAGCTTTGACGTGTTTTTAGTAACCAGTGGATCCTGTTTATCCACAGATTCCAAAATTTGTTGGAGATTGATCCGGTCGATAAAGTCGGCCGGGTCACTCTCCTCTAAAAGTGATACCAGGTGATTTAATGCTTGATTTTCTTGAGGGGTACATTCTGAAGAAACCCCCTGTTTATCAAATAATTTTTTTAAAATTAGTTTTCTAACGTATAACTGCAAGTCTTTATAAACATCGAATTTATTGGTGTTTTGATGTGGACAAAAATTGAGGCCTCTCTTAAGTAGAGAAGTCTCATCTGTGGAAAGTACGTGAGATGAAAGATTAATTATGTTAAAGTCCGACACAATAGATGTGTCAGAAGAGGTGTTGGTATCTATAAATTGACCTGTGTGTACGTGTTTGGGTTGGTGAGAGATGGTTGTACCCCCGCCAGGATCTTCTCTAAAAAAGAGGGATCACTGGAGAGGGTCTCAAAGGATTCTGTGCCACCATTGTTAGTTAGTGCTGGTGTTTTCTTATGGGTTGCCTTAATAGTGAGTGCCTGAGAGTTGTGCGTGGTGTCTGTGTCTATATTGTTACTATTAGGTGTGGGTATTGTTTTATAAGTGGAGGTTAATGATGAGGATTTCTTTGCCAGGTGGCTTTCCGGCGAATCACTCTGGTATTGACGTTTGTTGCTATAGTTCATCTTGGTTTTCTGGGTTACGTGCGGAGTAGTATTTGAATGAGGGAAAGTACCCTGGTTTTTATTCCAGGGTTTTCCAGAGCTCGAACCATCCCTATTGAAGCTGCCTCTATAGTTGTACTGTGTCCATTTGTATGCCCTGCCATTTTTAAAGGCGTCCCTGTCACGATTGAATTTGAAACTTTTCTTCCCAAGGATAACTTTATTAAAAGTCTCTAAATGGGTTTTTAATTTTTCTTCTCTATTTATTATGGGTTTGTGGGTTTTCAGTTTTTGTAATTTACCACAAATATTAATTATTTCGAGGTCTAGAGCCGATGATCTCTTGTTGTATTCCTCTATCAGAGTTTCCATCAAGCTACGTGAACAGACTTTCAAAATCTCCTCCCATTTCATTTTGAAGTCAGAGTCCAGACCTTCCAAGGTGGGGAAGATCTGGACTCTGAGTCCCAGGGGGTTGATGTCTTCTTGGATATAATTTTCAAAAGATCTGGAATGCCAGAAAAGAGTGGATTTCTTTTCCAGAATCTTTGACAGTTTGAAAAATAGAGATGCTATCTCAGCATCGATTTCCTCTTTGTTACCGAATTCTTTTAGGTACCCTTCCATGAGGGATTTCCACTCGCTGCCCGTGAATTCTGTCATATCTAAAACAGAGTTTTTCTAAAAGGTGAATCGTCTATGTGTGTCTACGCAAAATTCGAAAGAAAAAATAATAAATAAATGGATAAGTGTCCTTATCCCAAAATTTAAATAATGATTTGATCATAAACTGTGTTCAACGCTAGCCTGGGCGGGGAATGGTATCTACTACCTAAATGGTGTCCGTCATACGTGAAGGACACCATGCACTTTTTACAAATCATAGACAACATTGTTGTACCAGACTATACATTATTAGTAACAATTGACGTTGAGGCACTTTATAGTTCCATTCCACATAGTAAAGGTATAGCAGCAATTAAACATATTCTATCAAGTGACATCGGTGTCGATCCCGCATACGGCGAATTCATGACTACCTTACTTGAATTCATATTAGAGCATAATGCTTTTACTTTCAATGGCTCCCACTACCTCCAGGTACAGGGGGTAGCGATGGGGACTTGCTGTGCCCCATCCTACGCCAACCTGTACCTGGGGGAGTGGGAGAAAACGGTCCTAGACGATGAAGACTTGTCGATGTACACGGACCACATTCTGGGGTGGTACCGGTACATCGACGACATCTTCATCGTCTGGGACGGCCCATCTGATCTGTTACAACAATGCCTATTTAGGATGAATAGGAATGAATTCAATCTGAATTTGACCATGTCATATAGTCACACCAATATCGCGTTCTTGGATGTAGAAGTCTATAAGGGTGAGGAAGGTAAATTACTTACTAAACTTTATAGAAAACCAACAGCTGGTAATGCAATTTTGCATGCGACCAGCTTCCATCCACAACCCCTATTAAACTCCATACCATACGGTCAATTCTTAAGAATCAGACGAAACTGTGCGGATGATAAAATCTTTAAACAAGAGGCTGACAACCTCCGTGACCGTCTCCTGGAAAGGGGATACTCACATGCCTCATTGAAAAGGGCTTTTCAACAGGCCTGCATACGCAGTAGGGATCATCTCCTACATTCAAAAAAATCCAAAGATGATATCAATCCTTTGAGAATTATATCCAGATTTGGGAATCAGGAACAGCAGATCAGAAAAATAGTACATAAATATTGGCATCTTCTAACCGAGGACCCCACTCTAGGCCCATATGTCACAGAAAAACCTTTATTTACATTCAGGAGAACTTCCTCCCTGAGAGATCAAATAACCAGCAGTGAATACAATGCCAATACTAAGACACACTGCAAATATAAAGGTACCTATATGTGTGGGTCATGCAAATACTGCAAATACATGTGGGTGGAGAAGAATCCGAAATTACCAGATGGCCAAATATTTAAAGCCAGACACTTCGCCAACTGTAAAACGTTAGGAGTCATCTATCTACTACAATGCGAGTGTTCCTGTTTCTATATAGGGAAAACGAAGCTGGAGTTCTGGGAAAAGGGCCTACAGACACATTCACAGCATGAAAACATGCGACCCAGATCTCCCTCTTGGGAGACACACCACTACTATACATGCGGGTAAATTCCCAAACATTAAATTTCTCATCTTAGATCGTATCCACCCCAATCCAAGAGGAGGAGATTGGAATAAACTCCTCCTCCAATTGGAAGCACGATGGATTTTCAAGCTTAGGGCAACCCACACTCCAGGCCTCAACGAGGCAATTTGGTTCAAACCATTTTTGGAAGGCTTCTCCTCCGGTGGGATGGAAAAATAAACATTTCCATCACCTTTTTGGAAATTACACTTTAACCATCCTTTTTTTTCCCCCCTTGCCTTAGATGCTCCCCAGTACAATTTGGGACCATATACAACAACCCCCTATATATAAATGCTGTGAATGTGACTCTAGGCCCGTTATAGAGATAATACAACAACCTCATTCAGATACTTCAGTATGCTGTTCCCCTTGACTTTGTATGCTGTATACGATTTTTGAAAATGTACATTGTATCTTTTGGAAATAATTTCTCCTCCCCTCTTTTTTAATAACTATTAGGAGCATTCCAACCTATGTTATCCAGTATTCTCCATCTGGGATTAAACGAATAAAGCAATGCATGATGGCTCTATATACACTTCTGCGGTATTATACATTAGAGTCAGATTTTAAGTTTATATAGATCTTCAGGTAACAATATGTTTGTATGTGCCATTCGTTATAGTCTATCTGTAAAAACTGCTTTTTTGAAGCTATGCTTTCAATCTGTATGAACTTTCAGGCAACAATATGTTTGCACATGCCATTTGTTATGGTCCATTTATATAACTGCTCTTTTGTATTCTCTGTTCCCACGTCCCTCTCCCCCTTTTGTTCTTTCCTTTTTGTATTCCAGACCCGTTGTGAAATGCCTGGTTGAAGGAGCTTCCAATGACGTCAGTCCTCCATCCTTATATATATACGGTGGTGATGCGAGATGAGGGACTGTCTGATGAGCTGCCCGGCACGCCCAGCCGCCCGCCCATTTTTTCTAATGGACGGAGCGGCATACTGGGGATTCCCGACGTCAATGTTTGGCGCCGGGACCCCATATTGCTTCACCTGGCGAGCACACGTTGCTCGCCGCTGAAGCTTGACGTGCCGGCGGGAGCTGTGGGCGTGTCCGGGTCACAGTGCGCACCACCGATTGGTGCGCGGGACCCGGATGCGCGCGCAGCGCTCGGGGGGCCGGGTTAGGGAGGCGCTGAATCATTCCCGTGCCACACTGCAATCAGCTGTATTGATAACAGCTGATTGCCAGGTGGGGAATTTGAGTTAAATAGACCGCCCGTCTCACTCAGCAGATTGCAGTTGCCAGTCTGAGGAGGAGACGAGCGGATCTAAAAACAAAAGCTTGGGTAAATAAAAGTTTCTTTCTTCATTATTTATAAATAAGATCTTAACAATTATAGAATACCATCAATCTTCGTTGCTGGGCTGTACTTATTGCTGATACACATATGTTTTATCTGGCACTATAATTTGTGCTGGATTGTGAGCTAATTACTGAGGACTCTTTACTATGTTTTATACTGGCTACTAAATTGGGGCTTACAGGCCCCCGGCCATTTAATAGAATTTCCTCCTTCCCCTCTATGGGAAGCCTTTGGAATGCAAATTGGGATACATGTTGACAAATAAGGCAACCAATCAACTCCAACCAAAAACATAGATGCAATGAGCACTGTTTCCCCTTCTTTCTATACATAAATACAAATATAACTAAAATATAGTTACACGCCTCAGCCATACTTTAACACTGTAAAGCTCTATATGTGGGAATTTTCTTTTCAGGGGGGTTACTCTTTGGTGACTATGGTTTTTTTTTTACCCTGGACATCTTTGATTAATTCTCTTCTCAGACCCATCGAACCATTTATGATATTAAAATTACCAGCTTAACCCGACGAAGATTTATCTACAAACACAGAATACAGGTCTGTGAAAAATACACATAATACATTTTGAGTGGTACTCTTTACCACATCTTAGATCTACTTCACCCTCTATGTATGAATACTTAAAAATGTTTTGATCTATCAGGGCCACCATACCCGACCTCAGTGTGTCTCACAGACGCCCCTTTTCGCTATCACACCAGGACAAACAGTCCAGGGACTTCAACCACCGGAGACACCGACTAAAATCCCGGTGAGCCACCAAATCCAACATATGGATATAAATTTTCGACTAAATTACGCCATCTAAGAAAGTCCAGAATAAGAAGCTCCTCCTCCCAGCCATTGTTTTTAATCATATTGGAACATTCTTGGAAACGGTATGTGAATTCATTTTGTCTATGTATGTATCTATATGCAAGAAATTCCTTTGTTTCATTTTGTGAATATTATTATATTTATTGAGGTTTACCTTTTGACAATTTGTTCTATCATAATATCTTCTAGATATTAGGATTGTTGTGCTCCTACCTCTGAAGAAGGAGAAAATTTGTCTAAATAAACCTCCGAAACGCGTCAGGTGTGAGTCAACGCCTACAACATATATCTATGTAATATATTGTATTCTCTAAAATCCAGTATTGTTCAAATATTTCAAAAGGCTTTTTATTGTAACATTGTCAAAACAATTTTCCTCTTTTATTTATAATTTTGTAATAAATATTTTTCTAATATATATTATCTCATGTTCTGTCTGGGGTCACACATTTAGCATGCCTTAAAAGTCCAAACCCTTAGGGGAGCCCCCATTTTTCGTTAACCACAAAGCAGATGTCTTAAAGCCAACAGAGGGCAAATGATACCTTCGGGGCCCTTGATGACAGCGCTCAAGAAAAGAAAGTTAAAAAGTTATATTTGCAAACCTTCTTCATATAACTGGATATTAAAGAAACAAATGTATTGTAAAAGTGCTCTCATTTTTTAAGGCGCTAGTGAAGAGTTTTCAGTGTTGTAAATTAAGCAGGAATTATTTTTCATCTGCGTTGTTTGACAATTAGCCAAGCCAAAACACTAATTATCCTTACAGACCGGCTTCATCCATCCTCCGCGAACGGACGAGAACAGTTTTGCCAATTTCAAAGCTGATTAATGATAATTCCGTGAATGGCCATTGTAATGCTGAGCTGATTAACTGATAAGCAATGGCAATGCTTTGAACATTACTTTAATAATCATGAAGCTGTAGAAAGGTAATTATAGATCATCCTTTGACAATGCTTTTTGAAGGCAAACATCGGTTCTGTTTTTTTTAGAAATTACAGAACATAAAACTGGGACTCAGTTCATAATGTATAAAATAATACCTTGCCATTTCAATACCTGACACCCATGGTTTTCTAAAACTTTCTCTGACTTGAAATGATGGCAGCAGTACACTATCTATGGATAGGACTTATCAGAATTCTTATCCCCCTGCTCCTATATTCAGCTCAGAGGTCCTTACAGACCTCAAGATGACGATTCAGGCTTCCCTACTTTTGTGTGTGGTTTTCTTGACCGAAACACAAATCGAGCATGCTGAACGATGAGAAGAATGTTAACAATGTCATGTGATCTAGATTAGGGGTCTACAAACTTTTTAAACAAAGGGCCAGTTCAGACAAAAAAAAACTTACATTTAAGCGTCATTTGCAGCTTGCCCAGCGTCATTTGCAGCTTGCCCAGCGCCATTTGCAGCCTTGCCCAGCGCCATTTGCAGCCTTGCCCAGCGTCATTTGCAGCCTTGCCCAGGGTCATTTGCAGCCTTGCCCAGCGTCATTTGCAGCTTGCCCAGCGTCATTTGCAGCTTGCCCAGCGTCATTTGCAGCCTTGCCCAGCGTCATTTGCAGGTTTCCCAGTGTCATTTGCAGGTTGCCAGTGTCATTTGCAGCTTGCCCACGTTTAAATTTGCGGCCGCCGAGACAGACCGCGAGAGCGCCGCCAAAAAATACCGCGCGCCGCCGAAAAAGACTGAGCGCCGCCGAAAAAGACCGAGCCGACTGCTCGGCTCCGCTCGCAGTCCCGCCTCCCTGCTGTTTCTGGAGCGAGCGCAGGGAGGCGGGACTGCGAGCGGAGCCGAGCAGTCGGCTCTGTCTTTTTCGTCAGCGCTCGGTCTTTTTCGTCGGCGCTTTGTCTTTTTCGGCGGTGCTCTGTATTTTTAGCCGGCACTCGCTATTTTTCGGCGCCGCTCAATTTTTTTTGTCATTTTTTTTTTTTTGGGGGATCGGCGTATAACACGCACCCACGACTTTCCCATGATTTTAAGGGGAAAAAAGTGCGTGTTATACGCCGATAAATACGGTAATTCTTCTGTGTATTTAGCTGTTTGCCTGGATTTCAGCTTTAAACACAATAGAGAGACTCCATTTCCTACCGACTCTCAATAACTGCTTCTTTTTATTTTGTCCCTCGTCATTGATTGGCCACTTGTAGGTTCTTAAAACTTAATAAAACATCTTAAAACAAGTTCTATACCTTTCCTAAAACTTCCAAGCAGACAAATTTGCCAATATGACTGCGCAGACAGCAGGGCACACAATCTGGTGCGATCTGCTAACAAGTCATTTTTGGCGTTTTTTTTTTTTTTTTTTCTTTTTCTTTTTTTGATCCCGTGCAGTCAAAACAGTCATTTGGGAGAATTATGAAATTTTAATGAAGATTGATTCTGAAACAACTTCAAAGTCCTTCTGCTTCTAAAACATTTTGAAATATATGTACATAAGACAGAATATTATGTGCTATGAAAGTTGTCTACAGCTATATAAAAAAAAGCAGAATCCTTTACACAACAGAAAGATAAGTGTTGGGTCTTCTGCCAGCAGATGGAATGAAGGAATATAGGTTCTTTTTTTTATACAGGCTCTGAATGATCATAACATTTTCTGTTCCATAAAGGAAAATTCTTAAAACTCGAACTATTAACGATGATCTCCAGAATAATTCGAAAAACCGGGGTGTGCATTTAAAAAAGCTGAGTTGCTGCTGAAATCAATATAGCGAATAAATACGCTAACGAGAGCCCGTCCAATGACAGAACCGCACCTAACTGTAAAGAAGTAACTTAAAGACCCACTCTGGGAATTTTCTTTTTTTTAATGATAAGAGTCCCCAACCAATAAACAAAATAAAAATGAAGCTCAGGCTGCAATGCTTACCATCAATCCAAAGATTTCCCCTGCGATACTTCCTTATGCCACAAGATGTCCTCAGTCTTCCAGACTGAATGACGCCTAGTGGACATATTATGAATAAAGGGTGTCATTGCTCTGCCACCAAGAGGGCATCGCCATGGTGCCCTTCATACATAGGGGTGTGTTTAACCACATCCCGCCTGGCCTATAGCAAAATGACGTCCGGGCAGTGGCTTTCCCGTTCTGATTGGATGTCATATGACGTCCTTCAGAACAAGCAGATAGTGTGCGACCTTGGGGGTGTCGCTCCAACACACTGCATCTCCGATCACAATAAAGAGCCTATGACGTAGGCTCTTTACCATGTGATCAGCTGTGTCCAATCACAGCATAACTAGGAAGTGCCGGTTATTGGCATTCCTCTATTTATGCTGACAACATGTGAGTAGAGGAGATCCAATAAGTGTCTCTCCTTACAGGGGGTATCTGCACTGATGATCAGTGCAGCCCCATCAGCAATGCCAACCAGTGATGCCAATCACTACCCATCAGTGATGCCTTTCAGTGCTCATCAGTGATGCCTTTCAGTGCTCATCAGTGATGCCTTTCAGTGCCCATCAGTGCCACCCATCAGTGCCCATCATTGCTGTCCATCAGTGCCGACTATCAGTGCCCATCGGTCCTGTCTATCGGTGCCCATCATTGCCGCCTATCAGTGCCCATAAAGGCTGCCCATCAGTGTCCTTCAGTGCCACCTATCAGAGCCCATTAGTGCCCATCGGTGCCCATCATTGCCCAACATTATTTTTTTTTTTGCAACAACATTTAAAAAAAACAGGGAAGGTCCACTTTAAGTTTCATGAAAAGACATTCCCCAGGGAAGTGGTACTGAAGCTGTTAAAACGGTCCATTTTCTCAACTTAAACATTTGATACGTTTTTTTATTTTCAACTGTGAATAAAATACAAGTTTATGAGATTTGAAAATCATTGCATTCTGTTGTTATGTCTTTTTACACAGTGCCCCAATTTTTTGGAATTGGAGTTGTAATTTTTTTTTTTAATGACGCTGTACTGCACTGGTGACAGTATGTAAGAAAAAAAAATTGTGAATTTTTTTTTTCCCCCTAAGGCCCCTTTCACACTGAGGCGTTTTTCATTCAAAAATAGCGCCTGTTCACCGCATGAAAAAATCCGGCCCCTTTAACTCCAGTGTTAAGGCCCCGGCCCCTTTAACTCCAGGGCGGCGCTCTACGGGGGTGTTTAACCCTTTTTCGGCCGCTCGCGGGGGGGTAAAGCCGCACCGCGAGCGGCCGAATACCGCGGTTAAAACGACGGTAAAGCAGCGCTAAATATAGCGCTGCTTCACCGTCACCGCGGCTCCCCGCCCCAGTGTGAAAGGGGCCTAATTTTTTGTGTTTTTTCATTTATTTTGCAAAAAAAATTCAAAAACCCAGCGGTGATTAAAAACCAGCAAAAGAAAGCTTTTTGTATTGAAACAGTTTTTATTCAATTTGTAGAAAAATACACAACATAACATAACATTCAAAATTCATTCCTAAAGTATGTACAGTATATTATAGAATAATTCCTAGATTCTCTCTGCTTTCCTCCATATTTTTGAAAAAGGGACCACCCCCTCCATTAAGACCCCTTAAGGAAGGAGAAAAAAAGAAGAAGAAGGGGGAATACCAAAAAAAGAAAGCTCTATTTGTGTGAATAAAATGGTAAAATTTGGGTACAATGTTGTATGACCGCCGTCATTTAAAGTGTGACAGCGCTGAAAGCAGGAAGGAGGTGAAAGTTCCCGGTATTGAAGTGGTTAACCACTTCAATACCGGGCACTTTCGCCCCTTCCCGCTCAGTACAAATTTCAGCTTTCAGCGCTGTCGCACTTTGAATGACATTTGCGCGGTCATACAACACTGTACCCAAATACATTTTTTATCATTTTGTTCCCACAAATAGAGCTTTCTTTTGGTGGTTATTTGATCACCTCTGCGGTTATTAGATGAGGTGGCACTGATAGGTTGGCACTGATAAGGTGGTACTGATGGGCACTGATGAGGAGGCACTGATATGTAGAATTGATGGGCACTGATATGGGCGGCACTGATATGCAGCACTTATGGGCACCAATAGACGGGACTGATAAGCAGAACCAATGGGCACTGATAGGGGGCACTGACAGGTGGCTGTGATGGGCACTGACTGGTGACTGTGATAAGCACCGACAGGCAGCTGTGATGGGCACTGGGAGGGGGAACTGATGAGGCGGCACTGATGGGTTGGCACTGATAAGGTGGCACTGATGGGCACTGATGAGGAGGCACTGATATGTAGAATTGATGGGCCCTGATAGGCGGCACTGATATGCAGCACTGATAGGCGGCACTGATGGGCACTAATAGGGGGTACTGATGGGCACTGACTGGTGGCTGTGATGGGCACTAACTGATGGCTGTGATGGGCACTGACAGGCGGCTGTGATGGGCACTGACAGGCGGCACTGATTGGCACTGATAGGTGGCACTGAGGATGAGGTACTGATGAGGTACTAACAGGTTTTACTGCAAATTTTAGGGATGGAGGTGTGTTACTGGTGACACCAGACCTTATCCAATTGTAAAATTGGCACTGATAGGCGGTACTGATTGGCACTGACAGGTGGCACTGATGATGCGGTACTGATGAGGTACTAACAGGTTTTACTGCTGGGCACTGATTGGCACTGTAATGGGCACTGACTGGCACTGTGGTGGGCACTAATTGGCACTGATATGGGCACTGGTTGGCACAGATCTGGGCACTGTCATCTGTTTTTTTTATGGGGCACTAACTGGCAGCTTATGGGCAATGACTGGCAGCTGTGGTAGCACATCTGATGGGGCTGTGTTGATAATCAATGTGATTATGAGCACAGACCCCCCCCCCCCCCCCCGACAGAGAGAGCCGCCGATCAGCTCTCCCTGTCAGCGGGAACCAAAGAATGCCATTTACCGATTGGTCAGCTGCCGAAGGCTTCTTACCACGATCAGAGATGCGGCGTGTCAGACTGATGCTGAATATCATATGACGCCCAGTCAGGATAACTCAACCACTTCCCGGCCGTCATTCTGCTATAGACCGAGCAGGAAGTAGTTAAAAAAAAAAAATTTTTCTAATTTTTTTTTTTTGCAACAACATTTAAAACAACAGGGAAGGTTCACATTAGGTTTCATGAAAAGACATTCCCCAGTGAAATGGCATTTACATTTTTTTTTTTTTATTTATTTTAAATAATTTATTTATATTTATATTTATATATATTATATTTATAATTTATATTTTAATAAAAAAAATTAATTTTTTTTTTTTTTGTCACATGCCCCCCTGTGGCCGTGCTTGGCTCCCCTTGACCCTTTTTTCTACAATAACTTGTCTATCAGTCTGAGAATGGCCAGAAAAGAAAAAAGGTAATGGGGTTCACTGCTAAGTTTTGGGGGTTTGCAGAGATCCTGTGCATTTCACTCACACTGAACCCTGGAGAGATCCGCTCATCTCCGATTATTTCCAGCAGTGGAACGTTCGTTCTTCCCCCCTCCTTTGGTCTCCAGTCTGGCGTTCGCTTTAACTAAAATCGCGGAGGAACGGCTCCCTGATACTCTCTTGTCATTTTAATCCTTTAAACCAGAAGAGGCGTCGTACTGCATTTTGTGCCGGTGGAAATCCTTTAAAAAAAAGTACACGGCGCCGAGGCGATCGATAAGGTTTTGACAGTTATTCCCTGGGCAGCGCTCCGCCGATGAGACCTATTGGGCCTCTTCAGAAAAGCTGCTTAAGACAGCTATATTTCAAGGCTGACACTTTATGGGTGTTTTTTTTTTTTTTATGTTTTCGGAGGTGAGTATCGATCGAGAATTAGTTATTCTAACTTTTCTTTATGTAAACAATCTTTAAACTAAGGAATAAAACTTTCCCAGGACAGATTGGAGATGTCAAAAAGGTTTTTATTTATTTTTCCTCCTTTTTGTTGGTTTATTGCTCCAGATGTTGGGCCTATTATCAGAGACATACCAATGATTTTTATTGACACTAAAGGGGTGCGTGCAACTTTATAGTGTGCGTTTCTACTCTCAGATCTGGAGCTAAAGCTGAACTCCACTTATTGTAATATATACCTCAACATCCACATTGTGTGCACCAAATGCCTTTGCAAACTCAGATATTTTCTTGTAAAAGTAGAAGTGACATCATCAACATTTTGCTGTGCAGAGAGCAGAGCTGTGGGAGGGGTGCAGTAGGCCCCACCCACTACAGGCTACCTGCAGAAAACTACAGGAGGCATTCAGGAAAAAACTCAAGACCCACCTCTTAAAACATGGCATCACAACAAGAGCAGAAAACTACAGGAGGGGGGAGGAGACCAGACCAGTCACCCTGCACAAGGAGAGAGAGAGAGCAGAGCTGTGGGAGGGGTCCAGTAGGCCCCACCCACTACATGCTGCCTGCAGAGAATTACAGGAGGGGGCGGAGACCAGACCAGTCACCCTGCACAGGGAGAGAGAGAGAGCAGAGCTGTGGAAGGGGTCCAGTAGGCCCCACCCACTACAGGCAGCATTCAGAAAACTACAGGAGGGGGAGGAGACCAGACCAGTCACCCTGCCTAAGTTGAGAGAGAGAGCAGAGCTGTGGGAGGGGTCCAGAAGGCCCCACCCACTACAGGCTACCTGCAGAAAACAACAGGAGGGGTGGAGACCAGACCAGTCACCCTGCCTAAGTTGAGAGAGAGAGCAGAGCTGTGGGAGGGGTGCAGTAGGCCCCACCCACTACAGGCTGCCTGCAGAAAACTACAGGAGGGGGGTGGAGACCAGACCAATCACCCTGCCTAAGTTGAGAGAGAGAGAGTAGAGCTGTGGGAGGGCCCCAGTAGGCTCTACCCACCACAGGCTGCCTGCAGAAAACTACAGGAGGGGGCGGAGAGCAGTCATCCAGCCAATGCTGTATCTTGGCCTAGGCCAACAAGGCCCAGGCCTAGGGCAGCACTTTGCAGGGGGTGGCAAAAAAGGCCTCTCCCGGTAAGGGTAGGGAAGAACTAATCAGTGCCCTGATTACAATTAAGTGCAACCAGTGCAAGAATGTGTGCCCACCACTGCCAGCAACCAGGTGCCCACAATTGTTACCAATCTGTACCCACAAGTGCCAGCAATCAGTGGCCATCAGTGCCAGCAATCAGTGGCCATCAGTGATGGCAGTCAGTGCTGGCTATCCGTGCTGCCCATCAATGCCCATCACTGGTGCCCATCAATGCTCATCACTGATGCCCATCAATGCCACCCATCAAAGCCCATCAGTGCCACCTGTTTGTGCCCACCAGTGCTGCCTATCTGTGCCCAGGGCCCACCAGTGCCACCCATCAGTGCCGCCTATCAGTGCTCATCAGTGCCACATATCAGTGCCACCTATCAGTGCCCATAAGTGCGGCATATTTGTGCCTCCTCATCAGTGCCACCTATTCAGTGCCCATAAGTGCCACCTTATCAGTGCCCATAAGTGCCACCTCATCAGTGCAGCTTATCAGTGCCGCCTCATCATTTACAAAATTTACTGACAGAAACTAAGAAAAAAAAATTTTCTCAAATTTTTTTTAGGAAAAAATAAAAAAGCCAGGAGTGATTAAATACCACCAAAAGAAAGCTCTATGTGTGAATAAAATGATAAAAATTTCACATGGTTACAGTGTAGCATGATCGCGCAATTGTCATTCAAAGTGCGACAGCGCTGAAAGCTGAAAAATGGCCTGGGCAGGAAGTGCCCGGTATTGAGGGGGCTAAACACCACCAAAAGAAAGCTCCATCTGTCTAAAAAAATTATAAAAACGTAGTTTGGGTACAGTGTTACATGACCGCGCAATTGTCATTCAAAGTGTGACAGCGCTGACAGCTTGAAACTTGGCCTGGGCAGGAAGGGGGCGAAAATGCCCGGTAGGCAAGTGGTTAAGTGGGTTAAAGTAGGCAGTGAGGAGGCGATGCAATGCCTCCTCACCGCCTGTTAAATGCTCTCTAAAGAGAAATCTGAGTGCAGATCAGAGGCCAAAGCAAGTGTGAATGAGCCCTTAGTGTATGGTCGAAATGATACAAGGGGGAGGGGCCGTGGCGCAGAATCTGAAGAATTGCCAACCCTGAAAAAAAACGTTGCCAGCCCAGTTCATTGCAATGCGACACTATAGCAGGACAGGGCTGGGCACAGGACAAGAGAAAATTCATTATTTGACTTTTTCTTTTGCCCATCTCTACGTACACATTTCGACCGTGCGGTTATTTATTTGGCTGCCGTTGTCCTTTAAGCGAATCGCGTGTATCTAAAAAAAAAAAAAAAGTAAACAAATAACATTCAAAAGAACTATAGATCTTCTTTATAATAGTAGAAATCCATTTTTCTCCTTTTCTTTTCATATTTAAATCCCCTCCCGTGTTGTTGTCAAGCAGAACACTTTTCTTTGAACTCCGCGGCGCTCCCCGGCTCATCGAGAAAAATGGAGTCCCTTAAGCATGAAAAGAAGTGGAATGAAAAATAAAACGGAGATGTTTGTTGGCGCCATACAAGTCACTATAATGGGAATAAAGTTCCTACTTAAGAGTCAAGTCAAGTGAGCCTATTTATTATTTGTGTAGTAGCTCAGAGCAACAAATTACTCTTCTTAGGGGGGGAAAAAAAACTATTTCGAGTTAATGGAATTTCGCTTCCTCTATAAGTATTATGTCGGCTATTGGCTCTTTCCCCCTCTGGGACACAATCATCGATCCCGTTTTTGTAAATAAATCTTCATTATCACAACGTGGACGAAATGGCTTTTTATGAGTCCATCACTGGCATTTGCTGTTGCCCTTGGTGGGAACGAGGCAAAGTCCTCACATGGCTGCCAGCTATTCGCGGCTACAATTTAACAACCTCGGTTCACCAAATGGAATGTACAGTTGTGTTGTGTATATTTTTCCTTTTATTATGGTTTGGACTTATAAGGATATATGGGCGTCCGCAGGTAGGGGCAGGTAGGGGAATCAGGGATCGGATCAGGAGTGATCCGATCCCTGATCCCCTCAGGGGATCAGGAGTGATGACCCCCATCACCCCTCTCTGTCACCCCCTCTCTCACCCCTCTGTTTTTTTCACCCCCCTCTCTCACTGTCACCCCCTCTCTCTCTGTCACCCCCCTTTCTGTCTCTCTGTCACCCCCTTTCTCTCTCTCTCTGTCACCCCTCTGTCTCTTTCTGTCACCCCCTCTCTCTCTCACCTCCTTTCTCTCTCTCACCCCCCCGTCTCTGTCTGTCACCCCCCACATGTATGCAGTTTCTGACAGTCTCTTGTGCCATGTCCGCAGTCTCTTGAGCCATGTATGCAGTTTCTGACAGTCTCTTGGGCCATGTATGCAGTCTCTTGTGCCATGTCCGCAGTCTCTTGAGCCATGTATGCAGTTTCTGACAGTCTCTTGGGCCATGTATGCAGTCTCAGTCTCTTGGGCCATGTATGCAGTCACTGACAGTCTCTTGGGCCATGTATGCAGTCACTGACAGTCTCTTGGGCCATGTATGCAGTCACTGACAGTCTCTTGGGCCATGTATTCAGTCACTGACAGTCTCTTGGGCCATGTATTCAGTCACTGACAGTCTCTTGAGCCATGTATGCAGTCACTGACAGTCTCTTGGGTCATGTATTCAGTCACTGACAGTCTCTTGGGCCATGTATGCAGTTTCTGACAGTCTCTTGTGCCATGTCCGCAGTCTCTTGGGCCATGTATGCAGTTTCTGACAGTCTCTTGTGCCATGTCCGCAGTCTCTTGAGCCATGTATGCAGTTTCTGACAGTCTCTTGGGCCATATGCAGTCACTGACAGTCTCTTGGGCCATGTATTCAGTCACTGACAGTCTCTTGGGCCATGTATGCAGTAACTGACAGTCTCTTGGGCCATGTATTCAGTCACTGACAGTCTCTTGAGCCATGTATGCAGTCACTGACAGTCTCTTGGGCCATGTATTCAGTCACTGACAGTCTCTTGAGCCATGTATGCAGTTTCTGACAGTCTCTTGGGCCAGTGGCAGCTGGTGCTCCAAATTTTTGGGGGGGCGCAAATAAACTGAAAAATTCTGAAAAAAAAGCCCATCAAATGCAGCCACTGTACCAAACGCAGCCACAGTGCCCATTAAAACGCAGCCACTGTGCCCATTAAAACGCAGCCACTGTGCCCACACAGCCACTTTGCCCATAAAACGCAGCCACTTTGCCCATCAAAACAGTCTCCCTGCAAAGAAGGCTTCTGCAAAGAAGCTGCCACTGTGCCCCCCGCCCTGCACTTACCTTGTCTCAGGTGACGGCGGCATCGTGTCCTCCATTTCCTCTCCTGCCCGCTCCTCCTCTCAACCTCTCATCCTCTGCTATGATTGGACGCCTGATAGGCGCCCAATCACAGCGCCTGTCGTTTCAGCCAATCAGGGCACAGATAACACAGACCTGTGCTCCTGATTGGCTAAGAGGCAGTACAATGTTAGCAAACCGAATTCCTTCGGTTTGCTAACATCAGTGCTGAGTAACAAGGAACGCACAGCGTTGCGCCCGCTTGTCACCTTTTTGGACGCCTATTAGCGCCTACGGCGCTAATCAGGCGTTCCAAAAAACACCCCCACCGCTGTAATTCAGGCGCCCGGTGAACGAAAAGGGGCCGGACACCTGAATAGGGGGGTGTCAGCAGCGACCATAGATAGATTCATGCAATGCATGAATCTATCTATGGTATATGGAGAGTGACAGGAGAGGGGGGGGTGGCGCTCCTGCGCCCTTTATGGACGCACCGCCCCTGTCTTGGGCCATGTATGCAGTCACTGACAGTCTCTTGGGCCATGTATGCAGTCACTGACAGTCTCTTGGGCCATGTATTCAGTCTCTGACAGTCTCTTGGGCCATGTATTCAGTCTCTGACAGTCTCTTGGGCCATGTATGCAGTCTCTGACCATCACCTGTACTACGTCTGCAGTCTCTGACCGTGATAATGTGATAATGACATTGTCGAAAAGATCAAAATGATGCCCCCCCCCCCCCCCCTGAAAAAAGTTCTGCGGATGCCCATGTAAGGATATTTTATTTTTTCTTTCAGATAAATACAGTAAAACCTTGGATCGTGTTTATAATTCGTTCCAGAAACAGGCTTGTAATCCAAAGCACTTGTACAGTCGTGGCCAAAATTGTTGGCACCCCAGAAATTTTTCCAGAAAATCAAGTATTTCTCACAGAAAAGTATTGCAGTAACACATGTTTTGTTATACACATGTGTATTCCCTTTGTGTGTATTGGAACAAAACAAAAAAAAGGGAGGAAAAAAAGCAAATCGGACATAATGTCACACAAAACTCCAAAAATGGGCTGGTCAAAATTCTTGGCACCCTTAACTTAATATTTGGTTGTACACCCTTTGGAGAAAATAACTGAAATCAGCCGCTTCCTATAACCATCAATAAGCTTCTTAGCCCCCGTACACACGGTCGGAAATTCCGGCCGTTCGGACCATGTTGTCGGAAAATCCGCCCGTGTGTGGGCTCCATAGGACTTTTTCCGTCTGCCGGAAAGTCTGATCGTGTGTACGCGGCATAACAGGTTTACTTCTAAGATTGACCTGTATTTGGCTCCATCCATCTTCCCATCAACTCTGACCAGCTTCCCTGTCCCAGCTAAAGAAAAGTATCCCCACAACAGGATGCTGCCACCACCATGCTTCACGGTGGGGATGGTGTGTTCAGGGTGATGTGCAGTGTTAGTGTTTTGCTTTTAGGCCAAAAAGTTAAATTTTGGTCTCCTCTGACCAGAGCACCTTCTTCTCATGTTTGCTGTGTCCCCCACATGGCTTCTCACAAACGGCAAATGGGACTTCATATGGCTTTCTTTCACCAATGTCTTTCTTCTTGCCATTCTTCAATAAAGGGCAGATTTGTGGAGAACACGACTATTAGTTGTCCTGTGGACAGATTCTCCCACCTGAGCTGTGGATCTCTGCAGCTCCTCCAGAGTTCCCATGGACCTCTTTATAGCATCGACTCTTTATAGGCTAGGGGAAGTATGACATAGTAAGTAAACCCCTGTGAAATACAATTATTTATTAAGATACAGGCTTTACAGTAGTCCAGCATTCTTAAAGGCCCAGGAAAATGCGTTAGTTCACCTAGTTCCATTGGTTTAGATAATATGTGTTTCCAAGCTATCAACATGATGATGGATTTTGGTATTACGACTTTAGGAAATAAAGCATATGCTATAGCTAATGCACACGTCATTGCCCTTGTTGACTTCTTTTTCAATAATTACCCAAAGTTTCTCGTCTGAATTGTAGCCTCATTTTTTTGTTCTTAGCTGACAGGAGTGACACCCGGTGTGGTCTTCTGCTGAGGGCCGGTGCTACCACTAGGCAAACTAGGCAGCCGCCTAGGGCGCCCTGCTGCCTAGGGCGCCCGGCCACTGGTTTTCCTCCTCTCTTCTCTCTGCAGCAAGCAACTAAGTCTCAGCATCAGCAGGAAGCCGCCGCTCCATTCACACATAGTGTCAGAGGCGCAGCAGTGGTGGAGGACTGTGTCTGTGTCCCGACTCCCGCAGCAAGCAAACATTCATTGATGGGCACTGGTGAGGCTGCATTGAAGGGCGGTGGTGAGGCTGCATTTGATTGGTGCTGGTGAGGCTACATTTGATGGGATCTGGTGAGGTTGCATTTGATGGGCGCTGGTGAGGATGCAATTGATGGGCGCTGGTGAGGCCGCATTTGATGGGTGCTGGTGAGGCCGCATTTGATGGGTGCTGGTGAGGATGCATTTGATGGGCGCTGGTGAGGCTGCATTGGATGGGCGCTGGTGAGGCTGCATTTGATGGGCGCTGGTGAGGCCGCATTGGATGGGCGCTGGTGAGGCTGCATTGGATGGGTGCTGGTGAGGCTGCATTGGGTGGGTGCTGGTGAGGCTGCATTGGGTGGGTGCTGGTGAGGCTGCTTTGATGGGCGCTGGTGAGGCTGCATTGGGTGGGTGCTGGTGAGGCTGCATTGGATGGGTGCTGGTGAGGCTGCATTGGATGGGTGCTGGTGAGGCAGCATTTGATGGACGCTTTATTAAAAAGGTGGGATTTACATGGGATGGGGAAAGGAGCGGAGTCAGCCAAGGGGGGGGGTGGCAAAATTAGGTTTCGCCTAGGGTGTCAAAAATCCTTGCACCGGCCCTGCTTCTGCTGCTGCTTCTATCATCTGGAACCAGTCTGCCCATTCTCCTCTGACCTCTGACATCAACTAGGCATTTTCCCCCACTCCCACTCACTGGATAGTTTCTCTTTTTTGGACCATTCGCTGTAAACCCTTGAGATGGTTGTGCGTGAAAATCCCAGTAGGTCAGCAGTTTTTGAAATACCCAGACCAGCCCATATGGCACCAACAACCAGGCCACGTTCAAAGTCACTTAAATCCCCCTTTCTTCCCCATTCTGATGCTCGGTTTGAACTTCAGCGAGTCATCTTCACCACGTCTAGATGCCTAAATGCATTGAGTTTCTGCCATTTGATTGGCTGATTAGCAATTTGTGTTACCAAGCAATTGAACAGGTGTACCTAATAAGGTGGCCGTTGAATGTACAGCTATGAGCCTATAGGCACAGCATTGCCTAGCCAAAGGACGTACACTGCTAAATTTTAGGAGGAATTTAATACAAAAGGTACATTTTCAACGATACATTTTACTTTTCTAGACGTTTCATATAAGGCATCAAATTTTAATTTTTTTACATTTTTTATGTAGCGCCGGCACTTTTCTAAAGTGTGCGCTATAATGCAAATTTAGTCTTTCCAGAACTGTAACAGAGTTCTGGGGGTTAATTGTACAGGTCTTTTACTTCTGCATCAGTCTGGCTGGGCTGTACTGGAGTTCTGCCTGGTCATAGGTGCAGTGAGGCACCTGTGACAGGCTGAGAACCAAGCCTGGTTGGACCAATCTTTCTCTGAGCCAATCGGTGGGCGCGTCTGGCTCTGCTGTGTAGTCTGGGAAGGGGTATTTAAGATGCTGAAGTCACGTGTTTGGGGTTCGGCTTGCTCTTTGATTCCTGGTGTTCCGGTCCAGACCAACCCCATGAGGGGTCCCGGACCCAGGAGTGTCTGCCGTCCCCGTAAGCATGGTCACCCTGACCAGCCCCAGAGGCCCTCATGGTCTGGGGTGGGGATCCGTCCGTTCCAGAGCCTCGGAACTGGCTAGTTCAAGGCCCAGTAACTGAAGGAGGATTCGGAGGTGTCCCGGTGTGCTCTCGGCATTGGAGAGACACAGCAACTCGTACAAGCAACCAGGGGAGGACTCTTCGGAGGAGGGCCAAGAAGCTGGCTGCTCGGTAAGAGCCTGGGAGCTGAAGTTGTATGGACAGTAGTGAATCCGCATTTCTTACGGTATCGCCAAGGTGGCTGAAAGATCCTGGCACCATAGGGAAAAGTTCCTAATTTGCCTTCGGTTACAACCTAGTCTGTGGCAGAGACTTTGCAAACTTTTGAACCACTTGTTGGCTGCTAAATCCACAGTTAGAGGTTTATCCAGCAGTGAAGCGCCCAGTTGCGAGTGGCTACTCTCTGGGCTATCTAAAGAGACATTCAGTTGATGTCAGCAGTTCCGAAGTGCCTGAGTTTTATCACCCGTGCCCTCTATTCCCAATTGAGAGACTGTGTTATAATTGAACGTTACCCTTGCAAATAAAAATCCTAAAAAGGACTTTTGCGTGTCAGCTTCTGAAGTTACTGGGTACTAACCCTGGGAACCCCTAGACAACGAACGACGAGCTACAAGGAGGAGGTAATTGGTAAGCCCAGAAAATTCATGGCCGCCCCGAGGGGCTATGGCCGTTACATTTATTTTAGGTCCACTCAAGAATAGTGAAACTTTATTGAATATAACTGTTTAAGACCTATAATTGAGTTTCCTTTGCATTGTGAACTTTGAAAGCCCAAGTCGTTTCTCAGCAGACGATAACAAACTAACCATCTCTTCCTGAGCAGGAAAAACACATCTCTCTTTCTTTTACTTTCTCCCCTGTGAAAAGTCTCAGCTGTATGTTCGGCGTGATGTGAGGATTCGGTATTAAAGCACCCTTCACTGCTCCCTAATAACTAGCGCCCCTTTGAATTATAAGTCAGCGGCAATGCTTCCTAACACTAAACGACAGCGCTGATCGCCGTGATAAATACTAACACGTTAACCCTTTTCCGATCTAGAAAGCAATTAAACGCATAATGAGGATAAATTAGAGGGACCAGGCTTCCCTTAATGAGCAACATGTCTGACATGATGATAGCGGTTCAGGTTAACTGCCGTCACGGCGGGCTGTCGCGGTGGCATCTCTACTCTTCAAATTAACGTGTCCATGAGATGGAACAAAGGAAGTCAGCACAAACAAAAATGAAAAATACCCAACTTGATAATAAGCCCAAAGGGATCACTTACTGGAGAAATTCTGATGGTATTCTCTCCGGCTTTTCTATTTCTCATCTGAAGTTTTCTTCTACATTTTTTAGGACCTCAGAGCAAATCTATCTATCTATCCATCTATCTATCTATCATCTATTTTAGTTTCTCCAAATCTCTATCTTTATATCTTCTTTAAAGTGGAGTTCCACCCACTTTTACAACTCTTCAGCATTCCTCACCAAAGTGTGCACTGTAAACGAATTGGATATTTTTTTAGTTTTTTTCTCAGCACCTACTGTATATGTGCTGTATTACCGTATTTATCGGCGTATAACACGCACCGGCGTATAACACGCACCCCAAGTTTAGGAGGGCATTTTAAAGAAAAAAAGTTTTAGGAGGGAAGTTTAGGAGAAAAAAACACTTACATTTAGGCGTCATTTGCAGCTTTGCCCAGTGTGATTTGCAGCTTGTCAGCGTCATTTGCAGCTTGTCAGCGTCATTTGCAGCTTTTCCCAGCGTCATTTGCAGCTTTGCCCAGTGTGTTTTGCAGCTTGCCCAGTGTGTTTTGCAGCTTGTCAGTGTCATTTGCAGGTTAGCCACATTTAAATTTGCCGCCTAGAAAGACCGCGGCGTGGGAAAAGACCGAGCGGCGCCGGAAAAACCCGAGCCGTCTGTTCAGCTCGGCTCGCAGTCCCGCCTCCCTGCTGTTTCGGAAGCGAGCGCAGGGAGGCGGGACTGCGAGCGGCGCCGGAAAAACCCGAGCCGTCTGTTCGGCTCGTCTCGCAGTCCCGCCTCCCTGCTGTTTCGGAAGGCGGGACTGCGAGCGGAGCCGAACAGACAGATCGCTCTTTTTCGGCGGCGCTCGGTTTTTTTCGGCGGCGCTAGTTTTTATTGACGGCGCTGTTTTTCGGCGCCGTTTGATTTTTTCTTGGCACTTTTTTTGGAGGGATCGGCGTATAACACGCACCCACGACTTTCCCCCGATTTTAAGGGGGAAAAAGTGCGTGTTATACGCCGATAAATACGGTAATTTTCCACTTCCTCCTCCCTGGCCGCGGCCCATCGCATCATGTCCTGTTTGCAATGCCTCCTGGGAACAGGCGGCAACTTCCTCTGACACTGCCGTTGCTATGGAAACCTAACCTGAAACCTATTACACTGCTTGTGCTGCACTGAGCATGTGCGAGATCTGCAAGGATGAGATCCAGGAAGAAATACAGTCTGGCTTCAGATGCCCACACTTAAGATGGCCACGGCCTGCTGTAAGTTTATAAAATAACAAACTACTGCTATAAACTAACAAAACGGACCTTAGTTTATAGACTAACTTTACTAGAATACATTAGGCTTGTGTATTATAGGGGTATTTTTATTTAAAAAGTATAATTTCGGCCGGGACACCGCTTTAACAAGGGCAGGCTAACTCCAGAGCAGGGCAGACAACATGCCTTCAGTCACAAAGTGTCAATGAGGGTGTGGCATGATATGGAGGCCATTTAGAAGGGCCGCTTGTAAGGGGGTTTTAGAATGGTTTGTATTGTGGACACTAGGCGATGGCCTCCGGTAGGATATAAATAGTCGGATTGGAAGTTCAGGCAGAGAGTCTGAGAAGACTGGAGGTAGACGCTAAAAACTGGCCCCCCATGGCACTAGATGGGGCCCTTCTTGGAGAGATGTACTAGCAAGGGGTATTACCTGGCTGGGGGTACCTGGAAAGGTCTTGGTTCCCTGGATAGGACTAGCAAAGGGGACAGGACAAAGGATAACGACATGGGGGGAGTGCTGAGAACCGCTACTGGAATTGGTGTGAAGATGTATGCCCTGATGTTATACAAGTAAAGTATTTGAAACTGAGCAAACTCATCTCCGATTTTGTTTGGTGGCCTTTTTCTAGAACTGGTACCTGGCTCAGCCAGGGGTGGAATTGGTGAAATGACATGTCAAGGTACTGTGTATATGATGGTGAACTGTGTCCTTGAATTGCCTCCCTTGGGAGCAGGGCCCACATGAATGGCTATTGCCGCCATTGTGCTGATCCTTTGCTGTTTTGGGTTTTGCCGGTTTGTGGGCGCACTCCCTGTGTTGGGCTTTATCGATTCCATTCATGGTTCATCCTCCATCAATCTGTTACGGGCTTGGTCATTGTTACAGGTAGGGCTGTGCCTTAGCCCGGCTTAACTTGGTGTCCTTCTATAGGTAACCCACCCCCGTAGGGACTGCTGGTAACTTGGATCCCCCACATCTGCATAGCCAGGCACACCAAAACTACAGAAGCACCCCGAGACGGAGAACAGTCCGTAGCCTTGTTTTTATGTTTTATTAGGGGTTTCAAGTTGGATAGGGATTAGATATCATGGGATATCCACTTGACTTCAGAAAACAAACTTCAGGGACATTGTTCCTATATACAAACTATATACAGTCACGATATACAGCTCCAGCTTCTTCCTCCAGCACACTCTTGCTTGTTCTCAGCTATGTCACTCTGTGATGATCTGACAGGCTTCAGTCATATATAGAAAAGACCCTTTACAGGAAGAGACTCGCAGCCCCTATACTTGTAGCAGAGTAGAGTGACACAGCTTGCACATTTTCAGCACTTTCTCTCTGTGGTCACTGGTCCCAGCACCACCTCTTCAGGCCCTGCCAGCCCACCTGGCTGCAGCTGCCCCTTTCATTAGCCCTCCAGGCTAACTCTTCACACCAGTCCTCCAGACTGACTCTTCACCAGCCCACCCGGCTGACTCTCACCAGCCCACCCGGCTGACTCACACCAGTTCACCCGGCTGACTCTCACCAGTTCACCCGGCTGACTCTCACCTGCCCACCCGGCTGACTATCACCAGTTCACCCGGCTGACTCTCACCAGTTCACCCGGCTGACTCTCACCAGTTCACCCGGCTGACTCTCACCAGTTCACCCGGCTGACTCTCACCTGTTCACCCGGCTGACTCTCACCAGCCCACCCGGCTGACTCTCACCTGCCCACCCGGCTGACACTCACCAGTTCACCCGGCTGACACTCACCAGTTCACCCGGCTGACTCTCACCAGTTCACCCGGCTGACTCTCACCAGCCCACCCGGCTGACTCTCACCAGTTCACCCGGCTGACTCTCACCTGCCCACCCGGCTGACTCTCACCTGTTCACCCGGCTGACTCTCACCAGTTCACCCGGCTGACTCTCACCAGCCCACCCGGCTGACACTCACTAGTTCACCCGGCTGACTCTCACCAGCCCACTCGGCTGACTCTCACCTGCCCACCCGGCTGACTCTCACCAGTTCACCCGGCTGACTCTCACCAGCCCACCCGGCTGACTTCCCAGGAGATCTCTAGGGAAAGGTAGAATACTTAGGCACACCACTGTCTAGAAAAGCCCGGATTTCCGCAGATTTGTCCTGAGGGGAGGGGAATTTATACTTAGGGGGTTAGCATGCAGATTGGTGTTCATTTTTTTTTTTTTTTTGGGGGAGGATTTTTGCTGACACAAAATGCTCATACATCTTGGAAGGGGGCACAGTTTGGCACGTTCGCCTTGGGCTCTAGAGGACCTTGCCCTGGCACTGCCAACTTCTACTAGCTGTACCACGACCTGGATAAATGAGAAGCTAAGAAATAAAAAAAAAGTATAAACTGAGAAATGGATTATAAAAAAATTGACAGGTTATCAATGTAAAAGATTTTTATTGTTATTAGTGCTGATTTTTTTATTTTTTTTTCTTGTTAAATATATATATTTTTTTAATCAAAGCTTCAACACGCAATATTGGGGTGTTTTCCGGATTTTAAAATATGAAGATCCTTTGTAGAGAAAAATGGTGACTTTTAACCTGCGCCAAGTACAACGCAGATCAGTTCCTGTAGTGGAAGAAACGTTTGTTCCAAAAAAAAAAAAAAAAATTGATTTCTCTGCATATTTTGAATGCAAATGCAGAAATCCTTAAAGCAATATTTAATGTTGATCAGCAATTTTGTGGCGCGATTATGCTGAAAGGCTGCCAATAAGTGATGGAAAATTAGCACTTCTTCAGATTTTAGCTGCTGAAATTTTAATCAAGCAGGACATTTATGTCTCGGAGTCTCCGACAATAAAATACCTTCTGAGCTGACAGATCGAGATGGCAACCGAAGAAAAAAAAAAAAAAGAAGAAGAATTTAACCGTTTCTCGCCATCTAGTCGCGGCTCTGACAGTTCTCGACCTACTTCTCCATTCTTGTGTGATCTTTCGGTAAAAGAGGAAAATGCCAGCATTATAATGAGCCTCATTATCATATGCAGCAAGCAGTCCTTAGACATTCCAGAAATGGAAGGCCGAGCACCAAGCTAATATAGGAACACACCCATCTAGGGCAATGACATATGTCAGAAAAAAGGATCTTTAATACTTCCAGTATAATTACTTAACAATCTATTTTTATAACATCCCATAATCCTCGGGAATGGTGGAACTAGGGCTTGCGGATAGGAGTGCTGCCACATTAAGGCAATCAGATTGTATTAGGACTCATGCCGATGTTTTATAGGTCTGAACGTTTTTCTTCTCTGTGGAATTCAGAGGGAACACAAAAACAACTCAAAAGCAGCTCAGTGCAACTCATAAGCAGCTTAATGCAACTCAGGATCAGCTCAGTGCAACTCAGAAGCAGCTCAGTGCAATTCAAAAGCGACTCAGTGCAACTCATAAGCAGCTTAATGCAACTCAGGATTAGCTCAGTGCAACTCAGAAGCAGCTCAGTGCAACTCATAAGCAGCTCAGTGCAACTTAGAAGCAGCGCAATGCAACTCAGAAGCAGCGCAATGCAACTCAGAAGCAGCGCAATGCAACTTAGGAGCAGCTCAGTGCAATTCAAAAGCAGCTCAGTGCAACTCATAAGCAGCTTAATGCAACTCAGGATCAGCTCAGTGCAACTTGTATTAGGACTCATGCCGATGTTTTATAGGTCTGAACGTTTTTCTTCTCTGTGGAATTCCGAGGGAACACAAAAACAACTCAAAAGCAGCTCAGTGCAACTCCTAAGCAGCTTAATGCAACTCAGGATCAGCTCAGTGCAACTCAGAAGCAGCTCAGTGCAATTCAAAAGCAGCTCAGTGCAACTCATAAGCAGCTTAAAGCGGAGTTCCACCCTAAAGTGGAACTTCCGCTTATCGGATTCCTCCCCCCCCTCCGATGCCACAATTGGCACCTTTCAGGGGGGAGGGGGGGTGCAGATACCTGTATACAGGTATCTGCACCCACATCCGTGACAAATTATCCAGGGCTGCCCCGCCCCTATCCGGAGATGCCCCGTTGTGTCTTGGGAAACACAGTTCCCAGGACACAGCGGGGACCAATAGAGGCGCGCAGCGCGACTCGCGCATGCGCAGTAGGGAACCAGGCAGTGAAGACGTTGCGTCTTCACTTCCTGATTCCCTGACAGAGGATGGCGACGGGGCAGGCGGCGGGGCAGGCGGCGGGGCAGCGAGAGACGAGCGGTCTCTCGTTACATTCTGCCTACACCGCTGGAACCAGGAACAGGTAATTTATTAAACTATTATGACTTTTAATATTTTTTGTGCGGGTGCAGCTCCGCTTTAATGCAACTCAGGATCAGCTCAGTGCAACTCAGAAGCAGCTCAATGCAACTCAGAAGCAGCTCAGTGCAATTCAAAAGCGGCTCAGTGCAACTCATAAGCAGCTCAATGCAACTCAGGATCAGCTCAGTGCAACTCATAAGCAGCTCAGTGCAACTCAGAAGCAGCGCAATGCATCTCAGAAGCAGCTCAGTGCAACTCATAAGCAGCTCAGTGCAACTCAGAAGCAGCGCAATGCAACTCAGAAGCAGCTCAGTGCAACTCAGAAGCAGCTCAGTACAACTCAGAAGCAGCTCAGTACAACTCAGAAGCAGCTCAGTACAACTCAGAAGCAGCTCAGTGCAACTCATAAGAAGCTTAATGCAACTCAGAAGCAGCTCAGAGCAATTCAAAAGCAGCTCAGTGCAACTCATAAGCACCATCTCCCTCGGGAAAACACTCGGTGTAGCAGGCTTTGAGAACGTAGGCCTAGCCGTAGGAGTGAACGCAACGGTCTCCTCAGTGGCGATGCCCGTGGCCCAATCCATCCGGTAGGCACGAGGTGGCATGGTGGGTTGCTCTACTGCGAACACGTACTCCCCGCAGTGTAGGCAACAAATGGACGGGGGTTTGCGAACAGTCCCTCGCACCTGTTGCACAGCATACCCAAAGCCTCAACGTCTCCTCTCCTGTCGTGTACAGTATGAAATGCCCATGCGATTTCAGGCGAATTCCAGTGTCCGTCAACAATGTTCCAGGCAATCTGACGCTTGTAGTGGTACCCCAGAGAACATCCTGGGCCCCATAGCAGACTGCATTCCTGGCACTCGGAACATGGCGGCAACAAACAGATCCTTCCCTCTGAATGCTTAGACACACGCGGTGTCTCACGCAGCAAGTAGACGGAAGAACTCCTCCCACTAGCTCCTCTGGTCACGTAACTCCCGGGCTTTCTTGACTCCGCCCACGGCTCACACGCCAGGCATTGACCCGCAATTAACCCCTTATGGAAGAAAAATGGCACAGTCCAGAACCCTCTATTGCATAAGTTCCCGGTGAACAGTTTCTATGAGTTGCGATAGGTAACGGCAAATCCCGGACGAGCCCCCACATGTAGCATGTGGGCTTACCGTTACCTCACCTTTTCACTGTGTTCGTCTTAGGGGGCCCGTTAAAGAGTTGGTTAAAGAATATTGGCTCCGACACTTTTTCCAAAGCTTTATTACAAAAACATCAATTGCAATAGAGGGATGGAGGGTTAAGGGGGATTCAGGTACCTTGTAATTGCGGGTTAGAGGTGTCTCTTGATCCAGCAGACAAACAGCTTCAGAACTGGATACAGCAACCACCGGATAGGCCTCTCTCACTGGCCTAGCAGCCGATAAGATGTTCAGTCAAAGTCTCTGCCACAGACTTGTCAACTTAACGGAAACGTTGTGCAATCCTCTGCCACAGGAAGGCACAACCAGCAACTTGTTGTAAAATTAAAGAACTATCACACCGTACCAGTTTCTTTCAGCCAGTCCGGCGGTACTGTGCGGTAGATAACCCGGGATGCGTCCTCCAACTGAGTCTCCAGGCTCTTCTAGAGATACCAGCCGTGTTGCTCGGTCCTCTCCTGAAAAGTCCTCCTCTGGATCCTCCAGTCGCTTGGCTTCTCCCTGCAGGCGAGACAGCACAGAACCACCCCTTGGATCTGTAGGACCCAATACTTCTGGGCCTACCCTTCAGTTGCGAATCCTCGGGCCAGCCGGCCCCGAGACATAGAAAACGCAGCACACACCTTAGGCCAGGAGGTCGGGATAACGAACCCGAAATAAATGATGCCTGTACCTTAAGTACCCTTACCCAGAATGCACAGCGGGTAGACCACTCCCACCATGCTGTTTCTGAGTAAAGGGGTACCCAATGCATTCAGCCTGTTGCATTTCCAACACTTACCGGTGGTGACAGCGACACCCACGGCCAAGTGGAAACCAGCACAACCCAACTGAACTGGTACAGAAACCAGAATTTTGACACAATTAGTCTGAGCCAAACTGCAGCTTGAGACAAACTTAAATTTACAAAAATAATAGCGTCTGCTCATTAGGAGCAGGGCACTACAAGTGCAACTCAGAACCAACTCAGTGAGTGCAATGAATGAAAGGGGCTTGGCAGGGACAGTCAGGCTGGGGAGGGAAGAACTAGGTTAAGCTGGACGTCTGCCAGCCAGAGAATGAGGCGGGGCTCTACCTGACTTGATGCAGCTTGTGTGAGAAGCTCACAGTGTGCAGTGAAATCAGAGGAACCCATTTCTGTAATGCCGCGTACACACGATCCGAATTTTGGCCAGCAAAAGCCCGATGAGAGCTTTTCATCGGAAAATGCGACCGTGTGTAGGCTCCATCGGAATTTTGCTTACCGAATTTCTGCCAGCAAAAATTTGAGAGCATGTTCTCAATTTTTCCGACGGAAAAGGTTTCTATCGCAAATTCCGATCGTCTGTAGCAATTGGGACGCGCAAAATTCCTATGCATGCTCGGAAACTATTCCATGCATGCTCGGAGGCATTGAACTTTATTTTTCCTTGGCTCGTCGTAGTGTTGTACGTCACCGCGTTCTTGGCGGTCGGAATTTGGTGTGACCGTGTGTAGGCAAGACAGTTTGAGCGGAATTCTGTCAGGAAAACCATCAGAGCTTTTTCCAACGAGAATTCCGATCGCGTGTACGTGGCATAAGTGGAGGGGGTACAACTGTGCAAGACTGAAGGGAAGGCCGGAGGTCAGATTTAAAGCGGAAGTAAACCCATCGATTTAACAGTTTAAAAAAAAAGGCATGCCGGGAATGCTAACTGCACATTGGCTGTGCTCTCAACCAAACAGTCAAACCATCCAATGGCTGGTGTCATAACAGATCACATGTGCAGCACCGTGGCAGTTGAAGATTAAACAGAGGCAAAGATGGCAGCTTCCTTGGCTGAAAACGATAGGGGGGTTTACTTCCACTTTAAGCATGAGAGGTGAAAGAATAGAAAAGTAAAAACATACACACCCCCTGCCTTCAATGGCAGAGGGCATGGGTGCCGGTATACGATCGATTATTGGGCAAGAGATCCAGAATAAATTGAGACCGATCTGGGTTGACATTTTGGAATGAAATATTTGCAGGAGCAGAAAATGGGAGTTTCGGAATGAAGTAACCTGAATGGCTGCACAGATAAATACATTTTTAGTGTAGGATTTCTATAAATGGTTCGTCGACGATTAAATATTCTCTTGGACAGGTAAAGACAGGTGAAGACAGAATCATTATCTGTTCCGTCCAGTAGGGGGTGCAATTTATCCATCGTAATATATACAGCTAATAGAGAAAAAATAACTACCGGTATGTATTTTCTTGTATTGTTGCAACTTCTAAAAAAAATAAAAAAATTAAAATAAATAAACCTTTGTAATTTCATCGTACCTAAAATAAGCAGTTCCAGACACTTATCATGTTTCGGAGAGGTAAAGAGAAAATAAACAGCTTGAAAAATATACAATTTTATTTATTAATATTTCAAAAGGTAAAATAGCTATTGTAGGATTTTTTTTTTTTTTTCACCCGAAATTGTCAGTGGCTATTGCTATATTGCACTATTATGGCTATTATGTGTAGCGCCATCACCCCGTAATCACACTAATCTGGAACGCTTTCACTCAATCAATATATATTTACTGGGCATTTGAAAGCTCCGAGGTGTATTAATCCATCCAACAGCTGTCATTTAAAATTTTGCCTCCCACCAGGTTCAGTCGACGCACAACCATTCCTGAACCCGCCTGTTACCTTGGCAACCATTGTTGACTTTGTGACACGTGGGAATTAAGGGACAAAAGTAGGAAAAGGCATCAACTCGCCCAGGCTGTGATAGACATCAAGAGGCCCCATCAAGTGTTTAACGGGGGGGGGGGGAAATCATATCTCCAGAATGCAAACGGCGGCTTCTTCTGGGCCGTTATTGTGAAAATCGCGGTTTTCCATTCCATATGTGTGCGTTCCAGAGATTGAAGTGTTGGTGGAGTCGATGGACATCAGTGTAAAGAATAATTTGCAGGCACGTCATGAGGGGAGCTCTCTGTAAAACAGGTCAACCCAACAAAAGAGGTCACTGTGGTTGTGATGCGAAATAGACGGTAAAGAATGACTACACTTGTATAGGTCCTAAAGTAAAAAAAAAAAAAAATGCGAAAAGTAAAACATGCTTCGAAATTCAATGTCTCAACTGTTTCATCCTGCCACTCCCAGTCCGGGGCCAATTCTGGTATTCCTGCCCTACATGCAGATGTAGTACCCTCCTAGGTAGGTGCTAGAAGAGAGTATATGTAGCACCCTCTACCAGTAGATAGGTAGTAGTAAGGGTTATATTACTAGGGTTTGTTCAGCACAGGCAAATTTAGGCAGGCTTATGTGGCAAGCTAGGCCTGTCTGTTTTGATCTGGGGGGCTGGGAGTGGTCAGAGTAGCAGTGGGTGTGAAAACCGGTACTCTAGTTCTGAGGCGCCTCCCGTGCTTCCAGGAAGAATGTTCTGGAGGAGAGGCTGGGCCTAGAGCTGGAATGGCAGGCAGCTCATGTGGGAGCCCTGACCAATCCCTATCTGGTGTTGGCAGGGGGCGGGCCTTCTATATGAGCTGAGGTCACATGTCACTGGGAAGGAGAAGTCCGCTGGTGAAGTGAGGAATGGAGTGCTAGATAGCTGCGGGAGGACATACCCATCTGGGGGGGGGGGGGGGGGGGGGTGTACCGATTGCAGGAGGAGACCCAGGTAGAGCTGTGGAGGAACATGTTATTGAGTGCTAGGACCACTCGTGTCATAATAACCAATCATATGCTTCTCTCGGCATTCAAAGGAGCTACACTTCTAAGCTCTCCAGGCTCCCAGTCATGCTGTAAGTGTGTGAGGTAAGAGTGGACTCCGATGAGGACTCTGATGTAAGGGGGGACTATGATGAAGAGACTGAATTAAGAGGGGCACTCGGATGAAGACTGATATACAGTGGGGAGAACAAGTATTTGATACACGGCCGATTTTGCAGGTTTTCCTACTTACAAAGCATGTAGAGGTCTGTAATTTGTATCATAGGTATTCAACTGTGAGAGACGGAATCTGAAACAAAAATCCAGAAAATCACATTGTATGATTTTTATATAATTAATTAGCATTTTATTGCATGACATAAGTATTTGATCACCTACCAACCAGTAAGAATTCCGTCTCTCAAAAACCTGTTATTTTTTCTTTAACCACTTCGATACCCGGGCACTTAAACACCTTCCTGCCCAGACCAATTTTGAGCTTTCAGCGCTCTCGCACTTTGAATGACAATTACGCGGTCATGCTACACTGTACCCAAATGAAATTTTTATCATTTTTTTCCCACAAATAGAGCTTTCTTTTGGTGGTATTTGATCACCTCTGCGGTTTTTATTTTTTGCTAAACAAATAAAAAAAGACCAAAAATTTTGAAAAAAAATATGTTTTTTTTTGTTTCAGTTTCAAAACTTTGTAAATAAGTACGTTTTCTCCTTCACTGATGGGCACTGATGGGGCTGCACTGATGGGCACTGATAAGGCGGCACTGATGGGCACCGATGAGGTGGCACTGAGGTGGCATTGATGGGCACTGATAGGCGGCACTGATAGGCGACACGGATGGGCACTGATAGGTGGCACAAATTGGCACTGATAGCTGGCACGGATTGGCATGGATAGGCGGCATGGATGGGCATGGATAGGCAGCACAGATGGGCATGGATAGGCGGCACAGATGGGCATGGATGGGCACTGATAGGTGGCATGGATGGGCACTGATAGGTGGCACGGATAGGCACTGATAGGTGGCACGGATAGGCACTGATAGGCAGCATTGTTTTGTATTGATGGATGCCAATCAGTGCCAAACAATAATGCATGCCAATCAGTGATGCCCATTGTGGGCACTGATTGGCATCCATTGTGGGCACAGATTGGCATCTATTGTGGGCACTGTGTGTCATCCCTGGTGGTCTAGGGTGGCATACCTTGTGCTGCGCATCCCTGGTGGTCTGGTGGCATCCCTGGTGGTCCAGTGTGGGCATCCTCGGGGGGGCTGCGCTGGTAATCATTCAGCACAGACATCCCCTGTCAGAGGAGCAGCCGATCGGCTCTCCTCTACTCGCGTCTGACAGACACGAGTGAGGAAAAGCTGATTTACCGGCTCTTCCTATAAACACTGTGATCAGCCGTGATTGGACACGGCTGATCACATGGTAAAGAGTCTCCGTCGGAGACTCTTTACCAAGATCGTAGTTGCGGGGTGTCAGACTGACACCCCGCAACAACGATCGCCGCGATGCGCACCCCCGGGGGGGCACAGAGGCTCAAAATCCTGAGGACGTCCTATGACGTCCGGTCAGGATTTGACAACCACTTTGCGGACGTCTATTTACAATGGGCGGGCGGCAAGTGGTTAAGAAGCTCTCCTGTTCTCCACTCGTTACCTGTATTAACTGCACCTGTTTGAACTTGTTACCTGTATAAAAGACACCTGTCCACACACTCAGACTCCAACCTCTCCACAATGGCCAAGACCAGAGAGCTGTGTAAGGACATCGGGGATAAAATTGTAGACCTGGCTGGGATGGGCTACAGGACAATAGGCAAGCAGCTTGGTGAGAAGGCAACAACTGTTGGCGCAATTATTAGAAAATGGAAGAAGTTCAAGATGACGGTCAATCTCCCTCAGTCTGGGGCTCCATGCATGATCTCACCTCGTGGGGCATCAATGATCATGAGGGAGGTGAGGGATCAGCCCAGAGCTACACGGCAGGACCTGGTCAATGACCTGAAGAGAGCTGGGACCACAGTCTCAAAGAAAATCATTAGTAACACACTACGCCGTCATGGATGAAAATCCTGCAGTGCCCGCAAGGTCCCCCTGCCCAAGACAGCGCATGTCCAGGCCCGTCTGAAGTTTGCCAATGACCATCTGGATGATCCAGAGGAGGAATGGGAGAGGGTCATGTGGTCTGATGAGACAAAAATTGAGTTTTTTGGTCTAAACTCCACTCGCCGTGTTTGGAGGAAGAAGAAGGATGAGTACAACCCCAAGAACACCATCCCAACCGTGAAGCATGGAGGTGGAAACATCATTCTTTGGGGCTGCTTTTCTGCAAAGGGGACAGAACGACTGCACCGTATTGAGGGGAGGATGTATGGGGTCATGTATCGCAAGATCTTGGCCAACAACCTCCTTCCCTCAGTAAGAGCATTGAAGATGGGTCACGGCCCCGCATTAGCTTTGTTCCGATCAGTGCCGCCGCCCACTGTCTGCTGCACAGCCCGGTCCCCAACAGGCCACTCCTGCCAGGAAATGCAGACAAGGCAAATGCCTGCTGTGCCCTATGGCCAGTCTGGACCTGTGACCATACTGTCTGGAGGGTGCCAATGGCACCCTCGCTTCAAATTAGGGCGACTCTAAGTACTCAGTAGAGTGTTTTGCGGAACTTGTCTGAGCCACATAAATTCCAGACATAAATAATAAACACATTACAAAGACATCTATGGTCTCGTTGGACACAAACGATGTTGTGCATAAAATTTAATTCCAGGCAATGTAAAGTTCACAGCGTCGTAATTTGGAGCAACGTTGAATATTTCTGAAAAATGACCGGATTTGTCACCAACTCGTTTTCTTTGCGCTTGAACGACGAGGTGAAAATAACCCAATCTTTGATCATGCCGGTTGATGAATCGCCTGGCTGAGCTATAAAATTGTCATCGGCTGAATTAACATTTCCTTTTTCTCTTTTAGGGAATTCAGACGGTTTCAATTTCAGGTAGTCACATCGACCCTTTTATCAGGCGGCGAGGGCTGCGTTACATCACTCCTCGCTCGCTTTCTAATTGCCGCGTGATCGATGGAGGCTGCTTAGCATACAATCTGTGAAATGGAACATGCAGAAGAAATAAAATTCCCCGTTTTCATTAAATAATGCGTTGTGATTTTATTCCTCTGAACGTCGCGCTGCGGCTGGCATTGTACCTGATTTTTTGATTAAGCACTTAGCAAAATTTTCATCAAGTGCATTTGCATTGATTTCAAATGCTTGGCAAAAAAAAAACATCGGCATTAAGTGAAAACAATCAGAGAGCTACAAATTCCATACTAATTCCATCCAGTAAACAAAGCAGATGTGCTAAAGTCACAAAGGTCACTCATTTACACCGGCTTGCACAAATAGGGGTATATTTATCAAAAAAAAAAAAAATCTGCACAGGTGTTCATCCTGATACTGCTTATACATTTGATTCATGCGAATTGGGCAAAATCAAATGTTCTCAGGCTATATTCTCTGCAGATTAACCCCTTCATATCCGCGCTCTAGCTGAATGATGGCTACAGCGTGGATCTGCTTTGCTGGGAGGCCACCAATAGACGTCCTCCCTTTTGCACGCTCGCCATGCCCCCCTGAAGGGCGCGGGCGCCGTGATCACCCGAGTCAATGAGACTCGGGTGATCACAGATCGGAGTAAGGGGTCGATCCCCGCCCCTTACCACGTGATCAGCTGTCAGCCAATAACAGCCGATCACGTGATGTAAACAGAAGATCGGTAATCGTTTTTTTTTCTCACGCTGACAGCGCGAGGAGAAAAAAAAGCCGATCGCTGGCTTCTGTCGAAGGGACATCGGTCCCGAAGAGGAAGAGATGAAGCCGCCTCATATGTGCCCACCAGTACCGCCTGCCAGTTCAACGAATCAGTGCCCACCAGTACATAAGTGCCAGCAATCCGTGCCACCTATCAATGCCCACAAGTGCCAGCTATCAATGCCGACCAGTGGTGCCAATCAGTGCCTCATCAGTGCCACCTAGCAGTGCTGCCTATCAGTGTCACCGGCCAGTGCCGATCAGTGCCTATCACTGCCACCCATCAATGTCGACCATCAGTGCCCATCACTGCAACCCATCAGTGCCAGCTATCAGTGCCACCTATTATTGCCCTTCAGTGCCACCTATCAATGCCCTTCAGTGCCGCCCATCAGTGCCACCCATCAGTGCCACCTCTTAGTGCCCACCAACGCCACCTATCAGTGTCACCTATTAGTGCCCATCAGTGCCGCCTTATCAGTGCCTATCAGTGCCGCCTTATCAGTGCCCATCAACGCAGCTTATCAGTGCAGTCTATCAGTGCCCATCAGTGCAGCCTTATCAGTGCCCATCAATGCATCCTATCGGTGCCCATCAGTGCAGCCTATCAGTGCCCATCAGTGCAGCCTCATTAGCGTACATCAATGAAGGAGAAAAATTACCTGTTTACAAAATGTATTAACAAAATATAAAATGGTTTTGTCTTTTTTTTTTTTAAATGTGGTCTTTTTAAATTTTTTTAACAAAAAATAAAAAACCCAGAGGTGATCAAATACCACCAAAAGAAATCTCTATTTGTGGGGAAAAAATTATAAAAATGTCATTTGGGTACAGTGTTGTATGACCGCGCAATTGTCCTTCAAAGTGCGAGAGCGCTAAAAGCTGAAAATCGGTCTGGGCAGGAGGGGGGTTTAGGTGCCCAGTAAGCAAGTGGTTAAATATGTGAATGCAGACAATGCCGCATTATGGCCACTAGATGGAGCTGATGCTAGATGGAGCATACTTAAAGTGATACTAAACACACACTGTTGAATTCTCCTTCTGTATGTGGATGATGGCACTGAAATGATTTTGATAAAAAAAAAATAATAATAATAATCTTATCGACTTGGCACCTGAGACCTGGTATTCCTGGCTTCAGGTAGCTTATAAGGGCATATTAAATGTCTCTTTAATAGAGGCGAGTGTTAAAGTTTTGACACAGTGGTATCTTGTTTCCCACTCGCTTAGCTAAGATGTACCCATCATCATTGGCAGACTGCTTTCGGTGTTCTCTTCAAGGTACTATGCTCCATTAATGGTGGGAATGCCCCAGGATTAGGGCTTATAGGAACGGGGTCTTCTCAATGATACATAGAATACTAGGTCTTGAACTCAAACAAGACACCTCAATTGCCCTCCTGAATGATCTGCCAGGTAATATGCCATTGCATAGGAGACGTTCAGTTTGCTTTATGCTAAGATCTCCATTGCTGGAGCTTGGAAGTCTCCCTCTCGGTTTGCCGCATGAAGCATAAGGTATCCTGGACAATGTTACATGAGAAAGTGGCTCGTATCATCAACGATAAACAAAGGCGATTTGAGTGAACCTGAGAGCCTTGGGCGACTTATGTAAAGTTAGGCCCCTTTCACACCGGGGCGTTTTTCATGCGGTGCGGCGCTAAAAATAGCGCCTGTTCACCGCATGAAAAAATCCGGCCCCTTTAACTCCAGTGTGAAAGCCGGCGGGCTTTCACACTGGAGCGGTGCGCTAGCAGGATGACAAAAAAAGTCCTGCTAGCAGCATCTTTGGAGCGGGATAGGAGCGGTGTGTTCACCGCTCCTATACCGCTCCTTCCCATTGATTACAATGGGAGACCGCGGTAAAACCGCGGCAATACCGCGGTTACCGCGGCAATACCGCGGCTACGGCGGCGCTCTGCGGGGGGTGTTTAACCCTTTTTCGGCCGCTCGCGGGGGGTAGAACCGCACCGCGAGCGGCCGAAAACCGCGGTGAAAACAACGGTAAAGCAGCGCTAAATATAGCGCTGCTTTACCGTCACCGCGGCTCACCGCCCCAGTGTGAAAGGGGCCTTACCCTTGTCTCCTGTACTTGGCAAATCGTAGGTGGCCATGGTCCACCATGGGGTCTAGGTCTCTCTCTTGCTTTTTCTTATTATGTTTTTCTCTCTTCTCCATCTTTTTTTTTTTTTTTTTAAGTTTTCAAAAAAGTTTATTGAAACTTAGTACATAACAAACAACTGAAAAAGGCCAAGATGACCAAGAATGAAGATGGTACAAAACTTACAAAACGTATTACATGTGTACAAGAATCAGACAAAATAAATTCAGAGCAAACAATATAAGTTAAAGGTAGCTGGTGATCTCCTAAGAGGAACAAGCAGAAACTGTGAACAAGCAGGGGCTGGGGAGGCTCGTAAGATAGACTAAAAAAAAAAAAAAAAGGGCCCTGTTCATGGAACTTCCACAGACGGTCCCCGCACCCCAAAGGGATCATGCTGTGCGGGGGTCAACTGAGGAGCCACGAGGGCCTTCCTGAGAGATCTAAGCCGAACTCACAGCTAATATACCCAAACCCGTAAGGGAAAGGACCAGCTAGGTGAGTCTGCCGTTGTCTGGGGAGACAAAACCTAGATAAGCTACAGTTAACAGAACAGGGGGGGGGGACTTCCCCTCACTTCAGTTGAGCTAGGCCTTGTGGTTGGGGAGATCACCAGGTACAAAGCTCACTCCGGTACATGTTGTAGGTCGAGACGACCTAGAGCTGAGACAACTGAGGTGTTAGAGAGAGAGAAGTGGAAATAGAGGAGAACAGGAAAGAAGGGGGGGGAGGAGAAAACGACAGACAGGAGGGGAGATTGGAGGCGAGGACGGAGACAGTAGAAGAGGTAGGTATAGGGGATAGGGAGGGTAGGAACCTTCGCGGAGGGATCTTGGGTCAGGAGGGGGAGAAGGAGTGAGAGGGGGGATCCTGGATGCTATATCAGTAAAGAAGGGATATTCCTATATATGCAGCCCAGGGTTCCCATGTGAGCCTGAATTTTTCTGAGGAGTCCAAGATCGCACTAGCTATTTTTTCCTGCGCCATTATCCATGAGATCTTTTGTTTGGTCTGGCTAAAGGAGACCGAAGGGGATTTCCACGAGTGTGCCAGAGTAATCTTGGCTCCCAGGAGAATATAATGAATTAGGGCTTGCGTCAGTTTAGGGGCGTCCTGAATTCGCTGGTTGAGGAGGGCCGTGGTGGGATCTTGTTTAATTGCCAGCCCTGTGGTCTTGCGGATGAGACTGAAAATTTTATTCCAATATCCCCTAATTTCTCTTTCTTTGCTTTCCTCTTTTCCGTTCTATGGAAGTTGGTTTATGCTCTCCCTATTTGAAACATTGATGTTTAGCATGCCAGCTCAATGTGTACACAGTGGATCTTTATCGCTAATATCAGATGTATATGTAGCGCTGGTTCCTGACGAGCAGGCGCTATTGTTTTTGAAAATTAAGTTGCCTGAAGCCACAGTTGGGCTTCAGGATAGTTCTTCTAAATTTCTGGTTTCAGCACCAGTCCAGCTGGGTTGCACTGGGTTCTCCTTGACCGCAGGTGTCGCTGCCACCGCCGGCAAGAGTAGAAAGCAGTCTAGCTGGATGCATTAAATGCCACTTACCTCTCGGAACCAGCCCAGTGGGCGTGTTCTCCCGCTGTCCATTCTGGGGGGGGGGTATTTAAGGTACCGACACCAAGTGACAAAAAAAAGCTTTTCCTGTCCGCGTGGTTCGGGTGGTCCTCCTGACCCAGCCTCATGGCCCTCCTGGCCTGGGGTGCGGAACCATGCATCCTGTGTCTCGGGGCTGGCTGGCCCGTGGCAATGTAACTGCAGGGGTAGGTCCGAGTGACTTTCGGAGCCTACTGATCCAAGGAAGGTCCGGTGCTGTCTCCTCGGAATGGAGAGGCTCAGCAACTGAAGTACCCCAGGGGAGGACTCTTCAGGAGAAGGCCGCGTGCAAGGCTGGCTTCTCGGAAAGAGCCTGGAGGCTTAGTTGAAGGACGCGACCTGGATCAACATTCATATGGCATCGCCGGACCGGCTGAGAGAACCTGGTACCGTATGACAGTTCTTTAAAGTTCATCTAATACTTCAGTGACGCTAAAGTATAACTTACAAGTCTGTGGCAGAGACTTTACCGAGCATCCCACCGGCTGCTAGGCCTAGTGGGAGAGACCTATCCGGGGGACTGCAGGAATCCAGTTGGTGAACAAAAATTTCTCTGGATTCGTCTAATACCTTCACCCTGCAATCTAAGTACCTAAACTTACCCCTAACCCTCTACCCTTTATCGAGAGACTGTGTTCTATTTTCTGAATAAATAACCTAAAAGAGGATTCAGTGTCAGTCTCAACCTTTTCTCTGGGTTACTTTCCACGGGATCCCCAAGACGGAGCTACAACAGGTAAGGTAACGGTAAGCCCAAATAAAACCAGCAGCTCCTTCAGGGGGCATTGCTCCTCTAGAACTTATCAAGTACAGCACCACCTGGGGGCCACAGTTTGAATATGCAGCTCGGTGCCCGGGGTTGCTTGTTTTGGAAACAATTTTTGCTGCTCCTTAAAACGCTACAATTTTTTATTAATTTTTTTACCCTTTTTTTGTTGTTGTTTCTATTATTGATTGATAGTATATAACATGATTAAAGCAGAGTGAGGTTATTGGCGCTACCTATAGGCCAGAAGGTGATTGCTCAAACCCTCTATGTATGACGGTGGAAAGGGGTATGGTGCAACAACCAAAGGATACTACACTCAAATAGTTGAAACCTGAAGTACTTAAAGCGGAGTTCCACCCTAAAGTGGAACTTCCGCTTATCGGATTCCTCCCCCCCCCTCCGGTGCCACAATTGGCACCTTTCAGGGGGGAGGGGGGTGCAGATACCTGTATAATACAGGTATCTGCACCCACTTCCGAGACGAGCTAGCCGGAGCTGGCCCGCCCATACATGAAGATGCCCCGTTGTGTCTTGGGAAACAGTTCCCAGGACAAAACGGGGACCAATAACGACGCGCAGCGCGACTCGCGCATGCGCAGTGGGGAACCGAGCAGTGAAGCCGCAAGCTTTGCTTCCTGATTCCCTGACAGAGGATGGCGGCGGGGGCAGCCGAGAGACGAGCGATCGCTCGTCATCTTCTGCCGACATCGCTGGAACCTGTAACAGGTAAGTGTCCATTTATTAAAAGTCAGCAGCTGCAGTATTTGTAGCTGCTGACTTTTAAATTATTTTTTTCAGGTGGAGCTCCTCTTTAAGACATCCTATAGTGTGACATATATTAAAATAATTATGTGCAAAAAACAGCAGTGTGAAGTAACATCTATGCTTCACAAATATAAGAAATAAACCTAACAGCCCAAAAAATTGTTAACTGTGAAGTAGCACCAAGAAGCATCACAAATTGAAATATATATACAGTGGAACCTCGGTTAACGAGCATTTTTTTTTTTTTTTTAATTCTGACTCGGTTTGCAAGTGTCGTCTCGCAAGACGAGCAGAATTCAAGCTAATAGGGCCTGCAGTACCGCATTTGGCCAGAGGTGCGGAGGGGGGCCGGAGCAGAGAAGAGCCAAACGACGCCGATTACAGCTGATCTGCGCCGTTCGGCAATGCTTGGAAAGACACAGAAATACTCAGTTTCCGAGCCTTTCCGAGGTTTGCCGAGGTCAGCCGAAGTGTCCTCGGGCCTTTCCGGCCGTTTCCGAGGCTCTCCGGCTCCCCCCACCTCTGGTCGCATGCGGTATTGCATGCCATTGAAGTCAATGCGGAACAAATTATTTTCGTTTCCATTGACTTCAATGAGGAAACTCGCTTTGATATGCGAGCACTTTGGATTACGAGCATTCACCTGGAACGGATTATGCTCGTAATCCAAGGTTCCATTGTATATGCAAAAAATCCTTGGATTATCCGAACACAATACTAGTGAAAAAAAAAAAAATTATAAAATATGTGACTAATAGTTCATATGTGCACATCAAAAAAGAAATAGTCCAATCAAAAAGTTGCAATGTTGCTGTGCAGGGAATTCCGAGATGACAGAGTGCTCAAATAATCAGGTGACTCTTGTGCTCCCCCTTGCGGGTCCCCACTCACCAGCTCCTATTACCCCTACAGGGGTAATTGGCATATAGGATTAACCGGACATCCTGTCCCTTGATGGCTCCTCCAACCGATTCACCAGGTCAGGATGCCTAGGCTTTTCTCTGTTATATCCAACTATTCCCAAATGCAGTTCCAAAAATACTTCAGTGAAATCCCAGTATTTGATCCTCATTAGGAAGAGATAAGGGCTCCCATATTGTAGTTTCAAAGGTTAATTAAAAAAACAAATAAAAGCAAAGTCCCATGCAGTGGGTAAAAAACCTTCAAAGAGGCTACAGTCTATGGTAGACACAGTATAGTCAGGGGCCGGTATGCAGCGTGCGCTTCAACTGCATTCCAGGCTCCCTGTTAGCATACCAGAAGTGACGTGGGTGCGTGACTCTCCCTTACGTGTTTCATCATTGATGTCGTCTGAGGAGTGAAAGGGAGAGAGAGGGAGGGAGAGAGACAGGGAGATGGAGATAAAGAGGGGGAAAGAGAGAGAGGGAAAGATAGAGAGGGGGAGTGAGAGACAGTGCGAGAGTGAGAGTGAGAAAGAGGGAGGGAGGGAGAAGGAGATAGACAGAAGGAGGGGGGGAGAGAGAGAAGCTTCTCTTCCCAGTCAATCAGGAAGCCGGAGGTGCGCGATTGGCCCGAGAGGGGAAGCAATTGTATTGGTCGTACCGGGGGGGGGGGGGGGATCCGGTTGATGGCTGCCATCATCTCTCTGCTCTGCATTGCCGCCCAACCATGTGGGACCAGCCACCACTGATATATATATACTGTATGCATATATAAAACCAATGGAACGTATTATGGTTATTTTGGGTGTTAAAAATTAGATTGGGGGAGTGTTTGGAAAAAAATGCTTGTAAATGCTAATGCTCAAAAATGCACATAAACGTGATAAAAATACAGCAAAACGCGTGCGCATGAGGCCCTAGATGATCCCTGAAAACCCTTCTCTTTAGAGAAGCCTTGACATGTGAAGGGCCTAACTCAGTCACTTACGTCACCCGTTAGACATAGAATCGAATCCCTCCAAATCCCCCCCACAAATGACGTGACAAGATTATGGAGTAAATGGCCTTGACAGCCTATTTATTAATAATTTCCATAAATTAAATAAATAATATTTAAATAACTCTTAACCAACTTTTTATGTACTTTTTTGGTGTCTTCAAGGGTAACACCCACCACTGGTCACTGCGACAAACTTCTTTTAACTTTAGGCCTCCAGTCGCAAGCACCCAGACTCAGAGACGGTACTCAACCTTCGCAGTGATCTACCGTTAACCCATTCCTGGTTGACCCCTCGTTAACCGGAAGGTACCTGATAACCCCATACAACCATGTTAACCCCATCCTCAGATGGGTTCCAACCATGTTAACCCCATCCACAGATGGGTACCAACCATGTTAACCCCATCCACAGATGGGTACCAACCATGTTAACCCCATCCACAGATGGGTACCAACCATGTTAACCCCATCCACAGATGGGTACCAACCATGTTAACCCCATGCACAGATGGGTACCAACCATGTTAACCCCATCCACAGATAGGTACCAACCATATTAACCCCATCCACAGATGGGTACCAACCATGTTATATACATATAACATCCATCTTCTCCTCCTCCAAAGACCCAATCACTGCCCTCTCAATCAACCTATATCCTCTTTTTGGGGTCTCCGAGGGTAAGACACACTACTGGTCACCGCAACAAACTTCTTTTAAACTGTAGGCCTCCAGTCGCAAGCCCCTGGACTCAGAGACGGTACTCAACCTTCGCAGTGACCTACCGTTTACCCCTTCCTGGTTAACCCTTCATAACCGGAAGATACCAGATAATCCCATACCACCGATGGGTACCAACCGTGTTATGTCCATATCACACCCTGCACCGGCTGTCCTCAACAGCCCACATTATAATTCACCTAACTCGGGAGGGTGGGTGGGAATCTTCTCCTCCGCCGCTCACTAGTGACGTCAGATCCCTTCCTTCCTCCAGCTTACTGACCCAAGCGCCTCCCCTTCTCCGTCCACTCCCCCTTTCTTAAAGGGGACACATTTTTCTTTCCTAAGCATGACTGTCTTGTCCACACCTGTCATGCCGTCCCTACGCCAATTCTTTTCTCTCCTTCTGCTCCGGGACTCTCTATAATGCCTTCACCTAACAACTGTACTTTTACCTTCTCCATCAGCTCATCCCCCTTCAGTTATTACTTTTTGTATCACTTGACTCCTCCCACCCCTTTTTAGACTGTAAGCTCTAACGTCCAGGGCCCTCTGATTCCCTCCTGTATTGAATTGTATGGTGACTGTACTGTCTGCCCTCATGTTGTAAAGCATTGCGCAAAAGGCTGGCACTATATAAATCCTGTATAATAATAATATTATGAATAAAAAGTTAGAAGACATTGACTGGAATATTCTAAGTATATATCTTACCGGAGACACCAACGGGCAAAACTCGGTGTAAAGTGGAATTCTAAAAACTGTGCAATGTGCATTGATTAAATGCCAAGCAAACTGTTATATTCCAAGGCACTTGAGCTCTAGTGACACAGGACAAGAAGGATCCGATGTCACCCTATTACGCCTCAGATAAACTTTCAAAAAATAAAATAATATAAAAAAAGATGAATACGTCTGGAACTTACTTTTTTTTTCTTCCTTCTCTAAGGTGTATCTTTTTCCGGTTATTTGCTTTCTGTCTATCATTCCTCATTTGACACATGAGCTTATCGGGAAGGAGAGCCAATTAGTTTTCGTCATATTATTTTGTCACTCTGGATAGTGACATGTTTTCTCAAGGAACAATTACAGAGCGCGCGGATCTTCTCATTATCCGAAAAACCCACATCCCGTATTATTTTGCGTTCTCTTCTATTCTCTCTGTCACCGGGTCGGGGGCCAAGTGACGCAAGCCACCGCCACATTCATGGATCCCATAAGTTAAAGCGAGGGTTTGTCTATTATGAAAGCTTGTCTTGTAATGTTGTCAGAAATGTGTATGTAAAGAATGTTCGTGCCAAGAGACGGCTTAGGATGTATGGCGTGGTTGGTAACCTTGTCAAGAGATTTCAAGCCGCTGCTCTCCGCAGTCAGTCACTCTTCACTCTTGGCAGTGGCCTTCAGTAGGTGTTAGGACGTCCATGTCAAAAACCAAGCGCCGGTGGGGAGGTGGAGGTTTTCAGTCTGTTGGTATGTTTCCACCGCATGTCATAGTTAAAGCAATTAGCTAATTGGCTGGCAGGTAAGATTACGGGGTAGTATTGCCCCGCGTCAAAGTGTCATTGCTGCTCTTGCCAAGATAGCCAGATGTAGCTGACATGGGCTGAAAGACATGTGAATGTTTTGAATTGAAACATATTTACAGAGCTCTCTTTATATATGATGTGTTCTGTATATATGATGTGTTAGTCATGGTTGCCAATAAGGGGGGTTACAGCCTTGGGCGTCCGCAGAACTTTTTTCAGGGGGGGGGGGGGCATCATTTTAAGGTCACCCATGCTCTGACCTTTTCAACAATGTCATTATCACATTATCACGGTCAGAGACTGCAGACGTAGTACAGGTGATGGTCAGAGACTGCAGGCATGGCCGTAGAGACTGTAAGAGACTGCAGACATGGCCCAAGAGACTGTCAGAGACTGCGGACATGGCCCAAGAGACTGTCAGAGACTGCGGACATGGCCCAAGAGACTGTCAGTGACTGCATACATGGCACAACCGTAAGAGACTGCGGACATGGCACAAGAGATGACCAGAGACTGCATACATGGCCCAAGAGACTGTCAGAAACTGCATACATGGCTCAAGAGACTGCGGACATGGCACAAGAGACTGTCAGAAACTGCATACATGTGGGGGGTGACAGAGAGAGACGGGGGGGGGGTGACAGAGAGAAAGGGGGGTGACAGAAAGAGAGAGAGGGGGTGACAGAGATAAAGGGGGTGAGAGAGAGGGGTGACAGAAAGAGAAAGAGGGGGTGACAGAGAGAGGCGGGGTGACAGAGAGAGAGGAGTGTGACAGAGAGACAGAGGGGGGGGGGTGACAGAGAGAGAGGGGGTGAAAAAGACAGAGGGGTGAGAGAGAGAGTGGAGGTGATAGAGAGGGGTGATGGGGGTCATCACTCCTGATACGATCCCCCCCTTGCCCCTACCTGCGGACACCCATGGTTACAGCCAGTCCTCTATACCGGGCCCTGGTTTCCCTTGTGTTCCAATGGGGCCACGGCCTTGTAGACATCATATAAAAAGTTTTTTGTTTTTTTCTGTATAATGACAATCATAACTATATATCAAGATAAAACTCCCCTGTTCGTTTTCTAAATAATACTGCATGCCGTTTTCGCCACCAAAACCAAGTTATAACCGTCTCCTGACGGTTGTCATTTTGCCTGTGGGCATGTGAAGCCCACAGGCATCCTCTTCCGGGATACGGTGCTGCTGATCGACCAGCATGCACCACCCGTTCTTTCCACGATCTCGCACATGCGCAGTAATGCGCTGTAGCGGCGCTGTAAAGTATACAGGTTGCCACAACCTAGCCCTCGGCGCTGCTCAAAGACTCCTGGGAAATGGTGACACACATCTCCCAGGAGCCTTAGCGAGCCGGGCCGACCGAGGGAAGTGACGTGTTCAGCCCGGGCAATGGAAGAGGCAGATTTCGTGGGACCACCTAGCAACAGGGAGAAATAGGTAAGTGAATTTTTTTTTTATCCAATTATTTTTTAATAGCTGATTTGATGCACATCTAAATAAAGTTGTCATTTTGGGGGGAAACACCACTTTAAGGACCGAGCCTCTTTCTGAGATTTGTTGTTTACAAGTTAAAAAATGTTTTTTTTGCTAGAAAATGACTTAGAACCCCCAAACATTATATATATATATTTTCTATGACCCTAGAGAATAAAATGGCGGTCATTGCAATACTTTCTGTCACACCGTATTTGCGCAGCGGTCTTACAAGCGCACTTTTTTTGAAAAAAATACACTTTTTTAAATTAAAAAATAAGACAACAGTAAAGTTAGCCCAGTTCATTTTTTTTATTGTGAAAGATAATGTTGTGCCGAGTAAATTAATACCCAACATGTCAGGCTTCAAAATTGCGCCCGCTCGTGGAATGGCGACAAACTTTTACCCTTAAAAATCTCCATTGGAGATGTTTAACAAATTCTACAGGTTGCATGTTTTGAGTTACAGAGGAGTTCTAGGGCTAGAATTACTGCTCGTACACTACCGATCGCGGCGATACCTCACATGTGTGGTTTGAACACCGTTTTCATATGCGGGCGCTACTCACGTATGCGTTCGCTTCTGCACACGAGCTCAGCGGGAGGGGTCGCGTTTTTTTTTTTTAAATTTATTTTACCTTTTATTTTTTATTTTTACACTGTTATTTAAAAAAAAAATAAAAATAAATGTTGTTACTTTTATTCCTATTACAAGGAATGTAAACATCCCTTGTAATAGAAAAAAAGCATGACAGGACCTAATTATGAGATCTGGGGGGTCAAAAAGACCTCAGATCTGATATTTACACTAAAATGCAATTAAAATAAAAAAAATGATATGGAGATGGGTGGGGGCCATCTTCCCCTCACTCGTCTCCATGTCAGGCTAGAGAGACGATCCGATTGCCTCCGCCGCTATCGACGGCTCCGGTAAGCGGCGGAGGGCTCCCTGCTGCCGATAAAAGTGATCTTGCGGCAAATCCGCCACAGAGACCGCTTTTATCTTGAAGTGGACCGCCCGCTGAAGAAGAGGATACTGGGGGTTATGGCAGCTAGCTGTCGGAAGTGGTTAAAGGAGTTGTAAAGGTAAACATTTTTTCACCTTAATGCATTCTATCTGACACTGCCGGCCCCCCCCCCCAGCCCCCCCCGTTTTACTTACCTGACCCCTCGAAAGTCCCGCGTTCGCCTCCGACATCCTCTTCGCCGCTCAGCCTGGCCGTTGATTGGCTAGAGTGGATGGATTGAAAGCAGCGCAGTCATTGGCTCGCGCTGCTGTCAATCACATCCAATGACGCGGCACGCTATAGCTGCCAGCTGTATCACGGGAGCGCGCCCGCAAGCACTCCACACCATGCGAGGGAGCTTGCATGAAAGTACTTGCGGGGGGAAGCCGAGACAGCCGCCGAGGGACCCCAGAAGACGAGGTTCAGGGCCACTCTGTGCAAAACGAGCTGCACAGTGGAGGTAAGTATAACATGTTTGTTATTTTAGAAAAAAAATTAAAAATTCCCTTTACAATCCCTTTAATATCACGTGTTAGGCCCCTTTCACACTGGGGCGGGGAGCCGCGGTGACGGTAAAGCAGCGCTATATTTAGCGCTGCTTTACCGTCGTTTTAACCGCGGTTTTCGGCCGCTCGCGGTGCGGTTTTACCCCCGCGAGCGGCCGAAAACGGGTTAAAGACCCCCGCAGAGCGCCGCCGTAGCGGCGCTTTGCGGCGGTATTGCCGCGGTTTTACCGCGGTGTCCCATTCTAATCAATGGGAAGGAGCGGTATAGGAGCGGTGAACACACCGCTCCTATACCGCTCCAAAGATGCTGCTAGCAGGACTTTTTTTGTCATCCTGCTAGCGCACCGCTCCAGTGTGAAAGCCCGCCGGTTTTCACACTGGAGTTAAAGGGGCCGGATTTTTTCATGCGGTGAACAGGCGCTATTTTTAGCGCTGTACCGCATGAAAAACGCCCCGGTGTGAAAGGGGCCTAAGTCAGGGCGCTGATAGGAGGGATACAACAACGTCTCCTGTATAGGGCCTAGGCTCAACTAGATCTGCAGGGGGGAGGGGGTGGGCTGGGCCCGGTACAGGAGGGCTGGCTGTATCTGTGCCCTGACTAACACGTCATATTTACTGAGCTCTATTCTTATATGAAGTGTTAGTCGGTAGGGGGTACAGCCATCCCTCCTGTCCTGGGCCTGGGCCCCCCCTGCTGATCCACTGGGGCCCAGGTCTAGTACATGCGATCAGTGGAGTCACTACGGGGGGGTGCAGGGGGTGTGGACCGCACCCGAGTGACATTCACCAGAAGGATGACACTAGGGGTGGTGGCTGCAGCCTCCGATCCTGGAAGTAGCTCACTTGTCAGAGCAGGTCAGAATCCTGGACTGTGACCATGCCTCGGCAGCCTGGCTACACACAGCTGGTAAAAAGATTCGCTGTAGTTTTTTTTTTTTTGGGGGGGGGGAATCTCCTCGTGTAGGATGGGGGGTAGGGGAGCTCCCTCTCTCTCACCCTCCTCTCTCTCTCACCCTCCCTCCACCTTTTCTCCCTCACCCCCCTCTCTCTCACCCCCCCAAATTTTCTCCCCTCCCTGTCTGTCCCCCCACCTCTTTCCCCAATCCCTCTCTCCCCTTTTTCCATTTCACTCCTTTTCCATCTCCCCATCTCTCTCACCTTCCTATTTCTATCTCTTCACCAAAGGGATGGGGGAGCACTGTGGCAGGCTAAAAGGGGGGGGGGGGGGGGGGGGGCGGTGGGTGACACCATGCTTTACCACACCAGGTTACACCAGTGACGAGGTGGGTCGATTGATCAGATTTTGAGGCTACCTGATGAAAACAGATATGATGGATGACAATTGGGATTGTATCTTGTAGCTATTAATCGAATTCCCCTTCCCTGTATGTGGCATATTGATTGGATGTGTTGTCACCTATTGATTGATTATTCATATCGGAGAGAGATCAATTAGAAAATAAATTGATCTTCTTGGTCTAGGATGTAGGTGAAATGATGTTAGCCATCAGACTGAGGACCTTTAGTGGCAGGAAAAAAGTACTACAGGGGAATTCTCTGGATTGAAGGCGGCTATTGCATCAAAAGCCAGTTTTGCTATTGTATATGTAGCGGGGTTCTACCCCTTTTAGGGGAAGAGACTACATTTCCCACAATTCCCCAGGCTCCCAGGCTGCTTGCTTCCGCCCGGGAGACTGCTGGGGGAGGCTATAAAAAGGAAGAGCGGAGACCGCCTCTTCCTCTTGGGACACTTCCTCTTCTGAGGCCTGACAGGACTGGCCTGCCTCTGCTGACAGAGCGTGTGACGCGGAGATTGCAGCCAGCAGAGACACCTGTGCGGACCGGAGCTGAAGGCCTGAAGCCTGGGCCTTGCAGCCGATGGAGTGAGACTCTCACCCCTCAGAGTCCACAGCAGCGGAGCGGAGACTTCCCCTTACTGTCGGTCGGACGGAGCTGATGACCGGAGTGCAGGGCTGTGACTGAGGAGACCGGACGCCGCCATTGAAGAGACCAGAGCCGCCATTAGAGGGACCGGATCGGAGGACGGTACCCCAAGGATTGGTGAGAGAGCCTGTGGGCTCATCCTGCATTGACACACATGTTTTATGCCTACTGAACTGCCTAGGCGCAATTTACCTCAGAGCAGCAATGTTACTTTTTGTGGATTACAAATGACACCATTTAAAGCTACATGTGCACCACCTCTACAGATTTATTGCCGGTGAAGAACACTGTACTAGTATAAGGACTGAGCTCTATTACTAGGGATCAGGCCTGGTCCGTTAGGTAGGCGCAGATAGATTTATTGCACCTCAGGGGTGCATAGCAGACGGTCGCCACACTGGGCGCTCCGTTCTCCCCATTGTTAGATTCATATACCTGTGTACATGTTTAAAGTGCATATTGCAGGGACCTGCTAAAGTATTGTAAGATATATGTTTAAATGCATGTTGCTATTCTTTTTTTCCTTACTGACAAAAGTAAAGCCAGTTATTCTTATCTCAGCGGTCTGCTTGTGAGTTCATACCAATTACACTTAGAGTATAAGCTAAGTTTTATGTGCATAGGGACGTACCCCTTTACTAACTGTGCCAGAGCGGGTAGAGCCAAATTGCCGGGGGTTGGTGGAGCTGTACTCAGGGACCCAAAACAAACCAGCGGCTCTCTTAACTGGGGGTAGCGCTACACGTGGGGGCTCGTAATCCGGGATCCTGAGTCAGCGGGGAAAAGCCGCCAGAAGGTGCCGGCATGGACCCAATAGAAGTGGGACGGTGGTCCGCAACATGGGCCGCTGACCCAGCCGCAGCAGCAGTTATTGAACTGCCAGGGATGTGGCAGCGAGAGGCAGTCAAGCAGCTCATAATGTCATTATCCCCATGCCAGAAGTCATGGATAATGGACATGAGAAATGATGCTGGGTACACATACGCCTTAATAGAATGGAAGGAAGAGACTCCAGAGCAGTTCAGGAGCCAGAGCATACAGGCACCGAATGGTCAGCACTACCAATTGCTGCATGCGCTGTCGCGCAAGGGAGAAGGTTCTCCTATGAAAGCCATTCTATCCCCAAAGAAGGAGGAGCAGAAGGGCGCGGAAAGTCCCGCACCCGCACACACTACTCTTAGTGCAGAACTGTGTGCTGTTCTAGGGGAAATTGTAACCCAGTGCAGAAGAGACCCCGGGGATCACCCAATGTCGGGATACAGGAAACTCCGGATGTTTTCAGGGAGGACACCTGTACCCTCGGGAGAAGAGGGATTTGAAGAGTGGTTAGATGGTGCCACGCAGGCCCTAGAAGAATGGGAGGTCTCAGAGGGCCGAAAGAAGCAAAGGATTGTGGAAAGCCTGAAAGGACCTGCCTTAGAGGCCATACGCAATCTGAAGACGAGTAAAAAGGATTGCACTGCCCAGGACTACATAGACATCCTGGAAGGTGTGTTTGGTGGGACAGAAAAAGTCACAGAACTTACCTATCAACTGGAACACTGTTACCAGAAGACAGGGGAGAAGCTGTCAGAGTACATGGGACGCATAGACAAGATCCTGCATAGGATTATCCTGAAGAAGGGGATAGATCCAGGGAAGGTAGATGAAGCCCGTGCCCAGCAGGTGATGAGGGGAGCCCAACCCTTGGACCCTGTCGCACTAATTCTACGCACCCGGCAGGATGGGAAGAGCCTGGACTACCCTGACCTCATCCGAATGGTCAGAGAAGAAGAGGCCATGTTGGAAGAGAAAAGGGAGAAGCAGGTGATGGGGTCTACAAAGCCTCCAGTGGCCACGGTCAGGTCGGCCTTAACCCCTGAAAGAGACACAGAGGTAGATGCCCTGAAGTTGCAGATGTCCCAGATGATGGAGATACTGACGTCTCTAGTGGCGAAAGAGACGCCCAGTCCCAAGAAAGAAACAACCAGGAGGGAATTGTTTCCAGCTGTCCCAGCACCAGCATCCCCACCAGACTACGGTGAGATGATTTGCTTTAATTGTGGAGGAATTGGTCATATTGCAGCTGTATGTTCCAGTCCCAAGAAGAAGAAGGCAGGAAACCGCCAGCCGGCGGGAAACGCCAAAGGGCCCCGGTGAAGGAGTCAACCGGGTGCCCATTACCTTCAGTGAGCTCCAAGAAGCACAACAGGAAGAGAAAGCGAGGAGACCAAACCCCTCAGAAGGGGCCCAGGGATCCTCAACCAAGGTGCACTCCAGAGAAAGGGGGCAAGACCCCTCTGAAGAGACACAGCACCCCAAAGCAACAACCCTTGCAAGTGAGAGATAACAATATCCCTCAACGGGTTCACACTCCCAGTAAGAGGGAGAAAGTCAATGCATACCAGGCTCAAGAAAGGAGCAAGTGCAAATCAAGTGCTGGCAAAGCAAAGAGTCCAAAGAAGAGGACAGCATCAACTAGGCCCTACCCAGAGGAGCTAGTTGGTCCATCCCCTACTGTACCCATCCAGGTGGAAGGAGTGTACACGAAGGCCCTTCTGGACACTGGAGCACAAGTGACCCTGTTGTACAGGGACTTCTATGACAGATACCTGAGTCATCTGCCAATACAGAAGATAGAAGAGTTGGAGATAAGGGGATTGGGAACTCAGAGTTTCCCCTATGATGGATACTTACCCATCAGATTGACGTTTGACCCATCCGTAGCTGGGAAGTCTGAAGTGTTCGACACCTTAGCAGTGGTGTGTCCCCGCCCACCAGGAACCAGCAAGACGTCCCTGATCATAGGGACGAACACGGACCTAGTCAGAAGGCTTCTGACCCCCCTGGTGAAGAAAGAGAATCTTTCAACTCCCAAGATCCATCCCATGCTGAAGGCAGCCTACCAGTGGTTGGTCCTAGAGCAGAAGACCCCAAGTGAGGGGATAGGAAGGGTATGGAGGCTTGGGAAAGAAGGAGCAGTGTTACAGCCTGGAGAGGTGACCTGCATGAGAGCCACGGTAAAACTTACTTGGGAGCAGCCTGGCCCCTTTGTAATGCTGGAACCTGACCCAATGGAGGGTCACTCAGGTCTGGAGGTGATACCAGAAGTAATTTCACTGAAGGACCTGAAGAAGGCAAGAGGAAGAGTCCCTGTCAGTGTGAGGAACCCCACGGAGCGGCCCGTGGAGATCCCTGCCAGGATGCTTCTGGGACAGGTGAGTCCTGCTGTCCCAGTTGGCTGGTCAGAAGTGAAGGGGACGGGTGAAGGAGAAGATGTTTGGAAGAAACTCTCCATGGAAAACCCAAACCTACCTGGAGCTTGGAAAGACAGAGCCAAGGCCCAGCTGACCAGATGGGAGAAGATTTTCTCCAAAGATGAGTTTGATGTGGGGTGTGCGAGGAGTGCCACCCACCGAATCCGCATGCAAGAGGACAAGCCATTCAGAGAAAGAGTGAGGCGAGTCCCGCTAGCAGATCTGGAGGATCTGAGGGAGCAGCTTGCGGAATTGAAGAAGACGGGAGTGATTAGGGAGTCCAGAAGCCCCTATGCCTCCCCAATTGTGGTAGTCAGAAAGAAGAATGGGTCATTGAGACTCTGCATTGACTACAGAACTCTCAACAGGAGGACCATTCCTGACCAGTACACCACGCCAAGGATAGAAGATGCCTTGCAGAGTTTATCTGGAGCTAAGTGGTTCAGTGTGATGGACCTCAAGAGTGGGTATTACCAAATCCCCATGCATCCAGAAGATAGAGAAAAGACTGCCTTCATAACCCCAGTAGGATTCTTTGAGTTCAACAGGATGCCTCAGGGCCTATCTGGAGCTCCTGCTACGTTTCAACGCCTAATGGAAAGGACTGTTGGAGACATGAACCTCATAGAAGTCCTTGTGTATCTGGACGATGTCATTGTCTTTGGAAAGACTTTGGAAGAACATGAAGCCAGATTGGAGAAAGTACTGAAGAGGCTCAGTGAAGAGGGACTTAAACTTTCTCCAGAGAAGTGTCGGTTCTATCAGTCTTCTGTGAACTATCTGGGACACATAGTGTCTGAAAAAGGAGTGGCTACAGACCCTGAGAAGCTGGAGGCAGTTACTTCGTGGCCAAGGCCCACAACAGTTACAGAACTTCGGTCTTTCTTGGGGTTCTGCTCCTACTACCGCAGGTTTGTGGATGGATTTGCCCGCATTGCCAAACCCCTCAACGAGCTGCTGAAGACAGAAGGAGAGGAAGATGGAATGGGGCCTAGGAGGTCCAGTGAGACGGTCCAAGACCAGTGGAACTCAAGGTGTGAAGAGGCTTTCAGAACCTTGAAGAGAAGTCTCACCACAGCCCCAGTTTTGGCCTACGCTGATCCCACTAGACCATATGAGCTACATGTTGATGCCAGCCATGAGGGCCTAGGTGGAGTACTCTACCAGGAGCATGAAGACCAGCTACGACCAGTGGCTTATGTGAGCCGGAGCCTGACCCCTCCGAGAAGAACTATCCCACCCACAAGTTGGAGTTCTTAGCCCTCAAGTGGGCAGTTGTTGACAAGTTGAGAGACTACTTGTATGGGGCCGAGTTTACTGTAAAGACAGATAACAACCCCTTGACCTATCTATTCACCACCGCCAAGCTGGATGCAACTGGACACAGATGGTTGGCGGCGTTGTCTGGATTCAATTTCAGCCTCAAGTACAGACCAGGGGCTGGAAATAGGGATGCAGATGCCCTGTCCCGAAGATCCCATGTCATGGTCGATGACTGGGAAGACTGGACCCAAGTGGCACCAGATGGAGTGCGAGCCCTTTGTCAGGGGGCTGAACTCCAAGCCAGAGGAGGATCCAGGGCTGAAGAAATAGGAGTTACCACAGTGGGAGTCCCAAAGTGTTACTGTGGGGTAACTCAACTGGCAGAAGAGTGTCTGCCGAAGCTGTCCAAGAAGGAGCTGAGGTGTGACCAATTGGAAGATCCCATGGGGAAATTGGTCCTGGAAGCCCTGGAAGACAAGAGTCCAGAGGGACTCCGCCTTCACCCTTCTAAAGAAGCTCGCCTATTGAGGAGAGAATTGGACAAGTTACAGGTGCATCAGGGGGTAGTCTACCGAAGGGGCCCCTCTGATGGCCCAGAAGACAAGTGGCAGTTGTTTCTTCCCGAAAAGCATCGAGAGACTGTGCTGATTGCCTTACATGACCAGCATGGTCACTTGGGAGCAGAGAGAACCTTCCAACTTGTCAGAGACCGGTTTTATTGGCCCTGCATGAGGACCGAAGTGGAGGAGTATTGCCATTCCTGTGCAAGATGCGTTCAGAGAAAGACATTACCCCATCAAGCTGCCCCAATGGGCCACCTACAGAGTCAAGGCCCAATGGATCTGGTATGCATTGATTTTCTCTGCCTTGAACCCGATTTGAGTGGATTGGGAAATGTTCTGGTGGTAACCGACCATTTCACTCGTTATGCTCAGGCTTTCCCAACCAAGGACCAGAAGGCCTCTACAGTAGCCAAGGTACTCTTGGAGAAGTACTTTGTTCACTATGGACTGCCACAGAGAATCCATTCAGACCAAGGAAGGGACTTTGAGAGTCGCCTGATCAGGAAGCTACTAGATTCTCTGGGAGTAGAGAAGACTAGAACCACACCATATCACCCTCAAGGTGATGCCCAGCCTGAAAGGTTCAACAGGACTCTATTGAACATGTTGGGAACTTTGGAAACAGAGAAGAAGCAACATTGGAGTCAACACATATCAGCTCTGGTGCATGCCTACAACTGCACCACAAGTGATGTGACAGGTTTCTCCCCTTACCGGCTTATGTTTGGGAGAGAAGCAAGATTGCCAGTGGATTTGGCCTTTGGAATTTCTTTGGACCATGCCTCAGCTGCCTCCCACAAAGGATATGTGGACAGACTGAGGCGCAGTCTGAAGATAGCTTATGAAAAAGCTCAAGCGGCCTCTGACCAGAGAGGGGCCCGAAATAAGAGGAACTTTGATTTGAAAGTTAGAGTACAGGACCTACAGCCTGGGGACCGTGTACTCTTACGGAACCTAGGAATCCCTGGAAAACACAAGATTGCTGATAGATGGAGATCAGAACCATATATCATCTGTAGAAAACTTCCAGGATTGCCTGTCTACAAGTTGAAGCCAGAAGGGAGAGTGGGGCCTTTGAAGACCTGGCATAGGAATCATTTGCTCCCACTCACTGAAGCAGTCAGAATGCCTCCAGTAAGAGATGTACCTGAAACTGTTTCCATTCTGGATACCCCCAGGCCTAACACTAGGTCTCAGACATCCCAAGCTAGGGATGGACAGGACCCCCAACCTGAAGAAGAAAGAGGAGAACTTGAATGGTTATGGCCTTCCTCAACTCCAGGAAATGCTGCCATAGATCTTCCACCTACTGAAGATGTGGAAGATAACACATTGAACCCAGAAGCCACAGAGTTTGTGCCATTCAGTGATGTGCCTGAGTGCTGGGAAGATATCCCTGGTCTCTACCCAGAACAAGAAGAAGATGTTCCAGAACCAGAGATGTTGCCAGAATGTGTTCCTGAAGAAGTTCCAAGAGAACAGAGAGCTCGCAGGAGTGTGAAGCCTCCCAAGAAGTTAACTTACCCAAGATGGGAGAAAGTTCAGAGGACTCTGTTACTACAGCAAGGAGAAGTGCTGAAAGCCCTGACCCTTCCGCTGTTCATTTAGTGGAGGGCAACCCCAGCTCGCTCTCTGGCACAGTTAAGCAGGTCGCACACACTGAAGTGACCTGTCGACAGGACAGCTCCCCATCTCATGCCAATTGGTGGGAAGCTCCTCTGTCCAAATTATGTGAAAATGTTGTTCCCGAGAAAGTTTGTAGTTTGAGCACTATCTTTGGGGACCAAAGATTTAAAGTGGGGGGAGTGTGTAGCGGGGTTCTACCCCTTTTAGGGGAAGAGACTACATTTCCCACAATTCCCCAGGCTCCCAGGCTGCTTGCTTCCGCCCGGGAGACTGCTGGGGGAGGCTATAAAAAGGAAGAGCGGAGACCGCCTCTTCCTCTTGGGACACTTCCTCTTCTGAGGCCTGACAGGACTGGCCTGCCTCTGCTGACAGAGCGTGTGACGCGGAGATTGCAGCCAGCAGAGACACCTGTGCGGACCGGAGCTGAAGGCCTGAAGCCTGGGCCTTGCAGCCGATGGAGTGAGACTCTCACCCCTCAGAGTCCACAGCAGCGGAGCGGAGACTTCCCCTTACTGTCGGTCGGACGGAGCTGATGACCGGAGTGCAGGGCTGTGACTGAGGAGACCGGACGCCGCCATTGAAGAGACCAGAGCCGCCATTAGAGGGACCGGATCGGAGGACGGTACCCCAAGGATTGGTGAGAGAGCCTGTGGGCTCATCCTGCATTGACACACATGTTTTATGCCTACTGAACTGCCTAGGCGCAATTTACCTCAGAGCAGCAATGTTACTTTTTGTGGATTACAAATGACACCATTTAAAGCTACATGTGCACCACCTCTACAGATTTATTGCCGGTGAAGAACACTGTACTAGTATAAGGACTGAGCTCTATTACTAGGGATCAGGCCTGGTCCGTTAGGTAGGCGCAGATAGATTTATTGCACCTCAGGGGTGCATAGCAGACGGTCGCCACACTGGGCGCTCCGTTCTCCCCATTGTTAGATTCATATACCTGTGTACATGTTTAAAGTGCATATTGCAGGGACCTGCTAAAGTATTGTAAGATATATGTTTAAATGCATGTTGCTATTCTTTTTTTCCTTACTGACAAAAGTAAAGCCAGTTATTCTTATCTCAGCGGTCTGCTTGTGAGTTCATACCAATTACACTTAGAGTATAAGCTAAGTTTTATGTGCATAGGGACGTACCCCTTTACTAACTGTGCCAGAGCGGGTAGAGCCAAATTGCCGGGGGTTGGTGGAGCTGTACTCAGGGACCCAAAACAAACCAGCGGCTCTCTTAACTGGGGGTAGCGCTACATATATTTCACAAGCTTTTTTTTTTTCTTGGTCTTTTGGGCTAGAAATCTGCTTTAAAGGGTCAGTCAGTAGATAAAATAGATAAACCAGCTGGCCTGTTTTTTTTATTAGCCTCCTGTACAGTAATGCTCAGCAGTTATCAGATTGGGAGAAAGGTAGTTATCCCCCTGGGCCATTCAGGGCTCTATTGCTTTGCAGGGAACAGTCATTATAATACGCAGGGCCGTCTTTAAGGCAGGGCAAAAGGGGCAGCTGCCCTGGGCCCTGTCATTGTTGTGGGGCCCAAAGCAGCTGCTTTATACTTGCCAACTATCCCAGTTTAAATTCCGTCGTCCCTTGAGGTTTTAGTCCCGTGCTGTGTCCTGATATCTCAGTGTGAAGTTATGTTACTAATGCTGCCCAGCTCTGTCCTATTGTTGTGTACAGATGACTCACCTGCAGACCCTGTGTTTACATGTAAACACCGGCATTAATATGTAAATAGCGACGGCATTCATATGTAAATAGTGACAGAGCGGCAGCATTCTTATGTAAGTAGAGGCAGTATTCATATGTATATCATGCCCCCTTGAGGTCATATCCACCCTCACCTATACTGAATGCTGCCCACTGGGGAGATAAAGGGGCATGCTTGAAAGTTCTTCCTACAACTCTGGTCATTAAGCCTATCATCAGCCTGTTCTGCAAAGGTAAGCAAATTAGGGTGTGTGTGTGTGTGTGGGGGGGGGGGTGGAGTGTGGGGTGTTCAAAAGGTAAGCAGAGAAGGAATTACAGTTTGGGGTGCACAGGTGAGCAAGGAGGGGGTGTATGGAGGTAAGGAAGGTGGGTGCAAAGATGAGCAGAGGAGGCAGGTAGAGTTAAGGGGTTAAAGGGAAAGGAAATCGGAGTGGAGAGGATGGGGATGGTTTGGGGTGCAGAGATTTGCATGGGCATTAGGATGCAAAGGTGACTGATAGGGTGGATAAAGATGTAGGTCACGTGTAGGGCAGCCCATTCATTTCAATGGGCTGCTCTATGCGCTAAAAATGCGGGAAGAAAGTCCCAAGCACATGTCAGCAGATGCCTGAGGGTGTCATTAACAATTAATGGCGCTGATGTGTATCTGCTAAAGGGCAGCATGTTTCTGTGGTGTCAGGAAAGCAATTTTGCATGCGTTCCCAATATACACAAATGTGAACGCAGGCTAAATATCTGTTACATTGGTGGTCAGTGTAAATCTTCTCATTACATTGGTGCTTGGTGTAGAATCCTTTCATTCACACTAGTGGCCAGTGTGAATGTCCCCCTTACATTGGTGGTTACTGTGAATGCTTCTATTGCATTAGTGGTCAGTGTAAACCCCTATTACATTAGTGATCAGTGTAAACCCCTATTACATTGGTGGCCAGTGTTGAAACTGCTCTTTATATTGGTAGTCGGTAAGAAAAAATCAGCATTGCCATTGATCACACCCTCTCCTCCCCCAAACACTGCCACTGATCCGAGGAGTTCTAAGATCCCTAGGAGTTTTCTGTCTATTAATGGATCCCCTCACCTCCCCAGTCCATGGTGTGCAGGCAGAGGATGTGCAGTAATCTCTAGCGACCAATCAACAAGCAGAAATCATGTGCTGTAACCTCTAGCAACTAATCAGTGAGCCGTCGTGTGTGCTGTAACCTCTAGCAACCAGTCAGTGAGCGGTAATGATACACTGTAACCTCTGACAACCAATCGCTGCCTGATCTGATTGAGTAAACGGATTTTGAGTCTAGCTGCTATTTATTGTATGTCTCAGAGCAGGTGGAGAGCAAAACTGCATGGAGGGGGCCCAAGAAAATGTTTGCCCAGGGTCCAATCAATATTAAAGACGGCCCTGATAATATGGAAGTGATCTCCAAACTGCAACCCAGGGGCCCTTTGCTTGTTTTTATCTGGCCCTTGGGGCATTATTCTTCCCACTGTCAGCAACAGTGGAGCATAGTTCCTGCCATTGACACTGACAAAGGGGCACTAGTCCTCTCACTGATACCAATTATGGGAAATACTTCACCCACTAATACCAATGATGGAGCACTATTCCCCCACTGACACCAATGATGGGACACTATTCCTCCCACTGACACCAGTGATGGGGCACTATTCATCCATTGACACCAATGATGGGACACTATTCCTCTCACTGATACCAATGATGGGGCACTATTCCTCCCACTGATACCAATGATGGGGCACTATTCCTCCCACTGACACCAATGATGGGACACTATTCCTCCCACTGACACCAGTGATGGGGCACTATTCATCCATTGACACCAATGATGGGACACTATTCCCCCCACTGACACCAATGATGGGACACTATTCCTCTTATGCGGCGTACACAAGTGCGGACTTTTCCCGGCGGACCTAGTCCAGCGGACAATCCGCCGGACTTTCCAGCTGGCTTCGCCGGACTTTCCGAGCGTGTGGACTTGCCCACACACGCGCGGACTTGCCCACACACGCGCGGACTTCTCCGGCGGACAATCCGCCGGCCAAAGTCCGCGGGACTTTTGAAAATGAACGGACTTGCCCACACGGAGCAGACCGTTCATTTAGAACGTAACTTCAGGTTACGTAGCTAGCGTAGGCAGTAAATGCCGCCGCGCTAGCTCCGTAACCTGGCATGGATTTAAAGGGACTCCCTACGCCGAAAAACGGCGTTGGGGTTCCCCCCAAATCCATGTCAAACCCTTATCCGAGCACGCAGCCTGGCCGGCCAGGAAAGGGGTGGGGACGAACGAGTGCCCCCCCCTCCTGAGCCGTACCAGGCCGCGTGCCCTCAACATGGGGGGTGCCCTGGGGAAAGGGGGGCCGTGCGGGCCCCCCACCCCAAAGCACCTTGTCCCCATGTTGATGAGGACAAGGGCCTCTTCCCGACAACCCTGGTCGTTGGTTGTCGGGGTCTGCGGGCGGGGGCTTATCGGAATCTGGGAGCCCCCTTTTATAAGGGGGCCCTCAGATCCCGGCCCCCCACCCTATGTGAATGAGTATGGGGTACGATGTACCCCTACCCATTCACCTAAGGTGTAAAATGTAAAGTACAAAAACACACACACTTTTGAAAAAATATTTTATTGCACTGCTCCGGGGGTCTTCTTCCGTCTTGGGGGTCTTCTCGCCGGACTCCCACGCCATTTACCAAGCTCTTTTACCGAGCGGAGAAGTCCTACTACCTTCTTCGTCGTCGCCGCCGTCGTCTGGGGGTCTCGATCCGCCTTCGGGGGTCTTCCGGGGTCTCTTCTGTTCTTGCGGCGGTCGTCGTTTTCTTCTTCTTCTTCTTGTTCTTCTTCCGATGTTGACCCGTCGCTGTCTCTGCCCGGAATGCCAGAGCCGCGCTGCGCTGGGACTTATATAGGGACATGGGGACAGGGTCACATGCTCATGTCACATGGTGACCCCGCCCCCTTGCGATGTCACAGTCCCGGAGGATGCTCCGGGCAATGTATTATTTTAATATTTTAGTGTTGAACCAACTTAAAGCTGAAGTTTAATCTCCTTATATTTTGCCTCTCTAAATAAAAGCATAAAAAAACAAAAACACATCTAAGGACTGATAAACTGCAATTTATTAAACTTTATGTAAAAACGGTTTGATGCATTTGACCAAGAAAAATATATTATACACGTCAAATGTGCATAGGTGTGACAAATGCAAAAAAAAATAAGAAAAAAATAAAATAAAGAAAAAAAAGGGCAAAAACTTTTATTGGAGCCTCTGGATTTGCATTATACAGATGGGTGATTCTGTCGGTATCCGGGACTGATTTCCTTCCTAACTTTCCTTTGATTGGCTAGTCAGTGCTGTATCAGCTAAATATTTGTGCTGCTTAAATGTCCCGGCTCAAAGTGACCCGATGACTTCCCCCCGGTATGGCTCAGGAGGGGGGGGGGGGGCTCGCTCGTCCCCACCCCTTTCCTGGCCTGCCAGGCTGCGTGCTCGGATAAGGGTCTGACATGGATTTGGGGGGAACCCCCACGCCGTTTTTCGGCGTGGGGATTCCCTTTAAATCCAGGTCACGGAGCTAGCGCGGCGGCATTTACTGCCTGCGCTAGCTACGTAACCTGAAGTCACGTGCTAAATGAACGGACTTGCCGATGAGCGGCAAGTCCGTTCATTTTCAAAAGTCCGGCGGACTAGCCTACTAACGGCGGGATTGTCCGCCGGACTGCCAAGTCCAGCGGATAATTTTAAAACCAAACTTAAAACTTTGGTCCGCCGGACTTTGGCGCCAAAAAGTCCGCCGGCGCCCACACACGAGGGGATTGTCCGCTGGACTTGAGTCCAGAGGATAATCCCGCGGGATTGTCCCTTCGTGTGTACGCCGCATTACTGACACCAGTGATGGAGCACTATTCATCCACTGACACCAATGATGGGACACTATTCCTCTCACTGATACCAATGATGGGGCACTATTCCTCCCACTGACACCAATGATGGGACACTATTCCTCCCACTGACACCAATGATGGGACACTATTCCTCCCACTGACACCAATGATGGGGCACTATTCCTCTCACTGATACCAATGATGGGGCACTATTCCTTCCACTGACACCAATGATGGGACACTATTCCTCCCACTGACACCAGTGATGGGGCACTATTCATCCACTGACACCAATGATGGGACACTATTCCCCCCACTGATACCAATGATGGGGCACTATATCTTCCACTGACACCAATGATGGGGTATAATTCCTTCCACTGATACCAATGATGGGGGCACTATTACTATGCCTAATACCAATGATGGGGCATTTTTTTTTTTACTCCCACTGACACCAGGGCACGTTCTTTTCCCACTGGTCACAGTTCGGCCCCCCTTAAAGTTTGAAGGACAGTGGCCCTTTGTTTAGAAAGTCTGGAGACCCCTGTAATATGGGCATTTCAGTGTTTGGTGGATACCGGTGCATTACAATACAAGTCTATTGACTTCAGAAAGTCTAAGGTAGATCTGGAAATGTAGCAGTTAAATTGAAAACCCTATCTCCGGGCAACGTATTATTTTAATATTTTAGTGTTGAACCAACTTAAAGCTGAAGTTTAATCTCCTTATATTTTGCCTCTCTAAATAAAAGCATAAAAAAAACAAAAACAAATGCCGCCATCACATCTAAGGACAGATAAACTGCAATTTATTAAACTTTATGTAAAAACGGTTTGATGCATTTGACCAAGAAAAATATATTATACACGTCAAATGTGCATAGGTGTGACAAATGCAAAAAAAATAAGAAAAAAATAAAATAAAGAAAAAAAAGGGCAAAAACTTTTATTGGAGCCTCTGGATTTGCATTATACAGATGGGTGATTCTGTCGGTAACCTCCTAGATAAATCCGGGACTGATTTCCTTCCTAACTTTCCTTTGATTGGCTAGTCAGTGCTGTATCAGCTAAATATTTGTGCTGCTTAAATGTTCCGGCTCAAAGTGACCCGATGACCTCCCCGTCTGCTGGTCAGAGGGAGTCTGGAAATGAACGGAGAGCGCCTTTCCTAACATCATTACTGCAGCGACATAATGAGTAGTAATTTGAAGACTGGAAATGGGATTAATTGGAAGATGAGGCTGAAAATAGGTACATGGTTTGGAACATTTCCTGAGATTTCCGTTGACAAGTTGACTCTCGGTGACAAGGTCCGTCTATTCAAGTTACCTGCCTCTCTAAAACGCTTGATAAAAGTGCCAAAAAAACATGTGTGGGGGGTGGGGGAAGTTAGATAACATACTTATCTGTTCCCCAACTTCCTCCTGAGACACCTAGGCAAGGAGGACATCATCCACCTTCCAGCCAGATCCTGAAGAATGTTGTGTAGCACCAGTGCTGGTACAAGGGGTGGGCAGAAGGAGGCGGCTACCCTGGGCACTGTGGTATCATGTGAGATGGGGGGCACCACAAGGAGATTGGGTGAGAGGGGATTGGTGTTGGATGGGGGAATTTGGGGTGGCGACAGAGGGTAAGTATTGTTCTAGAAGGAGAAATTTGGGGGGGGGGGGTGCTATGAGTTGTAAGTTAGGGTGATTTGTTTTGGGAGGGGTATAGGGGAAGAGGATTTGTGCTACGAGGGGGATTTGTGTTGGGAGGGGGGATTTGTAGTTGAGGGGAGGAGATGTGTACTAGGAATTTAGAGGGTGGCAGGGGGTAGGTTTCGCTCTAGGAGGGGAAATTTGGGGGGGCTAAGAGTGGTAATTTAAGGGGATTTGTGTTGGAGGTGTTTCTAGGAGGGACAATTTAGGGTGGGTGCTAAGAGTGGTAATTAATGGGAATTTGCGTTGAGAGGGGGGTGGGGGAAGAGGATCTGTGTTAGGAGGGGGGATTTGGGGGAATTTGTGCTGGGAGGGGGGATTTGAAGTTAAGGGGAGAAGATGTGTACTAGGAATTTAGAGGGTGGCAGGGGGTAGGTATTGCTCTAGGAGGGTAAATTTTAGGGGAGGGGGGACTGCCTGAATTTTTGCAGGATAGTGGCTTTGTCCGAGAAATTTAAGTATTTAGCGATGATCGGTCGAGGAGACTTGCATTTGGTGGCGAATGTTCCCATGAGGTGGACTCATTCTACTGTGCAGAGGCCTAATGCTTCTGGGAATGCACCTGGTGCAGAATTCAGTGAGAGTTGATGCATAAAGAGATACTGGGATGCCCCCAAAGTGCAGGTTACTCCGTCTTTATCTATTTTCCAAATCGTCCAGCTTCTGGAGTACATATTGATTGGTTTTGTCCTGTGCCTGCTCCGTGGCTTGTGCCTGGTATAACTCTTCTTCTGTATTGGAGAGGCAATGCTCTGTATTGTTTAGTCTGGTTGTATGTTGCCCCAGTTGTTTTTTGATCTGCCTCATCCCTGCATTCACTGCCTTCTCCACTGAGGCAGCTATCACGGGGGTTTAAAAGTGTTGCCGCTGCCTGAGCTATGCGCTCAGTACTGTTGTCTCCTAGGTGTGAGGAGGGGGAGGCTGTGCTGCCACTTACTTCCATGTCCGGCGCATCCGCTGTGTGATCCGACAAGACTGAGACATGGGCCTCAATTTGCGGCGGGGCCGTCTGGGCCATCTGCGATCGCGGGCTGGTTTCTCCACAAAACGGTCCATGGATTTGCGGGCAGCAGTGGAGGGGCAGGCAGGTTTTACAGGCTGTTTTGAGGGTCATGCTGCAGGAGCTGATGAGAGGGACAGCTACTCCATGTGGAGTCGGAACCGGAAGTTTTGCGTGGGTTTTTAAGAGTAAGCCAATTGACTGAAGATGAAATTTTTCATCTCACAGAGCTCGGCTACACTCTTGGGGTTTATTTATTAAATGTTGATGTGGGTCTTATTCACTAAATAGTGATGTGAGGTTTATTCACTAAATGGTTATCAGGGTGCGCACTAAGCACCCTCAGAAAGATCCCAGTGTGCATCTGGCTCTGGCACTAGCCAGTGCCACACCAGCCACTGACCTCACCGCACGTCCCTGCTGAGATGCAGGCTGGAGCACAGAGCCTTAATGAAGGCGGAATGTTAAGCCCTCGAAACATGTTGGCACTTTTTTCTAAACCGGACATACATTAGTTCTGTGGTGCTCCCATCTTAAATGTCGTGATTACATAATAAATATAAATATACCACCAATACGTGGTGGCATGACGTCAGCAGGCACGCTCCTACCAACGTGTTTTGTACAAAAGCACATCTTCAGGTTTTGTAGAACCAGGTTAGGCATCTGATGGCTCATATATAGTCTGGTTGCATTGCAGATTAAGAAACTGTTAGGAACTGAGAATTAAAGTAGGTAGGCTGACACTGAGTTGCCGTGTCACACTAAAGAGCGCTCATTGAACCCCGAAATAGATATTGCGCCTGCAATCACCCCACCAGCTCATGGGGCCCCAAGGCAATAGGAGATTATGGGGCCCCCAGGCAATCAGAGATTATGGGGAAACACAGTATACACACGCACAGTATACAATCACACAGTATACACAGAAGTGTTTCTATTGGCTGAGAAGGTACTGGAGAGGTGGGGCAGCTATAATCTCTGGATTTTTAGACCAAAAGGATGTCGGTAAGGGACATTTCAGAGACAGATGTAAAAAAAACTCAGATTTTTACATACTGTCCCTGGTTTTACTGAGGCTGGCAACCCTGATGGGGCCCCCTGGTGGCCCAGGGCCCTCGGGCAGTGCCCCGAGTGGCCAAATGGTCAGTCCGCCCCTGGCAACAACAGATCTCCCAGCAGCCAGCATCAATAGACCTCTCCCTCAACAGTAAATCCCTCCAAGCAGCAATTGACCTCCAGGTACATAAGACCACCCCCCTTAGCAACAATAGATTCTCACCAGCAACAATAGAGCTCCCCGACAACAATAGATCCCCATGCAAAAATAGACCCCCCTCCAGCAGCCAGCCTCGATAGACCTTCCAGCACACCCCAGCACCCCAGTGCTGGAGGTGCTGGAACTGCGTTTCCCCACGTCCCCATTGAAAAAAAGTCCTGGTTATGCCATAGATAATCTTTTTGTGCAGAGTTTGCCTTTAATCCATTTTTTTTTTTAAATAGCTACAATGGAAGTCAGCTTGCAGACTTCCCATCCAGAAACACATCATTTAGCAGTAAAGTAGCATCTTGTGTATGCATGTGTCAAAGTGTTACAATAACAATCTCACATTCGAGGAAGTGGTGACAGGCTGAGATGACAGCTTGTTCTCTTTCTGTATCTTTGCAGTAAACACCCCCATTGCTCACTAATGGATGGATAAGATGCGCCTGTTTGTTGTGATACACTCAGGATGAGAATGTGCGTTGAGAGCCCGGCGCAGAGCGATTTAGGGCAAAAAAACATCTCAACTTTGGTGTCAGGGTACAAAGAACTATTAAAGGGCAACTGGAGTGTCATTTGCAGCAAGTACACATTTGGATACGTTATTATATTGTACACATGAAAGCAATCTTTGAAGTGGCTTTCAGGCTTTTACTTCCATTCGGCTCTAAATTCTCCATCAACTCCATCTTTTCTGACTCACCTCATCCTCCATTTCTCCTCCTTCCTTGAGATCCTCCTCCACCCCATACATAAAAAAAAAAAATATGTCCGTATACAGTATCTCACAAAAGTGAGTAAATTTGCTGTCTCCTCAAAATAACTCAACACACAGCCATTAATGTCTAAACCTCTGGCAACAAAAGTGAGTACACCCCTAAGTGAAAATGTCCAAATTGGGGTCAAAGTGTCAATATTTTGTGTGGCCACCATTATTTCCCAGCACTGCCTTAACCCTCTTGGGCATGGAGGTCACCAGAGCTTCACAGGTTGTCACTGGAGTCCTCTTCCCCTCCTCCATGACGACATCACGGAGCTGGTGGATGTTGGAGACCTTGAGCTCCTCCACCTTCTGTTTGAGGATACCCCACAGATGCTCAATAGGGTTTAGGTCTGGAGACATGCTTGGCCAGTTCATCACCTTTACCCTCAGCTTCTTTGGCAAGGCAGTGGTCATCTTGGAGGTGTGTTTGGGGTGGTTATCATGTTGGAATACTGCCCTGCGGCCCAGTCTCTGAAGGGAGGGGATCATGCTCTGCTTCAGTACAGTGGTGTGAAAAAGTGTTTGCCCCCTTCCTCATTTCCTGTTCCTTTGCATGTTTGTCACACTTAAGTGTTTCGTAAACATCAAACCAATTTAAACAAATAGTCAAGGACAACACAAGTAAACACAAAATGCAATTTGTAAATGAAGGTGTTTATTATTAAAGGTGAAAAAAAATCCAAACCATCATGGCCCTGTGTGAAAAAGTGATTGCCCCCTAAACCTAATAACTGGTTGGGCCACCCTTAGCAGCAACAACTGCAACCAAGCGTTTGCGATAACGTGCAATGAGGCTTTTTACAGCGTCCTGGAGGAATTTTGGCCCACTCATCTTTGCAGAATTGTCCTAATTCAGTTACATTAGAGGGTTTTCGAGCATGAACGGCCTTTTTAAGGTCATACCACAACATCTCAATAGGATTCAGGTCAGGACTTTGGCTAGGCCACTCCAAAGTCTTCATTTTGTTTTTCTTCAGCCATTCGGTGGTGGACTTGCTGGTGTGTTTAGGATCATTGTCCTGCTGCAGAACCCAAGTTCGTTTCAGCTTGAGTACACGAACAGATGGTCGGACATTCTCCTTCAGGATCTCTTGGTAGACAGCAGAATTCATAGTTCCTTTTATCACGGCAAGTCTTCCAGGTCCTGAAGCAGCAAAACAGCCCCAGACCATCACACTACCACCACCACCATATTTTACTGTTGGTATAATGTTCTTTTTCTGAAATGCAGTGTTCCTTCTACGCCAGATATACTTGGACACACACCTTCCAAAGAGTTCCACTTTTGTCTCATCGGTCCACAGAATGTTGTCCCAAAAGTCTTGGGGATCATCAAGATGTGTTGTGGAGAAATTGAGACGAGCTTTGATGTTCTTTTTGCTCAGCAGTGGTTTTCTCCTTGGAACTCTGCCATGCAGGCCATTTTTGCCCAGTCTTTTCCTGATGGTGGAGGCATGAACGCTGACCTTAACTGAGGCAAGTGAGGCCTGCAGTTCCTTGGACGTTGTTGTGGGGTCTTTTGTGACCTCTTGGATGAGTCGTCGCTGCGCTCTTGGGGTAATTTTGGGCGGCCGGCCACTCCTGGGAAGGTTCACCACTGTTCCATGTCTTCACCATTTGTGGATAATGGCTCTCACTGTGGTTCGCTGGATTCCCAAAGCTTTGGAAATGGCTTTATAACCCTTTCCAGACTGATAGATCTCAATTACTTTCTTTCTCAATTGTTCCTGAATTTCTTTGGGTCTCGGCATGATGTGTAGCTTTTAAGGATCTTCTGGTGGACCTTACTGTGTCAAGCAGCTCCTATTTAAGTGATGCCTTGATTGTGAACAGGTGTGGCAATAATCAGGCCTGGGTATGGCTAGAGAAATTGAACTCAGGTGTGGACAACCACAGTTATAGTATGTTTTAACAAGGGGGGCAATCACTTTTTCACACAGGGCCATGATGGTTTGGATTTTTTTTCACCTTTTAATAATAAACACCTTCATTTACAAATTGCATTTTGTGTTTACTTGTGTTGTCCTTGACTATTGTTTAAATTGGTTTGATGTTCCGAAACACTTAAGTGTGACAAACATGCAAAGGAACAGGAAATGAGGAAGGGGGCAAACACTTTTTCACACCACTGTATGTCACAGTACATGTTGGCATTCATGGTTCCCTCAATGAACTGTAGCTTTCCAGTGCCGGCAGGACTCATGCAGCCCCAGACCATGACACTCCCACCACCATGCTTGACTGTAGACAAGACACACTTGTCTTTGTCCTCCTCACCTGGTTGCCCCCACACACGCCTGACACCATCTGACACCAAATAAGTTTATCTTGGTCTCATCAGACCACAGGACTTGGTTCTAGTAATCCATGTCCTTAGTCTGCTTGTCTTCAGCAAACTGTTTGCAGGCTTTCTTGTGCATCATCTTTAGAAGAGGCTTCCTTCTGGGACGACAGCCATGCAGACCAATTTGATGCTCACAACCCCAAGGAGGCCGATATCAAGAAAGAGTAGAGAGCAGCCACCCTATTCCATCATAGACATGTGCACAACAAAAAAATTTGTTTATTTTCGTTTTGCTTTTTTCATTTCCGTTGATTCGTAACGATTCGTAAATTCGTACGTCGTCGGTGTTCGTATTCGTAACGATTCGTATTTTCGTTAGAGTTATTTTTTCGTTGATTGGTTTTTCCGTTAGTTTCCTGTTTGTTTATTAGTTTATTCGAAATTCGGACGCATTCGTATTTATTCGTACATTCGTAACATTCGTAGATTCGTAATCGGAGCATAATTCATAATTTAATGTAATGTGTATGCTATTATTACATTTTAAGAGACACGGAAAATTCCGAATCGGAAAAAAAAGTTACGAATGTACGAATTTTTTCATTCAATCCATTCGAAGCACGTTAAGCAGCGCCATTGTAAGAGACACGGACAATTACGAATCGAAAAAAAAAAAAAAAAAAGCTACGAATGTACGAATTGTTTTGTTCATTCCATTCGAAGCACGTTAAGCAGCACCATTGTAAGGGACACGGAAAATTACCAATTCAACAAAAAAAAAAAAGTTACGAATGTACGAATTTTTTCGTTCATTTTGATTTTCTTTGTTCCTGTTTTCGTTTTTCGGATTTTCCTTTTTCGTAGATTCGTTGTTTTTAATTATTTTTTTTCAGATTTTCGATTGTTCTCGGATTCGTTCGATTCGAACGATTCGTTAAAATTTTTAGCGAATCGTTCGTTCATTCGTACGATAACGAATGAACGAAAATAACGGAAAAAAAAAAAAAAAAAACGAAAAAAAACTCAACGAATTGCACATGTCTATTCCATCACATTCTGCAGCTGTTATCTCCCGGCCCACTCCCCAAAGCTCAGCTGTCTGGGCCTTTTTTTGCACATCTGCAGCAGATGGCACTGTTGCTATCTGCAAACTGTGTCTCAGGCACATCAAACGTGACAAAAACACCAACCGTATGCATATCATTGCAGTTTATTTGCCTTCATCAAGAGCACCGCTATAGGGCTACTGTGGGAAGGCGCCCCCGACACCCAAAGAGTCATTTTTCTGCACCTGTTTTGACAGGTGCATATCATTGCAATTTTTTACAGCAAGTCCAATTCTTGCTTTCATCAAGATTATCTCTATAGGGTGTACGGTGGGAAGGCGCCACCGACAATCAAAGACCAATTTTTACGCACCCGTTACTTCTATACAAAGTCAAAGTGACACCAGAATGTATCTAAGAAATCTCTAATCTTGTTCCCAGTGCACTACATTGTGGTCTCATCATACACACCAGCTCCCCAGCTGTTGCTGAGCAAAATAAACGCAGCGTGCAGAGAAAATTTCATTTTTTTGGCTTTATAAATTAAATTATTGCTGCAGCAGATTCTAGACATGGTACAGATCTGCCACTTTACAGGTGGATTAAGGGGACCCCCCGTTTCGTTGTTTTTCGTCTTTTTTCGTTATTTTTGTTCATTCGTTTTCGTACGAATGAACGAACGATTCGCTAAAAATTTTAACGAATTGTTCGAATCGTTCAAATCCGAAAATAACGAAAATCCGAAAAAAACAACGAAACAACGAATGTACGAATGAAGAAAATCCGAAAATGAAAACAGGAACAACGAAAATTAAAATGAACGAAAAAATTCGTAATTTTTTTTTTTTGTTGAATTGGTAATTTTCCGTGTCCCTTACAATGGCGCTGCTTAACGTGCTCCGAATGGATTGAACGGAAAAATTCGTAAATTCGTAATTTTTTTTTTTTTTTTTTCGATTCGTAATTTTCCGTGTCTCTAACAATGGCGCTGCTTAACGTGCTTCGGATGGATTGAACGAAAAAATTAGTACATTCGTAACTTTTTTTTTTTTTTTTTTCGGTTTGTAATTTTCCGTGTCTCTTAAGCCCCATACACACGGTCGGATTTTCCGATGGATTCTGTCCTATCAGACAATGTTGTCGGAAATTCCGACTGTGTGTAGGCACCATCGGACAGTTTCTATCGGATTGTCCGACGGACAAAGTCCTATCTCCTGCTGGATAGATTTTTTGACAACAAAGTCCGATCACACCAAATCCGATCGTGTGTAGCGAATTCCGACGGACAAAGTGCCACGCATGCTCAGATCACATTACAGGACCAAAGCTATTGGCTACTAGCCTCTACGTAGTCCCGTCGTAGGCAACAAACGTCACCACGTTCAGAATGTTCGGATTTTCCGACAACTTTGTCCGACCGTGTGTACGCAAAACCAACATCGGACAAAGTACGACGGACATGATCCGACGGACCTGGTCCTCGGATAATCCGAGCGTGTGTATGGGGCTTTAAAATGTAATAATAGCATATACATTACATAAAATTATGAATTATGCTCCGATTACGAATCTACGAATGTTACGAATGTACGAATAAACAAAAATGAAACGAAAAAAAAGGAAACGAAAATAAACACATTTTTTGTTGTGCACATGTCTACCAGGCACTATATTGGAAGGAATTTTAATTTTTTATGCTTTCACTTTAACCACTTGCTGCCCGCCCATTGTCAAATGACGGCGGTAAAGTGGTTGTAAAATCCTGACAAGGCGTCATATGACGTCCTCAGGATTTTGAGCCGCTGCGCGACCCGCGCATCGCGGCGATCGTTGTTGCGGGGTGTCAGTCTCCGACGGAGACTCTTTACCACGTGATCAGCCGTGTCCAATCACGGCTGATCACAGTGTAAATAGGAAAAGCCGGTAATCGGCTTTTAATCACTCGCGTCTGTCAGACCCGAGTAGAGGATAGCCGATCGGCTGCTCCTCTGACAGGGGGGGTCTGTGCTGATCGATTATCAGCGCAGCCCCCCCGAGGATGCCCACACTGGACCACCAGGGACGCCACCAGACCACCAGGGATGCCCATCAAATGTATGCCACCCTAGACCACCAGGGATGACACACAGTGCCACCAATGGATGCCAATCAGTGCCCACAATGGATGCCAATCAGTGCCCACAATGGGCATCACTGATTGGCATGCATTATTGTTTGGCACTGATTGGCATTCATCAGTAAAAAAAACAATGCCACCTATCAGTGCCTATCCGTGCCGCCTATCAGTGCCCATCCATGCCGCCTATCAGTGCCCATCCATGCCGCCTATCCGTGCCCATCCGTGCCGCCTATCCATGCCAATCCGTGCCGCCTATCCATGCCAATCCGTGCCACCCATCAGTGCCAATCTGTGCCACCCATCAGTGCCCATCCGTGTCGCCCATCAGTGCTGCCTATCAGTGCCCATCAATGCCACCTCAGTGCGACTTCATTGGTGCCGCCTTATCGGTGCCCATCAGTGCCGCCTTATCAGTGCCCATCAGTGCAGACCTATCAGTGCCCATCAGTGAAGGAGAAAACGTACTTATTTACAAAGTTTTGAAACTGAAAAACAAAAAAAAACATTTTTTTTCAAAATTTTCGGACTTTTTTTATTTGTTTAGCAAAAAATAAAAACCGCAGAGGTGATCAAATACCACCAAAAGAACTCTCTATTTGTGCGAAAAAAATGATAAAAATTTCATTTGGGTACAGTGTAGCATGACCGCGCAATTGTCATTCAAAGTATGACAGCGCTGAAAGCTCAAAATTGGTCTGGGCAGGAAGGTGTTTAAGTGCCCTGTATTGAAGTGGTTAAAAATCAAAAAATCACTGCTCATTTAAAAATTATTTTTTTCACAAACTTTTTTTTATTGATACATGTCCCCCAGGGCAGGACCCCTATAACCATTGTATGCCCAATTACTTGCATATAAGACTTCAAAATGGGCACTTTTGATTTTTGACGTTCGGGTCCCATTGACTTTAATGGGGTTCGTTATTCGGGTCTAAACTTTTGCGGTGTTCGGAAGTTCTGGTGTGAACTGAACAGGGGTCTGTTCGGCCCATCCCTAGTAGTGAGTACTCAGGTTAAAGTGCGCCAAACACAACTTTCCATTGATTAAAGTGCATCCCCTTCTCTATAACAGTGTCCATTAAGGGCGCACAGACGCCATCCCCTCTCTCCAGCCACCCCCTCTATGACCAATGGATAGATTCATGCATTGCATGAATCTATCCATGGCCGCCACCGCCACCCCCTATTCAAGTGCCCGGCCTGAATTACATCGCCTCTCTGCCAATCAGGTGCGCAAGATTGTTACCTGTCCCCTGATTGTCTGAAACGACAGGCGCTGTGATTGGATGCTTATCAGGAGCAGAAGATGGGAGGAGACGCATGGAGGACACCGCTCGCCACCATCACCCGCTGTTTCCCGAGATAGGGTAAGTGCCCGGCAAATGGCGAGCGGGCAGGGGGTCACAATGGTGGCCACAGTGGCAGCATGTGATGGGCACAGTGCCTGCAATTGATGCGCACAGTGACTGCGTTTGATGGCACAGTGGCTGCATTGGATGGGCACAGTGGCTGCATTTGATGGCACAGTGGCTGCATTTGATGGGCACAGTGACTGCATTTGATGGGCACAGTGGCTGCGTTTGATGGGCACAGTGACTGCGTTTGATGGCACAGTGGCTGCATTTGATGGGCACAGTGGCTGCATTTGATGGGCACAGTGGCTGCGATTGATGGCACAGTGGCTCAGATCACATTACAAGGCCAAGGCTATTGGCTGCTAGCCTCTACGTAGTCCCGTCGTACGCAACGAACGTCATCACGTTCAGGATCATCGGATTTTCCGACAACTTTGTCCGACCGTGTGTATGCAACACCAGTGTCGGACAAAATCCGTCGGAAAAAAATCCGACGGATTTTGTGGTCGGAATTTCTGACCGTGTGTACGGGGCATAAGACTGTGCAGAGATAGAAAGTTTTGTCTTCGGTATTAATTATTTACTTATGACTTCTTGTTTTTTTCGCTATCTGACTTGTATTTCTGTGTTTTGTTGTTTACCATTTTGGTTCTATTTTTGAACCCCTGTCAATGCTCGTCTTGCAGTAAAGTCCATCATTTTGTCTGTCGATTCGCACATCCATCCTCGGGAGAGCAGCTAATGATGCATTAATTTCCATTCACATAAATGAAAGCCTTTGCATCATTAGCGGTCGCTGCTGCGCCACTGCTCTGAATTATTGAGTAAACGGGGGTGGAGGGTGTTGTTTGATCAATTTGCTGCTCCAATTTATTTAGTGCTTTTCCCGCTAATAAATTCACATTACAAAAAAAAAAAAGTCGAGTCCAGAAAATGGCAACTGGGGTGCAGCTTTAGTGATAGCAATTAATAGACAAAGTTATACTGTTGGTGAAATGGTTTTCTGTTTAGGTTTGTTATCAGAAGTGGGAATATATTTTACTTTCCCTATACTGCTGTGCAAAAGGGCAAAACCTGCCGACGTTGGAGGTGAATACGCTGGACCGCCTTCTTTGGTTGCAGCAGGGCAGCAAAAGCATGTGCTATATAGTAGACACGTGCACAACCAAAAAAATTTGTTTATTTTCGTTTCGTTTTTTTCGTTTCCGTTGATTCGTAACGATTCGTACATTCGTAAGTCGTCGGTGTTCGTATTCGTAGCGATTCGTATTTTCGTTAGAGTTATTTTTTCGTTGATTCGTTTTTCCGTTAGTTTAATTTTCGTTTATTCGAAATTCGGACGCATTCGTATTTATTCGTAACATTCGTAACATTCGTAGATTCGTAATCGGGGCATAATTCATAATTTTATGTAATGTGTATGCTATTATTACATTTTAAGAGACACGGAAAATTGCTCCCTGCAACGCGTGTGTGATATTCGTCCGACAAATGTTGAAAAATGTACCCCTTATTGTAGAATGTTTTATGGGTGGGCACTGATCTCCGAGCCTCAGTGCAGCTCCCTATGCTCCCAACGGAACTGCCCGTAGCCCAACTTGTTTGGGTCCTGCAGACAAGTCTGACCATTTCTTCATCCCCTCGTAACTCGCAGAATTATTATTATTTTTTTTTTTAATCCAGTAATATGATAAACCCTGAAGGAAGGGCCCAGCTTTTCAGCAATTATCAGGCCTTTGTCAGCAGGCTTTCTGTAAGGGAGCAATTGATTTCTTTAATGCATTTATTGAAGGAAATATTCATTAATATTCCAAAAACGTTCCACGGGGGAATTCAGATGCTTCTTAAAAGGCGATATTAAATATTTTAAAAGCCGAGGTGTTACATTACATTAGTGACCTCGACAAGCTCCCTCGGCTCTGACAATTTGACACATTTAGGCAGACGATTCGGATGGCCTTTAACTTAAAGCGTTTCCCATTTAGTCACAGCGGCCAAAACTATTCAAAAGATGGCGCTCTGTATACCTGTAGCAGTACTGCTGGTGATTGTGGTCCGTCTCTCACCCCGAACAGCCAGGCACATGCATTTCCAGACATACAGCAGTCAAGAAATAATCCTTGTACTTGTTTTTTTTATGTGTGTATGTATATATATATATATATATTGTGGCAGAGCGAAGCTCTGTCCCTTTGAAATTAGAGGTAAAGGAGATGCAGAGTTTGCATATCTACAGACTATAGAATTTAAATGGAGAAAACTGCTCTGTCAGTTTTCTCCAGGTTTTGCTAGTTTTGGATGGGATCTCCAACCGTGTCCGGGTCTTGAGGATTGCAAGCAAGGTGTGTGCCCAGCTGCACACAGACCATATAATGAGGCTGGTGAGTGGAGGATGGTGGAGTGTGAGCAGCTTGCTGCTGCTGTATGAAGACAGACCTGTGGAGGGGTCATCCCTGTGTAAGGGGTATTCTTTGCCCAGAGACTGGGAAAGGAGGGACAGCCTTGAGAGTCGGGAAGACTAAGGAAGCCAGTGAGTCCAGGGGACTGGAAGGAATCAACTCTGTTGAGAGTAAGCAGAGGAACATTTTCTGTGAATGTCTATTTGCTGGAGAAGAACCCCTGTGTGGGAAACCTTTATGTCAAAGACTTTCATTTGCCGTTTAATAAAAATGGGCTACCATGCCCTTAAATATAGTTCCTGACTGGCTTGAATCACTAACAAACGCATTTACCACGAGAGCTAATGGTCCCCCATGTTATATATATATATATACACACACACATATACAGTATCTCACAAAAGTGAAAAGTGAGTACACCCCTCACATTGTCATAAATATCTTCTATCTTTTCATGTGACAACACTGAAGAAATGACACTTGTCTACAATGTAAAGTAGTGAGTGTACAGCTTGTATAACAGTGTAAATTTGCTGTCCCCTTCAAAATAACTCAACACACAGCCATTAATGTCTAAACCGCTGGCAACAAAAGTGAGTACACCCCTAAGTGAAAATGTCCAAATTGGGCCCAAAGTGTTAATATTTTGTGTGGCCACCAGGGGCGTTGCTAGGTCTACAAAGGATTTGGGGCTAGAGCCCATAGTAGAGAAGTAAAGAAAGTCATACGATTGGGCGGGTATACACATGTATGTATAATATACGTGTGTGTGTGTATATATATTTATATTATTGTTACATATCTGAGTGCGGATCCTCCCTTACATCAGGGTCCCCAGAGTGCCTCCCCTTACATCAAACTCCCCAGATTGCCTCCCCTTACATCAGGGCCCCCAGACAGCCTCCCCCTTGTATCAGGGTCCCCAAAAAGCCTCCCTATTACATCAGGGTCCTCAGAGAGCCCCCCCCTTACATCAGGGTCCCCAGAGAGACTCCCCTTACATCAGGGTCCTCAGAGAGCCACCCCTTACATCAGGGTCCAAGAGAGCCTCCCCTTACACCAGGGTCCCCAGAGAGCCCCTTTCTTTCATCAGGGTCCTCAGAGAGCCTCCCTCTTATATCAGGGTCCCCAAAAAGCCTCCCTATTACATCAGGGTCCTCCAAAGAGCCCCTTCCTTACATCAGGGTCCCCAGAGAGCCACTTCCTTACATCAGGGTCTCAAGAGAGCCCCCCCTTACATCAGGGTCCCCAGAGAGCCTCCCCTTACATCAGGGCCCCCAGAGAGCCCTCCCCTTACATCAGGGACCCCAGAGAGCCTCCCCCTTACATCAGGGCCCCCAGAGAGCCTCCCCTTACATCCGGGACCCCAGAGAGCCTCCCCCTTACATCAGGGCCCCCAGAGAGAGCCCCCCCTTACATCAGGGTCCCCATAGAGCCTCCCCTTACATCAGGGACCCCAGAGAGCTCCCCCTTACATCAGGGCCCCCAGAGAGCCTCCCCTTACATCAGGGCCCCCAGAGAGCCTCCCCTTACATCAGGGCCCCCAGAGAGCCTCCCCCTTACATCAGGGCCCCCAGAGAGGCTCCCCCTTACATCAGGGCCCCCAGAGAGCCTCCCCTTACATCAGGGCCCCCAGAGAGCCTCCCCCCTTACATCAGGGCCCCCAGAGAGCCCCCCACTTACATCAGGGTCCCCATCATTGCCATAATTATATTAATAAAAATGCCATAAAACTATCCCCTATTTTGTAAACTATAACTTTTGCGCAAACCAATCAATAATCGCTTATTGCGATTTTTCTTTTTACCAAAAATATATAGAAGAATACGTATCGCCTAAACTGAGGAAAAAAAAATTTATAAATTTTTGGGGGATATTTATTATAGCAAAAAGTAAAAAGATAATGTGTTTTTTTCAAAATTGTCGCTCTTTTTTTGTTTATAGCGCAAAAAAACAAAAACCGCAGGGGTGATCAAATACCACCAAAAGAAAGCTCTATTTGTGGGGAAAAAAGATTGTCAATTTTGTTTGGGAGCCACGGCGCACGACCGCGCAATTGTCAGTTAACCAGTTAAGCCCCGGACCAATTGGCAGCCAAAGGACCAGGCCCCTTTTTGCGATTCGGCACTGCGTCGCTTTAACTGACAATTGCGCGGTCGTGCGATGTGGCTCCCAAACAAAATTGACAACCTTTTTTTCCCACAAATATAGCTTTCTTTTGGTGGTATCTGATCGCCTCTGCAGTTTTTTTTTTTTGCGCTATAAACAAAAATAGAGCGACATTTTGAAAAAAAATCAATATTTTTTACTTTTTTATAATAAATATCCCCAAAAAATATATAAAAGAACATACTTTTTCCTCAGTTTAGGCCGATACGTATTCTTCTACATATTTTTGGTAAAAAAAAAAATAGCAATTAGCGATTATTGATTGGTTTGAGCAAAAGTTATAGCGTTTACAAAATAGGGATAGTTTTATAGCATTTTTATTAATATTTTTTTTTTTTTTTACTAGTAATGGCGGCGATCAGCGATTTTTATTGTGACTGCGACATTATGGCGGACACATCGGACATTTTTGACACATTTTTGGGACCATTGTCATTTATATAGAAATCGGTGCTATTTAAATGCACTGATTCCTAAGTAAATGACACTGGCAGTGAAGAAGTTAACCACTAGGGGGGCGGGGAGGGGTTAAGTGAGCCCTGTGTGTGTTTTCTTACTGTAGGGGGGGCGTGGCTTGGCATGTGACGTCACTGATAGTCTTTCCCTATGACAACAGACGATCAGTGACAGTGTCACTAGGAAACACGCTGAAGAGCAGAGCTGAAGAACGGGGAGAGGTCTGTGTACACAGACCTCTCCCCATTCTTCGGCTCTGTGACCTGATCGCGGGACGCCAGCGGCGATCGGGTCCCGCTGGTCCCGCGGTCACGGAGCTCAGGACCGGGTCGCGCGACCCACGGCTGGGGTCTTGAAGGACAACGTACCTGTACGTTGATGTGCCCAGCCGTGCCATTCTGCCGACGTAAATGTGCAGGAGGCGGTCCTTAAGCGGTTAAAGCGTCACGGTGCCGAATCGCAAAAAGTAGTCTGGTCTTTGGCCAGCAAAATGGTCCGGTCTGAAAGTGTTTAACCCCCTGATTACTTTGCACTTAATCCCCCCTCGTGCCCAGACCAATTTTCAGCTTTTGTCGCTGACGCACTTTGAATGACAATTGCGCGGTCATCCAACACTGTACCCAAATTTAATTTTTATAATTTCTTTCCCATAAATAGAGCTTTCTGTTGGTGGTATTTAATCACAGCTGGGTTTTTATTTTTTGCTAAACAAACAAAAAAATATGGAAAATTAAAAAAAAATAAAAAAATCATGTTTAATAGTTTGTTATAAAATTTTGCAAACAGGTAATTTTTCTGCTTCATTTATATGCGCTGATGAGGCGGCACTGGTGGGCACTGATAGGCTGCTGTTTTTTTTTGATATATATATATATATATATATATGTATATATATATGTATAATATTTTATGATTTATATTTATTTATTATTTGTATATTTGTGGTTAATATTTTTTTATTTTTTCAACCTGACTAACTATGTAACTATGGGGACCGATAGGCTGCACTGGTGGGGACAGATAAGTCGGTACTGATGGGCACAGCAAAGATGGCACTGATGGGCACGGATGGGTGGCACGGATGGGCACTGATGGATGGCACTGATGGCACTGACAGATGGCACTGATAGGTGGCACTGATAGATGGCACTGATGGGCACTGGTAGGGGGACACTGATGAGCACTGATAGGTGACACTGATGATGAGCACTGGTAGGTGACACTGATGTGCAGCACTGGCACTGTGGGCACTGACAGATGGCACTGTGGGCACTGACAGGTGGAGCTAGTGGGCACTGGTAGGCTGCACTTTTATTAGGCAAAGGTGGGCACCATGAACCCTGGGCACATTGCAGTGAGAGGGACTGATGTCCCTCTCTCTGCCGCCAGTGATCGCCTTTTTTTTTTTCTCCTCGCGCTGTCAGCGCGAGGAGGAAAAAAAGCCGATTACCAGCTCTGTTATTATCACATGATCAGCTGTCATTGGCTGACAGCTGATCACGTGGTAAGGGGTCGGGATCGACCCCTTACTCGGATCTATGATCCAGCTAGTCTCACAGGGGGGCGCGCAGGCAGCTCGTGGCCGGGACGACGTCAATCCCAGCATCTTAGATCCGCGCTGTAGCCGTCATTCGGGTATAGCGCGGATCTCAGGTGGTTAAACAAAAGGTAATAATTATAGTAACAATGATAACATTTACTTGTGTAACTTCCTTTTATTGATACTCCATAAAGAACGCAAAGAGAGAAAACTTTTTTTTTTTTTTTGCAACTTGTCTTATTTTGCTTTCTTTTCCTCTCTCTTCGGCTCATTCAATCGTCTACTAAAGAAAAAAAGAAAAAAAAAAAAAACCCAGCCTATCAGCACTTCGTTTTGTTAACAGCCTACAGCTGCCCGCGCCGGAGATCATTATAATAAAGTATAATAAAAAAAAAAAAATACGGCATTTATAAATAAATACGCTTTCAGATGGCCACGAATCCCGTTCTGGAGTCTTTCTTGCTATTAAATACAATAAGCTGTAATTTTTATGAAATATTTACACCCATCCCTACCGGCTTCATCTACTTACAGGACATTAAAAGACGTTTTAGTGAAATAAATGTACTTTTAAAAGTAATTGTAAAATGCTTAATGTCTTTTTCTTGAGAGGAACGTGGACCTTGCAATGAAATATCGCTTTAATATGAGCTTTTTATTTATTTATTTTTTTATTTTTTTTTTATTATTTTTAAGTATGTCTATGATTAATAGATAAACAACACAACATGTTTTTTCTGCAATATATACAAAAGCAAAGTACATGAAAAATAAAGATTTATAAAATGCGTTTTTTAGATAACAAACTGTTGGAAGCACATTATCGGCACCGTAGGAAAAAAGTGTATTACCATAAAAAAAAAGTAAATATTTTCCTAGTATAGTTTAGGCCTTCAACCATTGAGAAACTATACACTATATTTCCAAAAGTATTGGGACACCCACCTTTATGCCCCGTACACACGGTCGGAAATTCCGACCACCAAATCCATCGGATTTGGTCCGACGGATTTTGTCCGACACTGGTGTTGCATACACACGGTCAGACAAAATTGTCGGAAAAAACGATCATTCTGAACGTGGTGACGTTTGTTGCGTACGACGGGACTACGTAGAGGCTAGTATCCAATAGTTTTGGTCGTGTAATGTGATCTGAGCATGTGTGGCACTTTGTCCGTCGGAATTCGCTACACACGATCGGAATTGGTGTGATCGGACTTTGTTGTCGGAAAATTTTTAGAGCAGGAGATACAACTTTGTCCGTCGGACAATCCGATGGAAAATGTCCGATGGAGCCTACACACGGTCGGAATTTCCGACAACATTGTCCGATAGGACAGAATCCATCGGAAAATCCGACCGTGTGTATGGGGCTTTAGACCCCTTTAACACTGGGGCGTTTTTCAGGAGTTTTTTTTTCAGGTGCTTTAGCGTTAAAAAAAAGCGCCTGTAAAGCGCTTGAAAGAAGCCTCATCTGCAATCCCAATGTGAAAGCCGAGTGCTTTCACACTGAGATCCCTTTCACACTGAGATCCCTTTCACACTGGGGCGTTTTAGCGTTAAAAAAAGCGACTGTAAAGCGCCTGAAAGAAGCTGCAACTGCAACTGCAACTGCAACTGCAATCCCAATGTGAAAGCCCGGGTGCTTTCACACCAAGGCGCTGCACTGGCAGGGCGTCAACAAAAAGTCCTGCAAGCAGCTTCTTTGCAGCGCTTTTGGAGCGGTGAATACACTACTCCTAAAGCGCCCCTTCCAATTGAAATCAATGGGAAGCACCTGAAAAACGCCCAAAAAGCGCCTTTGGCAGCAGCGCTTTTAACCCTTTATTTAGCTTGAAAAACGCTGGTAGACCCCTTTCAGACTGGGGTGTTTTCCATGCGTTTTTCAGGCGCTTTAGCGTTAAAATAAGCGCCTATAAAACGCTTGAAAGAAGCCTCATCTGCAATTCCAATGTGAAAACCCAAGTGCTTTAAGAGCCCTTTCACACTGCCAGCTCCAGAAAAACGCTTGTAAAGCGCCGATTAACCTAGCTGCGCTTTACCAGCATTTTTCGAGCGCTAGTGGGGCGCTTTTAACCCCTGCTAGTGGCCAAAAAAGGGTTAAAAGCGACCACAAAGCGCTGTTGCCAAAGGCGCTTTTCGGGCGTTTTTCGGGTGTTTTGCAGGCGCTACCCATTGATTTCAATGGGAAAGGGCGCTTTAGGAGCGATGTATTCACCGCTCCAAAAGCGCTGCAAAGAAGCTGCTTGCAGGACTTTTTTTGACGCCCTGCCAGCGCAGCGCCTCAGTGTGAAAGCAATCGGGCTTTCACATGGGATTGCAGTTGCGGCTTCTTTCAGGCGCTTTACAGGCGCTTTTTTTAAAGCTAAAACGCCCCAGTGTGAAGGGGATCTCAGTGTGAAAGCACTCAGGCTTTCACATTGGGATTGCAAATGAGGCTTCTTTCAATCGCTTTACTGGCGCTTTTTTTAACGCTAAAGCGCCTGAAAAACGCCTAAAAAAACGCCCCAGTGTGAAAGGGGTCTTACACACGCACATGAACTTTAATGGCATCCCAGTCTTATGCCGCGTACACACGGTCAGACTTTCTGGCATAAAATGTGCGATCAGAGCTTGTTGTGGGAAATTCCGTGTGTAGGCTGCATTGGACAGTTTCCATCGGAATTTCCGTCACGAAAAATTTGAGATCTTTTGCGACAACAAAATCCGTTCGCGTAAATTCCGATGGTGTGTACACAATTCCGACACACAAAGTTCCACGCATGCTCGGAATCAAGCAGAAGAGCCGCACTGGCTATTGAACCAGGTCATTTTTTGCGATACGGCACTGCGTTACTTTAACTGAAAATTGCGCGGTCATGCAATGTTGTACTCAAACAAAATTGACGTCCTTTTTCTCTCACAAATAGAGCTTTCCTTTGGTGGTATTTAATCACCTCTTCGGTTTTTATTTTTTACGCTATAAACAAAAAAAAGACTAAAACATTTTGAAAAAAAAAAAAAAAGCCATATTCTTTACTTTCTGCTATAAAAAACATCCAATAAAATTAAAAAAAACACAAATTTCTTCATAACTTTAGGCCGATAGTATTCTAGTAAAAAAAAAAAAGGGGTGTGTCCTATGCCTACATACTTTTCCTAATAGGTGTCCCTCATTCCCATTTCAGAAAGTTGGGAGGTATGGCAGAGATCCCTGTTCTTGCTTAGCAGAAACACAGGATCTCTGTCTCCCCTACTAGCCGAACGGCGATCTGCCTTGTTCACATAGGCAGACTGCCTTTCTGCCTCTATTGTAAAAGATCAGTGGGTGCCAGGGAACATTGGGTCCACCGCACCCTCTGATTGGCTCCCGCTGTGTCCAACCACAGTGGGAGCGGGTCACTGTTGGTGCGTGCCTTGCGCCCCCAGACCCAGAAGTGTCAGATCACGTACTAGGTACGTGATCTGGCACAGAGCGGATGCTCTTTTTGCGATTCGGCACTGCGTCCCTTTAACTGACAATTGCGCGGGCGTGCGACGTGGCACCCAATCAAAATTTTTCCCCACAAATTTCTTTTGGTGGTAATCACCTCTGCGGTTTTTATTTTTTGCACTATAAATAAAAAAAACGCAATAAGCGTATATAGATTGGTTTTGCGCAAAAGTTATAGCTTCACAAAATAGGGGATAGTTTTATGGCATTTTTATTATTATTTTTTATTAGAAATGGTGGCGATCAGCGATTTTTATCGTGACTGCGACATGGCGGACACCTCGGACATTTTTGACACTTTTTAGGGACCATTGTCATTTATACAGCTATAAAAATGCACTGATTACTGTGTAAATGACACTGGCAGGGAAGGGTTAAACACTAGGGGGGCGATCAAGGGGCTAAGTGTGTCCTAGGGAGTGATTCTAACGGTGGGGGGAGGGGCTACCTAGGACATGACAGCGATCGCTTCTCCCGATGACAGAGAGCAGTGATCATGTCACAAGGCAGAACGGGGAAATGCGACCAAGGGGTTAAGTGTGTCCTAGGGAGTGATTCTAACGGTGGGGGGAGGGGCTACCTAGGACATGACAACGATCACTTCTCCCGATGACAGAGAGCAGTGATCATGTCACAAGGCAGAACGGGGAAATGCGATCAAGGGGTTAAGTGTGTCCTAGGGAGTGATTCTAACGGTGGGGGGAGGGGCTACCTAGGACATGACAGCGATCGCTTCTCCCAATGACAGAGAGCAGTGATCATGTCACAAGGCAGAACGGGGAAATGCCTTTTTTACAAAGGCATCTCCCTGTTCTTCCGCTCCGTGACACGATCTCGGTTTTAACGTCACATATGGCGACCCTTCACATTTGGCTACCATCTGGACTGCGCATGCGTGACGCCGCCATATGCGTTCCAACACTTTTGAACCACAGGGCCCCTCGCGGGCTCGCTTAGCTTGCCACGCTTTGGGCATGGCCTCGCTTTGCTCGGCATAATTATATTCTAACTCTATGTCCACTTGGATGGCGGGGCTTGAACCTGGCCACAGTGTTGGAAGGCATATGGTGGCGTCGCGCGTGCGCAGTCCAGCGGGCACCCGGCGGACATTGAGTCCGCGTGACCCGCGGTCGCGGAGTACGCGGCCGGAGCGCGCGCACCCACAATATCACTTCTTAAAGGGGACGTACATGCACGCCAATTTGCCCAGCCGTGCCATTCTGCCGACGTATATCGTCGTGCGCTGGTCGGCATGTGGTTGAAGTAACGCAGTGTCGTATCGCAAAAAAATGGCCCGGTCGTGAAGGGGGGTAAATCTTCCAGAGGTTTAAGTGATTAAAGAATAAAAACAGTTCCTACAAAGAACTTCCTGCAAGGGAATGATGACATCACTTCTCTAAGACATCAACAACCTCCATCACCTCCCGATAACCCCGGGAAGAGGTAATGAGCGGCATGACACATGGGTGACGTAAAATATGGGTAACACATAAAATAACACAGATTTCCAGTAATGGACTATTATTAACCTGCAATTTCAGTGTTTGCTTTAAAAAAAAAATTAAATAAATAAAGATACTTTAGTGCTTTAAAATGAAGCTGTTCCCAATAAAAAGCCACTTAGACGTGTAGCATCTCACTAATAATTCTAAAACTGAATATATTACCATTGTCTGTTCTGACGTGCAAGTTCATTTTTTATTTTTTTTTCTCTTCTAAATGTTAATTCAGTACAGCTGCAGTTATTTAAAGATGAACTCTCAGCAGATAATAAAGATACAGCTCTGTCATCAGAAATACACCATATTATCAAAAGTATTGGGACGCCTGCCATAGCTGTGCACAGCCTATTGCATTAGGGTGTGCACCCCAAAGCTCAAACACATATATGTGTCAGTAGGGCCGTGGACGGTGTCAGTAGGGCAGAGACTGGTGTCAGTGGGGCAGAGACTGGTGTCAGTAGGGCAGTGGGCAGTGTTATTAGGGCAGTGGGCAGTGTCATTAGGGCAGAGACTGGTGTCAGTAGGGCAGTGAACAGTGTCATTCGGGCAAAGACTGGTGTCAGTAGGGCAGAGACTGGTGTCAGTAGGGCAGTGGGCGGTGCCATTAGGGCAGAGACTGGTGTCAGTAGGACGGTGTCATTAGGGCAGAGACTGGTGTCAGTAGGGCAGTGGGCGGTGTCATTAGGGCAGAGACTGGTGTCATTAGGGCAGAGACTGGTGTCAGTAGGGCAGTGGGCGGTATCATTAGGGCAGAGACTGGTGTCAGTAGGGCATAGACTGGTGTCAGTAGGGCAGTTGGCGGTGTCATTAGGGCAGAGACTGGTGTCAGTAGGGCAGTGGGCGGTGTCATTAGGGCAGAGACTGGTGTCAGTAGGACGGTGTCATTAGGGCAGAGACTGTTGTCAGTAGGGCAGTGGGCGGTGTCATTAGGGCAGAGACTGGTGTCAGTAGGGCAGTGGGCGGTATCATTAGGGCAGAGACTGGTGTCAGTAGGGCAGAGACTGGTGTCAGTAGGGCAGTGGGCGTGGTCATTAGGGCAGAGAGTGGTGTCAGTAGGGCAGTGGGCGATGCCATTAGGGCAGAGACTGGTGTCAGTAGGACGGTGTCATTAGGGCAGAGACTGGTGTCAGTAGGGCAGAGACTGGTGTCAGTAGGGCAGTGGGCGGTATCATTAGGGCAGAGACTGGTGTCAGTAGGGCAGTGGGCGGTATCATTAGGGCAGAGACTGGTGTCAGTAGGGCAGAGACTGGTGATAGTAGGGCAGTGGGCAGTGTCATCATGGCAGAGACGCAGCATTTTCAGGACCCAGACTGTCTGTGTCCTGAAGAAGCCACATTAATGGCGAAACGTTGCCTGCACAGACTACAACAGACCACTTTACTGTTTGAACTGTATTTTTCCAACTGTATACATTGATTTGGGATCTTGTATGTCTTATGTAAAGCATTCCCCCTCGGTGGGGTACTTGCGCTTTGCTATTTTTTTAATTTGTACAATAAAATATGATATTTTCCGTATTATGTCTCCTTTCTGTGGTCGTTATAGTCGGTCATTGCAGGATATGGCGGTTTTTACCCCCATATTTGCCTAATATTCTTCTCTGTATTCTTTCGGATGAGGCCCTAGTCCATTTTTGCCTACTCTTTTTATTTTTTACAATTTTTTTTATTTTTTTTTACAATTTTTGTTAGGAGGTTTTGGTGAAATATCAGGGGTCTAAGCAGGTGGAATTTTCACCACACTGCCATAACCCTGGTATCCTCTTGTTTGGCTTGGCGGTCTGGTTTCCGATAGTAGTGGTCTCTGCGGCGGACTCACCGTGAGATCACTTTTATCGGCGGCGGGAGAGGGTCGCCCCTCCCGCCGCGCTCCGGTGCCCTGCGCCACTAACCAGAGCCATTGGCAACGGCGGAGGCGATTGGATATTCACCTTTGCTGGGCATGGAGACGAATGAGGGGAAGATGGCCCCCACCCGTCTCCATAACATTGCAGGGCGGAAGCGACGTCAAAACATCACTTCCGCCCATAGCTCTTAAAGGGCTAGTTTTTTTTTTTTAAATGACAATTTTTTTTTCTTTTTTGCATTTTAGTGTAAATATATTTTTTTTAATTATTGCATTTTAGTGTAAATATGAGATCTGAGGTCTTTTTGACCCCCGGATCTCATATTTAGGAGGTCCTGTCATGCTTTTAAAAGGGATTAAACATTCCTTGTGATAGGAATAAAAGTGACACAATTTAAAAAAAATAAATAAATAAAAGGTAAAATAAATAAGGAAAAAAATATTTTTTTAAACGTGCCCCGTCCCGCGCAAAAAAAAAAAAAAAACGGGACACGTTTAAAAATAATATTTTTTTCTTATTTATTTTACCTTTTATTTTTTTTTATTTTTTTTTAAAATTGTGTCACTTTTATTCCTATCACAAGGAATGTAAACAACCCTTTTAATAGAAAGCATGAGAGGACCTCTTAAATATGAGATATGATCAGGGGCGGACTGACAACTCATGGGGCCCCCGGGCAATAGGAGATTATGGGGCCACACAGTATACACACACACATACAGTATACAATCACACAGTATACACATACATGTACACACAGTATACACAGACATGTTTCTATTGGCTTAGAAGGTACTGGAGAGGTGGGGCAGCGATAATCTCAGGATTTTTAGACCAAAAGGATGTCGGTAAGGGACATTTCAGAGACAGATGTAAAAAAAAACCACAGATTTGTACATACTGTCCCTGGTTTTACTGAGGCTGGCAACCCTGATGGGGCCCCCTAGTGGCCCGGGACCCTCGGGCAGTGCCCGAGTGGCCAAACGGTCAGTCCACCCCTGAATATAAGATATGAAAACGGTATTCAAACCACACATGTGAGGTATTGATGCGATCGGTAGAGCGAGAGCAATAATTCTCGCCCTAGACCTCCTCTGTAACTTAAAACATGCAACCTGTGTAATTTTTTAAACATCGCGGATGGAGATTTTTAAGGGTAAAAGTTTGTCGCCATTCCACGAGCGGGCGCAATTTTGAAGCGTGACATGTTGGGTATCAATTTACTCGGCATAACATTATCTTTCACAATATAAAAAAAAGAAATTGGGCTAACTTTACTGTTGTCTTATTTTTTAATTAACCACTTCAGCCCCGGACCAATTTGCAGCCAAAGGACCAGGCCCCTTTTTTGCGATTCGGCACTGCGTCGCTTTAACTGACAATTGCGCGGTCGTGCGAGGTGGCTCCCAAACAAAATTGGCGTCCTTTTTTTCCCACAAATAGAGCTTTCTTTTGGTGATATTTGATCACCTCTGCGGTTTTTATTTTTTGCGCTATAAACAAAAATAGAGCGAAAATTTTGAAAAAAATGCAATATTTTTTACTTTTTGCTATAATAAATATCCCCAAAAAATATATAAAAAAACATTTTTTTTCCTCAGTTTAGGCCGATACGTATTCTTCTACATATTTTTGGTAAAAAAAAAAAAACGCAATTAGCGATTATTGATTGGTTTGCGCAAAAGTTATAGCGTTTACAAAATAGGGGATAGTTTTATAGCATTTTTATTAATATATTTTTTTTTTTTTACTAGTAATGGCGGCGATCAGCGATTTTTATTGTGACTGCGACATTATGGTGGACACATCGGACATTTTGGACACATTTTTGGGACCATTGTCATTTATACAGCAATCAATGCTATTTAAATGCATTGATTCCTGTATAAATGACACTGGCAGTGAAAGAGTTAACCACTAGGGGGCGGGGAGGGGTTATGGTCTGTGACGTGTGTGTTTTTTTTTTTACTTTAGGGGGCGTGGCTGACGTCTGACGTCATTGATCGGCTTTCCTGATGACCGGGAACAGCCGATCAATGACAGGCAGTGTAGGAAGCGCGGGGAGAGGTTTGTTTACACAGACCTCTCCTCGTTCTTCAGCTCTGTGACCCGATCGCTAGGCAAAAGCACTTACAGGTACGTCCCCTTTAATTGCCTAGCCGTGGGGTCCCACGCGCTCCGCCGGCGGCGCGCTCACGACCCGGGCGGGAGCTCAGTGGTCCACGGCCGCAGGACCAGCGGACCTGATCACCGCTGGTCCTGCGGCCGTGGACCACTAAGCTCCCGCCCGGGTCGTGAGCGCGCCGCCGGCGGCGCGCGTGGGACCCCACGGCTAGGCAATTAAAGGGGGCGTACCTGTAAGTGCTTTTGCCTAGCCGTGCCAATCTGCCGACGTATATGTGAAGGAGGCGGTCGGGAAGCGGTTAAAAAAAGGTGTATTTTTTCCAAAAAAAGTGCGCTTGTAAGACCGCTGCGCCAATACGGTGTGACAGAAAGTATTGCAACAACCGCCATTTTATTCTCTAGGGTGTTATAAAAAGAAATGTATAATGTTTGGGGGTTCTAAGTAATTTTCTAGCAAAAAAAATAAATATTTTTAACTTGTAAATAACACATCTCAAAAAGAGCCTCGGTCCTTAAGTGGTTAAAAAATAAAATAAAAAAAAAGAACGATCTCTCTTTATCTCTCTCTGATACAAAGTTGTAAAAAAAAAAGTGAATGTTTATGGATAAAAACAGATGCAAAGCGCCCGCTGCGACATTGCGCTATTTGTTTTGTGGATTTGTATCTGCAACCCAGATGTATCACATTCGGAAAGGTTTATTTTTTTTTTTTTTCTCCCCTGTGCCTTTATGACCACCTGAGTCCTCCTGACAAGGAGAAGATCGACGGCGGATCGCTTCCAAGACGAAAGTGGGTTTATGCGAGTTTTCGTAACTTTCTCTGCCACTCTAATTACCCGGTGAAGTGTGCCTGGCTCGCGCTCTCTTCTGTTTGTTATCAGTCGCCGAGTGTCACCGAGAAAACCAATTACGGAGCGAGTGACATTCTCTGCATGCCAAGGCAGCGCTGTCTGCTCGGGCGATGCCTCATCCCAGGACCAGTCAATAAAGCATTCTCTGCACTCAAAGCCGCGCATCAAAGACCCCGGCATGGGCTCTCGGGCTGAATTATGGGAAATTAAAAAAAATAAAATAAAAAAAAAATCTGCATACAACTTCATTAAGCGGATCGGGCGCAGATGTGGAACGTAACATTGCGATCAGCTGGAAACGGAACCCTAGCCAGACAGCTAAACAATTCACAGAGATATATATACAAGACAAGTCTTACCTGCCGCAGTCATTAGAATTCTGTTCAGTCACTCCTGTGATTCGCACGCGGCTGCCAAATTTCGAGACAGCGATGCCGCCGGTCGCCTTTACAGATGTATGTATGACATGACAGCCAGGAAATTAACATTTTCAATTTGATCTTTCTTTTGTAATTACTTTTTTTTTTTTTAAATAGGGGATAAAGCTGAACTTCAGACTACGCTCATACTACGCGTGTGATGCAAAATGGCGCGCTTTCCCAACACGCACAGAAACGCGCTTCCCTGTAGCAGACGCATGATTTCCCAACGTGAGCAGAAACTTGCTGTTTCTTTAGCAGACACACAGCGGTACCATTAATTCCTAACCAATTAAACACTTCCTGCTTCCTGTTTCGTTATCCTGACTGGGCATCATATGACGTTCTTTAGGATAACATGCCGCCGCGCGCCCGTGGGGGCGCGCATCGCGACGAACAGTGGAGCCGAGTATCAGCCTGACACACCGCTACACTGATCTCGGTAAAGAGCCTCTGGTGGAGGCTCTTTACCACGTGATCAGCCGTGTCCAATCACGGCTGATCACGATGTCAACAGGAAAAGCCGGTGATCGGCTTTTCCTCACTCCCGTCTGACAGACGCGAGTAGAGAAGAGCCGATCGTTGGCTCTCCTGACAGGGGGGTCTGTGCTGATTGTTTATCAGCGCAGCCCCCCCTCAGATGCCCACACTGGACCACCGGGAACTCCACTAGGACCATCAGGGAAGTGGGCAACATGTGGATGGCCAGGTATGTACCCCCTGGCCACCCACATGTGCAAATGATGCCCAATCTGTGCCAGTCAGTGCCCACAAATGGGCACTGACTGGCACCATCATGTACCAATAATGCCAGTGATGCCCAGCAATGCCACCCATCAGTGTCATCAGTGCCACCCATCAGTGTCCAGCAGTGCCACCTATCAGTGCCCATCCATGCCACCTATCTGTGCCACCCATAAGTACCCATCATTGCCACCTATAAGTGCCCATCAGTGCTGCCTATGAGTGCCCATCAGTGCCGCCAATGAGTGCCCATCAGTGCCACCTATAAGTGCCCATTAGTGCTGCATACCAGTGCCACCTATCAGTGCCACCTACCAGGGCCCTTCAGTGCCGCCTATCAGTGCCCATCATCAGTGGCTGTCAGTGCCACCTCATTGGTGCCACCTCATCGGTGCCCATCAGTGCCGCCTTATCAGTGCCCGTCAGTGCAGCCATATCAGTGCCCATCATTGAAGAAGAAAACGTACTTATTTACAAAAGATTTTTAACAGAAACAAAGAAAAACTTGTTTTTTTTCAAAATTTTCAGTCTTTTTTTATTTGTTGTGGAAAAAATTAAAATCGCAGATCAAACATCACCAAAAGAAAGCTCTATTTCTGGAAACAAAATGATAAAAATGTAGTTTGGGTACAGTGTAGCATGACCGCGCAATTGTCATTCAAAGTGCCACAGCACTGAAAGCTGAAAATTGGCCTGGGCAGGAAGGTGTCTAAGCGCCCGGTATTGAAGTGGTTAAGGACCGAGCCTCTTTTTTGAGATTTGTTGTTTACAAGTTAAAAACGTTTTTTTTTTGCTAGAAAATTACTTAGAACCCCCAAACATTATACATTTTTTTATAACACCCTAGAGAATTAAATGGCGGTCGTTTACTTTCTGTCACACCGTATTTGTAGCGGTCTTACAAGCGCACTTTTTTAAATAAAAAGTGGGAGCAAACCGGCTGACTTTTTTTTTTTTTTTTACACCTGGAAAGGAAAAGGCATAATGAGCTAGTATGCACTGCATACTAGCTCATTATAAAAAAACTTACCTTAGAACGAGGCGCCAGCATCTCACTCGGTAAACGCTGAGGGAGCTGACATGTTCCCTCGGCGTGTCTTCTGGGTATCGCGGCTCCGGCGCTGTAAGTGGCCCGAGCCGCAATGCCGTCACTCCCGCGCATGCGCGCTGGAGTTTTCTTCCCGGCGCGGTCTGGCGTCTTCCGGACTTTCAGCCGAGAATCCCCGGTGCGCATGCGCCGCTGAAGTCATCGGCTCATTGCAAGGGGAATATCTCCTAAACCATACAGGTTTAGGAGATATTCTTTTTACCTACCTTATTATAGGCTTACCTGTAGGTAAAAGTTACAAAAATTACTATGCAGACGCTTTAAGTAGAGAAGAAAAAATTGATCCAAAAGATGCTGTAGAAATGTCTTTATTGTCATGAGCCAGACAAAATTGCAATGATGATCAGCTGACGCGTTTCACACGAAAAGAACCGTGCTTGTTCACACGTTATTGCTGGGTATGGAGACGAGTGAGGCGAAGATGGCCCCCACCCATCTCCATACCATTGCAGGGCGGAAGTGACGTCAAAACGTCACTTCCGCCCATAGCCCATATACACTTTAATCGCTTCCCGACCGCCCACTGCACATATACGTCAGCAGAATGGCACGGGCAGGCAAAAGCACGTACCTGTACGTCCCCTTTAAGTTGCCTGCCCGTGGACTCGCGACCCGGTCGGGAGCTCCGTGACCCCGGCCGCGGGACCAGCGGACCCGATCGCCGCTGGTGTCCCGCGATCGGGTCACGGAGCTGAAGAACGGGGAGAGGTATACGTAAACATACCTCTCCCCGCGCTTCCTACTCTGCCTGTCATTGATTGGTCATCGGGAAAGCCGATCAATGACGTCAGACGCCAGCCCCGCCCCCTAATGTAAAAAAAACACACACACACGTCACAGCCCATAACCCCTCCCCTCCCCCTAGTGGTTAACTCTTTCACTACAACTGTCATTTATACAGGAATCAATGCATTTAAATAGCATTGATTGCTGTATAAATGACAATGGTCCCAAAAATGTGTCAAAAATGTCCGATGTGTCCGCCATAATGTCGCAGTCACAATAAAAATCGCTGATCGCCGCCATTACTAGTAAAAAAAAAAAAATATTAATAAAAATGCTATAAAACTATCCCCTATTTTGTAAACGCTATAACTTTTGCGCAAACCAATCAATAATCGCTAATTGCGATTTTTTTTTACCAAAAATATGTAGAAGAATACGTATCGGCCTAAACTGAGGAAAAAAAATGTTTTTTTTATATATTTTTTGGGGATATTTCTTATAGCAAAAAGCAAAAAATATTGAATTTTTTTCAAAATTGTCGCTCTATTTTTGTTTATAGCGCAAAAAATTAAAACCGCAGGGGCGATCAAATACCACCAAAAGAAAGCTCTATTTGTGGGAAAAAAAGGACGCCAATTTTGTTTGGGAGCCACGTCGCACGACCGCGCAATTGTCAGTTAAATCGACGCAGTGCCGAATCGCAAAAAGGGGCCTGGTCCTTTGGCTGCAAATTGGTCCGGGGCTGAAGTAGTTAACTGTTCAATCAGCAGTCTGTGGGAGTGGCACAACCATATTCTTCAACTTTATAGAAAATGTAGCATCACCCTCATGGCTGCTCTGTTTGGAAGAGGAGTACGGATCACAAAAGTGGCCAGACAGAATTCCAAATCTTTGGACAGGTAAGAGAGACCTTTCTTAATGTTTTCACTCCAGACGAACCCTTGAAAAAATGTTCAGGTGTCCAGGAACCCCTGCTAAGATTTGTCCATCAGGGGTTATAAGGAAAATGCCCCTCACATTAGTGGTACGTGGTCAGTGCTATTTGGAATGCCACCCTTACAGTCATCTTAAAAGATCACTGGTGTCATGCTACTGGTTCTGCTTAGTGGCAATGGACCTGGAACTCTCTGAAGGCACCATCAGATGGAAGGTCAACTAGCCAGAGCTCAAAGAACCTATGGGGCTGCCAAGTGGCAATGGACCTGGAACTATGAAGGCACCATCAGATGAAAGGTCAATTAGTCATAGCTCAAGGAACCTCTGAAGCTGCTATGTGGCAATGCACCTGGAACTCTTTGAAGGAACCATCAGATGGAAGGTCAACTAGCCCCAGGGCAAGGAACATCTGGAGCTTCCAAGTGACAATGGCTCTGGAACTATGATAGTACCATCCGATGGAAGGTCAACTAGCCAGAGCTCAATGAACCTCTATAGCTGCCATGTGGCAATGGACCTGTAATTATGAAGGCATCATCAGATGGAAGGTCAACTAGCCACAGCTCAATGAACCTCTGAAGCTACCATGTGGCAATGGATCTGGAACTATGAAGGCACCATCAGATGGAAGGTCAACTATACACAGCTCAAGGAACCTCTGGAGCTGCCAAGTGGCAATGGACCTGGAACTATGAAAGCACAATCAGATGGAAGGTCAACTAGCCACAGCTCTAAGGAACCTCTGGAGCTGCCATGTGGCAATGGACCTGGAACTATGAAGGCACCATCAGATGGAAGGTCAACTAGCCAGAGCTCAATGAACCTCTAGAGCTACCATGTGGCAATGGACCTGTAATTATGAAGGCATCATCAGATGGAAGGTCAACTAGCCATAGCTCAAGGAGCCTCTGGAGCTGCCATGTGGCAATGGACCTGGAACTATGAAGGCACCATCAGATGGAAGGTCAACTATACACAGCTCAAGGAACCTCTGGAGCTGCCAAGTGGCAATAGACCTGGAACTATGAAGGCACCATCAGATGAAAGGTCAACTATCCACAGCTCAAGGAACCTCTGGAGCTGCCAAGTGGCAATGGACCTGGAACTATGAAGGCACCATCAGATGGAAGGTCAACTAGCCAGAGCTCAATGAACCTCTAGAGCTACCATGTGGCAATGGACCTGTAATTATGAAGGCATCATCAGATGGAAGGTCAACTAGCCATAGCTCAAGGAGCCTCTGGAGCTGCCATGTGGCAATGGACCTGGAACTATGAAGGCACCATCAGATGGAAGGTCAACTATACACAGCTCAAGGAACCTCTGGAGCTGCCAAGTGGCAATAGACCTGGAACTATGAAGGCACCATCAGATGAAAGGTCAACTATCCACAGCTCAAGGAACCTCTGGAGCTGCCAAGTGGCAATGGACCTGGAACTATGAAGGCACCATCAGATGGAAGGTCAATTAGCCACAGCTCAAGGAACCTCTAGAGCTGCCATGTGGCAATGGACCTGTAATTATGAAGGCACCATTAGATGGAAGGTCAACTGGCCATAGCTCAAGGAACCTCTGGAGCTGCCAAGTGGCAATGGACCTGGAACAATAAAGGGATCATTAGATGGAAGGTCAACTAGACACAGCTCAAGGAACCTCTGGAGGAACCTTGGGGTAGAGATTGCCTGGGAAAGACAGCTCACACACATGTACTTCATCCTCATCTAAGCTCAGCTCAACTCACGAACTCAGTGCTTTACTTGCAGTTCAGCTTTAAAGCATAAACTGCACATAAACCCAGAGTACCAAACAAAAAAAAAAAAAAGCATAAAAAGGTTGAAAAACAACTTTTTGCTGCTTCCCACCTCGTACGTACCCGCTGAGTTGACACATTTGTAGGAATGGAGATCCAGGCAGCTCCAGCTCCTACATTTGTCAGGAGTTTTATTCTTTGTGTAAATTGCCGCAATAAACTCACATTGCACACAAGTCCTGATTGATATCGCTGCGGTTGGATGGTTTGGCAATTCTCTTCCTACAAGTGCCAATGTTTATAAATAAGAATGCCGCGTGTCACTGCAACTCGCAGATGTGGGAGTGCATGCCGGTCTCCCGTTACCAGCAACAATACGATACATTCTACATTTTATATATATATATATTGCTTTGTGCTCCGACACTGAACTTTTCTACTTTAATTTAGATTCTGATTGGAAAGATCAGAGCATACTCTGCACAAGACTATTTATGTGCCTTGTGCATTAGAGTTCAAAAAGTTGAAAAATAATAGGGAGCTATGATCTAAAAAATGTTTTGTGTAAAGTCCGTTTTGAAAGTGACTTGAGGTATGACGGAACTAGAGAAGGAAGTCAATCCTGCCACTTTCATTGGCGCGATCGACACCTTGCGAGCCCCGTTGCCTGATATGGATTTTGAGGGTAACCTCCTATGCTGAAAAAACAGAGTAGGGTCCCCCCCAAAGTCCATACCAGACCCTTATCCTAGCAGGCAGCCCGGCCGGTCAGGAAAGGGGGTGGGGACGAGCGAGCGCCCCCCCCTAAGCCATACCGGGCCGCATGCCCTCAACATGGGGGGGGGGGGTGCTTTGGGGGAGGGGGGCGCCCTGCGCTGGACACGCTGCGTATCGACTTATATAGGCATAAGGGGCGGGGCCACCGGGTGATGTCCCCGCCCCTTATGACGTCACAGTCCCTGGGCATGCTGGGACTGTGACGCCATAAGGGGCGGGGTCACCGGGTGTAATCATGCCCTTTTGATGGTGTCATCAGGAGGAATAATACCTCATTGTTGGTATTAGCGACAGGAACCCATTGTTGGTGTCAGTGGATGGAATAGTGCCCGACGGGCCATATAAAGGCAAGCAAAAGTCTGCAATTCAGAGACCGCTGCCCGAGGCTGAGCCTAAATTGGCGGTGTGCAGGGAAATGTGCTTGTGACTGATGGTGTCATTGGGAGGAATTGTGCCCTTTCGTTGGTGTCAGTGGGAGGAATTGTAGCCATCATTGGTATCAATGGAAGGAATTATGCCCCATCATTGGTTTCAATGGAAGGAATTATGCCCCATCACATGGGCGTCCACAGAACTTTTTTCAGGGGGGGCATCATTTTAAGGTCACCCATGCTCTGACCTTTTCAACAATGTCATTATCACATTATCACAGTTAGAGACTGCAGACGTAGTACAGGTGATGGTCAGAGACTGCAGACATGGCCGTAGAGACTGTAAGAGACTGCAGACATGGCCCAAGAGACTGTCAGAGACTGCGGACATGGCCCAAGAGACTGTCAGTGACTGCATACATGGCTCAAGAGACTGTAAGAGACTGCGGACATGGCACAAGAGATGACCAGAGACTGCATACATGGCCCAAGAGACTGTCAGAAATTGCATACATGGCTCAAGAGACTGCGGACATGGCACAAGAGACTGTCAGAAAGTGCATACATGTGGGGAGTGACAGAAAGAGACCGGGGGTGACAGAGAGAAAGGGGGGTGACAGAAAGAGAGAGAGGAGGTGACAGAGAGGAAAGGGGGTGAGAGAGAGGGGTGACAGAAAGAGACAGTAGGGGGTGACAGAGAGAGACGGGGTGACAGAGAGAGAGGAGTGTGACAGAGAGATGGGGGGGGGGGGTGACAGAGAGAGAGGGGGTAAAAAAGACAGAGGGGTGAGAGAGAGAGTGGAGGTGATAGAGAGGGGGGATGGGGTCATCACTCCTGATACGATCCCTAATTCCAGGGGGGGGGGCACTTGCCCCCCCTTGCCCCTACCTGCGGACGCCCATGCCCCATCATTGGTTTTAGTGGAAGGAATTATGCCCATTTGATGGTGTCGAGGAATAGTGCCCTATTGTTGGTATCAGTGACAGGAACCCATTGTTGTTGTCAGTGGATGGAATGGTGCCCCAGGGGCCAGATAAAGGCAAGCAAAGGGCCGCAATTTGGAGACCGCTGCCCTAGACTGAAACTGGCATGGAACTGGCAGCCTCTGTACTACTTGGGATAACCTGTCTATTCTTAGCAGCCTCTCTGGGGGTAAGTGCTACCATTTAGTTAAAAAAAAAAAAAATCATGCAAGGGGGACATCAGGATGGGGAAAACTGCTGGAACTGGGATGGCTGGGGGGCGAAAGTTCCTCTATAAAGATATCTATTTTCGGTGAGCACTTTGTTAAATAGAAAGATCTACAATACCTCTCCTTCCATCATAAAGGAATATTGCTTTTCATGAAATAATAAGGCAATATGCTTTAATAACACGTAACACAGGGAAATAAGGTATCAGCAGCCCCAAACAACAAAGCGGTAATTCAGTTACACCCAAGGCATATGTATGCTAAAAGACATCTAATCCCAGCATTACATAGACAAATGGTGATAGCTCGTAGCTGTGGGGATCCTATCACAAGAATCTTTATTTAAATTTGAAAGCACAATGCATATATGACGAATCTGGAGGCTACTACTGGTGTGCGAGATTAGAAAAGGACGCATTGGCGGAAATTGTCTCGGGATCGCTAATAATGCATATCGCAATTTGAATGATGATGAAGGAAATGGAAGATTCCAAGCAGGAATATTCTGAAATTGCTTTCACACCTAATCCTAGGACAACGATCAGTTATGAAAAATATAAAATCAATTCACGATGCGATGCAGCGCTACCTGAGAGCGCCGCTGGATTTTCGGGTCCCCCTATTCCAGCACGGCTAGGCAACATGTATTTTCCAACTTGCATCCAGACACAGAAACCAGTCCATGGCAGTGGCGGTGCGTGCATAGAGGGCTCAGGAGCGCCGCCCCCTCTCTCCTGCACCGCTCTATCACCAATAGATAGATTCATGCATTGCATGAATCTATCTATTGTCACCGCTGCCGCCCCCTATTCAGGTGTCCGGCCCCTTGTCGGGCGCCAGGCATCTGAATTACAGCTGATTGGCTGAAGTCAAAGGCCTAGGCGTCCAATCACTGCAGAAGACAGGAGGAGCGCGGGAGAAGATGTCGGGTCGATGAGGAGACACCGCTCGCCGCCTGACAAGGTAAGTGCCGGTAGATGGGGGGCAGAGGGCACATTGGCAGCATTTAATGGGCACAGTGACAGTGTTAGATGGGCACAGTGGCAGCATTTAATGGGCACAGTGGCAGCATTTGAGGCACAATGGCAGCACTTGGGGCACAGTGACAGCGTTAGATGGGCACAGTGGCAGCGTTAGATGGGCACAGTGGCAGCATTTAATGGGCACAGTGGCAGCATTTAATGGGCACAGTGGCAGCGTTAGATGGGCACAGTGGCAGCATTTAATGGGCACAGTGGCAGCATTTGATGGGCACAGTGGCAGCATTTGATGGGCACAGTGGCAGCGTTTAATGGGCACAGTGGCAGCGTTTGATGGGCACAGTGGCAGCGTTTAATGGGCACAGTGGCAGCGTTTGATGGGCACAGTGGCAGCGTTTGGGGCACAGTGAGGCTGTTTGTTTGCGCCCCCCAAAAATTTTGAGCACCAGCCGCCACTGGTCCATGGGCTTGTTTTTATTGTTTTATTGAGGGAAAACAACTTAGATAGGGATGAATGGTTGTGGGATGCCCAGGGGCGGACTGACAACTCATGGGGCCCCCGGCAATAGGAGATTATGGGGCCCCCAGGCAATCAGAGATTATGGGGCCACAGTATACACACACACACAGTATACAATCACACAGTATACACATACATGTACACACAGTATACACAGACATGTTTCTATTGGCTGAGAAGGTACCTGAGAGGTGGTGCAGCTATAATATTAAATTTTTTAGACCAAAAGGATGTCGGTAAGGGACATTTCAGAGACAGATGTAAAAAAAACACAGATTTTTTACATACTGTCCCTGATTTTACTGAGTCTGGCAACCCTGATGGAGCTCCCTAGTGGCCCGGGGCCCTCGGGCAGTGCCCGAGTGGCCGAATGGTCAGTCCGCCCCTGGGGATGCTCAACTTGACTTGGTGGAACAACCTGAGGAGAAACTTCCTTCACTATGCACAGAAAAATGCAGATCCTGGATTGTACTCCCTCCGTGATATCAATCTCGGTGAATCAATTACAAAGTTCCTCTTTTCAGGAGCTCTATGTCCCCTAGGTGAAATATAGAAAAGTCCCAACACTTGCAGGAGCTTTAGCCCCCCTTGGTGAAACCAGCAATTTATAAACTGTATGCAGGAGCACTTTGTCCCCTCTTGAAAATATCAGCCCACCTGGCTGCTTGGCAGGGGCGGACTGACCATTCGGCCACTCGGGCACTGCCCGAGGGCCCCGGGCCACTAGGGGGCCCCATCAGGGTTGCCAGCCTCAGTAAAACCAGGGACAGTATGTAAAAATCTGTGTTTTTTTTTACATCTGTCTCTGAAATGTCCCTTACCGACATCCTTTTAGTCTAAAAATCCAGATATTATAGCTGCCCCACCTCTCCAGTACCTTCTCAGCCAATATAAACATGTCTGTGTATACTGTGTGATTGTATACTGTGCATGTGTGTACTGTGTGGCCCCATAATCTCCTATTGCCCGGGGCCCCATGAGTTGTCAGTCTGCCCCTGCTGCTTGGTGAAATGTTCCAGGACAAGGAATTGGGTTAAGTTTGCTGGCACTGTCCCTGAAAAGCTTGCTTGGTATTGCTTCTGGTCGCTTTAACCCTTTTTGGCCCTGGAGGTGTAGAGGTACTCACACTGTCCCTGGAAATCCTGCTGCTTTTGAGAAAACCACTATTCAAGCCACCTGCTGTCCAGGTCCTTCCATGCATCCAGGGTGTCTCCTAGCAGAGACCTAGTGGTGTCATGAAGATCCTGCCAGAAATCTAAACCCGGGCCGTCCTGGCCCTCAGATTCCATTGCGCATGCGCATGCGCGCGCGGGCACGTGCACAACCGCGCACAGGGAGACGGGCGCGCGCCCTAGTTAGCACCAGCCGGCCTATTTAAGCCTGACTTGAGCAGACGGTCTTTGCTGTCTGCTCTACAGCGTTGTGGTGTAGTAAAGAGAAACCTGATCCTGTTATACCTGTTCCTTTGACCCGGCTTGCCATAAAGACTATCCTGCTTTCTGCCTGTACCCGACCCCGGCTTCCAGTGACCATCCTCCTGCCTGATCCATTGTACCTTGCCCTGGTTCAGATTCATTACCTGGCTTCTTGATGAACTTTGGTTCCTTGTTTAGCCTTTGTCCAGTCTGCAGTCTGACCCTCTGTAAACGAGCCTGTTCACCTGTTGGTTCCAGTCCAGTCTGTGGTTCCGTTTCCTGTGTTCAGTTCCTGTCAGCTCTGCTATCCAAGCTTACCTGTGAACCTGCTTGCCAAGCCGTTGTCCAGTTCCTGTCAGCTCTGCTATCCAAGTGTACCTGTGAACTTACCTGCCAAGCCGTTGTCCAGTTCCTGTCAGCGCTGCTGTCCAGTTTACCTGTGAGCCTTCCAGTGATCCTGCCAGTGCTGCTATCCACTTCACCTGTGAGCCTGCTTCCTGTGATCCTGCCAGTTCTGCTATCCAGTTTACCTGTGAGCCTGCTTCCCAGTGATCCTGCCAGCTCCGCTATCCAGTTTACCTGTGAGCCTGCTTCCTGTGATCCTGCCAGCTCTGCTATCCAGTTTACCTGTGAGCCTGCTTCCTGTGATCCTGCCAGCTCTGCTATCCAGTTTACCTGTGAGCCTGCTTCCCAGTGATCCTGCCAGCTCCGCTATCCAGTTTACCTGTGAGCCTGCTTTCCAGTGATCCTGCCAGCTCTGCTATCCAGTTTACCTGTGAGCCTGCTTCCTGTGATCCTGCCAGCTCTGCTATCCAGTTTACCTGTGAGCCTGCTTCCCAGTGATCCTGCCAGCTCCGCTATCCAGTTTACCTGTGAGCCTGCTTTCCAGTGATCCTGCCAGCTCTGCTATCCAGTTTACCTGTGAGCCTGCTTCCTGTGATCCTGCCAGCTCTGCTATCCAGTTTACCTGTGAGCCTGCTTCCTGTGATCCTGCCAGCTCTGCTATCCGGTTTACCTGTGAGCCTGCTTTCCTGTGATCCTGCCAGCTCTGCTATCCGGTTTACCTGTGAGCCTGCTTCCCAGAGATCCCGCCTGCTCAGCTAACCTGTTTCCTTCCCACCGGTCTGTTGATCCTGCCAGGCACCCGTGCTCCTCCTCACTCCTGGCTCTCCTGTTCCCACACCAGGGGACCAGGAGTGGGAGACGCAAGGGAGGCCTCTCCCTGCAATCTCGGGCTCGCACCACCAGGTACGTGACAAGTGGGGTAGTGGAGATCCCTCTGTCCTTCTTCCTTCCTTTCTCAGCTCCCAGTCTGGAGGCAGAGCCCCCCTCACCCTCAGGGTCCCATCCCAGGCCACAGTGTCCTCAATCTATCTTCCACTTGACTGGCAAGGCTCCACAATATTACAGTATTAGGCTGACCCAGTCACGCTTACTAGTCCTGCCTGGGGATTGACCAGGTTCCCATAACTAAGCAGATCAGGGCCTCCTGTCCTCCACCCACTAGCTTCTAGAAACTTCTCCAAACTTCTAGAACCAGGGGGAGGTACTAGAGGCCTGACCTACAGTAACCCAGACCAATTACCCAGACTCACCCAGACTACAGTGAGTCTTAATACATTTCCCTGCTGTAGACTGCACACTAGAGGGTGCTACATATGTAATAAAAAAAACACAAATTTAAATTGGTATTATGCCCCGTACACATGGTCGGAAATTCCGACGGGAAAAGTCAGATCGGATTATCTTGTCGGAAAATCCGATCGTGTGTCGGCTCTATCGGACTTTTCCGTCGGAAAAAATTTGAGAGCAGGATCTAAAATTTTCCAACAAAAAAATCGGATCAGACTTTTTCCGATCCGATCGAGAATTACGACGGACACAAGTGCCACGCATGATCAAATTACGAGACCAAAGCTATTGGCTACTAGCCTCTACGCAGTTTCCGTCGTACATTACGAACGTCACCACGTTCCGAACGATCGGGTTTTCCAACAACTTTGTCCGACCGTGTGTATGCAACACCAGTCATATGACTAAGCACTGTTATGTGTGAAACACGTCAGCTCGTTTGTCCCATTTTTTTTGCTGTGGCTTGTACCTGTTGGACTTTTTACAAATAAAGGCCATATTCCGGAGTGCGGCTGTCCAGAACTTCCATTTTGCCTCATCTATGATAAAAAAATGTCTTGCTTGTCCCATCAGATAATTTCGCACAACCTGTCGTGATCGGTTCTCGAAAGCTGTGTACTAACGAGCAGATTATCGCACGAACTTGGTATTTTTCGTACGATTTTCTGATCGCGTGTACAGGCCTTAACGCGGTCAGCGTTCCTGTGCGATTCAGGTGTGGACCGCCCCTTATTTTGGGCTGTAACTTCCGTCATGTTCTTCACAAAGTATAAAAATATTTTACACAAAGAACACAAACATCGGTTTTACACTGCAAAAAAATTAAATAAAAAAATAAAATAAAATAAGCGAAGGGCTAATAGCAATCCGCTTTTATAGATCTACGCAGGCTCAATGTCAGATTAATGATTGCGTTAGATTAATGGCTTTAATATATTAGCTTACTTTACAAGATCGGGGAATATTTTAAAAAGCATTAGCCTCCCAGGTAATTATTATCTGTGGATGCCGCTATCAACATAATCAAAAGTTCACGACCTGCAAAAGGAGAGAAAAGCAACAATTCAAAGGCATGAAAAAAAATACAAGGTCACCGATTCCTTAAAGCCACGCCGCGTTTATTATATAGGAGAACAATGCTGCGGCGAGAATGGATGAGCGAGTCCGTGTAAATGAATGGCGCTCCATTAGCAAAACAAACCGTTTGGTTGGGTGAATTTATCCCTTTATCAAAGTTACCGTCACACATATCAAGGCTTAGCTAAGGGGAGACAATAGTGTATTCTTCACGGGTTATTGTTGGAACGCAGGGGTCAGAGACCTCTTCCACATTGAGAGGACAAGTTCAAAAGCATTTGACAACTGCGAGCCAGTGAACAATAGCGCGGTGTAGTCTTAGTTTGTTTTCAATTGTTGCATATAAAGTTGTAATGGCAGGTTAAACTCTTTAACTATTATATCATGATCAGTGAGTTTAACTCACCATTTGCAATGCAACTATAAAAAGGTTGATTAACTGGTGTGTGTACAAAACAGGTTCAGCCACAATGCATGCACTTCAGACCTCAGATCAGCCCCAATGCATGCACTTCAGACCTCAGATCACCCCAATGCATGCACGTCCGATCTCAGATCACCCCAATGCATGCATGTCCGATCTCAGATCACCCCAATGCATGCATGTCCGATCTCAGATCAGCCCCAATGCATGCACGTCCAATCTCAGATTACCCCAATGCATGCATGTCAGATCAGCCCCAATGCATGCACTTCGGACCTCAGATCAGCCCCAATGCATGCACGTCCGATCTCAGATCACCCCAATGCATGCATGTCCGATCTCAGATCACTCCAATGCATGCATGTCCGATCTCAGATCACCCCAATGCATGCATGTCCAATCTCAGATCAGCCCCAATGCATGAACTTCAGATCTCAGATCAGCCCCAATGCATGCACTTCAGACCTCAGATCAGCCCCAATGCATGAACTTCAGATCTCAGATCAGCCCCAATGCATGAACTTCAGATCTCAGATCAGCCCCAATGCATGAACTTCAGATCTCAGATCAGCCCCAATGCCTGAACTTCAGATCTCAGATCAGCCCCAATGCATGAACTTCAGATCTCAGATCAGCCCCAATGCATGCACTTCAGATCTCAGATCAGCCCCAATGCATGCACTTCAGATCCCAGATCAGCCCCAATGCATGCACGTCAGATCTCAGATCAGCCCCAATGCATGAACTTCAGATCTCAGATCAGCCCCAATGCATGCACTTCAGATCTCAGATCAGCCCCAATGCATGCGCTTCAGAACTCAAATCAGCCCCAATGCATGCACTTCAGACCTCAGATCAGCCCCAATGCATGCACTTCAGATCAGCCCCAATGCAAGCACTTCAGATCTCAGATCAGCCCCAATGCATGCACGTCAGATCTCAGATCAGCCCCAATGCATGCACGTCAGATCTCAGATCAGCTCCAATGCATGAACTTCAGATCTCAGATCAGCCCCAATGCATGCACTTCAGATTTCAGATCAGCCGCAATGCGTGCACTTCAGATCTCAGATCAGCCCCAATGCATGAACTTCAGATCTCAGATCAGCCCCAATGCATGAACTTCAGATCTCAGATCAGCCCCAATGCATGAACTTCAGATCTCAGATCAGCCCCAATGCATGAACTTCAGATCTCAGATCAGCCCCAATGCATGAACTTCAGATCTCAGATCAGCCCCAATGCATGAACTTCAGATCTCAGATCAGCCCCAATGCATGAACTTCAGATCTCAGATCAGCCCCAATGCATGCACTTCAGATCTCAGATCAGCCCCAATGCATGAACTTCAGACCTCAGATCAGCCCCAATGCATGCACTTCAGATCTCAGATCAGCCCCAATGCATGCACTTCAGATCCCAGATCAGCCCCAATGCATGCACGTCAGATCTCAGATCAGCCCCAATGCATGAACTTCAGATCTCAGATCAGCCCCAATGCATGCACTTCAGATCTCAGATCAGCCCCAATGCATGCGCTTCAGAACTCAAATCAGCCCCAATGCATGCACTTCAGACCTCAGATCAGCCCCAATGCATGCACTTCAGATCAGCCCCAATGCAAGCACTTCAGATCTCAGATCAGCCCCAATGCATGCACGTCAGATCTCAGATCAGCCCCAATGCATGCACGTCAGATCTCAGATCAGCTCCAATGCATGAACTTCAGATCTCAGATCAGCCCCAATGCATGCACTTCAGATTTCAGATCAGCCGCAATGCGTGCACTTCAGATCTCAGATCAGCCCCAATGCATGCACTTCAGATCTCAGATCAGCCCCAATGCATACACTTCAGATCTCAGATCAGCCCCAATGCATGAACTTCAGATCTCAGATCAGCCCAATTCATGAACTTCAGATCTCAGATCAGCCCCAATGCATGCACTTCAGAACTCAAATCAGCCCCAATGCATGCACTTCAGACCTCAGATCAGCCCCAATGCATGCACTTTAAATCTCAGATCAGCCCCAATGCAAGCACTTCGAATCTCATATCAGCCCCAATGCATGCACTTCAGACCTCAGATCAGCCCCAATGCATGCACTTCAGATCAGCCCCAATGCATGCACTTCAGATCTCAGATCAGCCCCAATGCATGCACTTCAGACCTCAGATCAGCCCCAATGCATGCACTTCAGATCAGCCCCAATGCAAGCACTTCAGATCTCAGATCAGCCCCAATGCATGCACGTCAGATCTCAGATCAGCCCCAATGCATGCACTTCAGATCAGCCCCAATGCATGCACGTCAGATCTCAGATCAGCCCCAATGCATGAACTTCAGATCTCAGATCACCCCAATGCATGCATGTCCGATCTCAGATCACCCCAATGCATGCATGTCCGATCTCAGATCAGCCCCAATGCATGAACTTCAGATCTCAGATCACCCCAATGCATGCACTTCAGAACTCAAATCAGCCCCAATGCATGCACTTCAGACCTCAGATCAGCCACAATGCATGCACTTCAGATCAGCCCCAATGCAAGCACTTCAGATCTCAGATCAGCCCCAATGCATGCACTTCAGACCTCATATCAGCCCCAATGCATGCACGTCAGATCTCAGATCAGCCCCAATGCATGCACGTCAGATCTCAGATCAGCTCCAATGCATGAACTTCAGATCTCAGATCAGCCCCAATGCATGCACTTCAGATTTCAGATCAGCCGCAATGCGTGCACTTCAGATCTCAGATCAGCCCCAATGCATGCACTTCAGATCTCAGATCAGCCCCAATGCATACACTTCAGATCTCAGATCAGCCCCAATGCATGAACTTCAGATCTCAGATCAGCCCCAATTCATGAACTTCAGATCTCAGATCAGCCCCAATGCATGCACTTCAGAACTCAAATCAGCCCCAATGCATGCACTTCAGACCTCAGATCAGCCCCAATGCATGCACTTTAAATCTCAGATCAGCCCCAATGCAAGCACTTTGAATCTCATATCAGCCCCAATGCATGCACTTCAGACTTCAGATCAGCCCCAATGCATGCACTTCAGATCAGCCCCAATGCATGCACTTCAGATCTCAGATCAGCCCCAATGCATGCACTTCAGATCTCAGATCAGCCCCAATGCATGAACTTCAGATCTCAGATCAGCCCCAATGCATGCACGTCAGATCTCAGATCAGCCCCAATGCATGAACTTCAGATCCCAGATCAGCCCCAATGCATGAACTTCAGATCTCAGATCAGCCCCAATGCATGAACTTCAGATCTCAGATCAGCCCCAATGCATGAACTTCAGATGCCAGATCAGCCCCAATGCATGAACTTCAGATCAGCCCCAATGCATGCACTTCAGATCTCAGATCAGCCCCAATGCATGCACTTCAGATCTCAGATCAGCCCCAATGCATGAACTTCAGATCCCAGATCAGCCCCAATGCATGAACTTCAGATCCCAGATCAGCCCCAATGCATGAACTTCAGATCCCAGATCAGCCCCAATGCATGCACTTCATACCTCAGATCAGCCCCAATGCATGCACTTCAGATCAGCCCCAATGCATGCACTCAGACCTCAGATCAGACCCAATGCATACACTTCAGATCAACCCCAATACATGCACTTCAGATCAGCCCCAATGCATGCACTTCAGATCTCAGATCAGCCCCAATGCATGCACTTCAGATCTCAGATCAGCCCCAATGCATGAACTTCAGATCCCAGATCAGCCCCAATGCATGAACTTCAGATCCCAGATCAGCCCCAATGCATGCACTTCAGATCTCAGATTAGCCCCAATGCATGCACTTCAGATCTCAGATCAGCCCCAATGCATGCACTTCAGATCCCAGATCAGCCCCAATGCATGAACTTCAGATCCCAGATCAGCCCCAATGCATGCACTTCAGATCTCAGATTAGCCCCAATGCATGCACTTCAGATCCCAGATCAGCCCCAATGCATGCACTTCAGATCTCAGATCAGAGCTGAGACGGCTCCCAATCACGTGACCACTTTGAAAGGCAATCACAGTGATCACATGATCGGGAACCCACCTTCACCTGTGGGCATGATGAAACAGTTAGATGCTGTCCCAGCTGGGAGGATAGGCGTTAATGACCTTTTCCTGCTCTTTTTGGTTCCTGTCTGGGTCTGGCCCACTTTTCCCATGCTATATAAATTGTGTTGGAGCAGCTTTATAGTTCTAATAAATTGTGTGAGTGGTCCGAGGAAGTTCAGAGAGTTCTAGTGCAACTGTGGGTTGTGAGCCCCGTAGGGGATTGAGACGGAGGATGAGACCCAGCGTTGCAGAAAGATATCGTGCATCACTGTCCAAAAGTAGAGACTTTTAACTTGGAGTGTATAGATTGATAGCAGTGCAGCCATTGGCTCCCACTGCTGTCAATCAAACCCAATGACACGGACGACAGGGGGCGGGGCCGAGTCATACATTTGGTGGCTAGGGAAGCCAAATGATGGACTCGGGAGCGTGCCTGCAAGGTAGCCCCCCGAGAGAGTGCTTCTCCTAGGGGGTTATCTGATCTGGGGAGGAGCCGCGAGAGCTAGCGGGGGACCCCAGAAGATGAGGTTCGGGGCCAATCTGTGCCAAACGAGCTGCACAGTTGAGGTAAGTATGATATGTTTGTTATTTAAAAAACAAAAAAAACAAACCCTTACAATCACTTAAAAGTAAAGTGTTAAACATTATCCTTGCCTGGTCTGAAGTTATTAAAGAGGTGTATTGCAAGTAACCGGCACACTCACAGTAAACCAGTGGGGGTTAATATATTGGGGCATGAAGACATCAGTGTAGAATGGAGTAATTTGAAGACACAAGTAGTTGCAAAGGTTAACGGAAATTTACCAAGCAGCCTGTTGATAGCATGTTAAAGGTGGCCTGGCCTCTAGCAGCGAGGGAGATGTTGTCGGCAGTCTTCCGCCAGCTGTCTGTCTTCCATAGCAACAGGAGCGGATTGAACCGCAGAGGTTCCCATCCTGTACAGAGGTATGTAAGGTCAAGAGTTAAGTGCTGGTTTGGAGCCCAGTCTGCTACTTGGGAGTAGTAGTGGAAAACCCTGGACAGGTGGATGTGGAAAATTGCCTCATCATCTCCCTCCAAAATGCAAGTTATGGTGAAGGTGTACATTGACACAGGGAGCTGAGAGTTAACTGGAGAACAGTTACAGTGCAGTGTACATGGTGTACTCTCTAGGAGCAGAGGTCCGCCTTAAGGTTGAGTATTCCCTCACGGCAGCCCTTGTCCCGCATTGATGAAGATGACACAAAACAGAGGTACCCTGTGTGTGTGTGTAAAATGACCCTGTGACCAAGTGCCTAACATAGCCAAGGAGAACCCACCCCGGGGGGGTAGGTCTTTCATGTGACCCTTGCTTGGCACCCAACGAGAAGGGGAAACATGGAGGATGTGACAACAACCACCACCCTGCCCCACTTACACGCCTTTTTAGAAACCTTTTAAAGGACTATTACTGCAAGCTTCCAACAAAATCGGGAGCCGGTGGAAGGGGGCTCCCAATCATGTGATCACATGATCTGGAAACTCACCTCAATCTTTAAGAAACAACTTAAAGGGCCCTCACTGCAAGCTTCCAACACAATCGGGAGCCAGTGGAAGGGGGCTCCCAATCATATGATCGCTTTGACAGCCAATTACAGTGATCACATGATCTGGAAACTCACCTCAATCTTTAAGAAACCTCTTAAAGGGCCCTCAGTACAAGCTTCCAACACAATCCGGAGCTGGCGGTAGGGGGCTCCCAATCATATGATCACTTTGACAGCCAATCACAGTGATCACTTGATCGGGAAACCCACCTCCCACCTTTAAGAAACCTCTTTCCAGCACAGTGACCAAGCTATCACTGAATACGATCGGGAGTCATTGGAACCAGCCAAGCGACTGCTTTGATGTCCAATTCTGGGATCACTTGATAGGGTAGAAACCCCTTACAGGGCCAGTGGTAGCTGGTGTCAAGGGATTAAGGATAAAGTATAGATTTGACAACAACCACCACCCTGACCCACTTACACGCCTTTAAGAAACCTTTTAAAGAACTATTACTGCATGCTTCCAACACAATCGGGAGCCGGTGGGAGGGGGCTCCCAATCATATAATCGCTTTGACAGCCAATCACAGTGATCACATCATCTGGAAACTCACCTCAATCTTTAAGAAACCTCTTAAAGGGCCCTCACTACAAGCTTCCAACACAATCGGGAGCTGGTGGTAGGGGGCTCCCAATCATATGATCGCTTTGACAGCCAATTACAGTGATCACATGATCTGGAAACTCACCTTTAATCTTTAAGAAACACCTTAAAGGGCCCTCACTACAAGCTTCCAACACAATCCGGAGCTGGTGGTAGGGGGCTCCCATTCATATGATCACTTTGACAGCCAATCACAGTGATCACCTGATCGGGAAACCCACCTCCACCTTTAAGAAACCCCTTTCCAGCACAGTGACCAAGCTATCACTGAATACGATCGGGAGTCATTGGAGCCAGCCATGCGACTGCTTTGATGTCCAATTCTGGGATCACTTGATAGGGTAGAAACCCCTTACAGGGCCAGTGGTAGCTGGTTTCAAGGGATTAAGGATAAAGTATAGATTTTTACGATGGGGCTGCGACTATACACATTTTTATTTAGCATTCTTTTCACCACCAATCATCCACTGTGCAGGAGCTTTATACTTGCCCGGAATCTCGCCTGTGCCTCCTTCGGAACTTCTGAAAATCCCCATGGCGGGAATAATGGCCCTGTTTTTTTTTTTTTTTTTTTTTTACAATGGAAGAAAACGCCCAGATATATTTATACAATCGCCGTTCTGATATTCAGCCTTGGGAACAAGATGAGGAGAAAGGTATATTAAACTTTTACTAATGAGATTTCGTCGACCCAACATCAATTTTCTTTGAAAGAGTCTTTAGCCGAGATTGCTAAATGAAGTGGCATTTCTATGAAAATTATTGCCTAATGAACCCTTGTGCTATAAACGCGTAGGATACAATTTCCATTCCCTTCTTCTGGGGGTTAGCTCATTAACACTACTTTGCGTGCGGCAGGCTACGGAGTGAAGTCATTTACTACAATAGCAGCTCCTATACAGGAGTGATGGCTTCCCCGAGGACTGCGGCTTAATGTATATTAATGACAAAAAGATTCAAAATGACCCAAGTCACACAACAGACGAGGCCGCCACAATCTGCATACATTGTTCCGGAAAGCGTTAATGCGTTCCTGAACTGAGAGAAAAAAAAAAAAAAGGCTATAAGAGTAATTCAAAGTCACATTAATTCCCAGTATATTTTAATAAAGTTCCACAGGAAAGTCGGTTTTATTAGACGGGGTAATTGAAGCGCATAAAGAACTTGAAAAAACTGCCTGTTGGAGGGGTGATAATAGGGATCGGTTGCTAATTAAAAGGAAAGGAAAAAATCTTTTTCTTTGCACTGGTACACCTATATACTTTTAATTTCCATATTTATATAGCACTGTGTGCTTTTTAACAGCGGGAACGCGGGGGAATGCAGTTCCGGCACCTCCAGCACTGAATGTATGCAATGGCAAGGGGTGCTGGGGTGTGCTGGAGAGTCTATTGATGCTGGCTGCTGGGGGATCTATTGTTCCTGGAGGGAATCTATTTTTGCATTTTGGAGGTCTATTATTGTTGCTGGGGGACGGGCGGGGGGCTTATGTTGCTGGTGGGGTCAGTTGTTGCTGAAAGGGATCTGCTGTTGAGTAGACATGTGCACAACAAAAAAATTTGTTTATTTTCGTTTCGTTTTTTTTTCGTTTTTTTAATTTCCGTTGATTCGTAACGATTCGTAAATTCGCAAGTCGTCGGTTTTCGTATTGGTAACGGTAGTATTTTCGTAAGAGTTTCATTTTCGTTTATTCGAAATTCGGACGCATTCGTATTTATTCGTACATTCGTAACATTCGTAGATATTCGGAGCATAATTCATAATGTTATGTAATGTGTATGCTATTTACATTTATTATTACATTTTAAGAGACACGGAAAATTACGAATCGAAAAAAAAAGTTACGAATGTACGAATTTTTTCGTTCAATCCATTTGAAGCACGTTAAGCAGCGCCATTGTAAGAGACACGGAAAATTACGAATCGAAAAAAAAAAAAAAGTTACGAATGTACAAATTTTTTCGTTCAATCCATTCGAAGCACGTTAAGCAGCGCCATTGTAAGAGACACGGAAAATTCCGAATCGAAAAAAAAAAAAAGTTACGAATGTACAAATTTTTTTGTTCAATCCATTCGAAGCACGTTAAGCAGCGCCATTGTAAGGGACACGGAAAATTACCAATTCAACAAAAAAAAAAAAAGTTACGAATGTACAAATTTTTTCGTTCATTTTGATTTTCGTTGTTCCTGTTTTCGTTTTTCGGATTTTCTTCTTTCGTAGATTCGTTGTTTCTAATTAGTTTTTTCGGATTTTCGTTGTTTTCGGATTCGTTCGATTCGAACGATTCGTTATTCGTTAAAATTTTTAGCGAATCGTACGAAAACGAATGAACGAAAATAACAAAAAAAAACGAAAAACAAAACGAATTGCACATGTCTACTGTTGAGGGAGGTGTCCATTGTTGCTGGCTGCTGGACTGGATATGCTGCTGGATATGTTGTTGCTGGACAGCACTTATTTTTGCTTTGTAGTCTATTGTTTCTGCGGAGGTCTATTGTTGCTGGTGGTGGGTGGAACTATTGTTGTTGGTTGGGCTTATGTTGCTGGAGGGGGTCAGTTGTTGCTGGAAGGGATATACTGTTGAGGGAGTGGTCTCAGTGGCGGCCGGTCCATAAGGGGCGCTGCCCCCCTAGTTTGCATGCGGGCGACGGACTATTGGTTTTCTATGAGGTCTGACATCTTTTTTACAAGCACGTGATTAGAGCCTGAGGCTCTAATTGACTTGTAAAAGTCTGTCCTCGAGGCGCAGTGCACTGTGCCCCGAGCCCCCCTTTTGTGATACTGGTGAATCTGAGTGATAGCAGTTGAAAACAGGGGGGCAGAGTAACTTCATGGTGCCAGGTGGCAGCCTGTATCGGGTGAGCGGCGCCAGCAGAACCTGGAAACAGTGGAGACGGAGTGGACAGAGAGTGGAGACAGAGACGGAGGCAGTATCTGGGTGTCGGGGGCAATGGTGCCGCAGTGGGGGAGCAGAACTAGCGGTAGCTGAGGATGGTGACGGGGGTGTAATCTGCTGCAGAACCTGCTGCCGGGTGGGGGGTACCCAAAGACAGGGATAAGCTCAGACAGACCCGGAACCCGCCACTGAAACTACAGCAATGGGGAGCCAAATCGCTGGACACACTGTCCTGCACTGAACTGTATTGGATAAAGAAGGTCGGGTGGAAGCCAGAGCGCCAAGACCGCTGGAGGGGTCAGTGTGGATCCGGGGGGGGGGGGTGTTTACTGTCCCCCAAAAATGTTTAGCACCAGCCGCCACTGATTGGTCTATTGTTGCTGGCTGCTGGGCTGATGCTGGGAAATCTGTTTTTGCTACCGGGGTTTGTTGTTGTAGGGGTCCATTGTTGCTGGGGGTCTGTTGTTCCTGGAAGGGATCTACTGTTAAGGGAGGGGGTCTATTGTTGCTGGATAGGCTATTGATGCTGAGAAATCTGTTGTTGCTACCGGGGTCTATTGTTGTTGGGGGTCCATTGTTGCTGGGGGGGGGGGTCTAATATTGCTGGGAAGGGTCCATTGCTGCTGGGGATCTACTGTACTGCTTTTTTTAATTATTTTTAACATATTACATACAAATTACTTATCACCATAAAATTATACTTGGTTCTGTAGTCTCTAAAAGGGGCGGTACTGGGAGGTGGGTAGAAGGTGGAACCAAGGGACGGTGCTCAGAGGTGGGTAGTGGGCGGAGACAAGAAGTGGCTCAGAAGGGGGAGTTCCTGCACCTATTTTCTGAGACAAAAAACCCTGACTGTGTTACACAGGATTTAGAAAGGTAATAGATACATTCACATCAGTGCCTGCCCCCATAGAGCTAACAATCTAATGACCAAGATAATAGAGACACACTCAGGAGCAGCCCGAACGCCAGTTACCTGGCCTCTGTGTTTTTGGGTTGTGGGGGAAAAACCCACACTAGCATTGGGTTAACATACAAACTCCATGCGGAGAACCTCCCTGGAAGTCAGCCTAGGAAATTAGTTGAGGAAAGTGGAAAATTAGCGCTAGACCTGCAGGGTTACCTTACTGGTATTTCGATCTTAAAGTATTAATATTGGTTTAGGCTCCAGGGCAGGCAGCTTCTATACCCCAGAGAATATCCACTGTCTTCTTCGCTTGTAGTGTAATATAACAAAAACTGAAATGTAAGCACCATACAACTGCTAAGAGGTCCAGTTACAACTTTATTACAATAAAAGTTATGTGGACAATCCGAATAGTAGCCAACACATTTCAGAGGTTCCAAGAGTGCATTACTGCTGCTAAGAGGTCCAGTTACAATTTTATTGTAATAAATGTCAGGGGGACTATCCAAAAAATAGCTAACTTTTTTTCTCAAGTCCAAGAGAGAACCACTGCTAATAGCTACAGATACAACTTTGGTCCAAAGTCAAGGGGACAATCCAAAAAGTAGCCAATGTGTTTCCGGTGGTTCCAAGAGCACACTACTACTAAGAGGTCCAGATACAACTTTATTCCAATGAAAGTCAGGGGGACAATCCAAAAAGTAGCCAACTTGTTTCTCAGGTCCAAGAAAGCACCACTGCTCAGAGGTTCACATACAACTTTGGTCCAACAAAAGTCAAGGGGACAATCCAAAATGTAGCCAATGTGTTTCCGGAGGATCCAAGAGCACACTACCGCTAAGAGGTCCATATACAAATTTTGTCCAATAAAAGTCAGGGGGACAATCCAAAAAATAGCCAATGTTTTTTCAGAGGTTCCAAGAGCACACTACTGCAAAGAGGTCCAGATACAACTTTATTCCATTGAAACTCAGGGGGACAATCCAAAAAGCAGCCAACTCGTTTCTGGGGTCCATGACAGCACCACTGCTAAGAGGTCCAGATACAACTTTATTTTTAATGAAAGTCAGGGGGACAATCCAAAAAATAGCCAATGTATTTCGGAGGTTCCAAGAGTGCACCACTACTAATGCCCCGTACACACGGTCAGATTTTCCAACGGAAAATGTCCTATCGGACCATGTTGTCGGAAATTCCGACCGTGTGTGGGCTCCATCGGATTTTTTCGGCGGAATTTCCGACTAATAGTTGTCCTGTGGACAGATTCTCCCACCTGAGATGTGGAACTCTGCAGCTTCTCCAGAGTTACCATGGCCTCTTGGCTCTTCTCTGATGAATGCTCTCCTTGCCCGGCAGGTCAGTTTAGGTGGACGGCCATCTCTTGGTAGGTTTGCAGTTGTGCCATACTCGAACAGAGCTCCGTGAGATGTTCAAAGCTTTAGGATATTTTTCTATAGCCTAACCCTGCTTTATACTTCTCCACAACTTTATCCCTGACCTGTCTGGTGTGTTCCTTGGCCTTTTCTAACAAACTTCTGAGGGCTTCACAGAACATTTGTATTTATACTGAGATTAAATTACACACAGGGGGACTCTATTTACTAAATAAGGTGACTTCTGAAGGCAATTGGTTCCACTAGAGTTTAGTTAGGGGTATCAGAGTAAAGGGGGGCTGAATACAAATTCACACAACACTTTTCACATATTTATTTCTAAAAAATGTTGAAAAACATTTATCATTTTCCTTCCACTTCACAATTATGTGCCACTTTGTGTTGGTCTATCACATAAAATCCCAATAAAAAATTACGTTTTTGGTTGTAACATGACAAAACCTGGAAAATGTCAAGGGGTATGAATACTTTTTCAAGGCACTGTGTATACAGAGCTGCATTACCTGTGTCTTGTGTATGTGCTTGGAGTTCAGCTTTCATGTTATCCATCATGCTTATTATATAACCTTCTTTTACATAAACCAGATTATGAAAATGATGTAATAAAGGCACAGAGGCTCTTTGGTAGACCATTAAGATCATTAAAAGTCACGAACAGACAATTTTGCCTTTTTGTGTTTTTAATTTAAAATTTTTTTTTTTTTTGCATGGTGTTTCCATTTGCGTTTCATTTTCCAAAATGATGGCTCTTCACTTTTACCATGTAAGATAAAACAGGAATAAAACAGCGAGCTGCCCCATCGCTGAGCCGCCTCCAGCAGTATCCATAGTGAATTAGATTAAATTGAGGTAGAATAATTTCGCTCTCCCAGTCTCCCATTCCGGCTGTTTTTTTATCCAGCACATCTCCTTGACTTCAAATTACTTTTACTTGCCTGTAGCTTTTTCTTTCCCTAAATATTAGCTTCCAAATATAGGCCTCCTCGCTCTCGACTTCATCAGTCTTCTCCGGGGGCGCCGTGTTGCTCTTGGTGATGACAGGCAGTAAAAAGACATCCATTGGTGAGGACGAGGCTTATTAGCGCCGCGGTGTCTCCAGGTGATACACGGTAACAAGCTGCTGTCCCTGGGTGATACATTGTAACAGCCCGGTCACCTGGCGGATACAATTCAGGCAGCAGGTGCAGGAGGTGACTTGAAACTACATGGCCATTACTCAACGGGAACATACACTTATGTTTTTTAAAACGCTTGCGGTGATAGCGAGGAATGAATTTGGCAAATCACAGGGAGGTTCATTTTGCAATATAACAGGGGAAAAAATGTAATAGATTGGCTTAAGGTGCATATTTCAGTGTCTCAGTGTATCCTATGTGTAAAGGGAAAGTATAATCGATTTTGGTTATTACTTTTTTAGGATTTATAAACTGATGTCATATAGGTATAGGTATATATATATATATATATATATATATATATATATAGATCTATCTATCTATCTATCTATCTATCTATCTATCTATCTATCTATCTATCTATCTATCTATCTATCTATCTATCTATCTATCTATATATATATATATATATTGTGACAGCAGGCAGGTAAAATCACCTGGTTGTATCCAGGATGGAAAATATGTATGCCCTAGATTCAGGCTTTATACTGACTTATACCACTAGAGGGGAGTGCTGGGAGTCCTATAGGGGAAGAGTTAATGTGCCCAGCTGAAGAGTAAGTGGGCTCATTAAGACCTCTACAAAAAACCCCAGCATGCTTAGGGAGATGCTCCATCCTGGAACCAGTTTTGTGTAGACTGGGGAGTGTGACACCTGTTCTGTGCGGTGAGTTAACGCCTGTGTGGCAAACCTCTACAACAGAGATAGGGACTGGGGCAGCACAAGGCTGCACTCAGTTGTTAGACAGGGAATCTACGTGTGTAGTAAGCGGTCAAGCTGACCAGGATTTCTTTTCATGTTTTTTTTTTTTGTTTGGCTGCTATATTTTTCACTGCATATAGCATAAATAAACCGCACCTTTGTTTTTTCCACCTACAACGCTGTCTGCTGTGCCTGATTTTGTGTTGTGAACCCATCCAGGGGGTCACACACACCCGCTGCCGAGCTAACCCCTCACAATATATAGATATATACATATATATATAGATATATAGATATAGATATAGATATATATACCGTATATACTCGAGTATAGGCCGTCCCGAATATAAGCCGAGGCCCCTGATTTACCACAAAAAAACTGGGAAAAGTTATTGACCCGTGTATAAGCCGAGGGGGGGGAAATGGAGCAGCTACTGTAAGTGGAAAAGAGGGTGAGCAAATGCCCATCTGCATGTCCCCTGTGTCCTATACAAACCCCCCCTGTGTCCCCAGTGCAGCCTACCTGTGCCGATCGATCTGTCTCCCGCGGATCTTCCTCCTGTGTCAGATCGCTGACTGTCGCTGGCTGTCCGGTGTCCGCTGTCCCGTGTCCCATGTCCGGTGTCCGCTGTCCCGTGTCCCGTGTCCGGTGTCCAGTGTCCCCCCATGCTGATCCTGGCGATCAGCGTGTACCGCGCCATTACATGTTTGAAAGCCGCGCCTCCTCCTCCTCCTCGTTCGTGATAGGAGGAACACTCGGTTTTCCCAGTAGTCAGTATGCTGTGTTCCGCCTATCACGGACATTCTCTCATCCTCGGCCATGAGATGAGAATGACACGACATCCGTGATAGGCGGAACACTGTACTGCTGGGAAAATTAGTGTCCGCCTATCACGGACGGGCGGGAGGAGGCGGCGCGGCTTTTAAACACTGCCGTCTGTCTACATGACAAGCTGTTCATGTAGGCAGACCGCACTGACTCGAGTGCACTAAAAAAAGGGCTGAAAATCTCGGCTTATACTCGAGTATATACGGTATATATATAACGAGTCCCGTCTTTTTTCTTTAATCTATTATCGGTGGAGGATTGGGAGTCCACCTTGTCAGTGCTTTGACAATAGAAAAGGAAAGAAAGAAAAGTAACTCACCCATTATTTGTTATATATATATATATTTATATGTGTGTAGCACTGACCCCCGAAGGAGCGGCTGAATTTTTTTTTGCTTAAAACTGTTGAACAAACTCAATTTTCTAAGGCCCCTTTCACACCGGGGCGTTTTTCATGCGGTGCAGCGCTAAAAATAGCGCCTGTTCACCGCATGAAAAAATCCGGCCCCTTTAACTCCAGTGTGAAAGCCGGCGGGCTTTCACACTGGAGCGGTGCGCTAGCAGGACGGTCAAAAAAAGTCCTGCTAGCAGCATCTTTGGAGCTCCTATACCGCTCCTTCCCATTGATTAGAATGGGACACCGCGGTGAAACCGCGGCAATACAGCCGCAAAGCGCCGCTACGGCGGCACTCTGCGGGGGTCTTTAACCCTTTTCTGGCCGCTCGCGGGGGGTAAAACCGCACCGCGAGCGGCCGAAAACCGCGGTGAAAACGACGGTAAAGCAGCGCTAAATATAGCGCTGCTTTACCGTCACCGCGGCTCCCCGCCTCAGTGTGAAAGGGGCCTAAGTTGGGAATAGAGGGTATGAGGATAAAGTTTAGCTCAGGTGCTTGGAACTGCTGACTTCAATAAAAGTCTCTTCCTCTCTGTACATAATCCAGGGAATAGCCACTTGCAACTGGATTCTTTAATTGCTGGATAAATCCTTGAGCTTGGAACTAGCAGCCAACAAGTAATTCTAGCTTTGCAAAGTCTCTCACACAGACTTGGTTTAAAAACTTAGTTGTAACCGGAAGGTAAAGGTAGGAACTTTTCTTACTGTACCAGAATCTTTCAGCCGGTCCGGCGATACCATAAGAAATTGTGGATTCAATCAATGTCCATGGCAGCTCAGCTTCCAGGCTCTTACCGAGCAGCCAGCCTCGTGCGTGGCCCTCTTCTAAAGAGTCCTCCCCTGGTTGCATGTAGAGTCGCTGGGCCAAACCCGAGACGGCACCGGAACACCTTAGAATCCTCCTTCCAGTTACTGCTCCTCGAACTAGCCAGTTCCGAGGCTCGGAAACGGATGGATCCGCCCCCCGGGCCATGAGGGCCTCTGGGGGCTGGTCAGGAGGACCACAGAGTCGGCAACAACTTCTGGACCGGAACCCCGAACCACGTGACTTCAGTACCTTAAGTACCCTCTCCCGGAATGCACAGCGAGACAAACGCGCCCACTGATTGGCTCCGAGAACAGATTGGTACCCAATGCGTCCAACCAGACTGCGTTCTATGGCCTCTCACAGGTGCAAACCCCACCTATGACCAGGCAGAACCTCAATACAGCCCAGCCAAACTGATGCCAAAGCATAATTTAGAACAATCACCTTATATACTCGAGTATAAGCCGACCCGAATATAAGCAGAGGCACCTAATTTTACCACAAAAAAATGGGAAAACTTATTAAATCGAGTATAAGCCTAGGGTGAAAAATGCGCAGCTACTGTAAGTAAAAAAGAGGGTCAACAATGCCCATTGCCCAATGCCTCACTGTGCCTATTTGCAGCCATAGGTCCCCCAAACTTCAAACTTGGTACTTAAGGGTTCCTAAATGCCCCCTATCTGCAGCCAAAATTTGGGGTCTCTGGACCCAAAGGGTCCCGAAATGACATTGCTGCAGATGGACACAGTTGACCGACTTTGGGGCCCTGTATCTCGGGGTCACTTGGGCTAGGAATCCCATCTTTGGATATATTATAGTGCTAGCTCGACTGGGTTTGAATACCAAATTTGGGGTTCCTAGCACCAAGTGTCCCCGAGATACAGGGCCCCAAATTCGGGTCAGAAAATGTCAAGCACTTTTCTTTAGCAGAGAATGACATTTTTGGAACCGACTTTGGGGCCCCGTATCTCAGGGCCACTTGGAGCTAGGAACCCCATCTTTTTGACACTTTGCTACAATGTAAAGTAGTGAATGTACAGCTTGTATAACAGTGTAAATTTGCTGTCCCCTCAAAATAACTCAACACACAGCCATTAATGTCTAAACTGCTGGCAACAAAAGTGAGTACACCCCTAAGTGAAAATGTCCAAATTGGGCCCAAAGTGTCAATATTTTGTGTGGCCACCATTATTTTCTATTACTGCCTTAACCCTCTTATGGTAGATGTTAGAGACCTTGCGCTCCTCCACCTTCCGTTTGAGGATGCCCGACAGATGCTCAATAGGGTTTAGGTCTGGAGACATGCTTGGCCAGTCCATCACCTTTACCCTCAGCTTCTTTAGCAAGGCAGTGGTCCTCTTGGAGGTGTGTTTGGGGTCATTATCATGTTGAAATACTGCCCTGCAGTCCAGTCTCCGAAGGGAGGGGATAATGCTCTGCTATGCAGCCCCAGACCATGACACTCCCACCACCACGCTTGACTGTAGGCAAGACACACTTGTCTTTGTACTTCTCACCTGGTTGACACCATCTGAACCAAATAAGTTTATTAACTTGGTCTCATCAGACCGCAGGACATGGTTCCAGTAATCCATGTCCTTAGTCTGCTTGTCTTCAGCAAACTGTTTGCAGGCTTTCTTGTGCATTATCTTTAAAAGAGGCTTCCTTCTGGGACGACAGCCATGCAGACCAATTTGATGCAGTGTACGGCGTATGGTCTGAGCACTGACAGGCTGACCCCCCCACCCCTTCAACCTCTGCAGCAATGCTGACAGCCCTCATACATCTATTTCCCAAGGACAACCTCTGGATATGACGCTGGGCACCGGCACTCAACTTCTTTGGTCGACCATGGCGAGGCCTGTTCTGAGTGGAACCTGTCCTGTTATACCGCTGTATGGTCTTGGCCACCGTGCTGCAGCTCAGTTTCAGGGTCTTGGCAATCTTCTTATAGCCTAGGCCATCTTTATGTAGAGCAACAATTCTTTTTTTCAGATCCTCAGAGAGTTCTTTGCCATGAGGTGCCATGTTGAACTTCCAGTGACCAGTATGAGAGAGTGAGAGCGATAACACCACATTTAACACACCTGCTCCCCATTTACACCTGAGACCTTGTAACACTAACGAGTCACATGACACCGGGGAGGGAAAATGGCTAATTGAGCCCAGTTTGGAAATTTTCACTTAGGGGTGTACTCACTTTTGTTGCCAGTGGTTTAGACATTAATGGCTGTGTGTTGAGTTATTTTGAGGGGACAGCAAATTTACACTGTTATACAAGCTGTACACTCACTACTTTACATTGTACCAAAGTGTAATTTCTTCGGTGTTGTCACATGAAAAGATAGAATAAAATATAAAAAAAATTGTGTAGGGTGTACTCACTTTTGTGAGATAGTGTTTGTGTGTGTGTGTATCTATCTATCTATCTATCTATCTATCTATCTATCTATCTATATATATATATATATATATATATACAGTATCTTTCTCTCTTATATATATACACATATATATATATATATATATATACCGGTATATATATATTTTTTAAGATACTTGCAGTGATAGTGAGGAATGCATTTTTGCAAATCACACAGAGGTTCATTTTGCAATAAAAAATAAAAATAAAATAGTAATTATAATAATAATAATAATAATATATAGGCTGACTTAAGGTGTATATTTAAGTTTATCTAAAACTTTCCAAACGGCTATGTTTAAAGGGCAAAATATAAGGGATTTTGGTTATGTATTTAAGGTCATTTAAAGAGGAGTATCCATAAAAAAAAAATTTAAAGTCAGCAGCTACAAATACTGCAGCTGCTGACTTTTAATAATCGGACACTTACCTGTCCCAGGGTCCAGCGATGCGGGAGTTCGAAGCGCCGGCTGTGGCTGCGGCGCCGGCATTGCAACTGTGGGCACCCGGCTGTGGCTTCACAGCCGGGCACCCACTGCGCATGCGCGAGCGGGGCCGCGCGCCGTGATTGGCCGCGCAGTCATCTGGGACCTGTCACGTGTCCCAGATGACTGACAGGAGGGAGCCCTTCCTGCGCCGAGGGGAAGTGATGTCACTTAGCCCGGGCACTGAAGGGGGGCAGACTACGAGGGACCCCCTAGCAACAGCCATTTAGAGGTAAGTGAAAATTTATTTTTTTTCCAAATGTTTTTTTTTTTTTAGGAATTTTAATCATCTTCTTTTTTTTTTTGGACACCACTTTAAGGTTTAATGGATTTAATCTCATTTTAGGAATTTTATTCTTTTTTTGCTGGGGGGGGGGGGGGGGCACCACTTTAAGGTTTAATATATTTAATCTCAATTTTTTTTGTTTTTTTAAATGTTTTTAAGATGCTTGCAGTGATAGCGAGGAATATACTGTATACAGTATATAGATATATACAACATCTCCTCGTTAGATGAGAAAAATGGAAACAAAAAAGTACTGTTTTCAATTATATTGCAAAGTGCTACACAAACTGTTGTCACAATATAAATCCTGTATAATAATATTAATAATTTCTTCACATACATATGAGACCTCTACCTGCACCAATGGCATACTTCAGGCTGCCATAGGTAATATATCTTGTCACCTGCAGAAAGGAATAACCGCACAATTCTAGGACAGCTTCATTGGGGCAGGGGGGTTCTGGCATAAATTGAAGAATTTATTTGCTTGAAAGCTTTTTCCTTGTTAATCTCCTATTCCTGTGATGAACCATTCTGCACCTGTACAGATCCACGCTGGCAGCCGGTGTCTGTGAGTCACCCATTTATAAATATGGCATAGATTATAGTTAAAGCTGAACTCCAAGCAGATATAAAAGACACAAATTAATGCTGCTGTGTAATCATTAATGCATCATTAAATAAATGTAGGGTATATATAGTATAGTACAGTATATAGTATAATACAATCCCATATACACAATCCTTCACCCACAGTTGATCCAGAGGAAGGCGAAAACCCCCAGCAAAGCATGATCCAATATAACATTTTAGTTTTGACCGATTCGAAAACTTATCGATCTGATCGCTTCGAATAAAAAAAAATCGGTAAATTTAAAGAAAATTCAAAAACACCGAATACAAATTCCCAAAACGAATTCCGAAAATAAATTGAATGAATAAACCGAGTTTAATCCAAACAAAATAACTAGATTAACGAATCAAAACAAAACAAATGTTTTCGTCATGCACATGTCTACTGACAACTTCTGTCTTTCATGAATCCATGCTGTCTATTGCTAAAAAAAAATTTCACCTAATTAGTAAACAGAGTCCACCTGTGTGTAATTTAATCTCAGTATAAATACAGCTGTTCTGTGAAGCCCTCAGAGGCTTGTTAGAGAACCTTAGTGAACAAACAGCATCATGAAGGCCAAGGAACACACCAGACAGGTCAGGGATAAAGTTGTGGAGAAGTATAAAGCAGGGTTAAGTTATAAAAAAATATTCCAAGCTCACGGAGCTCTGTTCAATCCATCATCCGAAAATTGAAAGAGTATGGCACAACTGCAAACCTACCAAGACATGGCCGTCCACCTAAACTGACCGGCCTGGCAAGGAGAGCATTCATCAGAGAAGAGCCAAGAGGTCCATGGTAACTCTGGAGGGTCTACAGAGATCCAGAGCTCAGGTGGGAGAATCTGTCCACAGGACAACTATTAGTCGTGTTCTCCACAAATCTGACCTTTATAGAAGAGTGACAAGAAGAAAGTCATTGGTGAAAGAAAGTCATAAGAAGTCCTGTTTGCAGTTTGCAAGAAGCCATGTGGGGGACACAGCAAACATGTGGAAGAAGGTGATCTGGTCAGACGAGACCAAAATGGAACATTTTGGCCTAAAAGTAAAACAGGAAACTAACACTGCACATCACCCTGAACACACCATCCCCACTGTGAAACATGGTGGTGGCAGAATCATATGGTGGGGATGCTTTTCTTCAGCAGGGACAGGGAAGCTGGTCAGAGTTGATGGGAAGATGGATGGAGCCAAATACAGGGCAATCTTAGAAGAAAACTTGCAAAACACTTGAGACTGGGGCGGAGGTTCACCTTCCAGCAGGACAACGACCCGAAACATACAGCCAGAGCTACAATGGAATGGTGGATATCAAAGTATATTCAGGTGTTAGAATGGCCCAGTCAAAGTCCAGACCTAAATCCAATTTAGGATCTGTGGCAAGACTTGAAAATTGCTGTTCACAGACGCTCTCCATCCAATCTGACAGAGCTTGAGATATTTTGCAAAGAAGAATGGGGGAAAATGTCCCTCTCTAGATGTGCAAAGCTGGTAGAGACATCCCCAAAAAGACTTGCAGCTGTAATTGCAGTGAAAGGCGGTTCTACAAAGTATTGACTCAGTGGGGCGCCATACAAATGTACCCCCCACACTTTTCACATATTTATTTGTAAAAAAAAAAATGAAAACCAATTATAATTTTCCTTCCCCTTCACAATTATGAGCCACTTTGTGTTGGTCTATCACATAAAATCCCCAAAAAATACATTTACGTCTTTGGTTGTAACATGACAAAATGTGGAAAATTTCAAGGGTATATGAATACTTTTTCAAGGCACTGTATATGATGTTCAGCTCCAAACAAGGGAGTTGCAGGAGCAAAAATATGGGTGTTCATCTGAACGCCCGAACAACCAAAGTTCGGTTCTGAACCTAAGCTTGGACTGAACTGTTGGCTCATCTCTAGATATAATGCCACGTACACACGAGCGGATTTTCTGTCAGAAAAATCTTGGATGGTTTTTCAGACGAAATTCGCTGAACTTTCGACCGCCAAGACCGCGGTGACATGCAACACTACGACAAGCTGAGAAAATGAAGTTCAATGCTACCGAGCATGCGTCAAATTGTTTCCGAGCATGCGTAGGAATTTTGCGCGTCGGAATTGCTACAGACGATCAGAATTTCCAATCTGAACTTTTTCCGAACGAAAAATTGAGAACCTGCTCTCAATCTTTTGCTGGCTGGAATTTGGCCAGAAATAGTCAGATGGAGCATACACACGGTCGCATTTTCCGACCAAAAGCTCTCATCAGTCTTTTGCTGGCCGAATTTCCGTGTGTTCGCGGCATAAGAGAAAATCTCTGATACAGAGATAGAGACACTGGTATAAAGCCAACAATTGGGCAGATTTACTAAAACTGGAGAGTGCAAAATCTGGTGCAGCGCTGCATAGAAACCAATCAGCTTCCAGGTTTTATTGTCAAAGCTTAATTGAACAATCTGAAGTCAGATGCTGATTGGCTACCATGCACAGCTGCACCAGATTCCCAGTGCTCCAGTTTTAGTAAATCTCCCCCAATGGCTCTAACTCTAAAAACGTAAAAATGGCTGCCATTGGGCTTAAAGTGAACAGAGTAATTCCCTCTTCTAATTTCTGTCATATACTTTCCTGCATATGTGTGCCGATATCCTAATTCAGATGCAAATTGATTGCAGAGGAGACAGCTGTTCTGATTATTGGCACTAATTTCGATAATAAACGGGTTAATAATGTAAAAGGCAAATTACCCCCTGAAGGGCCCTGTGCCCTTGCTACTCAGCATGTTCTGATATATGACTATTAACCAGTCTAATATAGTTAATAAAGGACTTTAAAGGTCATTGAGTGCCATGAAAAATATGCAGATTTTCAGCTTGAAATTTGAGTTCAGTAAAAGCTCCCATTTACTATTTCGTATTTTCTGCCTGTAACATAATTGGAGTTCAATTTTCGCTTTCTCGCATATCTTTAACTCCCATTTTGTGGTTCTTCACTTTGCTGAGTCGTTCTGGTGATCCATTTTTTTCCTTGTAAAGGTGAAATCTAATGTGCCTATTTTTGGGCGTCCCTTCCCTACGCCCTCTCCTCATCTACAAGCTAATAAAAAATTTAACCACTTCAAGAGCAGGCCTGTTTCTGACATTTGTCGTTTACAAGTTAAAATCAGTATTTTTTGCTAGAAAAAGACTTAGAAACCCCAAACATTATATATATATATATATATATATATATATATATATATATATATATATATATAAATATATATATATATACAGTGTATATATACACAGTGTATATACAGTGGAACCTTGGATTACGAGCCTAATCCATTCCAGGAGAATGCTTGTAATCCAAATCACTCGTATATCAAAGCGAGTTTCCCCATAGAAGTCAATGGAAACAAAGATAATTCGTTCCGCATTGACTTCTATTACATGCAATACCGCATGTGGCCAGATGTGGGGGGGGGGCACCGGAGAGCCTCGGAAAGGCACGGTTACGGAATATTTACGAGTGTTTCTGAGTATTTCCAAGTCATTCCGAGCATTTCCGAACGGCTCAGAACAGTTCCGAGTGTCACCGGCGCCCATGCACCTCTGGCCAAATGTGGTACTGCACCGCCCATTAGCTTGAATTCTGCTCATTTTGCGAGACAACAAAAACGTTGCCCGTCTTTCAAAACGCTTGTTAACCACATTACTCGTAAACCAAGGTTCCACTGTATATATATTTATAAATATTTTTATTTTTTTTAGCAGAGACCCTAGAGAATAAAATGGCGGTTCTTGTAATATTTTATGTCACACTGTATTTGCGCAGCGGTCTTTCAAATGCAATTATTTTGGAAAAAAACACACTTCAATGAATTAAGAAAAAAAAAATGAACAGTAAAGTTAGCACAATTTTTTTGTATAATGTGAAAGATGATGTTATGCCGAGTAAATAGATACCGAACATGTTATGCTTTAAAACTGCGTACACTCTTTTTTTTTTTGGGGGGTGGGGGAATAATTGTGTGGAATATAGATAAAGGAATATGATGTGTTAAATATGCGAATGTGTTTATACGTGTTTGTATAATAAAAAATAGAAAGTGAATATATATAAAAAAAAAGATTTGAATTTCGGATGAAATTTAGTTTCAATATTTTGGATTTTTTGAAATCCGTTACTATTGCAATTCAGAAATTTGGATACATCCAAATCTCGAATAACGAAAAATTCATCTGAATTTTCGATTTGGAATTTCAAAACGAACCACACATGTGTGATAGCCACTTCTGGCTCTTAAAGCGGAAGTAAACCCATCGATTTAACAGTCTAAAAAAAAAAGGCATGCCGTGAATGCTAACTGCATGGTGCATGGCTGGTGTCATAACGGATCACATGTGCAGCACTCTGGCAGTTGAAGATTAAACAGAGGCAAAGATGGCAGCTTCCTTGGCTGAAAACGATAGGGGGGTTTACTTCCACTTTAATTACTTCCACTTTAATTACCTTCTAGAACAGCAAGGTCTTTAGTCAGAGTGTCCCAGGAGTTGTCTGCCACCCAGCATCCACAGGTAGATCCTCAATGAGGGAGATAACAAGATCCTTCTCTAGACCAGGACTTCCGTACTGTGCCCTCCAACAAACATCATGATCCACTGGCAATCTTCTTCAGGCCCTCAGCCCTGCAGCTGCTGAGGACCAGACTGCAATTTCTTGTTTCAGTAAATCCGGCTCCGGGGGCAGCAGCCCCTATAGAGCTAGAACCCTGCTTGGAGAAAAAAAATAACACTCTGGAAAGGCCTCTCAAAAATGCCACCTTCTGGATGCTTCCTTCCATGGATTGGATGGAACATAATAAATATTCACACTTGTCATGTGAATCTTCTTGTTCTATGATCTGGAAACTGCTTTCAAGAGGCAGGTGGGAGGGACAAACCACTCAAGTCTAATAGCCACCTCTGTCATTTAAGTCTCTTCTGGAACTTGAAAAACTAATAGTCCCCAGCAAGGTCTTTAGTCACAGTGTACCAGGAGTTGTCTGCCACCCAGCATCGACAGAAAGATCATCAGTGAGGGAGATAACAAGATCCTTCTCTAGACCAAGACTTCCGTACAGTGCCCCCCAACAAACATACATTGGCAACCTTCTCCAGATCCTCAGCCCAGCAGCTCTGCTGATGCCCAGACTGCAATTTCTTGTCTCAGTAAAACCGCCTCCAGGGAAAGCAGCCCCTAGAGAGCTAAAACCCTCCCTGGAGGAAAAAAGAACACTCTGGAAAGACCGCTAAAAATATTTATCACCTCCCCAGCCACCTTCTGGATGCCTCTTTCCAGGAATTGGCTGCAACACATAGGTTGGACTCACACATAGGTTGGACTTGATGGACTTGTGTCTTTTTTCAACCTCACCTACTATGTAATTATAAATATTCACATTGGTCATGTTAATCACCTTGCTCTATATTCTGGAAACTTCTTTCAGAGGCAGGTGGGAGAAATCAAGCACTTAGCTCAGGAAACCCTGAACAGACAAAAACAATCAATCGGCTTTTACAGGCAGTGGGAGGCGTGCCTCTCCAGGCTCTCCCATGTGCCTCTCCAGCTCTCCCATGCGATCTGGGACCCGGAGAACAGATCCAGCGGCGGCGGATTACCACAGAGCTGTCCGGGGACCAGATGGTCCCCGGTCATCTCTATGACCCTGGGGGGCCGGAAGCGACATCACAATGTAACTTCTGGCACAAGCAGATATAAACACTGCCAGTTTTTTACCCTGGAACGTAGAAATCAGTTTTTTTTTTGATCTCATGCTTTCCAGGGTAGAGGAGATATCTGGGGTCTTATTGACCCCAGATGTCTCCATCAAGAGGACCTTATTCCTATTACAAGGGATTTTTACATTTCTTGTAATAGAAATAAAAGTGATAAAAAAATAAATAGATGGTGTAAAAAAAAAATTAAAAAAAGATTGTAAAAAATAAAATGTAAGCGCCCCGTCCCCTCGTGCTTGCACGCAGAACCAAACACATACATAGGTCGTGCCCGCATATGTAAACGGCGTTTGGACCACACATGTGAGGTATCGCCACGAACGTTAGAGCGAGAGCATTAATTCTAGCACTTGAACTCCTTTGTAACACTAAACTGGTAACCTGGTAAATTTTTTACCGTGTCACCGGTAGAGATATTCAAGTGCCGTCGTTTTGCGTCATTCCACGAATGTGCTCAATTCTAAAGCTTGACATGTTTGGTATCTATTTACTTGTCGTAACATCATCTTTTATATTTGACCAAAAAAATTGGGTTATCTATGATGTTTTTTTTTTTGCATTAAAATTCATTAAAGTCAATTTTTTTTTTCCAATATTTTTATTGATGTTTTACAGGGTAAAGAGTTTTACAAACATTCAAACATATATATCGAGTATATTCCACTTCCAATAAATGTGTTGATGGTAACAAAGGTACACGAATAAACTTAAGCCTCGCGGACTTTAGAGAGCAAATAGAGCTGGGCAATGAAAATATCGGGAATAAGGAACCTTGTGTCAGTTCTGCTGAGTATGCCGGATATGCCTCCAGTCCACCATTAAAGTCTATTTTTTCCCCAAAAAATTGCGTTTGAAAAATTGCCCCGCAGATACCGTGTAATAACGCCATTTTATTTTCTAGGGTCTAATATATATATATATATATATATATATATATATATATATATATATATATATATATATATATAATATTTGGGTTTTCTGCGTAATTTTTTTGCAAAAGATGAATTTTACAAGTAGGAGAGTAATGCCGGAATTGGCCCGTTTGAAGGTTTTTGTATGAGCCCACCTTCTGTTGAGCTCAGATCATGCGTGTCTGTTCCCGGAGCAGCTTCGATTAGCTGTACAGACTGAGACATCTGTTAAAAATCTAGCAGGCATATTTCCCATCATTACCGGCCACAAATAACCAGCGACCCGGGATGTATTTCTTCCTCATTATGCTGGGTGAATTTATGCTGCCGCCTGAATATTGTTGTGTTCTCTTACACTACTGATATATTGTTTATGATGGCGGCCACTCATAACCTAAATGGACAGATGGGAAGAAAAAGTAAAAAAAACAAATGAAAGAGGAGGGGGAACAGAATATTTAGTGTATTGCTCTATTCTAGATATTGCAGCATCACGTACAAAATAGTCCTGTACCAAAATGAAAATTTAGGATGCACTTGCCCGAAAACCGAAACTGAAATGGACAGTTTTTTTTAAAGGAATGTGGCTGGGATGCAATTTTGCATTGAAGTCAATAGGGGGCGTTTTTTGCATTGAAGTCAATAGGGGGCGTTTTTGCATTGAAGTCAATGGGACACGTTTTTGCATTGAAGTCAATAGGGAGCGTTTTTGCATTGAAGTCAATAGGGGGAGCTTTGGCATTGAAGTCAATAGGTGGGCATTTTGCACTGAAGTCAATAGGGAGCGTTTTTGCATTGAAGTCAATGGGACGCAGCATCAGATTGTAATGAAAGGTTCACCCAACGAGCTGAACTGGTTAATACATTGGCGCCAGATCTCACCAGCCCTCTCATGGGTTCTGAAAGATGGGAGGTGGCGGAGGTGGGCTTCCTGATCATATGATTTCTGTGGTTGGCTATCAAAGTGGTCACATGATTGTGAGCCCCCTCCCATCTGCTCCCAATCATAAACAGTGACCTAGAGCTGTCAGTGACAGCGAGATCACTGTGTTGACAGTACAGAACAGAAAAGAAAGGCGTGCACGCGCGTGCCTGCTGTGACGTCTTAAAGGAGCGCCATACAGCTATGGCGATTTATGCAGCCGTGCCAACCTGCTGCCGTATAACTGCGGTGGCTGGTCGGCTAGTGGCACTGGTTAATAGTTAAGTTATTATTAGTTAGTTATTATTTTAGATTTTCGAATTTACGAATTTTCGATTAGCTAAATGGGTTTTTATTAATTCGGATATTTACGAATTAACGAATTTGTCGAAATTCATTAAGAAAACGAATTCAGAACGAAACAAATTGCACGTGTCTTTTTTGTTATATCTGTTCAATAAGTGCAAAAAAATTACCTGTTGGCCCCAGCAGAATTCTAGTGCTGACCCGAGTCATGTGCATTCTGCAGCATTATCTCAAGCAGCTGTAGCCGTGGCGCTGCTGTCAGTGGCAGCAGCACAGCCCCAGCTGTCACACAGCCATCTTTGCTGCAGTGACTCCTTTCCCTCTCCCCCGTGTGGAGCGGATTCACAGGGAGAGAGGAGAGAGACTGGAAAGGGCTGCAGAGGCTGTCATTCCCTTCCCCAGAGGAGAGGGGGAGACACTGTGAAGCTACAGCTGTTGTCTGGAAGCCCCACCCACTGCTCAGGACAGCAGAAGGTGATTGGCTGCAGCACTCTCGGGGAAGAGGAAACCCAACCCCCAGCTGGGGAAGGATGTTGGAGGGTGTACTCCCCTTAAAGCAGCCCCAGTCCAGGAAGAACTGTGTGGGACTACAAGTCCCAAGGAGGAAGTATAGCTGAGGAAGGAGGAAAAGGACGGGAAAGGCCGGGCTCTAGGTCAGCCCAATGTGGAGAGGAGAAAGAGAGAGAGTGATGCTACATGCAGCTGCTGGTGTCCTCCCCACCCTTCTGACTCGGCTAAGGCTGGTGACACAGTAGAGTGCCCATGCCACATTGAGTTTCGTTGGATCAAGGGGCGAACATTTGCACCTGTCAGAGAGCCTACTGCTATTATTGAAGGGACAGTAGAGCGTGTGCAGGGGACCGAATCGTTGAGCAATGGGATCCAGTTGAGTTGTGGGAGAGAACATCTGCATCTGGTGAATCCTTTACCCAGGATCATTGTTACAGCATCCAGAGTTGCCATCATCACCCCTGAAAACACAAAAGAAGCAGCCTGTTGTGCATCCAGAGTGACAGATGTCCACAAGAGGAAGGAGACTCCACAGAGAACTGCTGAGGGATGAGATGCCTTTAGCCAAGATCCTTGTTACTCTCCTCTAAAGGGGACAGCGAGAGCGCTCCAGCGTCATCTTGGGCCCCAACGCCAGCCATCTGTCAGAAACCATGAATCAGACTGAGACAGAAGTACAGTTAAATCACACTTGTTTAATAATAATAATAATAATAAAAAGGATAGTCAGGTAAGCCAAAACATCAGGGAGCCAGAGAACAGCGTAGTAGGACAGCAAGCGGGATCTGTAGCCAGAAGGAATGTCAACCAAGCAAGTCTTTAACATGAACACAGGAGAGCGTCTCTAGAGATGTGACCAAGGCGAAGGCAGAGATCATCTGGACTGGATGGCTTAAGTAGGCAGGACTGATGAGCAGGATATCATCAACAGGCGAGTCACTGTGGAGAGATAGGAGCTGGCAATTAGCTGACAGCTGAGCGGCCAGCTTTGAGAAGAAAGGGCTGAGCCCAGCCCTGACACCATCATCAGGTATAACATTGGCTAGTGGGAGGGATTAGGGAGGAACTTTTAGTAAGTAGTCAGCTTGTCTGCTTAATTCATCTATGAGTTGAGTTCCTGTGCCCCACAGGGGGTGGGAGATGAGGCTGGTCTTCGCAGAAAGCACAGACAGCATGGTATCCTGCGGCTGGAAAAGCCAGACGTGCCGGCACCAGGTGTTGTATGCTAGTCTCAGCTGAATTCAAAGTACAATTTAATTTTAATTTCACCTGTTGAGAGTCTCTTCAGTAATGGACGGAGATGGTGATGGCTGCAGGTCTCACTAGGAGGCTAGAAAACACATGGAACTGTGGAGACAGTTCCGTATGGGCTGTGCTTTGCTTTCTGCACTGGTGGGACTGAGACTAGTTCTTTATTGTCTGTATAGTCCAAATGCTGTGGCCAGGACACACAGCCCCCCCCCCCCCCCGAGGACCCATAATGTGTCAATGAAGGACCTCTGCTCACCAGACCTCCTTTTCCCTGCCAAGCTGCCTGGACTCACTCTGCTGAGGCAACTGTCAGCTGTCGAACCCCCGGATTGCTGCCTTGTGCCCCTCTACTTTTCTGTACTGGATTGTGGCCTGCTACTCACTGTGCCCAGGTTGTTGCCCTGTGACCCTGGACTGTGATTGTGGCCTGCTACTCACTGTGCCCAGGTTGTTGCCCTGTGACCCTGGACTGTGATTGTGGCCTGCTACTCACTGTGCCCAGGTTGTTGCCCTGTGACCCTGCACTGTGATTGTGGCCTGCTACTCACTATGCCCAGGTTGTTGCCCTGTGACCCTGCACTGTGATTGTGGCCTGCTACTCACTGTGCCCAGGTTGTTGCCCCGTGACCCTGGACTGTGATTGTGGCCTGCTACTCACTGTGCCCAGGTTCTTGCCCTGTGACCCTGGACTGTGATTGTGGCCTGCTACTCACTATGCCCAGGTTGTTGCCCTGTGACCCTGGACTGTGATTATGGCCTGCTACTCACTGTGCCCAGGTTGTTGTCCGTGACCCTGGACTGCGATTGTGGCCCGCTACTCACTGTGCCCAGAATGTTGCCCTGTGATTCTGGACTAAGCCCCTGCTGTACTAAATTGCTGCCCTGTGCCCCCTGACTTTTCTGTACCGGATTGTGGCCTGCTACTCGCTGTGCCCCAGGTTGTTGCCCTGTGACCCTGGACTGTGAAAGTGGCCTGCTACTCACTGTGCCCAGAATGTTGCCCTGTGATTCTGGACTAAGCCCCTGCTGTACTAAATTGCTGCCCTGTGCCCCCGGACTTTGCTGTACTGGATTGTGACCTGCTACTCACTATGCCCGGAGTGTGCCCTGTGATCCTGGACTAAGTCTCTGCTGTACTAGAATACTGCCCTGTACCTCTGGACTTATCCCTTGGCGTGCCTTATTGCCACCCTGTTATATTTCTGAATGTCCCTCATGGTATTGAAATTAATGCCCTGTGGCCTTCCCCGTATCTGACTCCCTGTTTTTTAACCCCCCCCCCCCCCCAAATAAAAAAACACCTTGGTCAGGGGCCCTAAAATCCCTCTTGGCCTCCGCGTGTGTTTTGTTCCACCCACACCACTATCAGACCATTTGGCTAGTGGCCACCCATGTGATGGGAATGAAGAGGGGAGGTGTTCTGTAGTCCTGTCCTACGGTGAGAAACTTCTCCCTACATACAGTACGGTGTGAGTGAGCATTGTCACCCTAGGACAGAAAGTGTATTTAATATCAGGATAACCAGGTGAACCTACAAGAAAAAAGCATGAAAATTTTAATTTATGAAGTCACCACATCTAAGGACTGGTAAGCTGAAATATATAAAAAAAAATGTTTTGTTCTTGAAATTAGACACGCTTTAATTCTTGTAGAAATATGTTGATGTATTCAATCTTTCTGGTGTGTGTTAAAGTGAACATACAGGGTGTTTTCTCATTGAGCACATATGTTGAGTTATTTTTGCTTTATTACAAGAAGTCTTCAAAGCCTAGACGAGAAAATAGAAATTTAGCAGAGCCAGTATGTGTCGGTTAAATTCACAACAACTCTATGACTAATTTGGCTACTGTAACAATTTTTGTATACATTTTTAATGACATACAAGGCATTCCTATAGTACAAAGTTTGTGGAAAATATTTTATTTAAATTACTTTTTATTCTACCCTTTAACTGATGCAGCTTTCTGGCTCCAGCTTTCACAGCCGGGGGAAGCCAGTGGCACAGGGCTGTACTGAAGGTGGCAGGCTCATGCTATTGGTTCCCTTCCGCTTCTAGGGTCTCAGGGTAATAGTGACAGCTCCAGTCATCTTGTTTATGGCCATCTCTTCTAGCAGAAGGCTGTGCTTCTGTGGCTGTTTAAAGTGGTGGGACACCCTAAAAATGAAAACTACAAAAAATGTTAGTAACAATTTAAAATTAAAAAAAAAAAAAAAAATTTTTTTTTTTTACTTACCAGAAATGGCTGTTGCTAGGCAGATCGTCCTAATCTGCCTCCTCCAACGCCGCGGTGATCTTCTCTTCTTCCGTCTTCTGGTGAATGGGGCGCGGTGTGTTGTGGGAACTGTGTCCCACAACACACCGCGTTCCCCATTCACAAAAAAGACTCGCGCATGCGCAGTAGGCCGCGCGCCGACTCGCGCATGCGCAGTAGGCCGCGCGAAGCCGCTGCCCTTACTGAGGATGGCGGCGCTGGATCCGGGACGCCGAGGGACATCTCGGCCTCCACGAACGGCAGCGCGGGCGCCCTGGGAGGGTAAGTGTGCTTATTAAAAGTCAGCAGCGACTTTTTTTTTTAGCTGCTGACTTTTACATTTTTTTTTTTGAAGCTGAAACACCCCTTTAAAGTAGGTGAGTTGCAAGGTGCTGGAGAATGACCCACTGGAGACGCACACCTGGAGACCTTGAGAATCACCCACTGGAGTTGCACTAAGGAAGACCCACGCACTTGAGTCACACACATGGAGACCTGGAGAACAACACACTGGAGACTCACACCTAAAGGTCTGGAGAACAAAACAGTAAAGTCACACACCTGAGGACCTGTAGAATCACCCTCTGGAGTCGCACACCTAGAGACCCGGAGAACCACACAATGGAGTTGCACACCTGGTGAACCATACACTGGCGTTGCAAACCTGGAGAACAACACATTGGAGTTGCACACCTGGAGACCTGGAGAACCACACATTGGAATCACACAGAGATCTGGAGAACAATACACTGGAGTCACACACTTAGAGACCCGGAGAACCACAAACTGGAGTCGCATACCTTTAGACCCAGAGAACCACACACTGTTAGTCGCACACCTGGATACCTGTAGAACGATAGACTGTAGTCACACACATGGAGGCCTGGAGAACCACACACTGGAGTCACCCATCTGGAAATCTGGAGAACCCCACACTGGAGTTGTACACCTGGAGACCTGGAGAATCACCCACTGTGATCCTGTTTAAGACTTGCTTTGCTGAAATCCCTTCTGGGTCCAGATCCTGCTTGCTGTTCCACTACATTGATCCCTGACTTCTGGCTTGGCTGACTATCCGTTTCGGTTACTGAACTCTGGCTATCTTTTGACTACGTTTGTTCTTTTTACTTTTATTATTAAACAAGTGTGATTTAACTGTACTTCTGTCTTGGCCTGATTTCATGGTTTCTGACACTTTCCTCGCAGAGAGAGACAGAGAAAAAAAAATAATAATAAAATAATAATAATAAAAAAAAAAAAAAAACAACCTAGGTCAAGGTTTAATCTAGGTCAGTGCCAGGGTTAGTGTTTGGGTCAAGGTCAGGATCAAAGTTCGAGGTCAGGATCAGTATTTTTTGAACAGGATTTTTTTATTTTAAATTACTATCATTGTCAGTCAGTGTCGGTGTGTTTTATGTAGGATTAAAAAAAAAAGAAGCAAACTGCGCACTATTCTTTCTGGGCTGTACTCCGGCTCTTTTAACCCAAAAGTGGCACCACATTCCCTTTAGGCACACTTTAAAATTTCATTTTAACCTTCCCCAATTTTATGCCCTTTCTCCCTTTTTTTGCAACTGCGATGCTTTGCTACAGTAGCATTCAGAGAACACACATACCTCTAGCGGAAGCTTTGCAGAGTGTATTTACCAAGTCACTAAGGTGCAATATGAGCTCCGCGTAATTATGTTTGCCAGCGCACAGCTGAGGTACACAGCCGCGCAGATGGCCGGAGCTCTGGGCCGCCGGTGCCGTATAAAATGACATTTCACGGCTCCCGGGCGATAGGGAATTTTTTTTTTTTTTTAAATTAAACGCTCTTCTCTTCAGCTTGGATGTTCCTTGGCAAGGTGGAAGTAAAACAAAGAGCAGGGGAAAAAAAAAAAAACTTTTATCTTTCGTGTTACTGTTCATAAAAAGGAAGCGCATTCCATAAAAAAAAAAAAAATAAATAAATAAAGTAATGTTTGTGATATGTAATAAAGTCAGCATATGCAAATGTCCCCCGTGCAAATGAACCGCTTTGATATAATTTGGAAAAATTGCAAGGATCTAACCTTTCCTCTAGTCTGTTCATTCATAATTTACCCACATGATTAAATGTCAGTTTTTCTTCAAATAAAATCAACACAACCCTTGGGGGGATTTATGCCAAATATTTGAAGATTAATGCCTTGACTTTCATTTATTTATTTATTTTTTTTGCTGTGAAATTTGACTTGCACATATTAATTGCCTTTTAAACACCTGGGAATTAGAAAATTAGATTAGGACCTACCAAGTCATTCAGAATGTTAAAAACATAACTGGGAAAAAAATATCTTTTTTTTTTTTTTTTATGAATATGTAAGGGACTGATTTACAAAGAGCATGACCAACCCTGGAACATGCTCCTTCAAGGATGGCAAATGTACAAGGCGGCAGTGATGTAAGTAACTGAGTTAAAATAAACTGAGTTACCTAACGCAGTTACTTTAGAGGATAACGAGTAATCTAACTGATTACTTTTCCCCTCATGGTAACCCAGTTCCCATTACTTTGGCTTAGTTACCCCAATTACATCTACCGCCACTAGATGGCAGTAGTGTAATTCCGGTGTCCTGCCGAAAAAGTTCCCCGCCGGATAAGGACCCCCTGTACTGCGCAGGCGTAGGGCTTGCGCAGTACGAAGGACTACGGAGCTTCCGAAAATTTCCGAACCTAAACAGCTCTGAGTGAACTCTACACCACACAGGTGCAGTTAACATGTAATTGTACGAGGCGATGCCGCACGTTACTAACGCAATTACTTTTTGGGAGAAGTAATTTGTAACTTAAATAATTACTTTTTTAAAGTAAGATGACCAACACTGCAAGGCGGTAGTGGGACTGGTCTGGGGAGAAGGTGCAGGAAACGTAAGGAGGAAGGATAAGGTCTAGCAAATCCATTGATCTGCAAAATGCTCTTCACATCCAGTGGACAGAAGCAGTGAGCGGAATAATTTAGGCAAGCTATAATTTGCAGGGAAATTATGGATTTTACAAGTGCAGAAACTTTGAATACCATTGATGTGGCTTTATGGGATCACAGCAGCACTGACAACAAAGCTTTGGTAATAGTCTCTTTAGCTAACCCATAATGCTCTGGGAATCCTTGTGCAGTATAAAAAAGAAAAAAGAAAAGATCAGTTTAAAAAAAAATGTATAAAGATAACCACTTAAGGTCCGGGCCATAGCCGAATGACGGCTACAGTGCGGACCTTAATTTCCGTGAGGCCGTCATAGGGCGTCCTCCCCTGGGCACGCTCTCTGCACGCGACCTGCAGGGCGTGCGGGGAGCGTGCTGTGATCACCGAGTCACTGAGACTCGGGTGATCACCGATCCGAGTAAGAGGTCGGTCCCGGCCCCTTACTATGTGATCAGCTGTCAGCCAATGACAGCTGATCACATGATGTAAACAAAAAAGCTTGGCGATTGTTTTTTTGCGTGAGCAGAAAAAAAAGCCGATCACCGGCTTAAGTTAAAGGGACATTGGTCCCGAAGAGGAGGCAACACAGGCGCCTCATCTGTGCCAATCAGTACCCCCTGCCAGTGCCACCTGTTATTGCCACCTGCCAGTGCCCACAGTGCCCACAAGTGCCACCTATCAATGCTCACCAGTGGTGCCAATCAGTGCCACCTATCAGTGTAAGCAATCAGTGCCCATTATTGCCACCCATCAGTGCCCATCACTGCCACCAATCGGTGCCCATCACTGCCGCCTCATCAGTGAACATCAATGAAGGAGAAAAATTGCCCGTTTGCACAATTGTATGACAAAATATAAAACATTTTTTTTTTTTTTTTAATTTGGTCTTTTTCAATTTTTTTTAACAAAAAATAAAAACCACAGAGGTGATCAAATGCAACCAAAAGTAAGCAATATTTGTGGGGAAAAAATTATAAAAGATTAATTTGGGTACAGTGTTGTATGACCGCGCAATTGTCATTCAAAGTGCTGAAAGCTGAAAATTGGTATGGACAGGAGGGGGGTTTAAGTGTCCAGTAAGCAAGTGGTTAAAAAAATAAAACACTGAAATTGACCTCATTAGAGTTAACGTGTAATTTGGTAAATAAATATATATAGAAAAGAGAACCCAAATGTGTCTACAAGCTGAAAACAAAAAAAAATTGCAGGAAAATTATGGATTTTACATGTGCAGACATTTTGAATACCATTGACATGGCTGTGTTATGTGATCACAGCAACACTGGCAACAAAGATTTGGTAATAGTCTCTTTAGCTAACCCATAATGCTCTGGGAATCCTTGTGCAGTAAAAAAAATAAAAATAAAAGGGAAAAGATCAGTTTAAAAAAATTTATAAACTTCATCACTTAAATTGACCTCATTAGAGTTGACATGTGTAAATTGTTACAAAAAATAAAATAAAAAAGAGAACCCTAATGTGTCTACAAGCTGAAAACAAAAAAATGTAATAAAAATAAAAATGAAGAAATTAAAAAACAGGAAAAAAAAAAACATTCACACTGATGGGACCCCATACCCAGGTCTAGTAAATCCATTGATCCACCAAATACTTTTGACATCCAGAGGACAGAAGCAGTGAGAGGAACGATTTAGGCAAGCTATAAATTGCAGGAAAATTTGGCATTTTGCATGTGCAGAAATTTTGAATACGATCAACATGGCTTTGTTATGTGAGTACAACAGCGCTGATAACATAACTTTGGTAGCTTTTTAGCTAACCCATACTGCTCTGGAAATCCTTGTACAGTATAAAATAATAAAATAAAAAATAAAATATTAGTTTCGGAAACGATTTCCTCAATCGATCGGTCTCTAGTGATTTCCTCCAGGGATCACACACTATCCAATAGGACATTCCAATCTCGAAACTCAGCGTTTATAGTATCATTATATGGTGAGAGAGAAGAGGGGCTCCAATGTGTAGTATTTTAAAACAATAGCTTTATTCCTGCACACATAGTAACTTACATTCCAGCAAACAGTGGATCTGAACGAATACTTCCCGTCTCGGCCGCAAGTGACGACGACACCTGGCTCCTCCCTGACGTGTTGCGTCACTGCTCACGTGACTTTATCAAAGGGTCAACACATAATCTCAGCTGCATACCAATTGTCCATGAAATATAAAGGGGGGAGGGAAGTGACAGTCCATCAAAGCAAGTGGGAGGGGCATAACAGCCTTTAGGCCAAATAAAAATAGTCCCAAAGAAAAGCACAAAAAAGTCTCTTGTAAGGCTTCTGAATGTCCGCTAAATTCATAAAAATGAAGGGAAAGGAAATATCCACATTATAATTCTCATTCTCCTAAACTTTTGCCAAAACGTTTGGTTCTATTCTGTGCTCACCCATATTTTACAGAGATCCTCCACCCTAAAAACCCTGCCTCTCTTTGTAAGGATAGAACTCAATATCGACAGACAGACTGGAACTGATGCATTGGGCAAAACTTGGGTTTTCGGGCTGGCGTATCTGGATCTCTCCCTAGTGATGCTCACTGGAATCTAAGGGAAGTGCTCCTCTGGCATCCTGGGGTCTGTAAGTACCCGATAAACAGTATTTCTATTGGAAAGTGTCTTCTCCTCTGCCCTCTACTGCCTGAAGAAATGTATGAACTACAACAACACACCGTATGCAGTGCCATTGCAGTAGTGGGATGTGGATATTACTGCGCTAAACCCAGGATAAATAAGTGACAAGCAGCTACATAAACAATGTGACAAACATGAATAGGATCTAAATGGTAAAAAATGCAGCGCTAACCCATAAACATAAATTAATGAATATGAAGAATGATGAATGATAGTGATAAAACAAATCAAATATACAAAGTGTCCAATATATGTAAAAAACTATATGGGTGGATAACACCAATGAGCACTGGAAGATGTGTGAATCAAACCAGTGCAAAAAAGTGTATAGAGTATAGTCCAACACAAAATGATCTTCCAACACGGGGTAATGAAAAATCAAAGTGTAAAACGCTGTATGATTATGGAGGACATCAAAGATATTGCATCGTCAACAATGAAGAGAAGTGCGTGTGCCCTTACCGGAACTGGTGGACTCCAATGTCAGCGACATGGAGTCATACAAGCATGGTGCCACAAATGGCCAAAGTATGGAGCTCCACAGGATCCAGGACCTCCGGGGTGGAATCCAGAAAAGAGACGGGGAACCTCCAAATGTACCTCCAATCCTGGATGCGTCAAACTGGATCTGGATGGTGAGATCAACGGGACACCGGATCCACTAGTAGTATGTGGAGAAAGATGCTTTAGTGTAGGTCAAAAAAATTGTATTTTATTTCTAAAAACCAGCATACAGGTATAAAAGTGATCACAAGGATAAAAAGCTGGGCAATGTGGAGAGCCATAAGCCAAAAAAAAACCTACGCGTTTCGACCAATGGGTCTTCAACAGGGGCATATATCTGCTCCCCCCACATTGCTGAGATATATATAGACTACACAGGAATCAAACAATGCGGAAGAACCAATCAGTGTTCAGATCTAAAAATGGCCACTAATTGGATGTAAAGTGATCAGCTGATCACTGAGCTCCAAACCCCATTCTGGAACCCAATAGAAAAGAAGTGATGCTGTTCACATTTTAGTGCCATTGTAGTAAACTACCCCATATCTGTGGTCATTCAGTTTCTACAATATAAGTGTAGCACTAACCCCCGAAGGTTTGATGGTTTGATTTTGGGCTTACCGTTACCTCACCTGCTTGAGTCTCCGTCTTGAATGTCCCGTGGAAGATGGCCCAAAGAATGTTGAAACTGACACTGAATCCTCTTTTGGGTTATTTATTCAGAATAAAGAAAAAGTCTCTCAATAAAGGGTAGAGGGTTAGGGGTGAGTTCAGGCACTTTATAAATGCGGGGTGGAGGTATTAGAAGAATCCAGAGGATAGAACCGTTCCACAGACTGGATCCAGCATCCCCCGGATAAGCCTCTCTTACTTGGCCTAGTAGCCGGTGGGATGCTCGGTAAAGTCTCTGCCACAGACTTATTAATTACACTTGAGCGTTACTGAGGGGTTTAGATGAATTTAAAGAACTGCCATGCGGTACCAGTCTCTCTCAGCCGGTCCGGCTATACCGTATGGGTGTTGATCTAGGTTGCGTCTTCTAACCGAGTTTACAGGCTTCTCCAGAGATACCAGCCTTGCGCTCGGTCCTACCTTGGAAAAAGTCCTCCCCTGGATCCTCCCTTACAGGCGAGACAGCACCGGACCATCCCTGGAACAATAGGCCCCCAAAACTACTCTGGGCCTATCCCCTCAGTTGCGTAGCCTCGGGCCAGGAGGGCCCTGAGGCTGGGCAGCGGGCCCCAAGCATCGCTTAGGGAAAAGCCCAACAGGCCAAACCCAAAGAATCAAAAAACCCCCAAAAAATGGCATCGGTACCTTAACCACTTCAGCCCCGGACCAATTGGCAGCCAAAGGACCAGGCCCCTTTTTGCGATTCGGCACTGCGTCGCTTTAACTGACAATTGCGCGGTCGTGCGACGTGGCTCCCAAACAAAATTGGCGTCCTTTTTTTCCCACAAATAGAGCTTTCTTTTGGTGGTATTTGATCACCTCTGTGGTTTTCATTTTTTGCGCTATAAACAAAAATAGAGCGACAATTTTGAAAACAATGCAATATTTTTTACTTTTTGCTATAATAAATATCCCCAAAAAATATATAAAAAACGATTATTGATTGGTTTGCGCAAAAGTTATAGTGTTTACAAAATAGGGGATAGTTTTATAGCATTTTTATTAATATTTATTTTTTTACTAGTAATGGCGGCGATCAGCGATTTTTATTGTGACTGCGACATTATGGCGGACACATCGGACATTTTTGACACATTTTTGGGACCATTGTCATTTATACAGCAATCAGTGCTATTTAAATGCATTGATTCCTGTATAAATGACACTGGCAGTGAAAGAGTTAACCACTAGGGGGAGGGGAGGGGTTATGGGCTGTGACGTGTGTGTGTGTTTTTTTACATTAGGGGGGCGGGGCTGACGTCTGACGTCACTGATCGGCTTTCCCGATGACTGGGAACAGCTGATCAATGACAGGCAGAGTAGGAAGCGCGGGAGAGGTTTGTTTACACAGACCTCTCCCCGTTCTTCAGCTCTGTGACCCGATCGCGGGACACCAGCGGCGATCGAGTCCGCTGGTCCCACGGCAGGGGTCACGGAGTTCCCGACCGGGTCGCGAGCGCGCCGCTGGCGGCGCGCGACCCACGGACAGGCAATTAAAGGGCCATGTTTATATACGTGATTTTGCCTGCCCGTGCCATTCTGCCGCAGTATATCTGCGTGCGACGGTCGGGAAGCGGTTAAATACCACCTCCCAGATATCACAGCGGGAGAAACCCTCCCACTGGGCTGGTTCCGAGCAGTAAGTGGCATTCAATATATCCAGCTGAACTGCGCTTCTACACTTACACGGCGGTGACAGCGACACCTACGGTCAAGGAGTAACCAGTGCAACCCAGCTGAACTGGTACAGAAACCAGAACTTTAGAATAATTAGCCTGAAGCCCAACTGTGGCTTCAGGCAACTTAATTTTGAAAAAAACAATAGCGCCTGCTCGTCAGGAGCCAGCGCTACATAAGCAAAGTTGAAGAGGAGCTCCATTCTCCCCCAAATACTGCAACTGCTGACTTTTAATATTAGGACACTTACCTGTCCAGGTATCCATCGATGTCGGCACCTGAGCCAATTCTTCAATCAGATTTGGGTGCAGGCGCCAGCATCTTAGGTAAGGAAAACCAGGATTGAAGTCCTCCTGGCGTGCGCGCGCCCGCTAGCCCGGGATGACGAAGGGACGTCCCTTTTGCGCACCCGTGCCATTCTGAAGACGTACATCGTCGTGCGGTGGCTAGGAATCGGTTAAAGTGGTTAAAGTATCTACATGTGTTAACTCAATTCTCGGGTATGCTGGTTAGGCTCCGCCTACATGGGAAACGGTGGATCTCTGCAGAGAGACCACTGCTTCCACACAGAGACCAAGGGGCCTTCTTTGCAGCATGCTGGCAGAGGACAGGCTTTCTCTACCCAGACTGTGGCGACTTTCTAAATAAACTTTAGGACTTTGCTTCACTTTTTTTTATTTTTTTAACACAACTTGTATGTGTTTAGCCGAGTGAGACCTAAAGTTCATTTGGGCTTGAAAGTCAGCAAACAACTTCTTGCGTTTTGCCCACGTGCCATCAGTCTCTGTCACTTCATTCTGCACACAGATATTCCTGCTATTAATGCGGTGCTCCGGAATTCTTCGCTAATATTAGCAGGGTGCGCGGTAATACAGGGGCCCCCCTCCTGTTCCCGGTACATGTTCTTCAATCAGAACCGCGCTCCTTCTTCCCCCAGGTAACGCTGGTAATTATTGTGTTTCTTTTTACCTCCTGTGGGCAAAGGCAACAACATTAATCTTGCTGACAACTCTTGGCTAAGAGGAACCTTTTTAAGCAAAGGAGGTTCATGCAGAAATTGTTCTCCATGCCCCATAGGCGGTTTTCAACACCCCCCTCCCCCCCCCATCCCCACCACCACCGAAGCCGGATAGCGGCACAGAGAGGAAGGCTGGAACACAAGACTCAGTCATTGCTTCCTAATATTATCTATCACAAAACAAGGAGGGGGGGGGGTATAATCGCGCCCTATGGAAGCGTTTACATTAAACACCACTTATTCTATTGAGGAATTGATTAATTGTCAGGATATTCCTTTAACTAGTTCAGCTCCGGAAAATGTACCCCCCCCCCCTCGCCTCTTCATGACCAGGCCATTTTTTGCGATACAGCACTCCGCTTAATTTAATAGTAGACATGTGCACAACAAAAAAATTATTTTATTTTCGTTTCGTTTTTTTCGTTTCCGAAAAAAATTTGTTTATTTTCGTTTATTTTTTTTCGTTTCCGTTGATTCGTAACGATTCGTACATTCGTAAGTCGTCGGTGTTCGTATTCGTAACGATTCGTACATTCGTAATTTTTTCGTTGATTCGTTTTTTCGTTAGTTTAATTTTCGTTCATTCGTTTATTCGAAATTCGAACGCATTCGTAGTTATTCGTACATTCGTAACATTCGTAGATTCGTAATCGGAGCATAATTCATAATTTTATGTAATGTGTATGCTATTATTACATTTTAATAATTTACGAATCGAAAAAAAAAGTTACGAATCGAAAAAAAAAGTTACGAATCAAAAAAAAAAAGTTACGAATATATGAATTTTTTCGTTCAATCTATTTCGAAGCACGTTAAGCAGCACCATTGTAAGGGACACGGAAAATTACCAATTCAACAAAAAAAAAAAGTTACGAATGTACGAATTTTTTCGTTCAATCTATTCGAAGCACGTTAAGCAGCACCATTGTAAGGGACACGGAACATTACCAATTCAACAACAAAAAAAAAAGTTATGAATCCCAAAAAAAAGTTATGAATCGAAAAAAAAAGTTACGAATGTACGAATTTTTTCGTTCAATCTATTCGAAGCACGTTAAGCAGCGCCATTGTAAGGGACACGTAAAATGACCAATTCAACAAAAAAAAAAGTTACGAATGTACAAATTTTGTTTTGTTCATTTTCGTTGTTCCTTTTTTTGTTTTTCGGATTTTCGTTGTTTGGTTTTTTCGGATTTTCGTTGTTTTTCGGATTCATTAGATTCAAACGATTCGTTAATCGGATTCGTACGATTCGAACGATTCGTTATTCGGATTCGTTCGATTCGAACGATTCGTTCGATTCGAACGATTCGTTCATTCGTACGAAAACGAACGAACGAATGAAAAAAACGAAAAAAAACTAAACGAATTGCACATGTCTATTTAATAGACAATTGCGCGGTTGTGCAACGCTGTAGCCAAATAAAATTTCCTTTTTTTTTCCCCCACAAATAGAGCTTTTTCCCCCACAAATTAGATTTTTTTTAAAAAAATTATTGTTTTTTTTATAGCAGAAAGTAAAAAAAATATATATTTTTTTCAAAATTGTCGCTCTTTTTTTTTTTTTTATAGCGCAAAAAAAAAACCCAGAGGTGATCAAATACGATCACCTCTGGGTTTTTTTTTTGCGCTATAAAAAAAAAAAAAAGAGCGACAATTTTGAAAAAAATATATATTTTTTTTACTTTCTGCTATAAAAAAAACAATAATTTTTTTTAAAAAAATCTAATTTTTATTTCAGCATTGGGGAACCCCGCTGACAGCTGATGCGTCATCGGTTGCTAAGGGCGCAGCGGCCGGCTTCCTGGCCCTCTTCTTAACTTCTTGCCAACTGCCCTACACACATTTACTGCGGGGCGGTGGCTCCTCTGCACAGAATCACGTACCTGCATGCAATTCTGCACTTCCGGATCTGGGGCACACACGTGCGCCGCCAGAGACCCGCTCCCGCTGTGATTGGACACAGCGGGAGCCAATCAGCGGTCTCAATGTCCGCCGGCACACGGTAAACAAGGCAGACTGCCATTCCGTCAGTAGGGAAGGTAGTGATCCCGTGTTTCTGCTAAACGGATCCCCCCCCAACCACACCTCATTGGCCTGACACTGACAGCTGCTTTCCGGGTTCGGCAGAAAATGTATTTAAACCCCCCGAAGCTGAACCCAAACTCATCCCTACCTGCCAGACTCTGGGTAGCAGAGCTGTGTAAATCTCAGGACTGCATGGACAGCAACAAAAAAAATCCCTTGGCGGGTACAACAGCTCCCTTTATATGCATTTGACCTGTTTATTTGACTGTTTTGGCTTTAGGTGTTACTTTACTAAGAAGTCACATTGCCTTTAAGATACAATAAATGATACGTCGTTGTTTTATGTCCTCTTGATGGAAATGTTAAAAAAAAATATCTGTCTAAAAGGTAATATTTTGCAGAACAGGATATTGCGCTTTACATCCCGTTGTGCATGCATCTAAAGAATCAACAGGGGACTCGGCGCCATCCAGCATCGCGGCGTAATCAGAGGACGAGATGAAATGAGTTTCTGAGATTGAACATGAGATACTTATATGTCAATTACACCATCTGTTTCCACCATGGAACACCAATGGGCGACCACAAGAGACTTTGTAATTGAAAAGATCCCGAAAAGGTGAACCGTTTTTGTCGCTCCTAGCAACCCATCATATTATCGCTGGAGGGGGAGTGTCACGCTGCTGCCGGAATTTTTTTTATCGTGGAAAAATGTTTGCATTACAAATATATAATTTATAATTTTATACGGTTATCCAGACGCAGATTGTGTCAATAAACAATACTGTAAGATGCGGAGTAATTTGTCCGATTTTCTTCTCAGTATGTTGTCTGTTTTTTTTTGCTAAATATTTATTTATTAACCACTTCAGCCCAGGAAGATTTGGCTGCTGAATGACCGGGCCATTTTTTGCGATTCGGCACTGCATCACTTTAACTGACAATTGCGCGGTCATGCAACACTGTACCCAAACAAAATTGACATTGGAGGACCTTTACTGCACAAAAACACGTTATAATACCCAATTTTTGGTAACATATAAAAGAGCGGGTTGCATCAAGTAAAAACTCGCAAGGGTCCTTAGCATTCAATATTGAGTTGGCCCACCCTTTGCAGGTATAGCAGCTTCAACTCTTCTGGGAAGTCTGTCCACAAGGTTTAGGAGTGTGTCTATGGGAAGGTTTAGGAGTGTGTCTATGGGAAGGTTTAGTTGTGAGTCTATGGGAAGGTTTAGGAGTGTGTCTATGGGAATGTTTAGGAGTGTGTCTATGGGAATGTTTAGGAGTGTGTCTATGGGAAGGTTTAGGAGTGTGTCTATGGGAAGGTTTAGGAGTGTGTCTATGGGAAGGTTTAGGAGTGTGTCTATAGGAATGTTTAGGAGTGTGTCTATGGGAAGGTTTAGGAGTGTGTCTATGGGAAGGTTTAGTTGTGAGTCTATGGGAAGGTTTAGGAGTGTGTCTATGGAAAGGTTTAGGAGTGTGTCTATGGGAAGGTTTAGGAGTGTTTCTATAGGAATGTTTAGGAGTGTGTCTATGGGAAGGTTTAGGAGTGTGTCTATGGGAAGGTTTAGGAGTGTGTCTATGGGAAGGTTTAGGAGTGTGTCTATGGGAATGTTTAGGAGTGTGTCTATGGGAATGTTTAGGAGTGTGTCTATGGGAAGGTTTAGGAGTGTGTCTATGGGAAGGTTTAGGAGTGTGTCTATGGGAAGGTTTAGGAGTGTGTCTATAGGAAGGTTTAGGAGTGTGTCTATAGGAAGGTTTAGGAGTGTGTCTATGGGAAGGTGAAGGAGTGTGTCTATGGGAAGGTTTAGGAGTGTGTCTATAGGAAGGTTTAGGAGTGTGTCTATGGGAAGGTTTAGGAGTGTGTCTATGGAAATGTTTAGGAGTGTGTCTATGTGAATGTTTAGGAGTGTGTCTATAGGAATGTTTAGGAGTGTGTCTATGGGAAGGTTTAGGAGTGTGTCTATGGGAAGGTTTAGGAGTGTGTCTATGGGAAGGTTTAGGAGTGTGTCTATAGGAAGGTTTAGGAGTGTGTCTATGGGAAGGTTTAGGAGTGTGTCTATAGGAATGTTTAGGAGTGTGTCTATAGGAATGTTTAGGAGTGTGTCTATGGGAAGGTTTAGGAGTGTGTCAATGGGAAGGTTTAGGAGTGTGTCTATAGGAATGTTTAGGAGTTTGTCTATGGGAAGGTTTAGGAGTTTGTCTATAGGAAGGTTTAGGAGTGTGTCTATGGGAAGGTTTAGGAGTGTGTCTATGGGAAGGTTTAGGAGTGTGTCTATAGGAAGGTTTAGGAGTGTGTCTATGGGAAGGTTTAGGAGTTAGTCTATGGGAAGGTTTAGGAGTGTGTCTATGGGAAGGTTTAGGAGTGTGTCTATAGGAATGTTTAGGAGTGTGTCCATGGGAAGGTTTAGGAGTGTGTCTATGGGAAGGTTTAGGAGTGTGTCTATGGGAAGGTTTAGGAGTGTGTCTATATTAATGTTTAGGAGTGTGTCTATGGGAAGGTTTAGGAGTGTGTCTATAGGAAGGTTTAGGAGTGTGTCTATGGGAAGGTTTAGGAGTGTGTCTATGGGAAGGTTTAGGAGTGTGTCTATAGGAATGTTTAGGAGTGTGTCTATGGGAAGGTTTAGGAGTGTGTCTATGGGAAGGTTTAGGAGTGTGTCTATAGGAAGGTTTATGAGTGTGTCTATGGGAAGGTTTAGGAGTGTGTCTATGGGAAGGTTTAGGAGTGTGTCTATGGGAAGTTTTAGGAGTGTGTCTATGGGAAGGTTTAGGAGTGTGTCTATGGGAAGGTTTAGGAGTGTGTCTATAGGAAGGTTTAGGAGTGTGTCTATGGGAAGGTTTAGGAGTGTGTCTATGGAAATGTTTAGGAGTGTGTCTATGTGAATGTTTAGGAGTGTGTCTATAGGAATGTTTAGGAGTGTGTCTATGGGAAGGTTTAGGAGTGTGTCTATGGGAATGTTTAGGAGTGTGTCTATGGGAAGGTTTAGGAGTGTGTCTATGGGAAGGTTTAGGAGTGTGTCTATAGGAAGGTTTATGAGTGTGTCTATGGGAAGGTTTAGGAGTGTGTCTATGGGAAGGTTTCGGAGTGTGTCTATAGGAAGGTTTATGAGTGTGTCTATGGGAAGGTTTAGGAGTGTGTCTATGGGAAGGTTTAGGAGTGTGTCTATGGGAAGTTTTAGGAGTGTGTCTATGGGAAGGTTTAGGAGTGTGTCTATGGGAAGGTTTAGGAGTGTGTCTATGGGAAGGTTTAGGAGTGTGTCTATGGTGGGAAGGTTAAGGAGTGTGTCTATGCGTGGGAGTGACGTCATCGCCGCTCCAGCAAATCACAGCGCTGGAGCGGCGAGACCCGGAAGTCACTCCGGTAATGATGGCGCCGGAGAAGGTCGTGGATGAGGACCGCTTCGGGGGCTTCGTTCTCAGGTAAGTTATTCATAATGAGCTAGTATGCACAAAGCAAGGTCCATAAAGACATGAATAAATAAAATTGTTTTGCATAGTACATATCCAAGTCACACACCATATGGTAGCAAGGCTAAGGTGTTGATGGGTGCTGTAGCAGCCAGAGGGATGGAGCCATCATCAAATGTGAAGATCCACTGCTTTCCTCAAGGTCTGTTTATTTTATTGACTTGCTTGAAAGTCACAACACGATGTTAGGAGACTTGTGTAGCCCCTTTATCAAGGCATCGATGATGTGGTATAGATACATCTTTTAGCCCAGGACATGCGGTAGAATTCAGGAGAGAGAATGCACAGGTAAAATGGGGATAACGATTATAACATTTATTATTCAATTCATTAATTAATCTATTGATTTATTGATTTATTATGTAATTACAAAGACATGAACCTGACTATTAAAAAACAGTCATGGAGGAGGGGAAGAGGACTCCAGTGGTAACCTGTGAAGCTCTGGTGACCTCCATGCCCAAGAGGGTTAAGGCAGTGCTGGAAAATAATGGTGGCCACACAAAATATTGACACGTTGGGCCCAATTTGGACATTTTCACTTAGGGGTGTACTGACTTTTGTTGCCAGCGGTTTAGACATTAATGGCTGTGTGTTGAGTTCTTTTGAGGGGACAGCAAATTGACACTGTTAAGCCCCATACACACGCTCGGATTATCCGAGGACCAGGTCCGTCGGATCATGTCTGTCATACTTTGTCCGATGTTGGTTTTGCGTACACACGGTCGGAAAATCCGATCATTCTGAACGTGGTGACGTTCGTTGCGTACGACGGGACTACGTAGAGGCTAGTAGCCAATAGCTTTGGTCTTGTAATGTGATCTGAGCATGCGTAGCACTTTGTCCGTCGAACACCGCTACACACGATCGGATTTGGTGTGATCGGACCGTGTTGTCAAAAAATCTATCCAGCAGGAGATAGGACTTTGTCCGTCGGACAATCCGACGTACACTGTCCGATGGTGCATACACACGGTCGGATTTTTCAACAACATTGTCCGATCGGACAGAATCCATGCGAAAATCCGACCGTGTGTATGGGGCTTTATACAAGCTGTACACTCACTACTTTACATTGTAGCAAAGTGTAATTTCTTCAGTGTTGTCACATGAAAATATATAATGAAATATTTACAAAAACGTGAGGGGTGTACTTACTTTTGTGAGATACTGTATATCCTGTATAGTAATCAGCAACATAAACATTTTGAATGGAGAAAGTACTGCATTACAGCCACTAGATGGTGTTGAGTATCATAGGAAATAAGTATGAGCCTTAGCTCCATCTAGTGGTCATAATGAAGTATTTTCCCCATTCACACAGTTTTTTTATGTAATTTATTTATGTTATTATACATCAATGCTCAGTACAACAAAAATAGGGAAAAAAAATTGATAAGGTATTAAGTGAAAAATAAATAAATAAATCTTATAACAAAGAGTCCATAAAAAGAATCCACTAAATAATTTCAGTGTAGTATCTTCCTATTCCTCCCCCACACCCGTGTGCAAGTGATTCCGCTCTCTTCAGAAAACGCACTCACCAAATTTTTATATGCCTCCCAGCAGGCATGTACTGGCCATCGGGACTACCGGGAGTTTCCCGGTGGGCTGATTGCTCAGTGGGCCAGTTTCAAAGACAATAAAAAAGTTTAATAAAACACTCTAAAATCTTCAACCATTACACTCACATTTAGTAAAATTCAAAGCAAGCAGAAATACCACGGCAAATCTTCCATAAAAATCTAAAGTGGTGAATTGTGGTCACGGCGGACCTGAGGTGTGCAGATGCTGGCTCACTCTGACCCACTCCTCAGACTCGGACTGTACGGCAATCATCATCACTAACGTTTGAAACGATACGTCTTGTTAAAAGACAGTGAAAAAATAAAAAGTAAAAAGTAAAATAAATAAGAAAAACATTTTTTTTTTTAACCACTTCAGCCCCGGACCAATTGGCAGCCAAAGGACCAGGCCCCTTTTTGCGATTCGGCACTGCGTCGCCTTAACTGACAATTGCGCGGTCGTGCGACGTGGCTCCCAAACAAAATTGGCGTCCTTTTTTTCCCACAAATAGAGCTTTCTTTTGGTGGTATTTGATCGCCCCTGCGGTTTTTATTTTTTGCTCTATAAACAAAAATAGAACGACAATTTTGAAAAAAATGCAATATTTTTTGCTTTTTGCTATAATAAATATCCCCAAAAAATATAAAAAAAAACATTTTTTTTTTCCTCAGTTTAGGCCGATACGTATTCTTCTACATATTTTTGGTAAAAAAAAATCGCAATTAGCGATTATTGATTGGTTTGCGCAAAAGTTATAGCGTTTACAAAATAGGGGATAGTTTTATAGCATTTTTATTAATATATTTTTTTTTTACTAGCAATGGCGGCGATCAGCAAATTTTATGGTGACTGCGACATTATGGCGGACACATCGGACATTTTTGACACATTTTTGGGACCATTGTCATTTATACAGAAATCAATGCTATTTAAATGCATTGATTCCTGTATAAATGACACATGCAGTGAAAGAGTTAACCACTAGGGGGAGGGGAGGGGTTATGGTCTGTGATGTGTGTGTTTTTTTTAACATTAGGGGGGCGGGGCTGACGTCTGACGTCATTGATCGGCTTTCCCGATGACAGGGAACAGCCTATCAGTGACAGGCAGAGTAGGAAGCGCGGGGAGAGGTTTGTTTACACAGACCTCTCCCCGTTCGTCAGCTCTGTGACCCGATCGCGGCACACCAGAGGCGATCGGGTCCGCTGGTCCTGCGGCCGTGGGCACGGAGCTCCCGACCGGGTCGCGAGCGCGCCCCGACCCACGGCTAGGCAATTAAAGGGCAACGTACCTGTACGTGCTTTTGCCTAGCCGCACCATTCTGCCGACGTATATGTGCAGGAGGCGGTCGGGAAGCGGTTAAAGAGCACCATCCTGCCGAGCTCGTGCGCGGAAGCGGACGCATATTTAAGTGTCGCCCGCATATGAAAACTGTGTTCAAACCACACATGTGAGGTATCTTTAGATCTTTAGAGCGAGAGCAATAATTCTAGCCCTAGACCTCCTCTGCAAGGGCCCTTGCACACAGACGTGTACGGGCTCCGCTCTGCACAGCCGGGAGTCGCTCCGACGATCCCCACTGAGCAGGCAGATGACAGGTCAGACTCTGCACACTGTGCAGGGACCGACCTGTCAGAGCGCCGCTCTCCTCTATGGGGGATCAGATGAAGAAGGACCGCAGAGTCCGTTTTCATCCGATCCGATCCGCAGACGGATGGAAAAGTAGGGTTTGCCTCCGTCACACTTTTTCGGATTGGAGCGGGTCGGATGTCAGCGGACTGAACGGACAGTCCATCTGAAAGAGGCGCCTATCTCAAAACTGATAACCTGTAGACATTTTTAAACGTCACCTATGGAGATTTTTAAGGGTCAAAGTTTGTCGCCCCTTTCCACGGGCGTGCGCAGTTTTGAAGCGTGACATGTTGGGTATCAAATTACTCGACGTAACGTTATCTTTCACAACATAGAAAGAAAATTGGTCTAACTCTACTGTTGTCTTCTTTTTTAATTCAAAATGTGTATTTTTTCCCGACAAAAATTGCGCTTGTAAGACCGCTGCGCGAATACGGTGTGACATAAAGTATTGCAACGACCGCCATTTTTTTTCTCTAGGGCAGTGATGGCGAACCTTGGCACCCCAGATGTTTTGGAACTACATTTCCCATGAGGCTCATGCACTCTGCAGTGTAGTGGGGCATCATGGGAAATGTAGTTCCAAAACATCTGGGGTGCCAATGTTCTTCATCACTGCTCTAGGGCTGGGACCCTCAAACTACGGGGCACCAGCTGTTGCAGGACTACACGTCCCATGAGGCATTGTAAAACTCTGACATTCACAGACACGGCTAGGCATGATGGGAATTATAGTTCCTGAACAACTGGAGGGCCATAGTTTGAAGACCCCTGCTTTAGGGTGTCTGAAAAAAATCTATATTATGTTTGGGGGTTGAGGCGCTGGGGCATGCTGGTTGCAGGCTGGTCGGTAAGTTGAGCTGGGAATTTTCTTTGGCTTTACCTTAAAAGGGGCCTAACGCCTGAAGACACTGTCTGCTGTAACCAGACGCTTTTCCGATACAGTGCCACCTAGTGGCAAAATGGCTAACTGCACCCGCCTGCAAAGCGGCGTTCTGCTTTAACGCCCGTGTTTGCCTGGAGTTTTACACAGCAATTAAAATATTTACAGCAAACCAAACCACATCTCATTTGTTCAGACTGTTCTTTCGCCTCCCAGACGCAGCGCCGAGTGATATCTCACACGCTAATAAACTTGCTTTGTATTACAAAGACATTAATAACCTTTGGGGAAATTAGCACATCCCCGTTTATTGTTCTAAGTGGACACATTTTGTCAAAACATTGTTACAAGGCGATAGCATTTATACGCGGCGTAATTGAATATTTTATCCGTCGCCTTCCAACAGCTGTATGTGTACATTTATTATTTGAACTATAAAGCGAATTGTACGCCGCGAGTTCCTTCTACGTTTTCTATCTCTTCCTTGCACAAAGGATTTTTTTTTTTTATTAATACAGATGAGGAGTTATGAATATGATAGTTGCCATAGTAACAAAGAAACATTGACTATTATTATCACAATGCTATCGGTGTCCGCAATATTCCATCTGAATAATAGATAATATGTTAAACGCTTTTGAGTTTTCTAAAACATCTCATTTATTGGCGGGATTGAGAACAAATAAATATTAGCTAATTGCAGGTACTGGATTTGTTTTTGGGTGTTCTGTTCAACTTGGAACAGAGTTAAAGGCAGCAAATACCAACAACAATTGAAATTTATGGTGCAAACACACAATAATGCACCATCCACATGAGTTAGCCTCTACCCCCCTAAATGTAACAATATGCTTAGTGTAGCATAGGTAGTTCGTAAAATGTTCATAAGAAGTTCCTAAAAATACAATAGGGAGGGTGTTGTACTTCAGTAGGCAGCTCCATTTCAGAACAAATCTCAGAAATTACAAAAAAACACAAGGGGGCGCCAGCTAAGTGTAACGTCAATGGGTTTATTATGCACTTAGCTGGCGCCCCCTTGTGTTCCTTTAAAAAGTAACATCTCAGTTTTGTTTGGTTAAAGAGGAAGTAAACCCTGATGGGTGTTACTTCCTCTTTGTTTCCCTGCAAAGATAAACCATAATGGGCTACTATGCTTCGCATAGTAGCCTATTATGTGACACTTACCTGCAGGAGAAGCCTGCGATGTCCCCGTCTTCCTCGCTAGTAGCGAGCGTCCATTCTTCACCCATCTTCCTTCCCGGGGCCGCGAACTCCGGCTCTGTGACTGGCCGGAGTCGCGTGACGTCGCGTGCCGTTGCGTGACGTGGTGTGACGTTGCGTGACGTCGCGTGAGGTCACTTACACGCATGTGTGCGGGAGCCGCCTTTAATGGCATGACCCGAGCTAGAAACGGCACAGCAATTTGCAAATATCTCCTAGACCAGTGATGGCGAACCTGGGCACCCCAGATGTTTTGGAACTACATTTCCCATGATGCTCATGCACTCTGCAGTGCAGTTGAGCATCATGGGAAATGTAGTTCCAAAACATCTGGGGTGCCAGGGGTGCCAGGGGTGTCCTAGACCGTGCAGGTCTGGGAGATATTTCAAGCACCTACAGGTAAGCCTTAATCTACAACCACTTTAATAGGTTGATCAAAATGTTCACTCATTTACTGCCATCTCTTGGATTAGAAATGTATTCCCCAAAAAAAAAAAAAAAGCCCCCCCCCCAGGGGTGTTTTATAAAATCAGCGGGCCTGTGTGCAGGATCATAAGTTGGGTCCCAGATGTAAGGGAGAAGAAAATGTGCCATGGTGAAAAGTGGGCATGGTTTACATTGCAGTAAATGTTGGGTATGTCTTAAAGGGGTGTGGTTAACCACTTGAGCTCCAGAAGATTTACCCACCCCTTCATGACCAGCCCATTTTTTTGCGATATGGCACTGCGTTACTTTAAAGCGGTTGTAAACCACGAACGTTGCAGAAAAAAAAAAAAAACCTGCAAAGCAATGGCATAATGTGCTAGTATGTATCATAATTTTTTGGAAAGTAAAGAAATTAACCTCAGGAGGGTTTTACCCCCTTCATGACCAGGCACTGCTCTACTTTGGCTGGTAATTTCTCTGTCATGCAATACTGTACTCAAATAAAATAGAGAATGAGAATGACGTGTCCCTGCAGAATTAGCCTACTGGGACACATCACATATTCCAGGATGCCAGGCCATCCCAGATGATGTAATTTGTTGATGAAACGCGTAGAACGTGACGTGCATGCTGATCGGAGCTCGGCACAGCGATTTGAGCCTGCTACTTTAGAAGCGGCAGAAGCGGCTACAACATATCGGTATGTGAGGCTGCTATACTGCCACATTGCTTTGATTGATCTTGCAACATTTTTAGGAGGTCGTGTCCATTAGTTAATATTTTTTAATAAAACAGTTTCATACATACTTCACTATGGGCATTCCCCGTTTTTTATTTCCTGGTGTACATGTGACGCTGGTGGAGTAAACTGGATGAGGGTTATGCTTGGAGTCCAGTCAATTCTGGTCCATGGGAAATATCTGAGTGTTTATGAGCATTTATAACTTGATGGTCAACAGCTGATGGTAAGAGGCTTCTCTATGTGGTGTGAAAAATATCTAATTGTTTATGAGCATTTATAACTTGATGGTCAACATCTGATGGTAAGAGGCTTCTCTATGTGGTGGGGAAAATATCTGAGTGTTTATGAGCATTTATAACTTGATGGTCAACATCTGATGGTAAGAGGCTTCTCTATGTGGTGTGGAAATATCTAAGTGTTTATGAACATTTATAACTTGATGGTCAACATCTGATGGTAAGAGGCTTCTCTATGTGGTGTGGAAATATCTAAGTGTTTATGAACATCTATAACTTGATGGTCAACATCTTATGGTAAGAGGCTTCTCTATGTGGTGTGAAAAATATCTAATTATTTATGAGCATTTATAACTTGATGGTCAACATCTGATGGTAAGAGGCTTCTCTACGTGGTGGGGGAAATATCTGAGTGTTTATGAGCATTTATAACTTGATGGTCAACATCTGATGGTAAGAGGCTTCTCTATGTGGTGTGGAAATATCTAAGTGTTTATGAGCATTTATAACTTGATGGTCAACATCTGATGGTAAGAAGCTTCTCTATGTGGTATCACTTGGTGGCGGAAGTACACTTTTTTGGAACAGGGAGTGGGAACATGGAGACACCTAGACTATTTTATGATAGTCACATTGATACTAGTTATCACAGACTTTAATTGGGACTTTGTTTTACTTTTAATGGTTCATATTCTCACAGTTTGTGATCCTTTATTAACCACTTGTCGACCGCCCTATAGCAGTTTTACTTATTTTTTTATTTTTTATATTTTTTTTTTTACTTTGATTTTCTGATTTTTCTGATTTTCAAAAGGAAATTCTTTCGAAATTCGACCATGCCTTAAGGAAATTGAACATGAAAATTATATAATGTGTAGCCAGCTTAAAGTAGTTGTAAACCTAAATACATCACTTTTTTTTATTTAATTTTTTTTATCAAATCCTTTTTATTATTTTATATGAAAACAACATTGACACATTACAGAAAAAAAACACAAAAATAGAAATCAATCCAAACCAAAAACCCAAAAAAACAACCCCCCCCCCCCACCCAGACCACCCTCTTCAACAAACCCCATCATCCCCCCCCCCCCCTGCTCACTCGGAGTATATATGACACACAAAAAAAAGAATAACAATATCCACTATTACAAAGTACACAGTACCCATTGGTTGACATGATACCCAAGTCATAGATTGAAGCCATCTAGACAAGATAACATCAAACTTATTCAGGGACTTCCTTAGGGAATATGTATGCTTTTAAAAGAGAAAGACCCTTTTGAGATCTACAATCCAATCGGACACAGTCGGTGGATGTGGAGACGTCCACTTAAAGTGGTGGGACACCCTGAAAACAAAAACTTTAAAAAAATGTTAGTAACAATTTAAAATGAAACAAAAAGTGCGCGCCTTATAGTATTACTAGTAGGGGAACTATGTCCCACAACACATCGCGTTCCCCATTCACAAATTAGACTCGCACATGCGCAGTAGGCCGTGCGCCGACTCGCGCATGCGCAGGAGAGGTGTAGATAGAGGTATCACAGTAGGCTTACCTGTAGGTACTGGAAATATCTCGTAAACCTGCACGGTTTAGGAGATATTTACCATATATACGCTTGCGCCGACGTCAGCGACTCATGCACACTGAAGAAAGGGCACTAAGGGGCTTGTGCCGTGACTGGCATGCACGGGAGTGACATCACGCGACTCCGGCCAGTCACAGAGCTGGAGACCATGGGCCCAGAAGGAAGAGTGGTGAAGATGGATGCGGCCACCAGTGGGGACATCATAGACATTGCAGGTAAGTGGCACATAATAGGCTAGTTTAGGGTATTATGCTTTTACTTTGCAGGGGGAAAAAGCAGAAGTAAAACCCATCAGGGTTTACTTCCTCTTTAAAGGAGAGCTCAGTACTGGAGTCCTCATTACTAGAACCAGAAGTATGAGATTTTGGGATCATTGATGTTATAAAGCAGAAAGCTTGGTGAAGTTCTCAGTAATATTAGAGCTCAGATATATACTATATCAAAGTCCCAATTTTCGATTCAGAAGTTAATTTCATAATCCGCGGCTCTGCTCTGCATTGTTATTCTGAGTTGTTTGTCCGCAGGTTTCGTCAATTCCTCCACTGCGTGTGTTGAAGAAAAGTGCAATTATTCCCGAAGAATGGTGGTCATTAGCCGGGGAAATAAAAAAAACCTGCTTAGATTTTTCTTGTCAAGGATAGATTTTAGATTTATCACAAGCACATTTCTCATCGCTGTTCTGACAAACATATCGATCCATCGGGGGGGGGGAACACAAAAGGAAAAATAGCCTTTTAGAAGTAGGTTTGTGTCATGTTATTAGGCTGTCTGCATTCTGCTGTGCTAAAAATAATTTTATCAGTGTTATATAAATGACTGGAGTCCAGGTTAGAATCTTCAACAGCTGGGCATGAAAACATTAAATATATATATTAGGTGATTGCAGTGCTAATAAAATAACGACATGACAAACTTTTCAAATTTGCAAGTGAAAAAATATGTAAAGGGAAAACTAAGGCAGTCCATGAATAAAGAAAGAAATAAACATCCATCCATGTGAAATAACGGTGACAAATTGTAGAAAATCGTGAAAGATCCTCCAAAGAATGTGCATCCAACTCCACACCCAAGTGAGTAAGTAGCCTGCTTACCAGCTATCCATGACTTCTAAAAATCAGTCTCACCCAGCACGGGGAAATCGGTCTCCCCTACGCGTTTCGTCACTATCGGACATCATCTGGGGATTAGCCAATCGCGAGTGGTTTGGGCGGCTTTGTGGGGTTCCCCGCCTTCTCCCGGTCGCTCCTCCCCCCGGCCAGGGAGGAAAAGGAGGAAGACAATAGCGAAAGTTGATTCGCTAATGTCACAAGTGGTTGGGCTCGGGGCGCAGTGCTCTGTGCCCCAAGCCCAACCTTTTTGAAGCCAATTAGATCCTCAGGCGCTAATCATGTGCTTAAAAAAAAAACCCTGTAGAAATTTGGCATCCGGTGCCCAGCATGGAGATTAAGGGGCCGGCGCATGGAGATTAGGGGGGCGGCCCCCCCTGCGCCCCTTATGGACCAGCCACCGCTGGTTAAAGTTCAATAACTCACAACAAGCCCGGAGGGAAGACACTGACCGGGAACACTCACAGGATATAACAGGGATGTGTATCAGAGCAGGTCTCAAGTGTGCTGACAGCATCTGTCTTGAGGGGTGGAATGCAGCCTAGAAAGGTTCGTGCCCAAATGGGGAGGTTTTCTAGAAAGGATGGGTGTCCCTATCCTTTCCCTACTCCTCTGGAACCTCTCCCTACTGATATTCACTGTCCCTGACAGACAGGTGACCTGTCCCTACACTACCCACACATGAGCTGCACGCCAAGCCCGGGAGCCAGGGTCTTAAATACATTCTGCCTGACCCAAGATGGCTGCCAGAGTCACATGGGGCAGCAGCATCCAACCAGATAGCTTCCCCAGGGACCCGGGAAACCAAAGAGGAACCACATTCCTCTTGACTTCCTTTCCTTCTGCAATGCCACAGCAGTTGAGCCCCAACTGCAGTGGAGAAAGTAGACTGCACTGCCAACACGCAATCCTAAAAAATACCTTTTTTATTTAAAAACACATAAAGTGCAGCGCTAAAAAAGCATGAAAGAGAGTCCTTATCAGTGGCTCATTTAGAAAATCAAGGTGAAGAGTCCAATAAGTGGAGTCCAGACAACAAAATCTTGTGAAAGATCCTCCACCGACAGAAATGCACACACTCTTACCATTAGGGGTGGACCACTACATACAGCGATCAGATACGTTTATTACGAAACCCAATTAGCAAGAACTCCTGGTATCAGCAATCTTCCCCACTGTAAAGGACTCCACTTCATATGGACTTCAATGCATACAGGGTTCAGGGATAGGCAAAGAAACAATTCATTGTGTAGTATTAACAATAATTACATTTATTTAAAATCCAGCAAATATACTCAAAAATCTGATAGAATTTTGCATGGAGATCATTATTATAATGGAATGTTTCCAACCATCAAGATGGCTGACCGTGGCAACGTCACGCGATCCAGCTCCACCCAACGCTTTTCGTCATACAAATGTCGCCAGGGGCGTAGCCTCACATGTGTACGATGCCTTATATATAGTAGGACCCGGATGTGAATACTTCATATCCCATGCGCTCCAAATGCCAGAAATAGTGGCATGGCCGCAAACCGGAAGTGACCCCGGTGTCCGGCTTGATACACTCTGGGGAATCATAAAGCGGAAACCTAATTTAAAGGTTCCGAATCTGGAAGTAATGCCGGGTCCGACATACTATACAACCTATGTGGAGTAATAAAATGGAACCTGATTCAGAGGTTCCGAACAGCCTGAAGATATTTACCCCACAGCAAATATAGAGGTGGCCAGTTGGAAACACAAAACTTGAAGTTAAAAATATGGGAGATAATCGAAAATTATTTATAATAAAACCGGAATCTCTTGTATTTATAAAAAGATAAAACATAATAATATTGATCGCTTGCACGGATAGCTACACAATATTAACAAAAGTATTGCCTTTAGTTTGTGTCTTTAGTTTGTGCACAGTGTTGCATGAGCGTGCAAATTATCAGTTAAAGTAGAAAAGAAAAGCTTGTGGTGGGTATGTCCTAATAGATAAGGCACCTCATCCCAAAATTAAGATATGATGATGAACAAGGGAGGGGGGATTATAACGGTGCCACCGACAACTAGACACAATCAATATCATAGAAATATATACATTTTATTATAAGAAAATTTAGAAGGACAAAAACAGTACAAAATATAAGAACCACAGTATAATGCCCCATACACACGGTCGGATTTTCCGACGGAAAATGTCCTATCGGACAATGTTGTCGGAAATTCCGACCGTGTGTAGGCTCCATCGGACTTTTTCCGTCGGATTTTTCGACAGACAAAGTTTTATCTTCTGCTCTCAAATTTTCCGACAACAAAGTCCTATCGGACTTTTTCCGATCGTGTGTAGCGAATTCGAACGGACAAAGTGCCACGCATGCTCAGATCACATTACAAGACCAAAGCTATTGGCTACTAGCCTCTACGTAGTCCTGTCGTACGCAACGAACGTCACCACGTTCAGGATGATCGGATTTTCCGACAACTTTGTCCGACCGTGTGTATGCAACACCAGTGTCGGACAAAATCCGTCGGAAAAAATCAGACGGATTTTGTGGTCGGAATTTCCGACCGTGTGTACGGGGCATAAGAGTGGAGCACTATACGGTTGCTCTGTTAACTGATTTGGCGCCGTTCACAAAGGCCCGAGGACAAACCTCGGAAAGACTTCGCCCCTGAGATTTGCCGAGGTCAGCCGAGGTGTCCTCAGGCCTTTTCGTCCGTTTCCGAGGCTCTCCGGCGCCCCCCTGTCTCTATCCGCATGCGGTATTGCATGCTATTGAAGTCAATGCGGAACTAATTATTTTCGATTACATTGACTTCAATAGGGAAACCACTTTGGATTACGAGCATTCTCCTGTAACGGATTATGCTTGTAATCCGAGGTTCCACTGTACAATACACATTATTCTAAGCATAAAACATAATATCCCACAATGGTTCCATAACGATGTAAAGTGGTCACAATATTAACCACTTTCCATAGATATATGACGGCTGCAAGATGGCTTTGCCATCCTGGGCGGGCCTTCATATGACATCCTCGGCTTCCCAGCGTCATGACTAAGGCTACATGACGAAACGCGTAAGCCCTGTATTTTTTAACCACACCTGGATTATTAAATTTAGTTATTGAGGAAGATCGAATTGTTGGCTTTCCTTTATCAACACATACAAAGCACACAATAGGGCACTACGGTGTGAATGGGCCCTTTAGGTTTCTCTTCTGACCATTGAACCACTGTGTTGCGTAGCTGCTTAGTAAGGATGCTGATTGCAGCAAATTAAAACAAACCAGAGGGCCACCGGTGGTTATAAATCCTGTATATGAAACAATTGAGCTGTGACAGACCATAAACCCACGACCTTGTGTTTTTCTCCTGAGAGTTAAGACATGGTTATATTCCACACACTTCAGCAGCCTGTGGGATTATGTATAAATGCTTCAGTAACCTTGTATGTATTATTAAGCTCAATAATGCCCATTCTTTGATATATACTGATGTCAAATAGTGCCATTACTTTATCCTTTACAAACACAAAAATTCATGGTTTGGTGTTTCTTTTATCTGTGCGGCTTAATTTGCAACTTAATTAAAACAATTAAACTTAATTAGGGCATGTTACTATGCATGTTTTGTTATGGAGAGAGCCTTTAATGAGCTCCAAAGCAGCATAATAATTAAATCCCACCCATTCGATTGTATATAAAATGGATAGGTTATGTATTTTTTTTGTATATCTGCTGAAAAAAGTTAAAGATATGTTTCAGTCATAATGGACTGGGTGGATGTTTTCTCGTATAAAGAACCAAAAAGTTCACCAGCATTTTCCAGAGTACCGTATATACTCGAGTATAAGCCAAATTTTTCAGCACATTTTTTTGTGCTAAAATTGCCCCCCTCGGCTTATACTCGAGTCAAGCATTTTTTTGCAGCAGAGAATGACATTTTCCGACCCGACTTTGGGGCCCCGTATCTCGGGGCACTTGGTGCTAGGAACCCCAAAACACTACAACATATCCAAAATTTGGGGTTCCTAGCATTAAGTGGCCCGACATACGGGGCCCCAAAGTCGGTTCGGAAAATGTAATTCTCTGCTGCAGAAAAGTGCTTGACATTTTCCGACCCAACTTTGGGGCCCCCTATCTCAGGGCCACTTGGTGCTAGGAACAAATTTTGTGTGGAACCAACACTACAACATAATCCAAATTTGGGGTTCCTAGCACCAAGTGGCCCTGAGGTACAGGGCCCCAAAGTCAGTCAACTGTGTCCATCTGCAGCAATGGCATTTTCGGGACCCTTTGGGTCCAGAGACCCCCAATTGGCTGCAGCTAGGGGGGCATCTAGGAACCCTTAACTACCAAGTTTGAAGTTCGGGGGACCTATGGCTGCAAATGGGCACAGTGAGGCTGCAAATGGGCACAGTGAGGCTGCAAATGGGCACTGTTGACCCTCTTTTCCACTTACAGTAGCTGCGCATTTCCACCCTAGGCTTATACTCGAGTCAGTACGTTTTCCCAATTTTTTGGGGTAAAATTAGCTGCCTCGGCTTATATTCGGGTCGGCTTATACTCGAGTATATACGGTAGGCATAGGTTCAAAATTGTCCTCACCCTCGAAGAGCTGACACTTAGAACAATGAATAGCACACAATAAAAACTTCATATAGAAGTTCATATAAAGCAGGGCAAACAGGTTCTGTGAGACTGGGTTCAGCCAGACCGGGTCACCTTCAGGAGTAACAGAAGGATCGCTTAAGGGGTAGCGCTGCAGAAAATATTTTCAAAATGTGTGTATTGTGGGAAAACCTTTACACAAATGGAGAAAACACAACCTCTCTACCAAGCTGCATTTTCAGTGATGTCACAGCTGCTGGTCTTTGGAATAGATAATTGTCAGCATGTACTGTATTCTCCTATGATTAGAATGAGTGTAAATGTTAATGCTTTGAAGCTCTGGAATATGCATCCTCTTAAACCACTTACATTATACTTACCAACATTATGGTCTTGGATCCTGGGAGACTGTTAACCTTGCCCACGGTCTTTAATGCATTCTCCTACTTTCCGGATGAGCATGTAAGGGGATGTTAGAACAATTCAGAGTTTGGCCACTAGATGGCACCCTCTCGTAGTTTATAAATTCTGTGTAGAGTGGGAATACGTTTAGTTCAAGCAGAGTCGTGGGCTAGAGAGGAGGCAGAGTGTGGAGTTGGTCCTTGTGGGACTGGTCGGGGGCCCTATTCGCAGTGATGTAGCCAGTTATTCCAACAACTGGTATTCTCGGCTTGGAAATACCTGGAGAGGTCTGATATTCTAGTTTGGAGTAGTAATTGGGACAGGATGAAGTATGCCCGCCCTGGGGAAGGAACTACCTTCAAAACTGTGTTTTTTTAAGGCTACAAGAGTATTAAAGACTGCCAATGAACATGCTTCTGGACAATTTGGAGTGGTGAGAGGCCACCTGGCCAGGGGTTGCCCACTTGAGGCTCTGATCCCTGCATTTCATGCCCTAATGAGTTGCTATACATATCCAGTAATCAAATAAGGTTGATCACGTGATCATGGCTGGACAGCAGGACAGAGGGTCAAGATGCAGGACTGTCCCAGAAAATCTGGAGCCCACCAAATAGCCTACCAGAGACTGTGTTGCTTTTCCTATACTACTGAAAGGAAAGCTACTATACTGCACCTGCTAGAGACTGAGCTACTACAGGGGGTCCCCGAGTTACGAACTCGTTAGGGACTGCCCGCCTGTACGGAAGTCGGAAATGTTCGTAAGTCGGCCGCGCATGCGCAGACCGACAAATACGGACATATACTGCACCATTTACGCTAGAGACTGAGCTACGGGCGTTCGTAAGTCGGGGACCCCCTGTAATGTGTGATGTGGTTGTTGAAGACTCCTAGTATGAGAAAGACTGCCGCTGAGGATGCACCTAAAACATCTAAAGCATAGCTCCCAACTGTCCCTGATTTCGTGGGAATGTCCCTGATTTGGAGCAATGTCCCTCTGTCCCTCATTCCTCCTCATTTGTCCCTAATTTTGGTCTGATCTATATAGATGTATATAAAATGCACTTTTTATCTATCAAAAGGTGTTTTCCAGCTCTAAACCTTTTATCTGATTTCTAAATTGCTACATTTGTAAATTCCAAAAGCCAATATAAAAGAACAGTAGTGGTAAAAAAAGCACTTGTGGGTATAACCAATCTTGTTTTTTTGTACAATTCTCCTTTAAGGGGCGTGGCAACGGGTGTGTCCTATGCCTGCATACTTTTGCTGATAGGTGTCCCTCATTCCCATCTCAAAAAGTTGGGAGGTATGTCTAAAGTGGTGACAGGGACAGCCCACTTGAAGCCCTGATACCCACATTTCATGCCTTACTGAGTTACTCTACACATCCAGTAACTCAACTAAGGTTGATAATGTGATCCTGGCTGGCAGGATGGCAGGACAGAGGGTCAAGATGTGGGACTTTCCCAGCAAATCCGAAGATAGTTGGCATCCTATGTATGTCTATTGTTGACCTGCACTACAGCTACAAGGGTGCACCAAAGTTCCTCAGTCTATGAAACCCTATCAATGACCCCTTTTTGCATCCAAAATAGAATCTGCAATACCAGTTGATCATTTGGGTCCTTTGTGACACTCAGCTCAATGGTAGTTCCAAAAGAGTGAGAGCACTCCACACCAGATTTCGTTTTCAGGGTTTTCCTGCCCGCTTTAACTTAAACAAACATCAAAACTCATAAAGGTATGTTTTCCCACGCAGGGGGCTCTCATCATCATTGCAAAAACATACATTCAGCCTCCTGGCTCTCTTGTGGCAGCTTTACTACTCCAAGTACCTTTATAGGGTCACTCCTGTAGAACTTTTTGGTCCTCTTGACCATGAAACATGTCCCAGTGTTTATGCACAGACGCTGAACCTCAGCGGTGCGCGGCCGTCCAGAATTTTTTCCTTCCTCCTAAACTTGAGCAGACCCGGCACCTGCAAGTTCGCAATAGGGCGGGTGCCCTCACCGGGTCTGGAGCTTTTGGAGCGGCACTTTTCTTCTATGCTGCACCTCAGCTATGCGTCTTCCTAGCTGTTTCTGTCCCTCGTGGACTTCCTCTACAGCTTCCCAGTTGCTCCTTCCCACATGGACTTTCTCTCAGGCTCGAGCCTTCCTCTGTCCTGACCTGGACATCATAGTGCACAGCAGCACCTCACATGGCTTCCTTCACACACTTATGCCCCGTACACAGGGTCGTAAATTCCGACGGAAAATGTCCGATCGGACCATGTTGTCAGAAAATCCGCCCGTGTGTGGGCTCCATCGGACTTTTTCCGTCGGAATTTCCGACAAGAAAAAATTTGAGATCCTGTTTTCAAATTTTCCGACAACAAAATCCAATCTGACTTTTTCCGATCGTGTGTAGAGAATTCCGACGGACAAAGTGCAACGCATTGCTCAGATCAAATTACGAGACCAAAGCTATTGGCTAATAGCCTCTATGTAGTTCCGTCGTACGCAACGAACATCACCACCCGTGACATCCCTGTGCTTGCTTCCTACAAAATCTGGCTTAAAGCACCATTTTACCCAGCGCCACGGGGTCGCCCTGCTACCCCTTGTATGGGTGCCTTGTCCTCAGTTTCCATGGCCGTAACCTTCCTCAGGAGATTTGTGCTCTGAGCTCTATCTCTGGCTCTCATATGAAGCGAGCACACACCCGTGACATCCCTGTGCTTGCTTCCTACAAAATCTGGCTTAAAGCACCATTTTACCCAGCGGCACGGGGTCACCCTGCTACCCCTTGTATGGGTGCCTTGTCCCCAGTTTCCATGGCCATCAAAAAGTATAATGTTTCCCCTGACCCTTTTTTTTTTCAAAAAGTCAAAACAGTAATGGGGTCACAACCAGATTTTATTTATTTTTTCTCTAAATTCATCTCTTCTTCATTCCGCTGAGAAAGTATTCAGGTTCTAGTACACTTCAATGGCGGATGTATTAAAACTTCTCCCGGCTGAAAGGAAACAGCATTATTCCCGCTTGCGCAGTAATGCCTTTATTGTATGCAGGCTGATCCATCCAGTGATTTGCGTGCCACTTGACATTCATTTGTTACTCTCACACCCACCCACAGATCTTTCATTATGGCTCCTATGGCTGTAATTGTAATATAAGCGCGCTGCGGATAAAGTGCACTTGAGATAGATGGAATATATTCAGTCAGCTCAGCAACAGCGGCTAAAGACAAGGTAAATGCAAAAGAATTGGAACTGTGAAAAAAAAAAAATGTGAATATTGTTTGCTTAAGAACATAAAAAAAAAAAAAAAAAAGAGAGAAAAAAGCCATGACGACTCGTGAGTTTAACTAAATGCATTCGCCAGCAGCACCAATGGATAAAGATTGACCTTGGCAAGAGAGGGCTGCATTCAGTAATGTGTATTATACCTTCATACTAAAGATAAGAATGTTTGCAGAACAAGAAGTATTGATCATATTTTTTAATATTGTAGCTGGAATTTGTATGATTTAAGTCAGGTTGCTAGGTTACCTTCGGTACAAAAAATATATCTTATAATTATATATGAGTGCGTTTTCAAATGTAACTGAGAATAATAATAATGATAGTAATAAAAATATTTTAAGTACAATTTTTAAAGCCAAACTCTGAGCAGATATATAAAAAAAAAAAATAATTCACATTAATGTAGCTAAAGTGGTGTTTCCACCAAAATGACAACATTATGCCTATTTACATTAAATCTAACAATAAAAAAGAATTGGATAAAAAAAAAAAGTTGTAATAATATAAATGTACATATTAAGAGAATGATGACGTAATTAAATGTGAAAAATGATATATAAAATAAAGATTTATAAAAAAAAAAAAAAAAAAATTCACTTACCTATTTCTCCCTGTTGCTAGGTGGTCCCACGAAATCTGCCTCTTCCTCAGCCCGGGCTAGAAACGTCACTTCCTCTCGGCAGTCAGTCATCTGGGACACGTGACAGGTCCCAGATGACTGCGCGACGTATCACGATGTACGGTGCCGTTCGCGCATGCGCAGTGGGTGCCCGGCTGTGGCTGTGCCCACAGTAAGGATTCCAGTGCCGCGAGCGGAGCGGGGAACGAGGGGGTGCTTCGTTCCCCCGGATTGCTGCACCCTGGGACAGGTAAGTGTCCGATTCTTAAAAGTCAACAGCTGCAGTATTTGTAGCTGCTGACTTTTAAAAAAAATTTTTTTGCTGGGCACTCCTCTTTAATAAAACAATACATTTATTTCTTAATTTCGTATTTCTGCTTGCAGGCTCTTGTACGGTAGGGCTGGAGTGTGAGAGGAAGAAGTAGCACAGGAACCAATCGGTTTATGTGCTGGCAAGAAGCATGCTGATAGAAGGAGAAAACATAGTGACAGAGAGAGAGGAGCTAATAACTGTGCTGCTTCTTCTTTCACTGTCCAGTTACAGGCTGGGGCTTGGTCCAAGGATGACCTGGGTTTAGAGGAGATAGGTTGAATGATGCTGGCTCAGACATCTAGCTGAAAAAAAAGACTTCAGGAGAAAATTTGCAGAGTGAAGGTGAATATTGCAGCAAAAGCTGAATTTGTTATTTTATATTTTGATAGAATATTTATTTTTACATTTTATTTTTGGCTGCTTTAAGGTATGTGTGTGTGTGTGTATATGTATATATATATACACACACATACCTTAAAGCAGCCAAAACAAAATTATATATATAAATATATATATATATATATATATATATATATATATATATATATATATATAAAAAATAATAGTCTATTAAAATATAACATGCTGAGTATCTTATAGAATATGTTTGCACCCTAAAAGAGAAGTATCCTGTAATATATGTTGGTGCTTAAATAAATATATATATATATATATATATATATATATATATATATATAGATATATAGAGATATATATAGATATATATAGATATATATAGATATTGATATTATTATATTATATTATATTATATTTTTTTTTATATAAGATACTTGTCAGCAGCCTAATAATAATAAAAAAAAAGAATTGTGAAGTAGTATTATTATTATTTTTAAGCATTAACAAGAAACAAGTGACAATAACAAACAAACAGTAATAATGATAACAATGATAAGGATAATAATAATAGTAATAATAATAACTACATAAAAATACATACTATATATTCATTATTTTAATATTTAATCATAATAGTAAACATTGCAAACAGATAACGGAATAGACATATTTTTATTCCAAGCATTTGTAAACGTACTTACTGTCGAATGACTCACTACCTCTGCTTGAAGTCTGTTCCAAACATCCATAAATCTTTCCGTAATAAAAGTTTGTGTTTATAACGCTATCCACAAAATATGAGAACATACACTACACTGCTAAAAGTATTGGGATGCCTGCCTTTACACGCACATGAACGTTAATGGCATCCCAGTCTTAGTCTGTAGGGTTCAATATTGAGTTGGCCCACCCTTTGCAGCTATAACAGCTTCAACCCTTCTGGGAAGGCTGTATAGGAGTGTGTCTATGGGAATGTTTGACCATTCTTCCAGATGCACATCTGTGGGGGTCAGGCACTGATGTGGACGAGAAGGCCTGGCTCGCAGTCTATAATTCATCCCAAAGGTGTTCTATCAGGTTGAGGACAGGACTCTGTGCAGGCCAGTCAAGTTCCTCCACCCCAAACTCGCTCATCCATGTCTTTATGGAACTTGCTTTGTGCACTGGTGCGCAGTCATGTTGGAACAGGAAGGGGCCGTCCCCAAACTGTTCCCACAAAGTTGGGAGCATGAAATTGTCCAAAATGTCTTGGTATGCTGACACCTTAAGAATTCCCTTCACTGGAACTAAAGGGCCAAGCCCAACCCCTGAAAAACAACCCCTCACATCATAATCCCCCCTCCACCAAATGATTTGGACCAGTGCACAAAGCAAGGTCCATAAAGATCTCTTTGCTCCTCCAAAGAACTTCCTATTTAAGCCATGCATTTGCACTTCCTGTTTGCCAGGTTTTTGTGCTCTCTCCAGGCAATATATCACTCTTGTCATACCTGCTGCCATCCGTATCTTCGCTTCCACTCGTTACTGACCTTTGGCTTGTTCCACAACTATGCTTCTGCTTGATCCCAACCAGTGAGGTCGCTAGGGGGTGGCTTTTGTGGCTATAGCCCCGAATCTGGGGCCCATAGCCCCGAGTCTCTGCAGGGGTCCCCCAGGGGAGGGGAGGCTCTCTGGGGACCCTGATGTAAGTGGGGGGCTCTCTGGGGACCCTTATTTAAGGGGTAGGCTCTCGGGGGACCCTGATTTAAGGGGGAGGCTCACTGGGGACCCTGATGTAAGGGGGGCTCTCTGGGGACCCTGATGCATGGGGGAGGCTTTCTGGGGATATATATATATATATATATATATATATATATATATATATATATATACACACACACACACACGTATATTATATACATGTGTATGCCCGCCCAAGCGTATGACTTTCTTTACTACGCTGCTATGGGCTCTAGACCCAGATCTTTTGTAGACCTAGCAACGCCCCTGATCCCAACCTACAATCACTTATTAACGACCTTTGGCTTGTTCCTCAACTATGCTTCTGCTTGATCCCAACCTGCAATCACTTATTACCGACCTTTGGCTTGTTCCTCAACTACGTTTCTGCTTGATCCCAACCTGCAATCACTTATTACCGACCTTTGGCTTGTTTACTGACTAATCCCTACTTGCTATGTCTACTACTGGACCCTGGCTTGCTCACCTCCTGGTGGGGTGATCCTGAGGACAGTGACCTGGTACTAACATGCATAAAAACCCATGTCCACCATCAGGAGCTCTGGTGAATACCGGTTAGTGCTTAGACCCTGCACCTCGGTGAGCCCATGCCATCCACCAGGGTGACCTGCTTGTATACTTATCCTGCTGATCGGGGGGAGCCCCTCTACTAATATAGCTACTGGTGTATGTGCCTGACCGTGACAGCCATGTTTGTTCTTATGTTTGCTTTGCAAGCATGGCGGTAGGGGGAGGGACTTACAGGTGGAAGAGAGCCCTGTGAAGGCACCACCTGTGCAGCGATGTGCCATTGTAGACTTTGATTCCTTAATTGTACAGTCATGATGAATCACTAAAGTATGTTGTATCTTTCAGCCAGTTAAAGGAGAAGTACAGCCAAAGTTTGTTTGTACTTCTCCTGTGGATCACAGGGGTGCAGTAAGTTTTTCACTACTGTGACCCGTTTTCAGCAGACGTCACACAGCCGGTTCAGGTTGGAGTAACCTTGCGACAATGAAGTCAAGATGCCTGGACCGGCACCCGGCTTCGCCTCTCAGTGAGTCGTTGAGAGACTGAGCCGGCCACTCCAGCCCCCTCCACAACCTAGCGCTCCAGTGAGCGAGGAGGGGGCAGAGCAGACCACGGTAACTGACAGTCACCAGCTCTCTGCTCAGGGAGCCCTGAGAACCGAGTGATCAGTCCGATCGCTCGGTTCTCAGTCTTAGAGCCGGCCCTCTTTTAACATATTGAAGTAATTGGTACAATATATACTATTTGAGGGTTGTTACGGATTCCCTCTATCTATTGAACCTATGTATTACCTTGTCTATTCCTATAGTTAGCTAGTCTATTAAAACTCTGATCACATGTTACTGTTGATATCACTATAATACAAGGTTAGCTATGAAACTAAGCACACTGCTTAATAAAACAAAGTCTTATTTATTTCCCAAGAAAATAGGAAAACGCTAACATGAAAATACTAAAGAAAGATTTTACAAAGCATATAACACCAGAACATATAATGCAAGAATATCAAAGATACTTATCACAATGCTTTCCTTGAGACTTTGTTCCATCAGCTGGGCTCAGATGGCAAAAGAGGGAGCAATGCTGCTCAGAGAGCCACCAGCGAAAAAGGGCCGAATTCCTTCCTGTGTGCCCTTTTTACACATTCATTCAGACCCATTCGTAACCACCCCCACTAACCTCCTGTCCAATTAGATATTGCCAAGAGGTAGTCCTTTTAATATCTTATATTACTGTCCATCCTGCTGTATTGGCCTCTAGGGGCAGCATTGTCCATTTATCATCTCTAGGTGCCTCTTGATCCTTTGATCTTCTGTAGCAGGACATTCATCAATCATCTTGTCAGCTATGGTCCCTTTCAAGTTTACTTGCATAGCATAACAACAGACGGTACGGAGCCAAGTTGTCCAGCCTTGATGGGGGCCTGATCTCTTCTTTCAGATATGCTGTAAAGCTTTGATGTGCAACTTGTTACATTCCAGACCTGGTATCAACCAGGAAGAACGTCAGACCTTTACCCTTTAAAGCCATGGAACTGCAAGTATCAGCATGGCTGATCTTTGGGAATAGGAAACAGATATGTAACGGATCTATGACAGATCCAAGGCAAACTCTGGATAATACCAAAACACTGTTACCAATAAACGCAGTGACATTGACAGAAAAACTCCAGAAATATGACATTAGACCATGTTGCCTTCCAACACATATCCTATGCAGTATATGTAATTAAGCTGTTTATCTACTTAGCTAGAGCCCCCTTTAAATCCTCAAAAAACAAAAAACTAAATTAGAAGTGTTTTAATCAAGCAAGAAATATCTGTGCCAGTTGGTTTTCTGTGAGTGGTTAAATGACAAATAGGAACTGATACTTCTCTCGTTTAAGAAATGTCATTATAATAGCGTGATTTTGAAACGTTAATTGATTCATGATTTAATTAGACAAAATGATGTAAAGTTAGTCATTTCAGCCTATACCCCGAGGCACCGCTAACACTTCAAGTGGTATGACAGCTCGGAAGGTGCTTGTGGTGAAAATTAAAATTATTAAATCTGAATCACAGAATGTGCAGTTTAATATCACAGGAATGAGAGATTCGGCGTTACAAATCTGCATGTGTTAAATTGCTCTTCTGTCAGTCGTGGCCCGCGCACACTGACCGAAATTCACAAATGGTATTGTGCGGAGCCACGGGCGTCCTGCTTGTCACCATTTCAACATAATTTTAAAACAGCATGAGGCTAAGGCAATGTAAATAAGTAGCAACATTTAGAAGAAAAAAATGGATTTCTGTTTTCACTGTAAAATTTGCAAAATTTGGGGCTAACTTCAATAAAATGTTTGTAAAAGAAAAATTGACAATTGCACAGCAGGGTTAACTTTAATAAAACCACTCTACATATACTGTATCTTTATTAGAAATGGACTGAGAACTGGGTGTTGGGTTAGAACCTAAGTTTGGACCAAACCTTCGCTTGTTCAAACACCAAAATATTTAGGGCATTCGGCAGGGTTGAAGTTGACAGCCTCTGGGGCTGTCAGTGGTTGCTAAGGAAGCAGTCAGTGTCATTAACAACAACAGATGTGCCACCCAGCCTATTCCCCTTCATGGTTTTGGCATTGGAAAACCTTGACATTCCTCTTAGAATTATTTTTTTTTTAGATCCTCCGAGAGTTCTTTGCCATGAGGTACCATGTTGAACTTCCAGTGACCAGTATGAGAGAGTGAGAGCGATAACACCAAATTTAACACTCCTGCTCCCCATTCACACCTGAGACCTTCTAACACTAACAAATCACATGACACCGGGGAGGGAAAATAGCTACTTGGGACCAATTTGGGTCATTTTCTCTTAGGGGTGTACTTACTTTTGTTTCCAGCGGTTTAGACATTAATGGCTGTGTGTTGAGTTATTCTGAGAGGACAGCAAATTTACACCGTTATACAAGCTGTACACTTACTCAGTGTTGTCACATGAAAATATATAATAAAATATTTACACAAATGTGAGGGGTGTACACCAGCACCCCCAACCACCCATCCCCCTCCCACCGTTTCCCTCCCCCCGCGGGAGACGGACATGAAGGCAGCGATCACCCCAGCAACACCCCCCCCCCAGCAGGAGATGGACAGGCGATGGCCTCCTTACCTTAGGAGGCAGGTGACAAGTGGGGATGACGCTGTGATCTCCCCAACTCCTCTCTCCACTGTCCAAGCCGGAGTGTTGGATGAAGCTGCAGGTGAGCCGACCCATGGAGACCTCGCATCAGGGACGTTCCTTCTCACCAAGACCCAACAGGAAGTGTTTCCTGAGACTCCCTGGCCAATTGGGTTTCAGGACCTGCGGCCGCTTCCTAATTTGCTGGTAGGAGAATCAGGAAGACAATAGCAAATATTAATTTGCTATTGTCACACAAGTGGGTGGGCTCGGGGCGCAGTGCTCTGTGCCCCGAGCCCATCCCTTTTTTTGAAGCCAATTAGAGACTCTGGCTCCAATCATGTACTTAAAAAATAAAAAAACCCCATTGGAATCCATACGTCCGACGCCCCGTATGTAGATTAGGGGGCGGGCGCATGGATGGGAGGAGGGAAAAGCGCCGCCCGTGCGCCCCGTATGGACGGGCCTCCACTGCTGACAGGAGTAGTTATAGCGGCAGTGATTTTGAAAAGTGAGACCCTGCTGTGCGTAGGATCCTCTAAGCTGGCAGATCTTGAAAGGGGGGGTTGGGGTACAGTTTGGCATCATTACCCTGAGCTCTGGATGACCTTGTCCAAGCACTGCAAGACACCACATCCTTATTATCAGAACACAACATAACGCATATCCAAATGACTTTTCGGTATACCATGTATTAACTGATAAACATATAGGGCTTGATTTACTAAAGGCAAATAGACTGTACACTCTGCATGGGCGGTTGTTCTTGAGCTTAGTAAATGAGGGAAAGCTCTGCTGACCTCCAACATCCAATCACGTGCAAGCAAACGTGCTGTTTTTTTTTTCCCTTGCATGTGATTGGGTATTCTTTGTAAAGTGAAGCTTTACCTCACTTACTAAGCTCTGGAACAAATGCCCTTGCAAAGTGCAACAGCATTAGCAAAGTGCTTTTAGTAAATTAATCTCTCATCGTCCAAAACCTCAATTTTCTTACAATCGCATACACTTTTTCCAAAAAAAATGTATAAATGAACCACTTGCCTTCTGCCATATAGCAATATGACGTCGGCAAAGTGGTTGCGATATCCTGACCGGACGTCATATGACATCGCCAGGATATCAAGCCGCTGTACGCCCCCGGGGGCGTGCATCGCGGCGATCGTTGTTGCGGTGTGTCCGTCTGATACACTGCAACTCCGATCTAGGTAAAGAGTCTCTGATAGAGACTCTTTACCACGTGATCAGCCATGTCCAATCCCAGCTGATCACGATGTAAACAGGAAGAGCCGTTGATTGGCTTTTCCTCACTCGCGTCTGACAGACGCGAGGAGAGACGACTGGCTGCTCTCCTGGCGGGGGGGGGGGGGTCTGTGCTGATTGTTTATCAGCGCAGCCCCCCCTCGGATGCCCGCCCAGGACCACCAGGACCACCAGGAAGCCACCAGGACCACCAGGGATGGCCACCACACTGGACCAACAGGTATGCCACCCTAGACCACCAGGGAAATGCCAATCAGTGCCCAGGCAGCTGCCAATCAGTACCATTGAAAAATGCCTATCAGTGAAATCCAGTGCCAGTACCAGCCATCAGTGCTGCCTATCAGTGCCCAGCAGTGCCATCTATAAGTGCCACCCCTAAGTACCCATCAGTGCAGCCTTTCAGCACCCATCAGTGTCGCCTATCAGTGCCCATCAGTGCCCACCAGTGCCACCTATCAATGCCCATCAGTGCTGCATATCAGTGCCACCTATCAGTGCTGCCTGTCAGTGCCACCTTATTGGTGCCACCTCATCGGTGCTGCCTTATCAGTGCCCATCAGTGCCCACCAGTGCCACCTATCAATGCCCATCAGTGCAGCATATCAGTGCCACCTATCAGTGCTGCCTGTCAGTGCCCATCAGTGCCACCTCATTGGTGCCACCTCATCGGTGCCGCTTAACAGTGCCCACCAGTGCCACTTATGAGTGCCCACCAGTGCCGCCTATCAATTCCCATCAGTGCCGCATATCAGGGCTGCCTGTCAGTGCCACCTCATTGGTGCCGCCTTATCAGTGCCCATCAGTGCAGGAGAAAACGTACTTATTTAGAAAATGTTATAACTTTTTATTTTTTCAAAATTTCCGGCTCAGCTTTTATTCGTTTAGCAGAGAATAAAAAACGCAGAGGTGATCAAATACCACCAAAAGAAAACTCTATTTGTGGGAAGAAAATGATAAAAATTAGTAGTTTGGGTACAGCGTAGCATGACCGCACAATTGTCATTTTAAAAAAGTGACATCGCTGAAAGCTGAAAATTGGCCTGTGCAGGAAGGTGCGAAAGTGCCCGGTATTGAAGTGGTTAATCTGAAAAAACTCTTTATATAGATGCCGGCGAGTATCAGCAGATGTATATTATTCCTATATATATGGCCTTTGCTATCCATTAATTGGTCATCACAATCTGTCATATAGGTCAACAGACATTTTCTATCAGAAAGCTCTGATAATTAATGGTGAGATGATGGCGATGTGAAGGGAGTTGCGCATTTCTCAGAGTCAAGTCCACTTCCTAATACAGTATGGCAGTTATATATATATATATATATATATATATAGTTTCAGTTTGGCATGTGTGGTACCGTAGACAATATCGGTCCCCCAGGGGGACTGCAGGGGATATAACAAATCAGGAATGGTGAGCCTCCGAAATTAGGCCTCATCAAGGACTCTCACATGAATAGATTCATTCCCCAAGATATCTTGTAATAATGCAGTCGATAAACTGCAAGTGCGATCTTGCTGCATAAGACATGTAGCTGGATATTTCCACCTCAAGTTACCGTATATTGTCCCCCCGATATCTTTAATCACTTCAATACCGGGGCACTTATACACCTTCCTGCCCAGGCCAATTTTCAGCTTTCAGCGCTGTCGCACTTTGAATGACAATTGCGCGGTCATGTTACACTGTACCCAAACAATTTTTTTTATCATTTTGTTCCCACAAATAGAGCTTTCTTTTGGTGGTATTTGATCACCTCTGCGATTTTTATTTTTTGCACAACAAATAAAAAAAGACTGAAAAGTTTTTCTTTGTTTCTGTTACATTTTTTGTAAATACGTACGTTTTCTTCTTCAATGACGGGCACTGATATGGCTGCACTGACGGGCACTGATAAGGCGGCACTGATGGGCACCAATGAGGTAGCACTGATGAGGTGGCACTGACAGGCACTGATAGGCAGCACTAATGGACACTGATAGGTATCACTGATGGGCACTGATAGGTGGCACTGGTATGCGGCACTGATGGGCCCTCGTAGGCGGCACTGATGGGCCCTCGTAGGCGCCACTGATGGGCACTCGTAGGCGCCACTGATGGGCACTCATAGGCGGCACTGATGGGTACTTATGGGTGGGACTGATGGGTACTTATGGGTGGCACTGATAGGTGGCACGGATGGGCACTGATGGGCACTGATAGGTGGGCACTGATGGACACTGATGGGTGGCATTGCTGGGCATCACTGTTTTGTAATGTGCCACAGAGGAGCCAGTCAGTGCCCATTTGTGGGCACTGATTGGCATATTTTGGGTATGTTTTTTCACATGTGGATGGCCACGGGTGATGTACCTGGCCATCCACATGCTGGGGGATTCCCTGGTGGTCTAGTGTGGGCACCCCCCCTGTCAGGAGAGCCGCCGACTGGCTCTCCTCTACCCGCGTCTGTCGGACTCGAGTGTGGAAAAGCCGATCAACGGCTCTTCCTGTTTACATCGTGATCAGCCGTGATTGGACACAGCTGATCACGTGGTAAAGAGCCTCAGTCTTTTGGACTTTTTGCTATAATAAATATCCCCAAAAATATATAAAAAAAACTAATTGTTTTCCTCAGTTTAGGCCGATACGTATTCTTCATATTTTTGGTAAAAAAAAAAATCGTAATAAGCATATATTGATTGGTTTGCGCAAGATTTATAGCATCTACAAAATAGTAGAGCTGCGCGATTCTGGCTAAAATGTGACTCACAATTCTTTTGCTTAGAAGATAGATCACGATTCTCTCACGATTCTCTCACGATTCTTGCAGCCTAACATCATCTTTCACATTAAAACAAAAAAAAATTGGGCTAACTTTACTGTTTCGTTTTTTTTTTTTTTTTTTTTTATTCATTGAAGTGTATTTTTTTCCCCCAAAAATGCGTTTTAAAGACCGCTGGGCAAATACAGTGTGACATAAAATATTGCAGCAATTGACATTTTATTCCCTAGTAGACATGTGCAATTCGTTTCGTTTTTTTAGTTTTTTCGTTTTTTTTCGTTATTTTCGTTCGTTCATTTTCGTACGAATAAACGAATCATTCGAATCGTACGAATATGAATAACGAATCGTAACGAATCGTTCGAATCGTACGAATCCGAATAACGAATCATTCGAATCCGAAAAACAACGAAAATCCGAAAAAAACTAATTAGAGACAACGAATGTACTAATGAAGAAAATCCGAAAGACGAAAATGAACGAAAACGAACGAAAAAATTCGTAACTTTTTTTTTTTGTTGAATTGGTAATTTTCCGTGTCCCTTACAATGGTGCTGCTAAACGTGCTTCGAATGGATTGAACAAAAAAATTAGTACATTCGTAACTTTTTTTTCGATTCGTAACTTTTTTTTTTTATTTTTTTTCGATTTATAATTTTCCATGTCTCTATTGAACCAAAAAATTAGTACATTCGTAACTTTTTTTTCGATTCGTAACTCTTTTTTTCGATTCGTAAATTATTAAAATGTAATAATAGCATACACATTACATCAAATTATGAATTATGCTCCGATTACGAATCTACGAATGTTACGAATGTACGAATAAATACGAATGTGTCCGAAAATTAAACTAACGAAAAAACGAATCAACGAAAAAATAACTCTTACGAATGTACGAATCGTTACGAATACGAACAACGATGACTTACGAATGTACGAATCGTTACGAATCGACGGAAACGAAAAAAACGAAACGAAAAAAAAAGATTTTTTTTCGGAAACGAAAAAAACAAAACTAAAATAAACAAATTTTTTGGTTGTGCACATGTCTATTCCCTAGGGCAGGGGTTCCCAACCTTTTGAAGAGCCAGCGCAACCCAAGCGACTTGGTAACCGGTCGCGGGCCACAATGAGCGGAGCGGGTGCATGGCAGCCCACTCTACTCTATAGAGCCCATTCTACTTTTTTTTTGCGGCTCGGATTGGATGTAGGCGTTTGTAAACAGACTCCATTTTACATCTGCTACTCCTTATGCCCTGCGTACACACTAGGGATGAGCCGAACACCCCCGGGTTCGGTTCGCACCAGAACCTTCGAACCGACCGAAAGTTTGCGCGAATTTTCGAACCCTATACGTTATAATGGACGCGAACGTTCGAAATCAAAAGTGCTAATTACAACGGCCAATATGCATGTTAATGTCATAAAACAGGTTTGGGGACCCGGGTCCTGCCCCAGGGGACATATATCAATGCAAAAAGAACTTTTAAAAACTAACGTTTTTTCGGGAGCAGTCATTTTAATGATGCATAAAGTGAAAAAAAAAAAGTGAAATTTTCCTTTAAATATGGTACCTGGGGGGTGTCTAAAGTATGCCTGTGAAGTGGCATGTGTTTCCCGTGTTTAGAACTGTCCTTGCACAAAATGACATTTGTAAAGGAAAAAAAGAAGCCATTTAAAACCACTTGCGGCTTTAGGTTTGTTCTTAAGTAGAATCTGAACAGGTACATTATGAAGTGTAGCTCCATCCCAAAAAAATATATTTTTAAGCTTTTTGGAGAACATAGGGAGGGGTTATCACCCCTGTAACATTTGCTGTCTTTGCACATCTGTTCAGAACATGTCACCTCACTTTCCGTCCCAATGACAAATGTTTTTGGAAAAAGTGGGGTTTTAATTGAAACAAGGATTGGTGATAAAGTATCAGTAGAGAGGAGATACCTTTTTCCCAAATTAAATCTAACAGGATAGAATTTCCCTTCCTAGGGGTAGATTTCCTCTCACTTCCTGTTTTCTCTTTCCATTTGCAAGTAGGAGTCGTTTGTAAGTTGGATGTTTGAAAGTAGGGGCCTGGCGTATATACTCTGCAGAAATTTGCCCTATTAGATGTTGGTGTAGCCACAAGACTGGTGGGCACAGGAATGGGCCCTGCTGTGAGTTAATAGATCAAGATTTGTAATTGCATGCACCTGTTGAACAGGGCAGAAAAAATTGGGGGTGGTGGTGGTGGTGGACGGTGTTGCCACAAGACTGTAGGCCTCATAGTTACTCTTGGTGGGCGCAGGAATGGGCCCTGCTGTGAGTTATTAAATCAAGATTTGTAATTGCAAGCACCTGATGAACAGGGCAGAAAAATTGGGCCTTTGGCGGTGGTGGTGGACGGTGTTGCCACAAGACTGTAGGCCCTCATAGTTACTCTTGGTGGGCGCAGGAATGGGCCCTGCTGTGAACTATTAGATCAAGATTTGTAATTACCCGCCCCTGTTAAACAGGGGCTGAAAAATTGTGCCTTAGGCACTGGTGCTGGTGCCACAACACTGCAACCCCTCACAGATACTGTACTTGGAGCACAGCAGTCACACGTGTCGCGAAGCATTTTTTAAAAAAATTGTAAGTACCCGCCCCTGTTAAACAGGGGCTGAAAAATTGTGCCTTAGGCACTGGTGCTGGTGCCACAACACTGCAACCCCTCACAGATACTGTACTTGGAGCACAGTGTTGCGAAGCATTTTTTTATAAAAATTGTATGTACACGCCCCTGTTAAACAGGGGCTGAAAAATTGTGCCTTAGGCACTGGTGCTGGTGCCACAACACTGCAACCCCTCACAGATACTGTACTTGGAGCACAGCAGTCACACGTGTTGCGAAGCATTTTTTTAAAAAATTGTAAGTACCCGCCCCTGTTAAACAGGGGCTGAAAAATTGTGCCTTGGGCACTGGTGCTGGTGCCACAACACTGCAACCCCTCACAGATACTGTACTTGGAGCACAGTGTTGCGAAGCATTTTTTTTATAAAAATTGTACGTACACGCCCCTGTTAAACAGGGGCTGAAAAATTGTGCCTTAGGCACTGGTGTGGTGGCATGGATCATTGAGGAGGAGGAAGAGGATAGTCAGTGAACATAAGAGGACAGTCACTCAGCATCAGCATAGGCAGTCTTGAAGGGATGTGATGTGACATTAAAAATTATTCGGTTATATCCGCCTCAGGTGCCTGGTAGCTGGTGGTGATCCAAGACTAATTCATTTTGATGAAGGTCAGTCGATCAACCGAGGCGGTGGACAGGCGCACCCTATGATCAGTCACAAATCCTCCAGCAGCACTGAATGTGCGTTCGGACAGAATGCTGGAGGCAGGACAGGCCAGTAGCTCAATTGCATACTGTGCAAGCTCTGGCCAGTGATCCATCCTCAGGACCCAGTAAGCCAGAGGATTTTCGGTGGGAAAGGTGTCCAAGTCTGACCTTGCCCCAAGGTATTCCTGCACCATGTATATCAGACGCTGGCGATGGTTGCTGGAACCGATCATACCTTGGGGCTGCGGACTAAAAAATTGTCTGAACGCATCGGTCAGACGTCCACCTTCCCCACCGCTCCTTCTGCCACTGACCGAAGCCTCAGCAACTCGTCGCCCAGGACCAGGAGTTTGTAGCCTCCCAGTTTCTGGGAACGCGTTGCACAGACCTTTCTGCAAGGCCTCCCTGAGATGTCTCATCCTCTGCTCCCTCTGCGACGGCAAGATAAGGTCCGCAACCTTACCCTTGTACCGCGGATCAAGGAGAGTGGCCAGCCAGTAATGGTCCCTCTCCTTTATCCGAAGAACACGAGGATCCTTCCGCAGGCTTTGCAGGATCAGGGAGGCCATGCAGCGTAGGTTAGCTGAGGCATTCGGTCCGGAGTCTTCTGGGTCACTGAGGATGACATGATCGCCAGCCACCTCCTCCCAGCCACGTACAAGTCCACTGGTTTGTTGGGACTGTACATCATCCCTAAAAGACTGCTGCTGCTGATGCTGAGTGCCAGGCTCCACCTCCATGCTCACACAATCCTCCTCCTCCTCCTCCTCCTCCTCCTCATCCTCTTCCTGTGTGATGGGTGGGACAGAAGGAACACTGTCCGGATAAAGGGGGCCTTGAGAGGCAAGGAAGTCCTCCTCTTCCTGCCTCTGTTCTGCCTCAAATGCCCTGTCCATTATCCCACGCAGCGTATGCTCCAACAGGTGGACAAGAGGGACAGTGTCACTGATGCATGCACTGTCACTGCTCACCATCCTCGTGGCCTCCTCAAATGGTGAGAGGACAGTGCATGCATCCCTGATCATGCTCCACTGACGTGGGGAAAAAAAACCAAGCTCCCCTGACCCTGTCCTGGTGCCGTAGTCGCAAAGGTACTCATTGATGGCCCTCTGCTGCGTGTGCAGTCGCTGCAGCATGGCCAACGTTGAGTTCCACCTGGTGGGCATGTCACATATTAGGCGGTTCTTGGGCAGGTTCAGCTCCTTTTGCAGCTCAGTCAGCCGAGCACTGGCATTATAAGATCGGCGGAAATGCACACAGACTTTCCTGGCCTGCCTCAGGACATCCTGTAAGCCTGGGAACCTGCCCAAGAACCGCTGCACCACCAGGTTGAGGACGTGAGCCATGCAGGGCACATGGGTGAGCTGCCCCTGTCGCAGGGCGGAGAGGAGGTTGGTGCCATTGTCAGAAACGACCATTCCTGGCTTAAGCTGACGTGGCGTCAACCACCTCTCGGCCTGCCCCTGCAGAGCTGCCAGAACCTCTGGCCCAGTGTGGCTCCTGTCCCCCAAACACACCAGCGCAAGCACGGCATGGCATCTTTTTGCCTGCGTACTTGCGTAGCCCCTTGTACGCCTACGGAGCACCGCTGGTTCCAAGGACAGAGCACTGGAGGAAGAAGAAGAGGAGGGGGTGGAGGAGAGAGGTGTGTCACAACCAGTAGCAGTAGTAGCGTTTTGGAGGCGTGGTGGCGGAACAACCTCCAACACTACTGCACCTTGTCCTGCATCCCTCCCAGCTGCCAATAGAGTGACCCAATGGGCCGTGAAAGAAAGGTACCGTCCCTGTCCATGCCTGCTGGACCATGAGTCAGCGGTAATATGCACCTTACCGCTGACCGCCCTGTCCAGCGAGGCATGGACATTGCCCTCCACATGCCGGTAGAGAGACGGAATCGCCTTCCGTGAGAAAAAGTGGCGTTTGGGAACCTGCCACTGAGGAACCGCACATTGAACAAACTCACGGAAGGGGGCCGAGTCTACCAACTGAAAAGGCAGCAGTTGAAGTGCTAGCAATTTAGCCAGGCTAGCATTCAACCGCTGGGCATGTGGATGGCTGGGAGTGTACTTCTTTCTACGGTCCAGCAGCTGGGGCAGGGAAATTTGCCTGCTGCAATCGGACGTCGGTGTACTGCAAGTACTTGGTTGTGACACACCTAATTCTACACCTTCAGTCCTCTCAGAGCAGCTTTCAGAGAGGACTGAAGGTGTAGTGGGGATGGAGATCCCAGCTGAGGAGGAGCAAGGAGAGGTCCGCTTAGTTCTTTGGTGTGGGTCTTTTATGTGTGCCTGCCAACGAGCTGCATGGCAGGTCGCCATATGTCTGGTCATGCTTGTGGTGCCCAAGCGGCTGATGTTTTGGCCACGCGAGATACGCTTGAGACAAATATTGCAAATAGCAGTGGTGCGATCTGCTGCACTCGTCTCAAAAAAGGCCCACACCAAAGAACTTTTCTGATAACGTGCAGAGGCAGCGCCCTGCACAGGCGGAGCTCTGCGGTGTTGTACAGTTGCTGTGCTGGCCTCTACCTGGCCTCCAGGGGGCATCCTGCCTCGTTGGACATGTGACGCCGCATCCTCCTCCTCCTCGTCCTCCTCCTCATCCTCTCTCCCTTCAGGCACCCACGTGGAGTCAGTGACCTCATCATCCCCTCCCTCTTCACCACTAGAGCAAACCTGGCAGTAAGCTGCAGCTGGTGGAACAGTACTGCCAGATTCCTCAAGCTGGGTATCATCATCCGAGCCTTCGAATCGTTGGGCATCCTCCTGGAGCATGTACCCAACACTGTGCTCAAAGAGTTCGGGGGACTCCTCAGGAGGACATGGTGGGTCTAGGGAAGGGGTGGCTGATGATGCTCTGTCAGTACCCTGAGCCTGGGTGAGAGAGGATGAGGAGGATGAGGAGGGCTTGGTCATCCATTCTACCAAGCCTTCAGCATGATGCGGCTCCACATGTCCAGCTGCCGAAAACAAAGACGCGCGTGTCCCATGGCCACGTGCTGATGACGATGCACGACCACGTCCACGTCCACGGCCACGTCCACTAGAAACAGAGCCTGCCTGCCCTGTGTTCTTGGCTCTGCACGCTCTGCCTCCCCTTGGCGGTCTTCCAGCCATTGTAGTCGGTAGTCCTGTGGGTGCTGCTGAGAAGAATATATAGGAGCTCTGTGTGATGCCACTAACACACTAGAAGTCCTATGGGTGCTTCTGCAAAGAAAATAGAGGAGCTCTGTGTGATGCCACTAACACACAAGAAGTCCTGTGGGTGCTGCTGAGAAGAAAATATAGGAGCTCTGTGTGATGCCACTAACACACTAGAAGTCCTATGGGTGCTTCTGCAAAGAAAATAGAGGAGCTCTGTGTGATGCCACTAACACACTAGAAGTCCTGTGGGTGCTTCTGCAAAGAAAATAGAGGAGCTCTGTGTGATGCCACTAACACACTAGAAGTCCTATGGGTGCTTCTGCAAAGAAAATAGAGGAGCTCTGTGTGATGCCACTAACACACTAGAAGCCCTGTGGGTGCTTCTGCAAAGAAAATAGAGGAGCTCTGTGTGATGCCACTAACACACTAGAAGTCCTGTGGGTGCTTCTGCAAAGAAAATATAGGAGCTCTGTGTGATGCCACTAACACACTAGAAGTCCTATGGGTGCTTCTGCAAAGAAAATAGAGGAGCTCTGTGTGATGCCACTAACACACTAGAAGTCCTGTGGGTGCTGCTGAGAAGAAAATATAGGAGCTCTGTGTGATGCCACTAACACACTAGAAGTCCTATGGGTGCTTCTGCAAAGAAAATAGAGGAGCTCTGTGTGATGCCACTAACACACTAGAAGTCCTGTGGGTGCTTCTGCAAAGAAAATAGAGGAGCTCTGTGTGATGCCACTAACACACTAGAAGTCCTGTGGGTGCTTCTGCAAAGAAAATAGAGGAGCTCTGTGTGATGCCACTAACACACTAGAAGTCCTGTGGGTGCTGCTGAGAAGAAAATATAGGAGCTCTGTGTGATGCCACTAAACACACTAGAAGTCCTATGGGTGCTTCTGCAAAGAAAATAGAGGAGCTCTGTGTGATGCCACTAACACACTAGAAGTCCTGTGGGTGCTTCTGCAAAGAAAATAGAGGAGCTCTGTGTGATGCCACTAACACACTAGAAGTCCTGTGGGTGCTGCTGAGAAGAAAATATAGGAGCTCTGTGTGATGCCACTAACACACTAGAAGTCCTATGGGTGCTTCTGCAAAGAAAATAGAGGAGCTCTGTGTGATGCCACTAACACACTAGAAGTCCTGTGGGTGCTTCTGCAAAGAAAATAGAGGAGCTCTGTGTGATGCCACTAACACACTAGAAGTCCTGTGGGTGCTGCTGAGAAGAAAATATAGGAGCTCTGTGTGATGCCACTAACACACTAGAAGTCCTGTGGGTGCTTCTGCAAAGAAAATAGAGGAGCTCTGTGTGATGGGACTAACACACTTCAAGTCCTATGGGTGCTTCTGGAAGAAAATATAGGTCTGTGTGATGGGACTAACACACTTCAAGTCCTATGGGTGCTTCTGGGAAGAAAATGTAGGTCTGTGTGATGGGACTAACACACTTCAAGTCCTATAGGTGCTTCTGGGAAGAAAATGTAGGTCTGTGTGATGGGACTAACACACTTCAAGTCCTATAGGTGCTTCTGGGAACAAAATATATGATCTCTGTGTGATGGGACTAACACACTTCAAGTCCTATAGGTGCTTCTGGGAAGAAAATATAGGTCTGTGTGATGGGACTAACACACTTCAAGTCCTATAGGTGCTTCTGGGAACAAAATATATGATCTCTGTTGGATGGGACTAACACACTTCAAGTCCTATAGGTGCTTCTGGGAACAAAATATATGATCTCTGTGTGATGGGACTAACACACTTCAAGTCCTATAGGTGCTTCTGGGAACAAAATATATGATCTCTGTGTGATGGGACTAACACACTTCAAGTCCTATAGGTGCTTCTGGGAACAAAATATATGATCTCTGTGTGATGGGACTAACACACTTCAAGTCCTATAGGTGCTTCTGGGAAGGAAATATAGGTCTGTGTGATGGGACTAACACACTTCAAGTCCTATAGGTGCTTCTTGGGAAGGAAATATAGGTCTGTGTGATGGGACTAACACACTTCAAGTCCTATAGGTGCTTCTGGGAACAAAATATATGATCTTTGTGTGATGGGACTAACACACTTCAAGTCCTATAGGTGCTTCTGGGAAGGAAATGTAGGTCTGTGTGATGGGACTAACACACTTCAAGTCCTATAGGTGCTTCTGGGAACAAAATATATGATCTCTGTGTGATGGGACTAACACACTTCAAGTCCTATAGGTGCTTCTGGGAAGGAAATATAGGTCTGTGTGATGGGACTAACACACTTCAAGTCCTATAGGTGCTTCTGGGAACAAAATATATGATCTCTGTGTGATGGGACTAACACACTTCAAGTCCTATAGGTGCTTCTGGGAAGAAAATGTAGGTCTGTGTGATGGGACTAACACACTTCAAGTCCTATAGGTGCTTCTGGGAACAAAATATATGATCTCTGTGTGATGGGACTAACACACTTCAAGTCCTATAGGTGCTTCTGGGAAGGAAATATAGGTCTGTGTGATGGGACTAACACACTTCAAGTCCTATAGGTGCTTCTGGGAAGAAAATGTAGGTCTGTGTGATGGGACTAACACACTTCAAGTCCTATAGGTGCCTCTGGGAACAAAATATATGATCTCTGTTGGATGGGACTAACACACTTCAAGTCCTATAGGTGCTTCTGGGAACAAAATATATGATCTCTGTGTGATGGGACTAACACACTTCAAGTCCTATAGGTTCTTCTGGGAAGAAAATGTAGGTCTGTGTGATGGGACTAACACACTTCAAGTCCTATAGGTGCTTCTGGGAAGAAAATGTAGGTCTGTGTGATGGGACTAACACACTTCAAGTCCTATAGGTGCTTCTGGGAACAAAATATATGATCTCTGTGTGATGGGACTAACACACTTCAAGTCCTATAGGTGCTTCTGGGAAGAAAATGTAGGTCTGTGTGATGGGACTAACACACTTCAAGTCCTATAGGTGCTTCTGGGAACAAAATATATGATCTCTGTGTGATGGGACTAACACACTTCAAGTCCTATAGGTGCTTCTTGGGAAGGAAATATAGGTCTGTGTGATGGGACTAACACACTTCAAGTCCTATAGGTGCTTCTGGGAACAAAATATATGATCTCTGTGTGATGGGACTAACACACTTCAAGTCCTATAGGTGCTTCTGGGAAGGAAATATAGGTCTGTGTGATGGGACTAACACACTTCAAGTCCTATAGGTGCTTCTGGGAACAAAATATATGATCTCTGTGTGATGGGACTAACACACTTCAAGTCCTATAGGTGCTTCTGGGAAGGAAATATAGGTCTGTGTGATGGGACTAACACACTTCAAGTCCTATAGGTGCTTCTGGGAACAAAATATATGATCTCTGTGTGATGGGACTAACACACTTCAAGTCCTATAGGTGCTTCTGGGAAGAAAATGTAGGTCTGTGTGATGGGACTAACACACTTCAAGTCCTATAGGTGCTTCTGGGAACAAAATATATGATCTCTGTGTGATGGGACTAACACACTTCAAGTCCTATAGGTGCTTCTGGGAAGGAAATATAGGTCTGTGTGATGGGACTAACACACTTCAAGTCCTATAGGTGCTTCTGGGAACAAAATATATGATCTCTGTGTGATGGGACTAACACACTTCAAGTCCTATAGGTGCTTCTGGGAACAAAATATATGATCTCTGTGTGATGGGACTAACACACTTCAAGTCCTATAGGTGCTTCTGGGAAGAAAATGTAGGTCTGTGTGATGGGACTAACACACTTCAAGTCCTATAGGTGCTTCTGGGAACAAAATATAGGAGCTCTGCCTGCCTGCCACGAACACACTACAAGTCCTATAGGTGCTTCTGGGAACAAAATATAGGAGCTCTGCCTGCCTGCCACGAGCACACTACAAGCCCCTCTTTCTAAATCAATCTAAATGAATGAATCTATCTAACTCGATCTCTCTAAGTAAATCTCTCTAACTAACTAAATCCAGCAGAGTGTCACAGATCTAGCCTGCTCTATCTGCGCCGGAACAGCATGTGACCGGCGCAGACGGCGTGGCGGCCTTTTATAGGGGGGGGGCGTGTACTACAGCCCCTGAGCTGTAATTGGCTACAGGCGTCCTGCCTGTAGCCAATTATGGCTCTTCGAGTTTCCGGGGCTGTGATTGGCCAAGCATGCGGGGTCACAGTGCATGCTTGGCCAATCATCAGCCAGCAATGCACTGCGCCGGCCGCGCCGGCCGCAATGCATTGCGGGGCCGCTCGCATCACACGAACGTGATGCGAGCGGCCAAAATAGTTCTGGGCTCGCCGAGCGAGCGAACGCCCGGTGCTCGATGCGAACGTGGGTTCGCATCGAGCCCGGGCCCATCCCTAGTACACACTATCGGACTTTCCGGCAGACTTGGTCCGGCGGACAATCCGACAGACTTTGCAGCAGAGGTCCGTCGGGCTTTCAAGCGAACGGACTTGGCCACACACGATCACTCCAAAAGTCTGCCGGATTTGAACGTGATGACGTAGAATAAGGACGTTCATAGCCAGTAGCCAATAGCTGCCCTAGCGTCGGTTTTAGTCCGTCGGACTAGCACACAGACGACCGGACTTTTCGACCGGACTCGAGTCAGGTGGACAAATTTGAAACCAGTCTTATTTCTAGGTCCGCCGGACTTTTGGGAAGAAAAAGTCCACTGGAGCCCACACACAATCGAATTGTCCGACGGACTCTGGTCCGCCGGAAAGTCCGATCGTGTCTACGCGGCATTAGAGGTGAATGCAGGGTCCAATTTAGGTCGGACTGACCGTGTGAAAGTGGCCTATGGCTCAGTGCAGGTAACCCGCAGGTAAACTGCTCTGCACCTGCGGTTCAGTTTGAATGCAGCCCAGTAACCACTGCAGAACAGATATGCCCATATATACACTGTGATTTTAATAATAAACAAGCTATTAATAACAGTAATCTATTCCATCCCAGAGCAGGAGGTTGCGGGCCACATCAGAGGCCTCCGCGGGCCACATGTGGCCCCCGCACCACTGGTTGGGCACCCCTGCCCTAGGGTCTCTGCTAAAATATAGCAATAATGTTTGGGGGTTCCAAGTAATTTTCTAGCAAACAATATTGATTTTAACTTAAGAAACAAGTGTCAGAAAAAAGATTTAGACTTTAAGTGATTAAACTTCCTGCATTTACACGTTGTTAAAAACTTGGCAGACTTCCAGGATTTTTTCTTTACACACAGAAGTTTATCCATTTGAGCTAAGAAGGAAAAGTTAGTTACAATTTTTCATGTTAAAAACTTGGCAGACTGCCCGGATGTTTTCTTTTGACAGCTGAGTGTGCAGATAAGGCTCTCCACTTCGGCAAAATAGAGATTGTCAGTGGGGGTTCAATCGAGATCACAATTTTTTAACAATTAATTGTGCAGCTCTACAAAATAGGGGATAGTTTTATGGCATTTTTATTATTATTATTATTATTTTTTACTAGCAATGCAGCGATCTGTGATTTTTATCGTGACTGCGACGTTATGGCGGATACTTTTGACACTATTTTTGGAGCACTGTCATTTATACAGTGATCAGTGCTATAAAAATGCACTGATTACTGTGTAAATGACAATGGCAGGGAAGGGGTTAACCACTAGGGGGCGATCAAGGGGTTAAGTGTGTCCTAGGGAGTGATTCTAACTGTGGGGGGGTTGTGCTACCACTGACATGACAGCGATTACTTCTCCCGATGAGAGGGAGCACTAGATCTCTGTCATTAGACAGAACAGGGAAATGCCTTGTTTACATAGGCATCTCCCCATTCTGCGGCTCCTTGACATGATCCCCAGGAGACCGGTGGACATCGAGTTGGCCGGTCCCACGGGCACGGTCACCTTGTACGTGGCGGGTGGGCTCCCGCTAGCCCCGCCAATTAAAAGGGACGTACAGGTACGCCCATTTGCCCACCGCTGAAATTGTGCCGACGTATATTGGTGTGCAGTGGTCGGCAAGTGGTTAAAGTCCCAACTTTTTGCTTTTTCTTTGTATATGATAGGGATGGAGGCAGAGGACTACGTCCTTGCCTCATTTAAAGTCCCACCAACTCTCCCCTGCTAGTATTGATTTGCATAAGTTGGAGCATTTATATATTTTTTATATATTTTTTGGATATCCCATATGGACACTTTTCATTATGCATGGGTGTTTTATGTTGATCATTTCACAATGCTTATATTTAGGAGATTTTTAGATGAATTTTGTGCTCTACTGTGGAATTATTTAACTCTCTTTTTTTTTTACATTGACATTTGTTTCATCTCATTTGCAAAATCTCTGTACAGTCATTTAGAGCTAGACATGTGCACAATAGAAAAAAAAATTATTTTCGTTTTGTTTCTTTCATTTCCGTTGATTTGCAACGATTCGTAAATTCGTAAGTCGTCGGTGTTCGTATTCGTAACGATTCGTATTTTCGTAAGAGTTATTTTTTCATTGATTCGTTTTTCCGTTAGTTTAATTTTCGTTTATTCGAAATTCGGACGCATTCGTATTTATTTATACTTTTGTAACATTGTTTTCGTAGATTCGTATCGGAGCATAATTCATAATTTTATGTAATGTGTATGCTATTATTACATTGTAAGAGACACGGAAAATTACGAATCCAAAAAAAAAGTTACGAATGTACGAATTTTTTCGCTCAATCTATTCGAAGCACGTTAAGCAGCGCCATTGTAAGGGACACGGAAAATTACCAATTCAACAAAAAAAAAATTACGAATGTACAAATTTTTTCATTCATTTTGATTTTCGTTGTTCCTGTTTTCGGATTTTCTTCTTTCGTAGTTTCGTTGTTTCTAATTTGGTTATTTCAGATTTTCGTTGTTTTTTGTATTCGTTCAATTCAAACATTCGTTATTTGTTAAAAATTTTAGCGAATCGTTCGTTCATTCGTACGATAACGAATGAACGAATATAACGAATTTTAACGAAAAACGAAAAAAAAACGAAACGAATTGCACATGTCTATTTAGAGCAGGGGTCTCAAACTGGCGGCCCTCCAGCTGTTGCGGAACTACAAGTCCCATCATGCCTCTGCCTGAGGGAGTCATGCTTGTAACTGTCACCCTTGCAATGCCTCATGGGACTTGTAGTTTTGCAATAGCTGGAGGGCCGCCAGTTTGAGACCCCTGATTTAGAGGAAGCCCGGTTATCTCTCATTGGCAGCACTTTGATCAATGTTACGCAGCGTTAACATCTAAGATGTTTTTTTTCCAACTGCAGGCGTTTTCATTCGGATAAAATCAGCCCATCCAGCCTTGTTTTCTTACTATAGTCCACGGTAGACAAACTTTGGGATTATTTTTGCTCTGGGTGGATAATTTAGTGCGTTGCCTCACTTTCCGCGCCTGTCCTGCTCCGCTTGTTTATGTTGCGTTTCCTCCCGTCTTCCTGCATTATTTACGGCTGTTCTTGAAAATCTTTGGCTTTAGCTATCTGGAGGTTTCTCTGCTCCTTGCTTGGGATGTGGTTTTCCCTCTTGTAATTTAAAACGTGTCAAAGTGAAAAATAGAATATCCAGCGTTCGGGTAACAAATACTATCCCATCATAGAAAAGGAACGGCAAAAATAAAGCATAGCTATAAACAAATATAACAAAATATACATTTTATTAGTCGTGAAAGACTTATAATGACTACACATGGAGGTTAAAGTGGTTGTAAGCCCTCGAGGTTTTTCACCTCAATGCGTGACATATGAAGGACATATACCTCCAGTTTTCTTTCCCAACCTGTTATACAATAATCTTCAAACCCCCCAATTACCCAATAAATGACGTAACAAGGTTTTTGGAGTAAAATGGCCTCACGGCTTTTTATTTAACAATTAACCGCTTCCCGACCGCCTCCTGCACATTTACGTCGGCAGAATGGCACGGCTAGGCAAAAGCGCGTACAGGTACGTCCCCTTTAGTTGCCTAGCCGTGGATTGCCGATCGCTGCTTGTGTCCCGCGATCGGGTCACAGAGCTGAAGAACGGGGAGAGGTCTGTGTAAACAAACCTCTCCCCGCACTTCCTACACTGCCTGTCACTGATCGGCTGTTCCCTGTCATCGGGAACGCGATCAGTGACGTCAGACGTACAGCCACGCCCCCCTACTGTAAAAAAAAAAAAAACACAACACGTCACACTCAGCCCCTCCCCGCCCCCTAGTGGTTCACTCCTTCACTGCCAGTGTCATTTACATAGGAATCAGTGCATTTAAATAGCACTGATTTCTATATAAATGACAATGGTCCCAAAAATGTGTCAAAAATGTCCGACGTGTCCGCCATAATGTCGCAGTCACAATAAAAATCGCTGATCGCCGACATTACTAGTAAAAAAAAATATATTAATAAAAATGCTATAAAACTATCCCGTATTTTGTAAACGCTATAACTTTTGCGCAAACCAATCAATATACTCGCAATTTTTTTTACCAAAAATATGTAGAAGAATACGTATTGGCCTAAACTGAGGAAAAAATGTTTTTTTATATATTTTTTTGAATATTTATGCTGTTCCCAGTGATCTCTGTCATGTCCCAGGTAGCTCATCCCACTACAGTTAGAACACGCTGAGGGAACACATTTTAATCCCTTGATCGTCCCCTAGTGTTAACCCCTTCCCTGTCAGTGTCATTTATACATTGATCAGTGCATTTTTATAGCACTGATCAATGTAATAATGTCACTGGTCCCCAAAAAGTGTCATTTGGGGTCAGATTTGTCCGGCTCAATGTCGCAGTCCCGCCAAAAATCGCAGATCACCGCCATTACGAGTAAAAGCAACAAAAAAAAGAAAAGTCCTTAAATCTATCTATTTGTAGACGTGATAACTTTTGCTCAAACCAATCAATATACGCCTACTGCGATTTTTTTTTTTACCAAAAATATGTAGAAGAATAAGTATTGGCCTAAACTGCGGAAAAACATGTTTTTTTAATATATTTTTTGAGGATATTTATTTTAGCAAAAAGTAAAAAATACTGTTTTTTTTTTCAAAATTTCCTTTTTTTTTTTTGTTTACAGAGCAAAAAATAAAAACCGCAGAGGTGATCAAATACCACCAAAAGAAAGCTCTATTTGTGGGGGTGAAAATTTTGTTTGGGTACAGCGCCGCAGGACCGCACAATTGTCAGTTAAAGCGGCGCAGTGCCGAATCGCAAAAAAGTGCTCTGGTCAGGAAGGGGGTAAAATCTTCTGGGGCTGAATCGGTTAAATGAAGTACGCCGTGGGTCAACATGTTATATTGAATACAAAATGTTATTGGGTACAGCGCCGCAGGACCGCACAATTGTCAGTTGAAGCGACGCAGTGCCGAATCGCAAAACGTGCTCTGGTCAGGAAGGGGGTAAAGTCTTCTGGGGCTGAAGCAGTTAAATGAAGTACGCCGTGGGCCAACATGTTATATTGAATACAACATTGTATTGGGTACAGCGCCGCAGGACCGCGCAATTGTCAGTTGAAGCGACGCAGCGACGAATCGCAAAACGTGCTCTGGTCAGGAAGGGGGTAAAATCTTCTGGGGCTGAAGCAGTTAAATGAAGTACGTCGTGGGCAAACATGTTTTATTGAATACAATTTTTTTTTTTGGGTACAGCGCCGCAGGACCGCACAATTGTCAGTTGAAGCGACGCAGTGCCGAATCGCAAAACGTGCTCTGGTCAGGAAGGGGGTAAAATCTTCCGGGGCTGAAGCAGTTAAATGAAGTACGCCGTGGGCCAACATGTTATATTGAATACAAAATGTGTTTGGGTACAGCGCCGCAGGACCGCGCAATTGTCAGTTGAAGCGACGCAGTCCCGTATTGCAAAAATGGCCTGGTCATTAACGGGGCAAATCCTTCCGGGCTGAAGTGGTTAAAGGTGGAACTTTTCTGAACATCTGGAGTTGACTCGTTCAGACTGGTGAGCATTACACCGATTGCCTTCACACACATAGAAAGAAGCTGTTTTTGCGCAAGAGGTGAAGGGAAGGTTTGGGGAACCAGTAGGAGGCGAAGGAGAGCTCTCATGCAATGATTAATGTGGTCCCTTGAGGGCAGCAGAGAGGAACTGTCAGTTTTAAGACGATTTCCAGACACCCTCCGAATATTTTTCCACATAATCATTTTTTTTTTTTAATGAAAGTTTGGAATAATTTGGAGTTGGGGAATAGGATAAATAACACTGGGAGACAACATTAAGAAATTCTTTTAAATGATCTGTGGTCTCCAGGCACATGTTACTCAGTTTTATTGAAACAGTTTAATTACACAAGAAGCCGGCTCAGCAGTGTGTTCAGTTATGGAATAAGGAGACGGGGGGGGGGGAGAAAAATTCACAAAGCCCACCGGGGGATTCCACTTCTCCGAGAAAGGGAAATGAGTATTAACTTAAAAAATATCGTTATAATTAGAAGTGCGGTCGTGAAATACACTCTGTACTTGTGAACTTGGGCCCAAAGTGCGCACAGAGCACAGCGAAGGATCATTCCCTGCTACGGAAACTTTGCAAAGAGAAAAAATGTTTTTTGTTAAGCACTTGCCCTCCTGAAAATTTACCCCCCGCTCTCCCCTTACTGACCCGGCCATTTTTTGCGATACAGCAAACAGTCGTGCAACGCTGTACCCAAATAAAAAAAAAAATTTCCCCACAAATAGAGCTTTTTTTTGGTGGTAGCTGATCACCTCTGCATTTTTTTTTTTTTTTTATATTTATTTTATATATTATAAAATATATTTTTTACTTTCTGCTATAAAACATATTCCTTAAAAAAAAAAAAAAAAAAATTTCTTCATACATTTAGGCCAACATGTATTCTGCTACATGTTTTTACTTTATATTTATTGTATATATTATAAAATATATTTTTTACTTTCTGCTATAAAACATATTCCTTAAAGAAAAAAAAAATCAAATTTCTTCATACATTTAGGTCAACATGTATTCTGCTACATGTTTTTACTTTATATTTATTGTATATATTATAAAATATATTTTTTACTTTCTGCTATAAAACATATTCCTTAAAAAAAAAAAATGAATTTCTTCATACATTTAGGCCAACATGTATTCTGCTACATGTTTTTGGTAAAAAAAATAAAAATAAAATCCCAGTAAGCGTATATATAGATTGGTTTATTTTACATGACAATTGCGCGGTCGTGCAACGCTGTACCCAAATAAAATTAATTTTTTTGCGCTCTAAACAGAAAAAGAGCGACAATTTAGAAAAAAATAAAAATATATATATTTTTTTTACTTTCTGCTATAAAACATATTCCATAAAAAAAATTAAAAAAATCTAATTTTTTTGTACATTTAGGCCAAAATGTATTCTGCTACATGTTTTTGGTAAAAAAAAAATTCCCAATAAGCGTTTATTGATTATTTTGGTGGTAGTTGATCACCTCTGCAGTTTTTTATTTTTTGCGCTCTAAACAGAAAAAGAGCGACAATTTAGAAAATATATATATATATATATATACTTTCTGCTATAAAACATATTCCATAAAAAAATGTAAAAAATCTAATTTTTTTTGTACATTTAGGCCAAAATGTATTCTGCTACATGTTTTTGGTAAACAAAAAATTCCCAATAAGCATATATTGATTGGTTTATTTTACCTGACAATTGCGCGGTCATGCAATGCTGTACCCAAACAAAATATTTTTTTTCCCCACAAATAGAGCTTTCTTTTGGTGGTAGCTGATCACCTCTGCATTTTTATTTTTTTTTATACTTATTTTATATATTATAAAATATATTTTTTACTTTCTGCTATAAAAACAAATTCCTTTAAAAAAAAAAATCGAATTTCTTCATACATTTAGGCCAACATGTATTCTGCTACATGTTTTTGGTAAAAAAATTAATAAAATCCCAGTAAGCGTATATTGATTGGTTTATTTTACATGAGAATTGTGTGGTCGTGCAACGCTGTACCCAAATAAAATAAAAAAAAATTTTTCCACACAAATAGAACTTTATTTTGGTGGTAGTTGATCACCTCTGCAGTTTTTTATTTTTTGTGCTCTAAACAGAAAAAGAGTGACAAGTTAGAAAAAAAAATATATATATATATTTTTTACTTTCTGCTATAAAACATATTCCATAAAAAAATGTAAAAAATCTAATTTGTTTATACATTTAGGCCAAAATGTATTCTGCTACATGTTTTTGGTAAAAAAAAAATTCCCAATAAGCGTATATTGATTGGTTTATTTTACCTGACAATTGCGTGGTCATGCAATGCTGTACCCAAACAAAATTAATTTTTTCCCCACAAATAGAGCTTTCTTTTGGTGGTAGTTGATCACCTCTGCATTTTTTATTTTTTTGCACTATAAACAGAAAAAGAGTGACAATTTAAAAAAAAAAAAAATGTATATATATTTTTTTTTTACTTTCTGCTATAACACATATTCCATAAAAAAATAAAAAAAATAGTATTTCTTCATACATTTAGGCCAAAATGTATTCTGCTACATGTTTTTGGTATAAAAAAAAATCCCAAAAAGTGTATATTGATTGGTTTACTTTACCTGACAATTGCGTGGTCATGCGACGCTGTACCAAAATAAAATTGATGCCTTTTTTTCTTCCACAAGTAGAGTTTTTTTTTGGTGGTATTTGATCACCTCTGCGGTTATTTATTTTTTGCGCTATAAACAAAAAAAGACAGACAATTAAAAAAAAAAAAACATATACATACATTATTTATTTTTTACTAGTAATGGCGGTGATCAGAGACTTATAACGGCTCTACGACATTGCGGCAGACAAATTGGACACTAAAGCCCCATACACACGGTCGGACTTTTTCATCAATTTGGTCCGATCGGACAAGGTTGTTGAAAAATCAGACCGTGTGTATGCACCATCGGACAGTGTTCGTCGGTTTGTCCGTCGGACAAAGTCTTATCTCCTGCTGGAAAGATTTCCCGTCAACCCGGTCCGATCACACCAAATCCGAGCGTGTGTACGCTTGTCCGACCGGACAAAGTGCTACGCATGCTCAGATCACATTACAAGACCAAAGCTATTGGCTACTAGCCTCTACGTAGTCCCGTCGTAGGCAACAAACGTCACCACGTTCAGAATGATCGGATTTTCCGACAACATCAGACAAAGTATGACGGACATGGTCCGACGGACCTGGTCCACGGATTGTCCGCGCGTGTGTATGGGGCTTAAGTGAAACTTTTTGGGGACCAGTGACACCAATACAGTGATCAGTGCTAAAAATATGCACTGTCACTGTACTAATGACACTGGCAGGGAAGGGGTTAGCATCAGGGTTGAGAAAAGGGTTAAATGTGTTCCTAAGGGGGTGCTTACAACTAAGGGGAGGTGCTTCTACTATAGGAAGGGAGAGATCCGTGTCCCTGCTTTGTAGGAACACAGGATCACAACCTTCCTGTCTCACAGAACGGTGATCTGCCTTGTTTACATAGACAGACTGCGTTCTGCCTGTGTCCTGAATGATCAGCAGGTCCCCTGGGACATTGCATCCGCAGGACCCACTGAATGGCTCCCGGGTTGGTGGCAGCGCATGTGCACCCCAGACCCGGATGTGCAAAATCACTTACAGGTACGTGATTTTGCACAGGAGAGCCGCCTTGTCACCATATATTTATAGGGAGAAAAGGTGTAAGGGTGGGAGGAAAGGTGTAAGGGAGAGAGGAAAGGTGTAAGGAATAGAGGAAAGGTGTAAGGAATAGAGGAAAGGGGTAAGGGAGAGAAGAAAAGGTATAAGGGAGAGAGGAAAGGTGTAAGGGAGAGAGAAAAGGTGTAAGGAAGGAAGGAAGGAAAGGTGTAAGGAATGTAGGAAAGGTGTAAGGAATATAGGAAAGGTGTAAGAAATTTAGGAAATGTGTAAGGAATGGAGGGAAGGTGTAAGGAATGTAGGAAATGTGTAAGGAAGGGAGGAAAGGAGCAAGGAAGGAAGGAAAGGTGTAAGGAAGAGAGGAAAGGTGTAAGGAAGGGAGGAAAGGTGTAAGGAATGTGGGAAAGGTGTAAGGAATAGAGGAAAGGTGTAAGGAATAGAGGAAAGGTGTAAGGGAGAGAAGAAAAGGTATAAGGGAGAGAGGAAAGGTGTAAGGGAGAGAGAAAAGGTGTAAGGATGGAAGGAAGGAAAGGTGTAAGGAATGTAGGAAAGGTGTAAGGAATATAGGAAAGGTGTAAGAAATTTAGGAAATGTGTAAGGAATGGAGGGAAGGTGTAAGGAATGTAGGAAATGTGTAAGGAAGGGAGGAAAGGAGCAAGGAAGGAAGGAAAGGTGTAAGGAAGAGAGGAAAGGTGTAAGGAAGGGAGGAAAGGTGTAAGGAATGTGGGAAAGGTGTAAGGAATGGAGGAAAGGTGTAAGGAAGGGAGGAAAGGTGTAAGGAATGTGGGAAAGGTGTAAGGAATGGAGGAAAGGTGTAAGGAAGAGAGGAAAGGTTTACGGAATGTAGGAAAGGTGTAAGGAATGGAGGAAATGTGTAAGGAAGGGAGAAAAAGTTTAAGGAATGGAGGAAAGGAGCAAGGAAGGAAAGAAGGAAAGGTGTAAGGAAGGAAGGAAAGGTGTAAAGAATAGAGGAAAGATGTATGAAATGTAGGAAAGGTGTAAAGAATAGAGGAAAGATGTATGAAATGTAGGAAAGGTGTAAATAATAGAGGACAGGTATAAGGAATGTACAAAAGGTTTAAGGAAGAGAGGAAAGATGTAAGGAAGGAAGTTAAGGTGTAAGGAATGTAGCAAAGGTGTAAGGAGGGAAGGAAAGGTGTAAGGAAGGAAAGGTGTAAGTAAGGAATATAGGCTGTAAGGAATGTAGGAAAGGTGTAAGGAAGGGATGAAATGTGCAGGGAAAGTAGGAAAAGTGTAAGGAATGTAGGAAAGGTGTAAGGATGGGAAGAAATGTTTAAGGAATGGAGGAAAGGTGTAAGGAATTTGGGAAAGGTGTAAGGAAGGAAGGAAAGGTGTAAGGAATTTGGGAAAGGTGTAAGGAAGGAAGGAAAGGTGTAAGGAAGGGAGGAAAGGTGTAAGGAAGGGATGAAATGTGCACGGAAAGTAGGAAAAGTGTAAGGAAGGGAGGAAAGGTGTAAGGAATTTAGGAAAGGTGTAAGGAAGGAAGAAAAGGTGTAAGGAAGGGAGGAAAGAAAGAGGACATACACAAAGGAAACCACATAGAAAGAAAGAAAAGAAACAGGAAAGAAAAGGAATTAGGAAGGATTAGAGGGAAGACAGGAAGAAAGAAGACATACATGAAGGAAATAAAATAGAAATTAATAAATGAGGAAGGGAGTAAGGAAGGATAAGAGGGAAGAAGCAAGGTGTAAATAAAGGAAATAAAGAGAAAGAATGGAAAGAGGTCGGAAAGGAAAATGGAAGGAAGGAGAAAAAAAAGTAGAGATAATGATGGAAGGAAAGGAGGAAAGAAAGAGGGCATAAAAAAAGGAAATAAAATAGAAAGGAAATGAAAGCAATAAGGAAGAATGAGAGAGAAGAAAGAAGGCATACATGAAGGAAAGGAGAAGGAAGGAAGGAATGGTGTAGTGAAGCATAAGAGGGAAGAAAGAAGGCATACAGGAAGGAAGGAAGGAAGGGAAGGAAGGAAGGAAGGAAGGAAGGAAGGAAGGAAGGAAGGAAAGGAAAAGTGTATTGAAAAATAAGAGGGAAGAAAGAAGGAAAGAAGAAAGTAAAGGAGGAAGGAAGGAAGGAAGGAAGGAAGGAAGGAAGAAAAGGTGTAATGAAAGATAAGAGGGAAGAAATAAGGTGTATGTGAAGGAAATGAAGGAAGGAAGGAAGATAGGAAGGATGGAAAGGAATGTGTAATGGATAAGAGGGAAGAACGAAGGCATATGTGAAGGAAATAAAGGAGGAAGGAAGGATGGAAAGAAATGTGTAATGAAGGATAAGATGGAAGAAAGAAGGCATACAGGAAGGAAGGAAGGAAGAAAGAATTGTTTACTGCTTAACCATTCTGCTAACAACACCTTCAGGCTAATATATTCCAAACTGTCCCATTTTCAAAGGTAAATCATCAACTTTTTGACAGCTGAAGTGCCATTAATTCAGGGAAGGAGTAAATCTAGTGAGGATTGAACGTCTGCTGGATTTAAGTTAGTGATTAATCTTGATTCATAGTTACAAGATTGGCAAAAAAAAGCTTACCGCTGCGAAGAATGGAAAAATACATTACCGGCGCTAATTTTACTCAAAACACACCGGGTTTGTCAGAAATAGATAATTATTTCACGGCACCTAGTGATTACTGTCTAAATTATAATACCCCGCGGATTTAATTCAGCCGTCTCTTCCTGTCTTCGAAAAAAAAAAAACAAGAAGTGGAAGAAAACCGCAGAACGATACAACATCAAAATTACCTTTGTTAATTGTGTAAAGGGTGCACAAATTACATTAGGATCCCTTGCAGTTCATTAGCACAACACAGGAATCGTACATTCACCTCCCTTGTTTTACTCTTCGCAGACAGCCTAAGCTCGGCAGCTGAGCCCAGCAGTTCTAATTGACCTGGGAAACTGCAGGGCTGGCAGAAAACCAAGAACCATGGCTAATGAGCAGGTATTTTACAGATAAATAAGGCACTTAATGGGTAAAACGCTCACATTTGTTATAGAACGGTTACCTGGAATGTGACAGCAAAACCATCAATTAAAGGGGCTCTTTTATTGTGCTCTTTAACTGCTTTGTGTAGATAATAAAGGTGAACCCCAGGCAAACAGATCAAATACATAGACAAGCGCTGTTTAACATGTCCATCCAGTTCAGAGATTTACACAGCTTTGCCACACAGAGAAGGGCAGAAGGCCTGATTTTTTTTTCTGCTGCAGTTAAATAACACTTACAGGCCGGGACAAGGGGTGGGCAGAAGGGGCGGCTGGCCTGGGCACTGTGGTATCATGTGAGCAGGGTCTGTGTTAGATGATTTTGCTCCCTAGGCAAGACCTAGGCAACAAAATAAATAAAAATAAAACGTCACCTGTAGTTCTTCTTCACCCCTCCTTTTTTCCCCTCAAATTTATCACCCTAGCACAAATCCCCCCCAAATCCCCCCACCTAGCATAAATCCCCCCCAATTCCATCTCTTAGCACAAATCCCCCTAAATCCTTCCTCCAACCACCTTCTAGTGTAGCAGGAATGCTGTAATGCAATTTCTCTTTTTGGCCACAAGATGGAGATATAGAGATGATTACTTGTCCATCCAGAAAACTCAGAGACACAGAGGACACTGGGAAAAAGGGGCATTTCAGGAAGAGCTGAGGGTGGTGTGACAGTTTGAACTCCACCTGAGAGAGAGCCACACTGACACGAGGGAGTGTGTGGTGGAACTCCACCTGAGAGAGAGAGACACATTTTGCTGAAGACTGCTGCCAAGAGACTGAGGAGAAAGGAGCCAGGAACAGTGACACCCACGTGGTACATCACTGTTCGGCCCAGAGACCCTTCTCAGCAACTCAGCGCCGCCTAGCCCAGCGGAGACGACCCACACCGCTTGAGGGATTGCAATACCCATCCAGGTGTCCAGTCGGCCGCTGTCTAGTCACCTTGCCAGTTTAGCTGCCAGTCATCCTAATCAGTCGACAGGAGGTGATGCAGTGCCTTACAAAATTGCCAGGAGCCTGAACCAGCATTTGGAATCTCCACTGTGTCATCGCACAGAGGATTAGTAAGCGGGTGAAAACCCAAACATCCTTCTTAACACAGTACAGACACTGCATGCAGACACCTATTCCCCTTTCTAGTGTCAGAGGATGCTTGTTTGGAGCTGCCATCTTTAGCCAGCCTGTTCTTACAAACCACTACCTAACAGAATATCCTAGATGATTACTGTCTCAATTCTGCTTGATTAAACCTACTCTCTTTACAAAGGGCCCCAACGTTTGCTAGCAGAAGACATTAGTACTCTTCAACCCAGGACCTGTAACGTTACAGAGCTGTTTTTACTGTACCTGTTTAACCCATTTTATTTTTGTGTTGTTCAGCTCTCCATGGTGTTTGTGACACAGGATCGTTATTGGATCAGGCTGCACACAGGTTGATAAACCCGCCCCCTATCTCCTCCAATGACCGCTCATATCTCAGCAGCTGGGAGCCAGGGAATGGATCAAACCCTGAAAATGCCACTGTAAGAGCGATCCTGTGTCATCTGCTTTATGAAGTATTGCTCCACTGACAGCACCTCCCGGATCTCTCCTGTCATTTCTCATTTGCAGGCTTCACTGCTCCAGGCTGCTCTCCCCTTGTCCCAGCCGTGAGTGAGGGGATGGGGGAAAGGCATCAGCGGCCAGGCACAGCGTCCATGGAAAGACCGGCCTGGAGGGGGGGGGCACAACTAAAATCTGGGGGAGGGGGGCCCACCACACCCCACCCCAGCCCCCATGGCTGTGCCCTAGGCAGCAGTCTGCCCTAGGAGGCTGCCTAGTTTGCCTAGTGGTAGCCCCGGCCCTGCATGTGAGGTGGGGGGGCGCCACAAGGAGATTGAGGGGGATTGTGTCAGAAGGGGGAATTTGGGGGATGGCAGTGGGTAAGTATTGTTCTAGGAGGGGAAGTGCTAAGAATGGTGATTTAGGGGGATTTGTGTTGGGAGGGGGGGTGGAGGGGGAAGAAGATGTGTGCAATGAGAGGAGATTTAGGGGGAATTTGTGCTGGGAGGTAGAAATTTGAAGCGGGGGGGGGGGGGGGATTTTAGGGATAGAGGATTTGTGCTAGGAGGGGAGAATTTTTTTTGGGGGGGGGCATTTTAGCGTGGGGGATTTGGGTGATGGGGGGGAAGATTTGTGCTGAGAGGGGGGATATCAGCAGGGGGGCGGATTTGTACTTGGAGGAGGGGGAATTTATACTTTGGGGGTAAGCATGGTGCAGATTAATGCTCAGTGTGTTTGTGGGGGGGGGGGGATTTTTGCTGACACATAATGCTCATACATCTGGGGGGGGGGGGCGCCGTTTGGCATGTTCGCCCTGGGCTCAAGATGACCTTGAGCTGGCACTGCTTACAGGTCTTGTTCCTTCCCCAGTGAAAGGAGAAGCAGCAGACTAATGAGCTCATCTCTCTGTCACTCTGCTCTCTTCTGCTATTAGCATGTTCTATTATAACACACAGCAGCACAACTGGTTGGCTCCTTGTGCTGCCGTATATTATAAAGCCTAGTACACGGGGGCCAAAAATCATCTGGTTCTGCACACACTGGCTGACTTTCATTCTGGGTGTACAGCTGTCTATTCAACTGGGATATATGTACATGAGAGCCGTGTGGAGGGTATGACAGTGCACAGTATGTATAGGAGAGGAGTACAGGGGGCATGACAGTGGGCAGTTTGTATAGGAGAGAAGTGCAGAGGGTATGTTACAGGGCAGTTTGTGTAGGAGAGAAGTACAGACGGTATGATAGTGGGCATTCTGTGTAGGAAAAGAATGCAGAGGGTATGACACTGGGCATTATGTGTAGAAGAAGAGTTCGGAGGGTGCGACAGTGGGCAGTATGTGTAAGAAAGGAGTGTGGCGTGTATGAAAGTGGACAGTATGTGCAGGAGAGGAGTGCAGAGAGTATAATAAAATGCATTATGTTTAAGAAAGGGGTGCAGATGGTATGACAGTGGACAGTATGTGGTGGTTGTTATATGCAGGAGAAGAGAATGAAGGGTATAGGAGTGGGCAGTATGTCTAGGAGAGGAGTGCGGAGGGAATGACAGTGGACAACATGTGTAGGAGATGTGTGCAGAGGGTATGACAGTGGGCAATATGTGTAGGGGAGGATTGTGGAGGGTATGACATTGAGCATTATGTGTAGGAGAGGAGTGCAGAGGGTATGACAGTGGGTAATATGAGCAGGAAAGGAGTGTGGAGGGTATGACAATGGGCAATGCGTGTAGAAGAGGAATGCGGAGGGTATGACCGTGGGCAATATGTGTAGGAGGGGAATGTGGAGGGTATGACAGTGGACATTATGTGTAGAAGAGGAGTGCAGAGGGTATGACAGTGGGCATTATGTGCAGCAGAGGAGGGTGGAGGGTATGACAGTGGGCATTATGTGTAAGAGAAGAGTGCAAAGGGTATGACAGTGGGCATTATGAGTAGGAGAGCAATGCAGAGGGTATGATAGTGGGCATTATGTGTAGGAAAAGAATGCAGAGGGTATGACACTGGGCATTATGTGTAGAAGAAGAGTTCGGAGGGTGCGACAGTGGGCAGTATGTGTAAGAAAGGAGTGTGGCGTGTATGAAAGTGGACAGTATGTGCAGGAGAGGAGTGCAGAGAGTATAATAAAATGCATTATGTTTAAGAAAGGGGTGCAGATGGTATGACAGTGGACAGTATGTGGTGGTTGTTATATGCAGGAGAAGAGAATGAAGGGTATAGGAGTGGGCAGTATGTGTAGGAGAGGAGTGCAGAGGGTATGACAGTGGGCATTATGTCTAGGAGAGGAGTGCGGAGGGAATGACAGTGGACAACATGTGTAGGAGATGTGTGCAGAGGGTATGACAGTGGGCAATATGTGTAGGGGAGGATTGTGGAGGGTATGACATTGAGCATTATGTGTAGGAGAGGAGTGCAGAGGGTATGACAGTGGTTAATATGAGCAGGAAAGGAGTGTGGAGGGTATGACAATGGGCAATGCGTGTAGAAGAGGAATGCGGAGGGTATGACCGTGGGCAATATGTGTAGGAGGGGAATGTGGAGGGTATGACAGTGGACATTATGTGTAGAAGAGGAGTGCAGAGGGTATGACAGTGGGCATTATGTGCAGCAGAGGAGGGTGGAGGGTATGACAGTGGGCATTATGTGTAAGAGAAGAGTGCAAAGGGTATGACAGTGGGCATTATGAGTAGGAGAGCAATGCAGAGGGTATGATAGTGGGCATTATGTGTAGGAGAGGAATGCGGAGGGCATGACAGTGGTCATTATGTGTAAGAGAGGAATGCTGAGTGTATAATAGTGGGCAGTATGTGTAGGAGAGCAATGCGGAGGGTATTACAGTGGGCATTATGTGTAGGAGAGGAGGGTGTGGAGTGTAGGATGGTGGACAGTATGTGTAGAGGAGGAGTGCAGAGGGTAAGACACTGGGCATTATGTGTAGGAGAAGAGTGAGGAGGGTGTGACGGTGGGCAGTATGTCTAGGAAAGGAGTGTGGCATGTATGAAAGTGGACAGTATGTGCAGGAGAGGAGGGCAGAGAGTATAATAAGATGCATTATGTTTAGGAAAGGGGTGCAGATGGTATGACAGTGGACAGTATGTTTCGGAGAGAGGTGTACAGATGGTATGACAGTGGTTGTTATGTTCAGGAGAGGATAATGAAGGGTATAGGAGTGGGCAGTATGTGTAGGAGAGGAGTGCAAAAGGTATGACAGTGGGCAGTATGTGTAGGAGAGGAATGCGTAGGTATAACAGTGGACATTATGTGTAGGAGAGGAATGCGGAAGGTATGACAGTGGGCAATATGTGTAGGAGAGGAAATCAGAGGGTATGACGTGGGTGAAGGGTATAACAGTGGACATTATGTGCAGGAGTGGAATGCAGAGGGTATTACAATGGACAATAAGTGCAGGAGAGGCAAGAGGAGGGTAAGACAGTGGGCAATATGTGTTGGAGAGGAGTGCAGAGGGTATGACAGTGGGCAGTATGTGTAGGAGAGAAATGCAGAGGGTATGACAGTGGGCATTATGTGTAGGAGAGGAATGTGGAGGGTATGACAGTGGGCATTATGTGTAGGAGAGGAATGCAGAGGGTATGACAGTGGGCATTATGTGTATGAGAGGAGTGCAGAGGGTATGACAGTGGGCATTATGTGTATGAGATGAGTGCGGAGGGTATGACAGTGGGCATTATGTGTAGGAGAGGAATGTGGAGGGTATGACAGTGGGCATTATGTGTATGAGAGGAGTGCAGAGGGTATGACAGTGGGCATTATGTGTATGAGAGGAGTGCAGAGGGTATGACAGTGGGCATTATGTGTATGAGATGAGTGCGGAAGGTATGACAGTGGGCATTATGTGCATGAGAGAGGAATGGGGAGGTGTTGATGGGCAAATGGAGCAGTAGGATAGTAATGGAAAGTGACTATAAACAATAGATCAGCAGAGGTAAGATTATTATTAATGGTACTTATATAGCGCTGACAATTTACACTGTGCTTTACATATATGTTGTACATTCACATCAGTCCCTACCCACAAGGAGCTTACAATCTAAGGTCCCTAACTCACATTCACATACTGGGGCCAATTTAACCTACCAGCATGTATTTGGAGTGTGGGAGGAAACCCACACAGGCAAACTCCAGGCAGGTAGTGTCATGGTTGGGATTTGAACCAGTGTCATGGTAGGGATTTGAACCAGCGACCCTTTTTACTGCTAGGCAAGAGTGTTACCCACTACACCAGTGTGCCGCCCAAGATGGGGCATACTTTAAAATGCTGGTATCCCCTAGCTAGCATCTCTTGGCAAATTTTTCTATGAGGCTTTTTGAGGTATCTATTGAGGAGAGAGGATATTGAGAACATTTTTCATGAAGAGATAAAAGTTCAGAGGAATTACGGTAATATTTTTAATAATGAATTTTTTCACGCTGAGCTGTGTTATAGTTGTGTTTGTAAACTCAAAATTTTGATATGAAACTGATTATAAAATGAAATAAGAATTACTGATTTGTCTTAGCGAATTGACTCTTTAGGTCTCCCTGCGGATCATTTGTACCCTGTCTGGAGTTCCCCTTTATTGCCCGCTCTATTCGCAGCTACTGAAGAGTGAAGTAATTCATGTCTGGGCACTAATTACACGACACTGTTAAGAGTTCATATAAAATACTTTCATGAACTTTAATTTCCTTCCCTCGGCCGTTGTCTGGACTTTCTTCTCTCCTTCTTATCCATTCTGCTGATTCGCGCAGCTTCTGCTCAATCCAACTGGCTCTTTGGGCCAATAAACATGAAAGCGCTTTCATTGCTTTCCGGAAATTAGAAATGGAATCTGCTTGCTTAATGTGCAGTTCTTTAAAACTTAATGGGCATCTTTATTGTGCGGCATTATGCGACTGTACATAGATAGCACAGTGGTACATGCGATGGGGCAATCAGTTGCACGCTGCTGCAGCCTTGGAGCCTATAATAACTTGGTTCTTCTCATGTGAGACTAACTGTCTGTAGGAAGTAACACAGCTACATTGCCAGACCCGCCGACTTGCCCCAGCGGGAGCCGGTTATGGCTTGGGCTGCCTAAACTTTGTCGAAGAGAGGGCTGACTGCTAAGAAAATATGGCGCAGAAAGACAATGGAAAGCGTTTTTACCTGTAGGCCAAAGGATACCGCTCCCTGGACAGGGGCTTTCTTATAGCAAAAAGTAAAAAAGAATGTATTTTTTTTTCAAAATTGGCGCTCTTTTTTTGTTTATAGTGCAATAAATCAAAACCGCAGAGGTGATCAAATACCACCAAGCCAATCAACGGCCAGGTTGAGCAGCGAAGAGGATGTCGGAGGCGAGCGCGGGACTTTCGAGGGGGTCAGGTAAGTAAAACGGGGGGGCTGGGGGGGCCCGGCATTGTCAGATGTTTTTTTACCTTAACCACTTCAATACAGGGCTTTTAAACACCCTTCCTTACCAGAGCACTTTTTGCGATTCGGCACTGCGTCGCTTTAACTAACTATTGCGCGGTCGTGCGACGTAACACCCAAACAAAATTGACGTCCTTTTTTTCCCACAAATAGAGCTTTCTTTTGGTGTTATTTGATCACCTCTGCGGTTTTTATTTTTTGCGCTATAAACAAAAGAAGAGCGACAATTTTGAAAAAAAACACAATATTTTTTACTTTTTGCTATAATAAATATCCCATTTTTTTTTAAAAAAAAATATTTTTTTTCCTCAGTTTAGGCCGATACGTATTCTTCTACATATTTTTGGTAAAAAAAATCGCAATAAGCGTATATTGATCGGTTTGCGCAAAAGTTATAGCGTCTACAAAATAGGGGATAGATTTATTGAATTTTTTTATTTATTTTTTTACTAATAATGGCGGCGATCTGCGATTTTTTTTTTTTCGTGACTGCGACATTGCGGCGGACACTTCGGACACTTTTGACACATTTTTGGAACCATTCACATTTACACAGCGATCGTTGCTATAAAATTGCAATGATTACTGTGTAAATGTGACTGGCAGGGAAGGGGTTAACTCTAGGGGGCGCTGGAGGGGTTAATGTGTTCCCTAATAGAAGTGATTCTAACTGTGGGGGGAGGGGACTCAAGGGGAGGAGACCGATCATGTGTTCCTCCGTACTGGGATCACATGATCTGTCTCCTCGCCGCTGACAGGACCGTGGAGCTGTGTGTTTACACACACAGCTCCACGGTCCCGCACGGTCCCGTTGTTTTAACGGGCAATCGCGGGTGCCCGGCGGACATCGCGGCCGCCGGGCACCCGCACCGGGTCCCGAGCGATGCCGCGGGCGCGCGCACGCGCCCCCCAGGCGGCCGGGAATCCGAGGACGTCATATGACACCCACCCAGGATGGTAGATCCACCTTGTGGGCGTCATATGACCATGAAGAGGTGTTGAAGTGGTTAATGCATAGAATGCATTAAGGTGAAAAAAATCTTTACCTTTACAACCCCTTTAAGCGGGCATCCCATAATACCCCAACTCCCCATCCATGTTCTAATCCCTCAAAAAACTAACAAAACAAAGCGCTGGACTGTTTCCTGACTCTGGGAGACTGTGAAAATTCGGTGTGCCTGGCTGTGCAGGGTAGGAGTTCCCCCATTCACTCCAGCCTGTATCTTACTTGCATCCAGCTCTATTATTAAAGCAGAGTTCCGCCCCCCCCCGCACAAAAAAATTAAAAGTCAGCAGCTATACATACTGCAGCTGCTGACTTTTAATAATAAGACACTTACCTGTCCTGGAATCCAGCGATATTGACACCGCAGCTGATTTCTCCATTGGCTCTCAGGTGCTGCGGCCGCCATATATACTAAGGAAACCCGGCAGTGATTAAAGAAATAAAGTCAGCAGCTACAAATACTGCAGCTGCTGACTTTTAATAATCGGACACTTACCTGTTCCAGGGTCCAGCGATGCAGGGGAATGAAGCTCCGCTCGTCGCCCCCTCTGCTCGGCGGCGCCGGCATTGCAACTGTGGGCACCCAGCTGGGCACCCACTGCGCATGCGGCGCCGTGATTGGCCGCGCAGTCATCTGGGACCTGTCACGTGTCCCAGATGACTGACGGGAGGGAGCCCTTCCTGCGCCGAGGGGAAGTGATGTCACCAGCCCAGGCACTGAAGGAGGCAGACTACGAGGGACCCCCTAGCAACAGGCATTTAGAGGTGAGTTAAAAAAAAAATTCAAAATGTTATTATTATTTTTTTTTTTTTTAGGAATTTTAATAATTTTTTGTTGGGGGGGAACACCACTTTCATGGGCGTGTAAGGCAGGTGTCTCAATACTTTTGACAATATAGTGTATGTGAAATATTACAGAGAAAAACATCCCATAGGAAGTACATAAAAACACTTTATGATAACGTTTATCTATAAAAACACAGACGACTCAAGTTCTCAACTGTCTCTTCGCACCAGTATAAACTTTCCCACAACCAGACAAACTTAATCAACTGCACCGCCATGAACACAAATCAAATGAACAATTTTTGGAGAATTTCTTCCGATCGTTACATTTCATGTTTGCTGCTGCTAAAATGTTACATTGTGATTTACAAGTTGCCACATTACACCGGCAGGGTGTTAAAAATTAGAAAATGAATATATTCATCAAGATGTAAGTTCCACTTTATCATTCCGGTCTTTACTACGGCCTTATTTCACGGAAAGTTATGTAAAACGTGTCTGGGGGGGAGGAAATTTATCGCCAAATCTAAACAAGTTCCCGCTGAGCTGTAATTTCAACTGTAAGTCTTAAAACAATTTGTAATTTTGTAATCGCAGTCTGGAAAGGCTTTTCAACTTTGGAAACATGTTGAGATGATGTGGGTTTTATATTGTGGCACCCTATGTTTTCAGGAGAGGATTTATTCCGGAGGAGAATTATCTGCTCGGCGAGTTTTTCGCTTCGGGTCAGTCTGAAGATCTCGTATGAAAAAAAAATCTGTATCGCATTTGGCGTGAAATGTTGTTGCAGTTCGCTATACAGCTGCTGTTTTCTATCTTTGCGTAGTATGGTGCAATAGTTCCGTTGTTGTAAAGCTTTGCTGTATGTATGGTTGTATTCAATGTGTGAGTTGTCACATGTCTGGTCCTTACCCACATCCTCATATACTCAGGGCCGACATTAGGGGGGTACAGCCGTTACAACTGTAAGGGGCCCCGGGGGCACGTTGGGCCAGAAGAAGGCAGGATGGGTGAAGGGGAGCTGTGCTGTGGGGGGGGGGGCTGATATATATACAAGTGTGTGAGGGGGGCTGACATATATACTGGTGTGTGAGGGGGGCTGACATATATACAGGTGTGAGGGGGGGCTTAAATATATACAGGTGTGTGTGTGTGGGGGGGGCTGCCATATATACAAGTGTGTGTGAGGGGGGCTGACATATATACAGATGTGTGTGTGTGTGTGTGGGGGGGGGGGGGGCTGCCATATATACAGGTGTGTGTGAGGGGTGCTGCCATATATACAGGTGTGTGTGTGTGGGGGGGCTGCCATATATACAGGTGTGTGTGAGGGGGGCTGACATATATACAGGTGTGTGTGTGAGGGGGGCTGACATATATACAGGTGTGTGTGTGTGTGTGTGTATTAGGGGGCTGACATATATACAGGTGTGTGTATTGGGGGGGGGCTGACATATATACAGGTGTGTGTATGGAGGGCTGCCATATATACAGGTGTGTGTGTGTGTATTGAGGGGGCTGACATATATACAGGTATGTGTGAGGGGGGCTGACATATATACAGGTGTGTGTGTGTATTGGGGGGGGGGGGGGCTGACATATATACAGGTGTGTGTGTGTGTTGGGGGGGGGGCTGACATATATACAGGTGTGTGTGAGGTGGGCTGCCCTATATACAGGTGTGAGGGGGGCTGACAAATATACAGGTGTGAGGGGGCTGACAAATATACAGGTTTGGGGGGGGGGCTGACAAATATACAGGTGTGTTGGGGCTGACAAATATACAGGTTTGGGGGGGGGGCTGACATATATACAGGTGTGAGGGGGCTGACAAATATACAGGTTTGGGGGGGGGGCTGAAAAATATACAGGTGTCAGGGGGCTGACATATATACAGGATTGGGGGGGGGGGCTGACAAATATACAGGTGTCAGGGGGCTGACATATATACAGGTGTGTGTGTGTGTATTGAGGGGGCTGACATATATACAGGTGTGTGTGAGGGGGGCTGACATATATACAGGTGTGTGTGTGTGTATTGGGGGGGCTGACATATATACAGGTGTGTGTATTGGGGGGCTGACATATATACAGGTGTGTGTGTGGGGGGGCTGACATATATACAGGTGTGTGTGTGTGTGTATTGGGGGGGCTGACATATATACAGGTGTGTGTGTGTGTGTGTGTTGGGGGGGCTGACATATATACAGGTGTGTGTGAGGTGGGCTGCCATATATACAGGTGTGAGGGGGGCTGACAAATATACAGGTGTGAGGGGGCTGACAAATATACAGGTTTGGGGGGGGGGCTGACAAATATACAGGTGTGTGGGGGCTGACAAATATACAGGTTTGGGGGGGGGGCTGACATATATAGAGGTGTGAGGGGGGCTGACAAATATACAGGTGTGAGGGGGCTGACAAATATACAGGTTTGGGGGGGGGGGCTGACAAATATACCTGCTTCATTGGGCTGACATATATACAGGATTGGGGGGGTGAGTGCCTACAGGTGAGGTGGCCGGTGTGCGGATTCGGTAGGATGGCCCATAGGTAAGCCCTGGGGAATGTTGGTGGTCAGGCTTCTTCGGGGGGGGGGGGCAGGTCTAAAGCTGTGTAAGGGGCCCTAAAATTTCTGATGGCTGCCCTGCATGTACTGTCCCAACACAAGTGGTAGTTCTTTGAGTATGTGCATGGAAAGGATTGATTTTCCTTTTTGTAAAAGACAGCTCAAGCTCCAGTGTTGGCTGCTCATCATTGCTTTGGACTGGCTTCCTGATGGTGGAATTTCCCACCCCGTAGCCACGTGCAGCAAAGGGTCAGGGATTCTGGTGACATCATTGACCTAATAGGACCACATGACAATGTTACTGACCAAATATGGCTATGTGCCCATATTAGGTCATTGATGTCTCCAGCACCCTCATCCTTTGTTAGGTGCTGCTGTGGGTGGGCTTCCTTCGAATTTGGGCTAAACCTTAGCTCATCACTCAGGGCCACTGATAGGGCAGTACCACTGTTCCTCTTGTACCGGGCCCAGGCCTCATCAGCTAAACAGAGGGGCCCAAGCAGCTTTATTGGTAATTTCTGCCTAAATGGATAAATTGATTTTAATAGATCAAACCCCGCTACTACATGCTTACCAGGGCTTACATTACGATTATAAACAGAAAAGTCAGTGCTACTACCCATACACCACACCACATAGATAGCAGAGCTCCCAGGTGCTCGATCCACAGTCGCTGGCTGAGTAGAGTAATGTAGAAAAAGTAATCCGCACTCCGGTTGTTGCTCTTAAAATGTCTTCATTTTTTTGAATAGCCACAGTGAACAAACGCAGATTACGTTAGTTGACGTGTTTCAGCCTATAAGGCCTTAGTCATAACCACCAAGGTTATGACTAAGGCCTTATAGGCTGAAACGTGTCAACTGACTAAATCTGCGTTTTTTCACTGTGGCTATTCAATAAAATTAAGACATTTTAAGAGCAACAACCGGAGTGCGGATAATTTTTTCTACCTTACATTACAATTCCCTGGACCCCATCATGTCAACAGAGGGGCCCAGGATGTGGGAGCAGAGGAGGGACTTTTTTTTTCACTTTTGGGGCATAGGCAGATAAATTCAGTGCCGCTATTCCGCTGCACCTCGTGGGGGGGGGGGGGGTGCTGTCAGGGAAGCTGTACAGGGCCCCAAAAATTTTAACAGCAGCCCTGTCATTACTAGTTGAGACTACAGGTGGCCATGCTGACACACATTGGGCAGGCACTGTGCACCAGAGCTGCTGTTAGCAATGATGTGGCCCTGTACAGCCTTCCTGCCTTCCTGACAGGACATAACCCCCCCCCCCCCACCCTACGAGGTGCAGCAGAACAGCGGCACTAACTGTATCCACCTACGCCCCAAAAATGAAACAAAAAAGTCCCTCCTCTGCTCCCACCTCATGGGCCCCTCTCTTAAAAAAGTGGGAGGCAATTCCTACACCGTTCACCTGATTTGGATGTAAATACTCTCAAATTAAATTTGAAAGTCTGCATTTATAGCACATCTTGTTTGTTTCATTTCAAATCCATTGTGGTGGTGTATAGAGCCAAAAAGATTGGAATTGTGTCGATGTCCCAATATTTATGGACCTGACTGTATTCTTGCACTGAAGCTGCTTCATAAGTACATACTAACATGATGCTCTATAATTTAACTACTTCAGATCCGCGCTATAGCCGAACGATGGCTACAGACCTGCTTTGCCGGCAGTACGTCTATTGAGGTCCTCTTGTGCCCGAGCGGCCTGCGCTCCCCCTGCAGGGCATGCGTGGCACGCTCTGTGATTAGCGAGTCTATGAGACTCGCTGGATCACAGATTGGAGTAATGGGTCGATCCCGACCCCTTACCACGTGATCAACTGTCAGCCAATAACAGCTGAACATGTGATGTCAACAGAGTTGGTAATTGCCTCCTATTTCTCCAGAGGAGAAAAAAAAAAAAGCCTGTGCCCCCTGCCAGTGCCACCTAGCAATAGGCAACAGTGCCGCCTACCAGTGCCCACCAGCGCAACCCATCAGTGGCCACAGTGCCACCCATCAGTGCCTACAGTGCCACCTATCAGTGCCCACCATCAGTGCCTCAACAACAGTGCTGCACATCAGTGCCACCTATCAGTGCCCATCAGTGTCACCTACCAGTGCCCATCGGTGCCACCTATCAGTGACCATCAGTGCCATCTGTCAGTTGTACCTATCAGTGCTACCCATCCGTGCCACCCATCAGGGCCCATCAGTGCCATCTTATCAGTGGCCATCAGTGCCGCCTTATCTGTGCCCATCAGTACTGCCTTATCTGTGCCCATCAGTGCCACCTATCAGTGCCCATCAGTGCCATTTATCAGTGGTACCTATCAGTGCCCATCAGTGCCACCCATCCGTGCCACCCATCAGGGCCCATCAGTGTCATCTTATCAGTGGACATCAGTGCGGCCTTATCTGTGCCCATCAGTACTGCCTTATCTGTCCCCATTAGTGCCGCCTTATTTGTGCCTATCAGTGCCGCCTTAACTGTGCCTATCAGTGCCGCCTTATCAGTGCCGCCTTAACTGTGCCTATCAGTGCAGCCTATCAGTGCCCACCAGTGCTGCTTCATCAGCGCATGTCAATGAAGGAGACAAATTACCTGTTTGCTAAATTTTATAACAAACTATTAAACACGATTTTTATTTTTTTTTTCCATCTTTTTTGTTTGTTTAGCAAAAAATAAAAACCCCAGCTGTGATTAAATACCACCAAAAGAAAGCTCTATTTGTGGGGAAAAAAAATAAAAATGTCATTTGGGTACAGTGTTGTATGACCGCGCAATTGTCATTCAAAGAGCAACAGCGCCGAAAGCTGAAAATTGGTCTGGGCAGGAGGGGGGTTTAAGTGCCCGGTAAGCAAGTGGTTAACATTCACATAAAGCGATGCCCCGACACTCATTTCTTGTGGGTCTATGTGGCAACCAAGTAATAATGTGACCTCCGACTGCGACAGTTGATAATGGGGGCACGTTCCAATTGTCAGAGAACCATCGTTTATCCGCAGCCATCACTGTGTTCAGTGGAAAGCTTCCGTCTGATTTTGCAATTTTTAACTGTCTGAGTTTACAGCAAATCCCGTGTATAATTGTCATTCTCTCCCCCGTCCAGCCCCGCCGTACCATCTCCATTATCTTGCAAAGTCACATTTGCTGCAAAAGGTTGGAGCTACAAATGTGCAAAAATCCCTGAATTGCTTTCTGATTGACTGCGGCTCGTTCCCCCCTCTTTTATTCACAACATAAAATTCCTGCCGCGCTTTGCTTTCTGCGCATCGCCGAGGCATGTGACTATATTAATTTAAGCCCCAACTGAAACAAACAGATATGCATTAGGTTTAAATTAGATTATCAGAAGCAGCAGCAGCACAAAGATTGATTTTACCTCAAACGCTGTACAACAGGATTATCACAGTGAGAAAATCTAACACGCTCCGATTGCTACCCACAGAGGATGAATCTGGACACGTCAATGCAAGAGGCAGCAGTCTTGACTATAGATTAAGGACTGTGCCTTGTTTTTTTTTCTTTTAAACCACTGAACGATTTAAAGGCGCAAAAACCGCAAAGGAATCATTTGCGTAAAGGGAAGCTATAACCCTTTAACAATTATATATATCTATATATATATATATATTATATATATATATATATATATATATATATATATATATATATATATATATATATACATATATATATATATATATATATATATATATATATATATACATATATATATATATTTAGGGCTGTTACTGATTAAAATTTTCACGTTCGATTAATCGATTTTTTTTTTTAATCGATTAATCTTCTAATTTCCATTAATTATAACGCACATACAGATCCAACTACCGTATTTATCGGCGTATAACACGCACCGGCGTATAACACGCACGCCAAGTTTAGGAGGGCATTTTAAGGAAAAAAAGTTTTAGGAGGGAAGTTTAGGGGAAAAAAAACTTACATTTAAGCGTCATTTGCAGCCTTGCCCAGCGTCATTTGCAGCCTTGCCCAGTGTCATTGCAGCTTGCCCAGTGTCATTGCAGCCTTGCCCAGCGTCATTGCAGCCTTGCCCAGCGTCATTTGCAGCCTTGCCCAGCGTCATTTGCAGCTTGCCCAGCGTCATTTGCAGCCTTGCCCAGTGTCATTGCAGCTTGCCCAGCGTCATTTGCAGCTTGCCCAGTGTCATTGTAGCTTGCCCAGTGTCATTTGCAGCCTTGCCCAGTGTCATTGCAGCTTGCCCAGCGTCATTGCAGCCTTGCCCAGCGTCATTTGCAGCTTGCCCAGCGTCATTTGCAGCCTTGCCCAGTGTCATTGTAGCTTGCCCAGCGTCATTTGCAGCCTTGCCCAGTGTCATTGCAGCTTGCCCAGTGTCATTGCAGCCTTGCCCAGCGTCATTGCAGCCTTGCCCAGCGTCATTGCAGCCTTGCCCAGCGTCATTTGCAGCCTTGCCCAGTGTCATTGTAGCTTGCCCAGCGTCATTTGCAGCCTTGCCCAGCGTCATTGTAGCTTGCCCAGTGTCATTGCAGCCTTGCCCAGCGTCATTTGCAGCCTTGCCCAGCGTCATTTGCAGCCTTGCCCAGTGTCATTGTAGCTTGCCAGCGTCATTTGCAGACTTGTCCGGGTTTAAATTTCCCGCTGCCGAGACGCTCTGTCGCGTGCGCCGCCGAAAAAGGCTGAAGCCCCCCCCGAAAAGACCGAGCCGACTGTTCGCCTCCCTGCTGTTTCCCGGACGAGCGCAGGGAGGCGGGACTACGAGCGGAGCCGAACAGTCGGCTCGGTCTTTTCTGGCGCTGCTTCGTTTTTTTTCGGCCGCAATTCGGTCTTTTTCGGCGGTGCTTGCCATTTTTGTCACTTTTTTTTTTTGGGTGGTATCGGCGTATAACACACACCCACGACTTTCCCCCGATTTTAAGGGGGAAAAAGTGCGTGTTATACGCCGATAAATACGGTACTTTTAGCCGATCTCCTTGCATTGCAACTCTGCATTAGTCAGTGGTAAATGTGGTATACACTATATACAATCACCCGACACTAGTTACTTTCCACAATCCATGACTTAAAGTGGGGTTGCAACCAAAAAACAAAAAGGGGCTTAAAAATCATAAAAAAAATTAAAAAAAATAATTGGAAAAAAAAAATTTTTTTACTCACCTCTAAATGCCTGTTGCTAGGGGGTCCCTCGAAGTCTGCCACCTTCATTGCCCGGGCTAAAAGTCACTTCCTGTAGGCAACGCACAGTCATCTGGGACATGTCATGTGTCCCAGATGAGTGAGCGTCGAATCACGGCGCACGGCGCCGCTCGCGCATGCGCAGTGGGTGCCCGGCTGTGAAGCCCAGCCGGGTTCCCACATTAAGAATGCCGGCGTCGTGAGCGGAGCGGGGAACGAGGGGGGGGTCTCGTTCCCCCGCATCGCTGGACCCCGGGACAGGTAAGTGTCCGATTATTAAAAGTCAGCAGCTGCAGTATTTGTAGCTGCTGACTTTTAATTTTTTTTTTTTGCCCGGCCCTCCTCTTTAACTTCACAGTTCACACAAATACGTTTTAAATTCAAACTGTAGTACTGACGTAAGTCATTTTTTTCCCACAGTAGCGCGACAATCCCTCCACCTCCGGTCTAACTAATCACTCTCACCTTATGGCATGGACCCCTGTGCAAACAGGTGCTCATGCAAGCGGGTATGAAAAGGGTATAACACGGACCATAAACTTCTCTAACGTCTCCTTAGATCTCAGCAAGGACGCCGGTCATGGGTAGAAAGAAAAGATCTAAGTGCTCACCGCTTAAGTATAAGATTACTTTTTTGTGTTCAAACACAAACTACTCACAAAAATATAAGCAAACTAAACTTTAGCAGCTTTAACGCAAAATAATATAAAGAATATTTTTGACTATACACTCCTATCTGCAAAAACTTCCAGGCAACCGAACCCCCTTCCGTCCTGGGAGTTTTAGTGATTTTGGTGGTCTTTAAAGAGGAACTGCAGTCTGCTCACATAATTTGTAATAAAAACATCTTTGCCATTCTGAAGCTTCCCTCCAACCACTTTGCATATTATTTTATACATACTGTGATTCTGTACTTGCCAAATATGCTGCAGAAATCTCCCTCCGCTGAGTCTGGCTGCATCCATTTTTACTGTGGGCAGCTGAAGCTGCTGCCTGTTCACTTCCTGGATTTACACAGACTCACAGAGGCACTCCCCCAGCTCTGCAGCCCTTCAGCTCTCATTGGCCCTCTTATGACTCATCCCCCCTCCCTTCCTGGAAAACTCTCAGGAGAGTGAGAGAGAGAGAGAGCTGTGCATGATGTCATAAGCCTAGGCTCATGACCAGACAAGAAACAGAAAGTGGGCTGTATAAGGGATTTACTGGCAGAAAAAAAATGTTTTACTTATCCAAAGTTAAAAAAAAAAAGGGCAGAAGATTTAATAAATGGATAGTTTAAAAAATGACTGAAGGTCCGCTTTAAGGGTAAAAGGGGGCTTTTAAATACTCCCGATGATTGCAATAGCTCTTCTCATCTATCCTGGACCTGTTATTGTGCCAAGACATGGTCCCCTGTTAACCAAATGTTTACCTTTTTTCACAGAAACAAAAAAAAAAAAAAGCAGAAAGAAGGCCATAAATACAAACAGATATTTCCATTTACAAACATTGCAAAGAGTATTTATGTATTTATAGAAAAAAAAAAATACAAAGAGCTAAAAAAAAAGATTTCAAGGAGATATTTTTTTTTAAATACAAAGAGATAAAACAGAAAAAACATAAATGCAAAGAGATATTTATTTATTTATTTAATACAAAGTGTTAACAAAAGAAAAACATAAATACAAAGAATACATAGAGATAAAAAAAAAGGAAAACCATAACTGTAAACAGATATTTTTTTTTTTCAATACAAACAGATAAACAAAGAAAAAAAAATGTACAAGCAGATACTTGTATTAATAAGCATTCACAATATGAGAGAGAGAGAGAGAGAGAGAGAGAGAGAGAGAGAGAGAGAGAGAGAGAGAGAGAGAGAGAGAGAGGTGCTACAAGACCCCAAAGACAGACAGACCCTGAGCCTGTACAGACTGAGCGCCCACAGCCTGGAAATCGAATTAGGACGGCACAGACAGACCTACAAGCCCAGAAAGAGTAGACTGTGCCAGCAATGTGACCAGGGGGTCCTGGAGGATGAGGACCACTTCCTGCTACATTGCCCAAAGTACTCATCAGTGAGGGACACTCACTTCCAGAGACTCTCAACTCCCATACCGGACTTCACTTCTATAGAAGAGAAGAGGAAACTCCAATTTCTACTGGGAGAAGAGAAGCCAATGGTGAAGATAGCTGCCCAGTATGTGACAGCATGTCACCGACTGAGAGGGACATGAAAGACAGAGGACTTAAAAATCCTTTACAGAGACTTATGTCCATTCCCCTTTATATTACCCATTACCCTTCCCCCTTTTTCCTATACAAACAGAGAGAGAGAGATGGAGAGAGAGAGAGAGAGAGAGAGAGAGAGAGAGAGAGAGAGAGAGAGAGAGAGTAGAGGGAGAAAGAGAGAGAGAGAGAGTAGAGGGAGAAAGAGAGAAATAAAGAGAGAGGAGAGAGAGAGAGAGAGAGAGAGAGAGAGAGAGAGAGAGAGAGAGAGAGAGAGAATTAGAGCAAAAGAGAGAGAGAGAGAGAACAAGAAAGAAAACGAGAGAGAGAGAGAGAAAATGAGAGAGAAAACGAGAGGGAGAGAGAGAGGGAGGAGAGGGGAGAGGGGCAGAGAGAGGGAGGGGAGGGAGAGACAGGGGGCGAATGGGAGAGAGAGAGAATGAGAGAGAGAATGAGAGAGAGGGAGAGAGAGAGAGAGAATGAGAGAGGGAGAGAGAGAATGAGAGAGAGAATGAGAGAGAGAATGAGAGAGAGAGAGAATGAGAGAGAGGGGAGAGAGAGGGAGAGAGAGAATGAGAGAGGGGGAGAGAGAGAGAGAGAGAGAGAGAGAGAGAGAGAGAGAGAGAGAGAATGAGAGAGGGGAGAGAGAGAGAGAGTGAGAGAGAGAGGGGGGGGGAGAGAGAGAGAGAATGAGAGAGAGAGAATACGAGAAAATGTGAGGAGAGAGAGAGTGAGAGAGAGTGAATAAGAGAGAATGTGAGGAGAGAGAGAGTGAGAGAGAGTGAGAGAGAGAGAGAGAGAATGAGAGAGAGAGAGATAGAGAGAGAGAATACGAGAGAATGTGAGGAGAGAGAGAGAGAGAGAGAGAGAGAGAGAGAGAGAGAGAGAGAGAGAGAGAGAGAGAGAGAGAGAGAGAGAGAGAGAGAGAGAGAGAGAGATTTTTAAAAATACAAAGAGATAAAAAAAAAGGAAAAACATAAATGCAAAGAGAGTTAAAAAAATACACAGTGATGATAAAGGAAAAATATAAATGCTAAGAGATTTTTTATTAAACTATAAAGAGATAAAAAAGGAAAACATATATATGCAAAGAGATATTTTTTTTTTTTAATACAAAGAGATACAAATGGAAAAACATAAATGCAAAGGGATATTTTTTTTTTAATACAAAGATAAAAAAGAAAAAGAAAACATAGATACAAAGATATTCTTGTATTTATAAACATTTACAATATGATTTTTTTTAATCCAGCTGAGAAAAAAGGGGGCAAATAGTTTGAACTCTGCACAGAAGATAACAAAGTTTTAATTTGAAGCTGAAATGGTACTGACAAGGTAAGCTCATGTACTTTAACCGAATTGATTTTACATCATCTTTCTTCTCATCGCCAACATGATTACCGTCTGCCCCTTTTATACTTGAGCGATCCCACATGGAGTGCTAACTTACCGCCGCAGTCTGTTCATCAGAACGCTGCGTTCCTGGCTCTAAGTTCTACATTGTAACAAGGCCCTGACAGAGGAAATCAATCATGCAAATACTTTGTTTAGACAGAACTCGCGAATGTACCAATAACACGAATGAATGAAATTTTTATATTGGGGAGATATATCAACGTTTCTTATGGTGAATGACACAACTAGAGTGATTTGGAATGATTTGTGTGGATTTTCCGACACTCAGACAATTTTACAGCTGTGGAATTTAGGAGAAGAAGTAGAGATAAGACAGGATAATCCATTTTGTACAGTAATAAACATTTTCCCAGTAATGTAAGATTCTTAATAATACTGAGGTCTTCAAACTACTATGGTTGTCATAAACCAGCCCCTGCAATGAGAAGGCCCCAGCATGCATGGCTTTTTCATTGCAAGCCAGATGAAGCCACTTAGCAGAACGTGGCAGCAGGTGCCCAGCGTTGGAAAGGGGAACATTTTAGCAACCAGCCAAGTTTTTTGCCTGCCAGGTGGAGCAATCTCCTGCCTGGAGGTGCTTTTATAACCCCTTGTGACGTCATCGCACGTCTACACAGAGATAAGAGCCACAGAATACCAGTTTTTGGGGGGCTTTTTGTTACCAACTGAGCAACATGACCTGGATAAATGAGAACCTTCACTGGCATAAGTGGACATTTTTTACTCCTAATGTCCACTGAAGCCTTTTTTTTATTTTACAAAGGGGCCAATTTCCTACTCCAACCGATACAGGAGCATGTTTTACTTTCACTGAAACAGGCATTTTTTTAATGCCACTGACCACCGTCTCCAAGGATTTTTTTGTACTCCTCCAACCACCGATACAGGGGCAATTTTTACTTCCAGAGACTGCTATAATGCACGGGAATTGTATTGCCCCCAACAACCACCAATGCAAATTCATTTTTTCCATCAACCACTGGTGCCAGGGCTTTTTTCCACAAAGATTTTATTGAGTTTTTAGGTTTTTCCAGAACAGTACAAGAAAATATAGTAAGGCACAAGGGACGTCAGGGAGTACAGAGGTGCGATCTGCAAAAGGATTCCACCATGATTCTGGAGTACAGTATGAACCTGATGTTATGAACTATAAGGTGGCAAAAACTCCATGGCTTGTTCAAAAGAAATAGAAAACGCTCTGATGAGGAGAGCTCTGTGTTAGATATCGTGGGCACCTCTACAGTGTTAGGGGGGGCATCAAACACTTCCTAAAAAAGCACAAGGGTGAGATAGAGGAGCATGAAGAGGCCAGAGGGGTAGAAGAAGAAGAGCAGAAAAGATCTGAAGAGGAACAATTTGGCTGGGATGGGCAAATAAAGGTGGGAGGGGTGAGGAATGGTGTAAGGATGGAGCCCGGTGGCTGGGGTGTGTAGGGGCAATGACAAAATTCATCAGACTGAGAGCAAAGTGTTAGGTCTATATTCAGGTGAGATTATAGAATATCCAGGAGTCCCAAACCTTTAGGAATTTGACATGGGAGTCTTTGAGGATGGAAGTAAGCTTCTCATGGACCTTGGTCACCATTAGACTTTGCTTAACCTCTAGCCTAGAGAGCACTTGCCCAGCTGCCAGAAACACAAATCCCACAGCTTCCTCTGAATAGCAGTGAGAGTTGCAATCGCTTCATGAAACAGGGCCTACCAAAGGTTGCAAGCTAATGAGATGTTCAAAACCAACCTAATCATGGAGTATACCCCAGTCCAGAATCAATTTGCTTTGAGGCATGACCACCAGATATGGATGAGAGTGTCATGTTCTCTACAGCCCCAAAAGCACATTGGGGAGACAGTGGGGGGAAATTTCTAAATGCCATAGGTCATGTTCCACTGTGACAGATATTCATAGGCATTCCCTTGAGCAAAGATATTACGTGACCATTTGGAGATGGAGATCCAGATCTTATTCCATACTCCTTTTTTTTCCCAGTTTTCAACATAGGAGAGTTTAAGGGAGCTGAGTCAAGGAGGCGGAATAAAGATTGAAAGCCTTTCATCATCGATTTTCAAATGCTGTCAGGCATTTGGGTGGCCAGTTTGGCAACAAAGGAGGCTGTGAACTCGGTGGCTTATTTGGGCGTGTAGGAAAGCCTCATTAGCTGGTAGTTGCCAGTGTTGTTGAAGGTACTGGTAGGATTTGATGTCGTCAAGAGCCAAAAAATCATAAATGTGTTTTATTCCCCTCTCATGCCACCAACAGAAAGTCTCAGGGTTATCATAGGCTAGAGGAAAGTGGGAGGTGTCGAAGATGCCCAAAGGGTAGCTGGGGGAAGATTAGGTTACCACTATATTTAACAGAGACCCATTGCTTTAGGGAGTGTAGCAAAAAAGGGGTCCAAAAATTTGGTCCGGGGGGGGGGGTTGGTCCGGGGGGGCCTGTCCATAGCAGGTTGCATTCCATTATGACCAAATAAGTCCAAATGGGCATTTCAGCACCAGCATGGAGGGAAACAATGGGAGTGATTTGGATGGCAATGGTGTAGAGTTAAGCACCACTTTTCCAGGATCTGGGGCAAGTTGTTCTGGGGGTTGGGAAGGATCAAGAGCTTTAGTTTTAGACTCATTGACGCGTAGGTTTGAGTCCCAAAGACGGAGAGGACTGTCAATAAGTTGGGCAAGGTAATGTGAGAAGAAGAGAGAAACAGGAGAATGTCACCAGCAAAGAGCATTATTTTGTGGTGTTCTCCAGATAGGTCAAGACCCTTGACATGAGGATGCACTCAGAAAGCCGCAGCCAAAGACTCCAAGGCTAAAACAACAGGATAGGGATAGGGGACACTTTTGCTGTTTACTTTGTCGGACCAGAAGAGAAGCCTGCATATTTCAGAGTTGCGTGTAAAGGGCAAAGACCCAAGACAGAAATGCCTCTCTGAAAAAATATGTAGTCCCATGAGACAGTTTCAATGGCCTTGTGGACGTCACGGGACAGTAGCATGGCTGGAATGGATCCAGTTCTTGCAAGGTGGAGGAGTTATATGGCTCGACGAATGTTGTCTCCCATGTCCCGGGAAGGAACAAACCCAACTTATTCTTAGTCAAAAGTTTCCCCAAAACAGAGTTAAGCCTGGTTGCCAGTATTTTAGCAAGGGTTTTCACATCTATATTACAGAGGGATATATTAATTATAGTTTGACCAGGTATGTGGATCAATATTGAGTTTCGATATCATGACCATGTTGGTCTGCAGGGACTTGAGAGGAAGGGGCTCTCTGTTTTTTTAAGAAATTAAAGACCGTCTGTAAATGGGGGATGAGGAGGTCATAATATTTATTGTAAAAAAGAATGGTATATCTGTCCGATCCAGGCCGCTTGCTTATCTTAAGGCCCCCAATAGCTGTTGAGATTTTACGGTCCGTGCCGTCTTCCTCCAGAAGGATACGATGATGAAATGGAATAGAGGGTAATCAGAGGTCATTGAAGAAAAGGGTGGCAGAAAAGGGTTTGGGTTTGGAGTATTGGTGGGACAGATGGTGGCGGAATGCCGTCAAGATTTCCATCGTGTTACTTTTTAGGGTGGGGTGACACAAATGGAGGGCTATAGGTTTGTGCTGAGATGTAAGATGACATAAGTGCTTCACCAGCATTGGTCCAGGTTTATTGCTCTCGGTGTAGAATTTCTGATTGGTCCAGCAGAGTTGTTTCTCCAAAATATCGGTAAGGCATTGGTTCAACACTCTTCTTTACTTGTCCAGATGGAGTTTGGTTGCAGGGGTAGGATTCAGTTTGTGGGCTCAGGAGGCTTGTTCCAGTTCTGACTCCAGTTGGGTCCTGCGCTGCTCCCTTCTTTGATGGCTCTGAGAGGTGATCTGGATAAGATGGGCCCTAATGACTGCTTTGTAGGCTTCCCAGACTGTGGTTGGTGAGGAGACTGAGGTGTTTTGCTGAAAATAATAAACAGTGACTGAGCGGTGAGTGCAGCTTCTCTATAACTTCCAGGTTTGAGAGAAGAGAATCACTGAGTACCCAGGAAGAAGGCTTAGATTTCTGAAGGAGAGGACAACAAAGAATCACTACTGGAATGTAGTCTGACCACCAGGATATCGAGGGAATAGACGTTTTGAGTAATTCAGGGTGGAAAGATCTCTGGACCCATATGTGGTCAATATATATGTAAAGGTTTTGGAAAGAGGAGAACGCGTAGTCTCGCAATGTCAGATGCATTTCTCGCTGTAGAATTCGATAATAATTGTAGAAAACGATATACCACTACAGCCTATAATTATCTCATCTATGTATCAATTCCTTTGTCTAGTCCCTGTAGATTGGTTAGTCTGGTAAAACTATTAGCGCATGCTACTGTTAGTATCACAATAATACAACATTAGTTATGACGCCAAACACACGGTTTAAGAATAATCAAATCTCATTTATTTCCCAAGGAAATAAGAAAGCTAACATGTATTAAAAGGGGGTTACAAAATTACATAACATACAATCACAATACAATACAATGGTCTACTTAACACATGTCCTCGTGACTGGCCTCTTGATGGAGAAAGAGTACTGTCCACACGGTTAGGCCTCAAAGATGGCCGCTTAGCAGAGAGACATCCTCAAGACATAGTTTCATAGTTAGTTAGTAAGGTTGAATAAAGACATCAGTCCATCCAGTTCAACCTGAGTGAGCGTCTACAGTTGTCCCTATCCCCATACATTGCACACTCACATCAGTCCCTACCCTCAAGGAGCCCACAATCCAAGGTCCCCATTCATATACTAGGGCCAATTTTTGGACAGAAGCCAATTAACCTACCTGCATGTCTTTGGATTGTGGGAGGAAACTGGAGTACCCGGAGGAAACCCACGCAGACACAGGGAGAACATGCAAACTCCAGGCAGGTAGTGTCGTGGTTGGGATTTGAACCAGCGACCCTTCTTACTGCTAGGTGAGAGTGCTAACCACTACACCACTGTGCCGCCCATGCTTTCCACAAAAAGCCTAAAGACACAGAGAGTGTGATTCCTGTGTGTGCGGCCATTTCATTCAGACATACACGCCCACTCATAGCCACTCCCATTTGCCCTCCACCCAATAGGCATCGCCGAGAGATAATCCTTTACACGTTGCATTCCTGAGGAAGTATGCTGTATTGTCCACTAGGGACAGCGTTTGTCCATGGATTGCAATTCATCCGACTGGGGCCAAACCTTGGGTTCGAGCTCTTGCCTCAAGTCAGTCAATTAGGTAGACAGATTAGAATCAGCATTGTAATGCAGAGTGGTCCTCATAGATAGAATGGGAGCTCCTAACCTCATATAACATATGTTGTTTAACTGGCTACATTCCGATCGGGGTAGGACATCCTATTCTCCAGAAACATGCTGGGATTACATGAGTTCCTATTGAATCCAACACTCGCCAAGCGTCAACCATATCCGTGCAAGTGTATAAGTTGAGAAAGCGGGAGGAGCCTGGAGCAAGAGAGCGCAGAGTCTTAGAGGAGTTGTTCAGAGTTAGATGGGTCACTAGATTGGAGCTGAAACAGAGCAAAATCATACCCTTGGGATGAAAAGTCAGGAATTCAAACAGAAGGAAAGGAGCCTTCGGATGTGTTTGGGGCATAGTAAGTAATGATAGTCACCTCTACGCCTTTAAGCCAGCCCTGGAGGAGAAGATACCATCCTTGCGAGTCCTGCAGTTGCTTATGGCAGAGAAACAAGAGACTGTTACAAAACGCTATTAGGACACCATTGTGCTTAGTTGGGGGCAGAGGCCAGGTAGACAGTGGGGTAGGAAGGGTGGGCTTTTTTTTGCTTCCACTGACCACTCATGCTGGGGCATGTCACAGATAGACATGTGCAATTAGTTTTGTTTTTTTTCTTTTTTCGTATTTTTTCGTTATTTTCGTTCGTTCACTTTCGTACGAATGAACGAATCGTTCGAACGAATCCGGTTAATGAATCGTTCGAACCGAACAAATCCGATTAACGAATCGTTCGAATCGAACGAATCCAAAAAACAACGAAAATACGAAAAAAAATAATTAGAAACAACGAATGTACGAATGAAGAAAATCCGAAAAACGAAAACAGGAACAACGAAAATGAAAATGAACGAAAAAATTCGTACATTTGTAACTTTTTTTTTTTGTTGAATTGGTAATTTTCCTTGTCCCTTACAATGGCGCTGCTTAACGTGCTTCGAATAGATTGAACGAAAAAATTTGTACATTCGTAACTTTTTTTTTTTTTTCGAATCGTAATTTTCCATGTCTCTTACAATGGCGCTGCTTAACGTGCTTCGAATGGATTGAACGAAAAAATTCGTACATTCGTAACTTTTTTTTTCGATTCGTAACTTTTTTTTCGATTTGTAATTTTCTGTGTCTCTTAAAATGTAATAATAGCATACACATTACATCAAATTATGAATTATGCTCCGATTACGAATGTACCAATGTTACGAATGTATGAATAAATACGAATGCATCTGAATTTCGAATAAACGAAAAAATAACTCTTCCGAATGTACGAATCGTTACGAATACGAACACCGACGACTTACGAATGTACGAATCGTTACGAATACGAACACCGACGACTTACGAATTTACGAATCGTTACGAATCAACGGAAACGAAAAAAACGAAACGAAAATAAACTCATTTTTTTCGGAAACAAAAAAACGAAACGAAAATAAACAAATTTTTTTGTTGTGCACATGTCTAGTCACAGATAATCTCCGTAATCTGTATAATATGTTTACTTCCTATGATCGTCAGTACCATCTAGTGGCCATAATGGATTATTTTCCTCAAATACTCCAATCAGGAAAATACCAGAATATGACCACTAGATGGAACTGACAATCATAGGAAGTAAACATATTACACATTACAATTGGATTATTCACGACGGCTGAGCAAACGCTTGAGACATTGGTGCAACAATTTTGACTTCCTTCCTTCTTGACAGGAACCAGATGAAATAGGAAATTGGTGGGGGAGGGATAGACATATTGGCATTTTCACCTCGGGTGCTCAATGATCTCATGGGAGCACTAGATAGCTCTCCAAAAACCTGCCAAACTTGGTCAAATATTGTTCTTGTGTTTTCACTGTCAGCTCAGTTTTCGAGGTAACGTTCGGCATTATTTTTCCTTCTCCCTTCCATCAGCACCATGTACACACTGGCCCCGGGAATTCAGGGTGACCACCAAAGTACATAGCACAAAACGGAAAGGTGCAATTACAAAACAAAGAGAAACTTCAGAAAAAAACAACTAGAACAAAAGTGCAGCAAAAGAAACTGACCTTTTGCTCAAACGAGATTTGAAAAACGTGAAGTCTTGACAGGAGTAGAGGCGATTTATTCCTTCCAAATTAGACATCTACAGCAGTGTAGTTTATAAAAGAGGAAAAAAAAAAAAAAGGTTAGACACAGTCAAGAATCCTTTGAAAGTGATCAGAATAATTGGATGCCAGAATCAGCTTTTGTTGATCATCCGTCAGCGGTGTCAGAGGACGCTCCAAGTTACAACCGATGCTCATCCATTTATTTTTATTTTTTTTATGGAGCAGAACAGTAAAAACAAAACTTCACAGTAAATAGGACAAACACAAAAATAGATTTTTTTTCCTCCCTGCAGTTCCTAAATCCAAATTCTACTTTACCAAGATAAAAAAAAATCCTTTCTAGGGCAGGTCCAATTATTGAAGGGATTTTGGCAAAACCAGATACTTACCAGATACTTTCTCTGTAGATAATGAAATGGGGCCATTTCAGCAAGTTTCTCAAACAGATTGCCGAGTCGGAGGGGTCCACCTGCTGAAATCAAATTGGAACCTCTCGCGTGTTGTAATTAGATGGAGATAGGGCTCATTTACGACTGTAATGCTTTGTGAGGAGAGATTCATGGTGGAACGTTTTTCACAAAATGGTGCAGGTGCAGCAATACTGATGCCACCTGAATTGTGGGAGGAGTGCAGTGAGAAGATTGCCCCTTAACTTAACTTGGTGGTCAGTGGGAAAAAATCCCCTTATATTGGTGGTCAGTGGGAAGAATGTTCCTTACATTGGTGATCAGTGGGAAGAATGTTCCTTACATTGGTGATCAGTGGGAAGAATGTTCCTTACATTGGTGATCAGTGGGAAGAATGTTCCTTACATTAGTGATCAGTGGGAAGAATGTTCCTTACATTGATGATCAGTGAGAAAAATATTCCTTACATTGGTGATCAGTGAGAAGAATGTTCCTTACATTGGTGATCAGTGGGAAGAATGTTCCTTACATTGGTGATCAGTGAGAAGAATGCTCCTTACATTGGTGATCAGTGAGAAAAATGCTCCTTACATTGGTGATCAGTGGGAAGAATGTTCCTTACGTTGGTGATCAGTGAGAAGAATGTTCCTTACATTGGTGATCAGTGAGAAGAATGCTCCTTACATTGGTGATCAGTGAGAAAATGCTCCTTACATTGGTGGTCAGTGGGAAGAATGTTCCTTACATTGGTGATCAGTGAGAAAAATGCTCCTTACATTGGTGATCAGTGGGAAGAATGTTCCTTACATTGGTAATCAGTGAGAAGAATGTTCCTTACATTGGTGATCAGTGGGAAGAATGTTCCTTACATTGGTGATCAGTGAGAAGAATGTTCCTTACATTGGTGATCAGTGAGAAGAATGTTCCTTACATTGGTGATCAGTGGAAGAATGTTCCTTACATTGGTGATCAGTGGGAAGAATGTCCCTTACATTGGTGATCAGTGGGAAGAATGTCCCTTACATTGGTGATCAGTGGGAAGAATGTCCCTTACATTGGTGATCAGTGGGAAGAATGTTCCTTACATTAGTGATCAGTGGGAAGAATGTTCCTTACATTGTGATCAGTGAGAAGAATATTCCTTACATTGGTGATCAGTGGGAAGAATGTTCCTTACATTGGTGATCAGTGGGAAGAATTTTCCTTACGTTGGTGATCAGTGAGAAGAATGTTCCTTACATTGGTGATCAGTGGGAAGAATGTTCCTTACGTTGGTGATCAGTGAGAAGAATGTTCCTTACATTGGTGATCAGTGAGAAGAATGCTCCTTACATTGGTGATCAGTGAGAAAAATGCTCCTTACAATGGTGATCAGTGGGAAGAATGTTCCTTACATTGGTGATCAGTGAGAAGAATGTTCCTTACATTGGTGATCAGTGAGAAGAATGCTCCTTACATTGGTGATCAGTGAGAAAAATGCTCCTTACAATGGTGATCAGTGGGAAGAATGTTCCTTACATTGGTGATCAGTGAGAAGAATGTTCCTTACATTGGTGATCAGTGGGAAGAATGGTCCTTACATTGGTAATCAGTGGGAAGAATGTTCCTTACATTGGTGATCAGTGGGAAGAATGTTCCTTACATTGGTGATCAGTGAGAAGAATGTTCCTTACATTGGTGATCAGTGAGAAGAATGTCCCTTACATTGGTGATCAGTGGGAAGAATGTTCCTTACATGGGTGATCAGTGGGAAGAATGTCCCTTACATTGGTGATCAGTGGGAAGAATGTTCCTTACATTGGTGATCAGTGAGAAGAATGTCCCTTACATTGGTGATCAGTGGGAAGAATGTTCCTTACATTGGTGATCAGTGGGAAGAATGTCCCTTACATTGGTGATCAGTGGGAAGAATGCTCCTTACATTGGTGATCAGTGAGAAGAATGTTCCTTACATTGGTGATTAGTGGGAAGAATGCTCCTTACATTGGTGATTAGTGAGAAGAATGCTCCTTACATTGGTGATTAGTGAGAAGAATGCTTCGAACATTGGTGGTCAGTGGAAAGAATGCCCCTTATGCTGCGTACACACGAGCGGACTTTCCGGCAGACTTGGTCTTTGCAGCAGAGGTCCGCCGGACTTTCAAACGAACGGACTTGCCCACACATGATCACTCCAAAAGTCAGACGGATTTGAACGTGATGACGTACGACCGGACTAGAATAAGGAAGTTCATAGCCAGTAGCCAATAGCTGCCCTAGCGTCGGTTTTAGTCCGTCGGACTAGTACACAGACGGCCGGATTTTTCGACCGGACTCGAGTCCGTCAGAAAGATTTGAAACATGTTTTATTTCTAGGTCCGTCTGACTTTTGGGAAAGAAAAGTCCACTGGAGCCCACACACGAACGAATTGTCCGCCGGATTCCGGTCCGCCGGACCTAGTCCGTCGAAAAGTCTGATCGTGTGTACGCGGCATTAGGGCTCATGCACACGGCAGCTCAAAAGGAGCTAAAAAAAAGTGTCTCCTAGAGGCTTTTGAGCTCTTTTGAACTCTTATTTAAACTCCCCTCAGTGTTAGCCAATGTGTCCAGGCACACTAGGGCTTTTTCAGGCGTTTTCAGGCATATGCTTCTACAGGCAGAAAACCCACCAAACTCTCGTTTTTGAGAGGAGCTAGTGCCCCAAAAAGAGCCCAAAAGAGCTCAAAAATTTATGAAGACTTGTGAAAAAGCGCATAAACGTTTGTTGAAGCTTTTTGGTTTGTTTATGCAGTGGTTAAGAAAATACTATCTAGTAAGGTTTGTGAAAAAAAAAAAAAAACGCTTATGCTCAAAAAAGCTTGAAAGAGCTCAATAAAGATGCGAGAAAGAGCACAGAAAAGAAAAAGCTTCTTCAAGCTTTTATAGGCAGAAATAAATGCTCAAACGCCTGTAAAAAGCAGCTTTTTTTTGAGTTTCAGTGTGCATGAGCCCTTACATTGTGGTCAGTGGGAAAAAATGCTCTTTAGATTGATGGTCAATGGGAAAAATGCTCCTTACTTTGGTGGTCAGTGGGAGGAATAACCTTTACATTGGTGGCCAGTGGGAAGAATGACCCTTACATTGGTTCTCTTTGGGAAGAATGCTCCTTACATTGGTGATAAGTGGGAAGAATTCACCTTACATTGGTGATCAGTGAGAAGAATGTTCCTTACATTGGTGATCAGTGAGAAGAATGTTCCTTACATTGGTGATCAGTGAGAAGAATGTTCCTTACATTGGTGATCAGTGAGAAGAATGTTCCTTACATTGGTGATCAGTGAGAAGAATGTTCCTTACATGGTGATCAGTGGGAAGAATGTTCCTTACATTGGTGATCAGTGGGAAAAATGCTCCTTACATTGGTGGTCAGTGGGAGGAATAACCTTTACATTGGTGGCCAGTGGGAAGAATGACCCTTACATTGGTGATAAGTGGGAAGAATTCACCTTACATTGGTGATCAGTGAGAAGAATGTTCCTTACATTGGTGATCAGTGAGAAGAATGTTCCTTACATTGGTGATCAGTGAGAAGAATGTTCCTTACATTGGTGATCAGTGAGAAGAATGTTCCTTACATTGGTGATCAGTGGGAAAAATGCTCCTTACATTGGTGGCCAGTGGGAAGAATGACCCTTACATTGGTTCTCTTTGGGAAGAATGCTCCTTACATTGGTGATCAGTGGGAAGAATTCACCTTACATTGGTGATCAGTGAGAAGAATGTTCCTTACATTGGTGATCAGTGAGAAGAATGTTCCTTACATTGGTGATCAGTGAGAAGAATGTTCCTTACATTGGTGATCAGTGGGAAGAATGCTCCTTACATTGGTGATCAGTGAGAAGAATGTTCCTTACATTGGTGATCAGTGGGAAGAATGTTCCTTACATTGGTGGTCAGTGGGAGGAATAACCTTTACATTGGTGGCCAGTGGGAAGAATGACCCTTACATTGGTTCTCTTTGGGAAGAATGCTCCTTACATTGGTGATCAGTGGGAAGAATGCTCTTTACATTGGTTGTCTTTGGGAAGAATGCTCCTTACATTGGTGTGTCTGGGGAAATTTCGTTGCTGGAGTCTATAGCTAGCACGCTCCCTGATGGAGGTGTGCTGACAGCTCTGCAATTGTGTCAATACACCTCTGTTTAGGCAGCTTGCAGCACAGTGTCACCAGCTCTATAAATGTATCAGCTGGCAGATACACTGTACCTGTATGCCACATGTCACAGAGGTGGGTTCTACTGCTGTTCCAGACTGACCAATGGTACTAATTACTGCAGTAGTGGTGGCTTTGTTGGCATCCTTTGTGAGAAGCATGTTTAACAGCATCGGATTCACAGGAAGGCTGTTGATGTCAGGATTCTGAGGAGCAGAAAATGCCTCCGCTGGAAGCTAATAGCAACATTGGTGAGGTCCTATGGTAACCCTCCCTCCAACTCCCTTTCAACACAACCCACCCCATCTCCTAGTCATCAGTTACTGGTTACCACCCCACCTTCTCTCCTTCAGTCACAACACCACTCACCAACCTCCTTGGGTCAATGTGCCTCTCTGCCTCTCTGAGGGTTCACACCCAAGGTCACCTCAACTGCAAATCTATTGGAACCATGGGCATTACCCGGCTTCCCTGACCCAGAATCAAGCTCCTGTCATGAGTTAGATCTCAAGAGTTTCAAGATGGAGTCTGCAGACAATCATACAAGTCATACAACCAGGAGATTGGTTGATATCAGTAGACCTACAGGACGCCTACCTTCATGTCCCTATCCTACCATCTTTCCATAAATATCTAAGGTTCGCAGTGGGTCATGTCCACCTGCAATTCTAGGCTCTACCCTTCGGGCTGTGCACCTCTCTTCGAGAAGGACCTTACCTCTTAAATCACAGCACCTCCAAACTCAAGCCCCTTTCTCATACAACCTCTATTCTGCTTATCTTTTACTCCCACCAGCCCTTCTCCCCACACCCAATTTCAATAAACTGCCTCAGTGCCATGCACCTCTCAACCCCCAGGTCACAGCACCTACCTTCAACCTCAAACACAACTCTGTCTCGGAATTTCCCTCCCAACCCTGCAGTTTGGCATCTTCACCCTAGGCGCGGTCTCTTTTTGCTTTGTGAAGTGTTGGCATTATATAAATCCTGTATAATAAAAATATCATAATGTAATCTATACAATAAGGAAGTTTGGCTTTTTCTTTCCTTTAGATATTTTATAATACAAAGATAGGGAAATCCCAGACCAGAATCTCTTGTGCCCTCTGACACTGAAAAGTACAACAGAACCCAGCTGGATTCTGTACTCACTGATCAAAGGTTAACGGCTAGGAATGGAAATCTTTGGGAATGGGAGCACAGGCTTCCAAACAACCAGCAAACACCTTGACTGGTAAAAGGGTCCACAAGAACCCTTTGGCACCTTCCAAAATGTGTCAACCCAAATTCAACAACAGGACTTCGTGGATGGTCAGTACACATTCCTGATTGGATTGAACTGATCCACATCTTGACTGGTGAAGGGGTCACCTTCTGAAATGTGATAACCCAAATTTAACAACTGGACCTAGTGGTTGATCAGTACACACTGCTGATTGGTTTGAACTGATCTACACCCTTTGGCACCTTTCGAAATGAGTCAACTCCAAATCCAACAACTCGACTTTGGCAGATGGTCAATACATGTTGCTGATTGATGTAAACTGATTCACACCTTGACTAGTGATGGGGGTCCACAGAAATCCTTTGGAACTTTCAAAAATGTGTCAACCCAAATTCAATATCTGGACCTAGCGGATGGTCAATACAGGTTGCTGATCGGTTTGAACTGATCCACACCTTGGCTGGTGAAGCGGTCCACCGGAGGCCTTTGGAACCTTCTGAAATGTGTCAACCCAAATTCAAAAACTGGACCTAGCAGATGATCAGTAAATGTTACTGAATGGTTTTAACCGATCCACATCCTTTGGCACCTTTCGAAATACGTCAACCCAAATTCAACAACTGGACATAGTGGATGGTCAGTACACGTTGCTGAGGAATTTGGAGTGAGCCATATCTTTTGGCACCTTCCGAAATATGTCAACCCAAATGAAACAACTGGACGTGGCAGATGGTCAAAATATGTTGCCGATTGGTTTGAACTGATTCACTCCTTGACTGGTAAAGTGGTCCTTATGAATCCTTATCGCTTTCTGAAATGTGTAAACCCAAAATCAACAACTGTACCTAGCAGTTGATCAATTCACATTGCTAGTTGGTTTGACCTGATTCCTACCTTGACTGGTGAAGGGGTTCACAGGAATCCTTTGGCACCCTCCCAAATGTGTCAACTCAAAATCAACAACTGAACCTAGTATGGTCCAAGGGCCACTGGTGTCACTATCTCCATCACAGAGAATTTCACACTTATTTTTAATACATCGAGTATATTATACTCCAAAGAGGCTGTATATGTATGGGAGGAAATCAGACGATAAATGCCCTAGATGCCAAGATTCGCTAGATCTCATACACAATTAAAATTAGAAGCAAAGGCTTGTCTATTAGGATGTATGGAAGGAAGTCATGGTCAAAAAAACATCATGGTAGCAGTACGAAGGTGCCTGTTTCAGGCTAGAAAACTGTTGGCACAAAATTGGCAAGCAGCGAAAGCCCCGAATTTGATAGAATGGGTCAACACAATGAACGTGACAATATGGAAGGAAAGAGTTGTGTTTATTAGAAGAGGAAATTTTAATAAATTTAAAATACTATAGGAACCTTGGTTAAGGAAAATGGGTTGCCCACCATAAAGGACGCATAGTGAAGTGGTGCTAGCAAAACTGGGTCATAAGTATGAGATGGAAAAGACAAAAGGGGAAGGGAAGGGGAGGAAAAGGAAAGAAAAGAGAAAGAGGTGAAAATGAATAAGAGACAATAACTCCCCCCCCCCCCCCCAACGTGTATATAAAAGCAGTGCAAATAAAGGAAATTAGTGCTTGTGCAGAAAAGTGGTGGGGGTGGGAAGGGAGGGTTAGGGCAGGGGTAAAATGGATTGGAATACTAGTGTAAAATATAGCAAGATATGTTGTGTGTACAAATAATATGTGTTCTGTTTTGTATTCATGAAAATAATAAAGAAATAAACAGTTAAAAAAAAAGAACCTAGTATGGTCAGTACACATTGCTGATTGGTTTGAACTGATCCATACCCTTTGGCACCTTCTGAAATGTGTCGACCCAAATTCAACAACTGGACCTAGCAGATGGTCAGTACACATTGCTGATGCACTGATGCAAACCTTGACTGGTGAGGAAGTACAAAGGTACCCTTTGCCAGTCTGGAGTGGATTAGTTCAAACAATCAGCAACAACTATTGACCATCTGCTAGGTCTAGCTGTTACGTTTTTTGGTGACACGTTTCTGAAGGCGCCAAAGGGTTTCTCTGAACTCCTTCACCAGTCAAGGTGTAGACCAGTTCAAACCAATCAGCTATGAGTATTGACCATCCACTAGGTCCACTTTGATGAATTTGGGGTGACACATTTTTGAAGGTGCTCTCTGACACACACACACAAAAACAAGACAGTATTTTACAATGGCGGCTCCTATACCTGGCATGCCAGCTGAGCATCTCAATCTTGCCGGTCGGAAGGGGATGGCAAATGGAGAGGTCTTCCACCTTCTCTTTGGAACTGGAAATACCTCTTTAGGCTGATCTCATTCGCATGCAGTAAAATGAATTCCTTTTCAATGGTATAAAAGCTACATCTCTAATCGTCACACAGAGAGAAGCCGCACATCTTCTGGATCTCGCTGAGCCACGCTCACATAATGTTTTTTAGATCTTGTATATTTTGTATGACAATAGACATATTTCTATTATGCTTCTATTCTGTCTAAACTACCCCCCCACACGCACACCGGGCTATATGTTGTCAAAATTAATGGTGCATCAGATTCCATTAGATAGAGTGAAATATGTTTCAGCAATAGACTCCGACGCCATCGGAAAGTAAGAAGTCTATTGCCAATATTGTGGATCTGGTGGGTCGATGCTCCTGTAGGTCAGCGTTCATGCCCTCTCCCCCAAAAACAACGCCACTCCAAAGCAGACCCGTATGAAGGAATGAATGGCAGCCTCAGCCTGGGCTCCGTCCAGGCCATGCCCAAAACGCGTTTTGATCCAGCCCTCGGAGCCTAAAGTGGAGTTCCCCCCAAAAGTGAAACCTCCGCTTATATGCTTCCTCCCCCCTCTGGTGCCACATTTGACACCTTTTAAGAGGGAGGGGGGAACGGGTTCCTTTTTTTTGACAGGTACCCTTCCCCACTTCCAGGAGACTGCGCCGCGGCGCCATCCCTCGGAATTTCACCCCCCTCCTCCTTCCGCTGCCGCCGGGCCAGTTAGAAAGCGCAGCGCGCTACACGCCGAAAGGCTTTTCTTCCGGTTTCCCTTACCATCAGCAGCACCCGGGAGCTGATCCGAAAACCGCCTGCGATGCCGACATCGGGGGGAATATTAGGAGTCAGCAGCAACAGACTTTTTCTGACACCTTTTGTTTACACGTTTTAATCAGTATTTTTTTTGCTAGAAAATTACTTTTTTAGCAGAGGCCCTAGGGAATAAAATGGCGATCGTTGCAATTTTTTATGTCACACTGTATTTGCACAGCGGTTTTGCAAACATAATTTTTTGGGAAAAAAAACACTGTAATAAATTAAAAACAAAACAAAAGACAATATATACCCCAATTTTTTTTTTTTTGTATAAAATAAATAGATACCTAACATGTCACGTTTTAAAATTGAGCATGCTCGTGGAATAGCGTCAAACAACGGTACTTAAAAATCTCCATTGGCATTGATTTACCGTATTTATCGGCGTATAACATGCACTTTTTCCCCCTTAAAATCGGGGGACAGTCGTGGGTGCGTGTTATACTCCAATACCGCCGCCGGAAAAAAACGAAGCGCCGCCGAAACAAACCGAAGCGCCGCCGGAAAAGACCGAGCCGACTGTTCGGCTCCGCTCGCAGTCCCGCCTCCCTGCGCTCGCTCCGGAAACAGCAGGGAGGCGGGACCGCGAGCGGAGCCGAACAGTCGGCTCGGTCTTTTCCGGTGGCGCTTCGGTCTTTTTCGGCAGCGCTTCGGTCTTTTTCGGCGGCGCACGCGCGGTCTGTCTCGGCGGCGGGAAATTTAAACGCGGGCAAGGCTGCAAATGACGCTGGCAAGCTACAATGACACTGGGCAAGCTGCAATGACACTGGGCAAGCTACAATGACACTGGGCAAGCTGCAAATGACACTGGGTGTCACGTACCTGGTGGTGCGAGCCCGAGATTGCAGGGAGAGGCCTCCCTTGCGTCTCCCACTCCTGGTCCCCTGGTGTGGGAACAGGAGAGCCAGGAGTGAGGAGGAGCACGGGTGCCTGGCAGGATCAACAGACCGGTGGGAAGGAAACAGGTTAGCTGAGCAGGCTGGATCTCTGGGAAGCAGGCTCACAGGTAAACCGGATAGCAGAGCTGGCAGGATCACAGGAAAGCAGGCTCACAGGTAAACCGGATAGCAGAGCTGGCAGGATCACAGGAAGCAGGCTCACAGGTAAACTGGATAGCAGAGCTGGCAGGATCACAGGAAAGCAGGCTCACAGGTAAACCGGATAGCAGAGCTGGCAGGATCACAGGAAGCAGGCTCACAGGTAGACTGGATAGCAGAGCTGGCAGGATCACAGGAAAGCAGGCTCACAGGTAAACCGGATAGCAGAGCTGGCAGGATCACAGGAAAGCAGGCTCACAGGTAAACCGGATAGCAGAGCTGGCAGGATCACAGGAAAGCAGGCTCACAGGTAAACTGGATAGCGGAGCTGGCAGGATCACAGGAAGCAGGCTCACAGGTAAACTGGATAGCAGCGCTGGCAGGATCACTGGAAAGCAGGCTCACAGGTAAACTGGATAGCAGCGCTGGCAGGATCACTGGAAAGCAGGTTCACAGGTAAACTGGATAGCAGAGCTGACAGGAACTGGACAACGGCTTGGCAGGTAAGTTCACAGGTAAGCTTGGATAGCAGAGCTGACAGGAACTGGACAACGGCTTGGCAAGCAGGTTCACAGGTAAACTGGATAGCAGAGCTGACAGGAACTGGACAACGGCTTGGCAGGTAGGTTCACAGGTAAGCTTGGATAGCAGAGCTGACAGGAACTGGACAACGGCTTGGCAAGCAGGTTCACAGGTAAACTGGATAGCAGAGCTGACAGGAACTGGACAACGGCTTGGCAAGCAGGTTCACAGGTAAACTGGATAGCAGAGCTGACAGGAACTGGACAACGGCTTGGCAGGTAAGTTCACAGGTAAGCTTGGGTAGCAGAGCTGACAGGAACTGGACAACGGCTTGGCAAGCAGGTTCACAGGTAAACTGGATAGCAGAGCTGACAGGAACTGGACACAGGAAACGGAACCACAGAATGGACTGGAACCAACAGGTGAACAGGCTCGTTACAGAGGGTCAGACTGCAGACTGGACAAAGGCTGAACAAGGAACCAAAGTTCATCAAGAAGTCAGGTAATGAATCTGAACTAGAGCAAGGTACAAGGGATCAGGCAGGAGGATGGTCACTGGAAGCCGGGGTCGGGTACAGGCAGAAAGCAGGATAGTCTTTATGGCAAGCCGGGTCAAAGGAACAGGTACAACAGAATCAGGTTTCTTTACTACACCACAACGCTGTAGAGCAGACAGCAAAGACCGTCTGCTCAAGTCAGGCTTAAAAAGGCCGGCTGGTGCTAACTAGGGCGCGCGCCCGTCTCCCTGTGCGCGGTTGTGCACGTGCCCGCGCCCGGGCGCGCATGCGCAATGGAATCTGAGGGCCAGGACGGCCCGGGTTTAGATTTCTGGCAGGATCTTCATGACATTGCCCCCCTCCTAGGGGCAACCTCCGGGTGCCCCTCTGGGCAAACCTCTCAGGGTGAGCTCTTTTGAAGGCTTGAACTAGACTCTTAGCATGGATATTACACTCGGGCTCCCAGGAATTTTCTTCAGGACCATATCCCTTCCATTTGATCAAAAACTGGTTCTGATTTCTCCTTTTTCTAACATTTAGTATGGCCTCTACCTCATATTCTTCCTCGCCATCTACCAAGACTGGGTCCGGGGGTACCGTCCTTCTGTTGGAAAAGGGGTTGGAAGTGGAGGGCTTTAACAGGGAAACATGAAAGACTGGATGGACCTTGAGGGAATCAGGAAGTTCCAACTCATAGGCTACTTCATTAATCTTTCGTTTGACTGGAAAGGGACCTAAGAACTTAGGGCCCAGTTTCTTTGAGGGACAAGCCAATTTCAGATTCAAGGTGGAGAGCCACACTGTGTCACCCGGTGCCAGTACCAATTCTCCACGCCTCTTTCGGTCAAAGACTGTTTTGTTATGTTCCTGGGTCCGGGCCATGGTGTCCTGCAGGAGTTGGTTATTGGAGGCAAAGAAGTCAATCTTCTCCTGGACTGCGGGCACAGTACATTCAGGAAGAGAATTGGGCAAAAATGAAGGATGAAAGCCATAGTTGGCGAAAAAAGGTGTCTGTTGGGTGGCCGAGTGGATAGCATTGTTATATGCAAACTCGGCAACTGGTAACAGGGAGATCCAATCGTCTTGGGAGAAGGAAGAAAAGCATCGAAGATATTGTTCCAGGGTCTGATTGGTTCTTTCGGTCTGCCCATTGGTTTGAGGGTGATAAGCGGAAGAAAACGACAGCTCAATATTGAGGGCCTTGCAGAGTGATTTCCAAAACCGAGAGGTGAATTGTACCCCTCGGTCGGACACTATGTTGGCTGGTACCCCATGGAGTCTGATGACTTCTCGGATGAACACTTGTGCGGTTTCTGAGGCAGAAGGGGTACCCTTCATGGGAACAAAGTGTGCCATTTTTGACAGACGATCAACTATCACGAAGATCGTAGTGTGGTCCTCTGCTGGGGGCAGTTCCACAATGAAATCTATAGACAGCATTTTCCAAGGGCGATCTGGAACTGGTAATGGCTTGAGTAAGCCCCAGGCTTTGGTTCTGTGACTCTTGCTCCGAATACACACAGTGCATGTTTCCACAAATTTCCTGCAGTCTTCCCTTAGCTGAGGCCACCAGAAGGTACGTTGTACCAATTCAGTGGTTTTGGTGACACCAAAGTGTCCGGCAAGCTTGTGATCATGGCACAATTCCAGGACGGTTACCCGCAGACCCTCGGGAATGAAAATCTTATCCCATGCCACAATATCCCATCCTTGGCCTGCAACCCAGGACCGGGAGTGGGTATGAGGCCACTGGAAGCCCGCCTGAGCTGGGACAGTAGGTCTTCCTGTAGCAGGAGAAAGTTTCCAGGGGCAAGGATAGTGTCTGGAGGGGAACCATCCTGGGATTTGTGATACATACGAGACAGAGCGTCCGGCTTCGCGTTTTTGGAACCCGGACGATATGTCACGTGAAAAGTAAAACGAGAGAAAAATAAGGCCCAACGGGCCTGTCTAGGTTTTAACCTCTTGGCAGTCTTCAGGTACTCTAGATTCTTGTGATCTGTGAAGATCAGGATTGGGTGAGTAGCCCCTTCTAGCAGGTAACGCCATTCCTCGAGGGCGGTCTTTATGGCCAGTAATTCCCGATCCCCCACATCGTAGTTCTTCTCGGCTGGGGACAGTTTCCGTGAGAAGAATGCCACGGGGTGTAGCAGGGCTTTGATGCCCTGTCTCTGGGACAGGATGGCCCCTACCGCTATCTCTGAGGCATCCACTTCGAGGACAAAGGGCAGAGAAGGATCTGGATGCTTCAGGATAGGGGCTGAGGTAAAGAGCCCCTTGAGGGCCTCAAAGGCCCCTTGGGCTTCAGGGGACCAATGAAAACGGGTACCTTGTTTGGTGAGTTGAGTAATGGGTGCCACTATGGCCGAGAATCCCTTGATGAATTTGCGATAAAAATTGGCAAAGCCAATGAATCGCTGGATCCCCTTTTTATCTGCGGGAACTGGCCAGTCCAGGATGGCTGAGATTTTCTGGGGGTCCATCCGGATGCCTCTACTGGAGATGATCAGACCTAGGAAGGGTATGCTTTCTACCTCAAAGAGACATTTTTCTGCCTTGGCATAGAGGCCATGTTGCCGGAGACGGCCCAACACACTTTTAACATGTCCACGATGCAGCTCTAGGGAGGAAGAGAAAATTAGTATGTCATCAAGATAAACAACAGCAAAAACATCAAGGAAGTCCCGAAGTACATCATTTATGAAGGCCTGGAAGGTAGCGGGGGCGTTACAGAGTCCAAACGGCATCACCAGGTACTCGAAGTGCCCAAATCGAGACCGAAATGCCGTCTTCCATTCGTCCCCATCCTTAATACGTATCAAATTGTATGCCCCTCTGAGGTCCAGTTTAGAAAAGATGGAGGCCGTGCCAAGCCTCTGAAACAGTTCAGGTACCAGGGGAAGCGGGTAGCGATTTTTGACTGTGACCTCGTTTAGGGCACGGTAGTCCACACAGGGTCTGAGAGAATGGTCCTTCTTCTCTACAAAAAATATTCCTGCACCTGCAGGAGACGTAGATGGGCGGATAAACCCTTTTTTCAGATTATCATCAATATAGTCCTTTAATTTTCCCTGCTCCACCTCTGTTAACGGAAAAACCCTACCGAAGGGAATCTTGGCCCCGGGAAGGAGTTCAATGGGACAGTCATAGGGCCTATGGGGTGGCAGCACATCTGCCCTTTGTTTACTAAACACATCCAGGTATGCATGGTAGACTTCAGGGATGGACTGACGTAGACCTGCCTCGTTTTCGAGGCAGAGCAGAGCAGAGGGTTCTGCGGGGGCCAAGGAGCCGCAGGACCTTTGGCAGTAGGGAGAAGAAAAGGCCACCTCTCCTGTGGACCAGTTGATGACCGGGTTGTGTGCTTGCAGCCAAGGGATCCCTAGAATGACTGGAAACAAGGGAGAAGAAATTATGTCCAAACATAACAGTTCTTGATGTGACTCTGAGATCACTGTGTGCAATGGGGCAGTCTCCTGAGTCACTGGGCCAGATTTGATGGTGGACCCATCCGCCAGGTGGACAGACAGGCCTTGTTTTCTCAGACGGAGAGGAATTCGATGCCGGGCAGCAAAAGCAGAGTCCATAAAGCAACTGCAGGCACCAGAGTCAATGATAGCTGTGGTTTGTAGGGTCCTTCCTGAGAACTGGAAGGAAACAGAAAGGGCAAGATGAGATGAAACCCCGGTCACAGGATCCACATAACTGGAGAGAATAGTGGGGAACTTACGGAGTTTAGCCGGGCAGTTCCGAACATAATGACCAGGCTCACCACAATACAGGCACAGATTGTTGCTGCGGCGTCTCTGACGTTCTGCTGGGGTGAGAGAAGGCCGCAGGAGTCCAAGTTGCATGGGTTCGGATGCTGAAGAGGCATGAGTAGGTTTAACGGGGGGAGCAGTGCGGAAGTGACTAGGACCCCTGGGGAGCATCCAGGTAGGTCTTGGGGACCCCAAGGTTCGTTCGGCCCTACGCTCCCGTAGGCGCCGGTCAATTTGGATGCTTAGGTCTATGAGGGAATTCAGGGTCTGGGGTACCCCCACTCTGGCGAGCTCGTCCTTGAGTGCGTCTGAGAGGCCCATGCGGAATTGGTGACGGAGGGCAGCATCGTTCCAGTCGGTGTCGGCACCCCAACGCCTGAACTCAGCCACATAGTCCTCTGCTGGTCTTCGACCCTGTTGGAGAGAACGTAAGGCGGCCTCCGCAGTGGTTGAGAGTTGGGGGTCCTCATAAAGCTGCGCCATGGCATCAAAAAAGGTGGAGAGACTGGTCAATGCTGCATCCTTCTGTTCCACGAGACGGTGGGCCCAGATTTGGGGATCCCCAGTCAGTAGGGCTACCACAAAACCCACCTTGGTGGTCTCTAAAGAGAAGGTCCTAGGTTGCAGGGCAAAATGGAGTTCACAGGAGTTACGGAAAGTTCTGAAGCTACCACGGGCACCCGTAAATTTCTCTGGAGTAGGTACCTTGGGCTCAGGTGGTAGCATCACTATAGTCTGGGTAGGTGCAGGCCCCGTTGGGGGTATTGCTGGGTGAGGAGTTCCTTGGGTACTGGATGGACCAGACAGGGCCAGTACCCGTTCCTCCAGCCGGGTATAACCCTGCTGGAGGTTCTTCACCGCTTCGGTCAGACCTGCCAGGTGTTGGCATAGCCCCTCCATGGCGGGGGCTCCCTGCTCGGGCTCAGACATGGCTGTCTGCTACTGTCACGTACCTGGTGGTGCGAGCCCGAGATTGCAGGGAGAGGCCTCCCTTGCGTCTCCCACTCCTGGTCCCCTGGTGTGGGAACAGGAGAGCCAGGAGTGAGGAGGAGCACGGGTGCCTGGCAGGATCAACAGACCGGTGGGAAGGAAACAGGTTAGCTGAGCAGGCTGGATCTCTGGGAAGCAGGCTCACAGGTAAACCGGATAGCAGAGCTGGCAGGATCACAGGAAAGCAGGCTCACAGGTAAACCGGATAGCAGAGCTGGCAGGATCACAGGAAGCAGGCTCACAGGTAAACTGGATAGCAGAGCTGGCAGGATCACAGGAAAGCAGGCTCACAGGTAAACCGGATAGCAGAGCTGGCAGGATCACAGGAAGCAGGCTCACAGGTAGACTGGATAGCAGAGCTGGCAGGATCACAGGAAAGCAGGCTCACAGGTAAAACGGATAGCAGAGCTGGCAGGATCACAGGAAAGCAGGCTCACAGGTAAACCGGATAGCAGAGCTGGCAGGATCACAGGAAAGCAGGCTCACAGGTAAACTGGATAGCGGAGCTGGCAGGATCACAGGAAGCAGGCTCACAGGTAAACTGGATAGCAGCGCTGGCAGGATCACTGGAAAGCAGGCTCACAGGTAAACTGGATAGCAGCGCTGGCAGGATCACTGGAAAGCAGGTTCACAGGTAAACTGGATAGCAGAGCTGACAGGAACTGGACAACGGCTTGGCAGGTAAGTTCACAGGTAAGCTTGGATAGCAGAGCTGACAGGAACTGGACAACGGCTTGGCAAGCAGGTTCACAGGTAAACTGGATAGCAGAGCTGACAGGAACTGGACAACGGCTTGGCAGGTAGGTTCACAGGTAAGCTTGGATAGCAGAGCTGACAGGAACTGGACAACGGCTTGGCAAGCAGGTTCACAGGTAAACTGGACAGCAGAGCTGACAGGAACTGGACAACGGCTTGGCAAGCAGGTTCACAGGTAAACTGGATAGCAGAGCTGACAGGAACTGGACACAGGAAACGGAACCACAGAATGGACTGGAACCAACAGGTGAACAGGCTCGTTACAGAGGGTCAGACTGCAGACTGGACAAAGGCTGAACAAGGAACCAAAGTTCATCAAGAAGTCAGGTAATGAATCTGAACTAGAGCAAGGTACAAGGGATCAGGCAGGAGGATGGTCACTGGAAGCCGGGGTCGGGTACAGGCAGAAAGCAGGATAGTCTTTATGGCAAGCCGGGTCAAAGGAACAGGTACAACAGAATCAGGTTTCTTTACTACACCACAACGCTGTAGAGCAGACAGCAAAGACCGTCTGCTCAAGTCAGGCTTAAATAGGCCGGCTGGTGCTAACTAGGGCGCGCGCCCGTCTCCCTGTGCGCGGTTGTGCACGTGCCCGCGCCCGGGCGCGCATGCGCATGCGCAATGGAATCTGAGGGCCAGGACGGCCCGGGTTTAGATTTCTGGCAGGATCTTCATGACACTGGGCAAGGCTGCAAATGACACTGGCAAGCTGCAAATGACGCTGGGCAAGGCTGCAAATGACACTGGGCAAGCTGCAAATGACACTTAGATGTAAGTTTTTTTTTTTTTCCCTAAACTTCCCTCTTAAAACTTTTTTTCCTTAAAATGCCCTCCTAAACTTGGGGTGCGTGTTATACGCCGGTGCAAGTTATACGCCGATAAATACGGTAATCGCTTTACTGGTTACCAGTTTAGAGTTACAGAGGAGGATTAGCACTAGAATTATTACTCTTGCTCTAATGTTCGTGGCGAAACCTCACATGTGTGATTCGAATACTATTTACATATGCGTGCGCGACTTACGTATGCGTTCGCTTCTGCGCGCAAGCACGGAGGAATGGTGCATTAAAAAAAAAAAGAATTATATATTTTACTTTTTATTTTTGTTTTTTTGACACTGTGCCTTTGTTTATTTCTTTTTTTTGATCACTTTTATTCCTATTACAAGGAATGGCAACATATCCTTGTAATAGAAATAAGGATGACAGGTCCTCTTTATGGAGAGATCTGGGATCAAAAAGACCCCAAATATCTTCTTTACCTTTAAAAACAAAAGATCAAAAACATTTGCTTTGAGCTTTCACTTTAAAAAAAATAAATAATAATTCTTCCAGCCTGGACCTAAAGTGACGTCATGACGTCGCTCCTGTCTTCCAAGGCCAGTATCTACTCTTTGATCGCCTATTTGAGCAGCCGCCAGATCGTTTCTCAGTAAACGTTAAGTGGGTTTTGAAAAAGCACAAGGTATGTGTGAAATGTCCCCCCCCCCCACCCCCTTGGTCCGTTGTCATAGTCCGGGTGGAAGTCTTTCAATAAACCTGTTGGACGGATGTTGTTGTGCAGATCATTTTTCTCACTCGGTCTACATGTTCACGGTTGCGAGCCGGAGACAGAACCCAGCCCTTTCTTTTTGGTGGATTATATTACTTACCTGGAGCAGCGATCTGTCTCATTTCTCCAAGCCAGAGAAAGACCGGTGCGTAGCGGGAGGGGTCGCCAACGAGCCGCTTGGACCGGTTTCATGAGAAAGCCTGTGGAAAGCCTGTGGAAGAACACGGTACCGGGGTTATGGCTGGCTGATAGCTTCATCCATTACTCCAGTAAACCACTTGCAAATTGCAACGTATATATACATTTTGCAGTTGGCAAGTGGTTAAGCTTAAAGGGTTGGGGGCGAAACGCGGTGGTCGGAGCCCAGGCTGAGGCTGCCACGCATTCCTTCACGGGTCTGCTTCTTGATGTGCGTCTTACGGACTTCCTATCTGCTATGTTTGCCTGGGGTTTAGATTTAATTTTAGCAATATTATGATCATCCATCTAAAAGGGTTTCTAGTAATGTACTGTTGCTTTTATTACTACTTTGGAAGCAAACAGAGATACAGTGTGCCGGATCCCTTTTCGTATGTAAATGAATTACTCTGATTTCACTGCACACTGTGAGCTTCTCATAATGTGCATTAGAAGCTGCAGCAAGTCAGATAGAGCCCCGCCTCATTCCCTGGCTGGAGGACATCCACCATCATCTAGCTCTTTCTTCCCCAGGCCGTTCCTGACCTGCCCCTTTTATTCATTGGATCTCAGTTTTTTTCATTCGTGGAGGCTTGGCACTACCTTGCATGTATCCTGCGTGATAACGCCCACTCTTCCAGACTGACATCTGTCCATCAATGCACTGTGAAATTTGCATAGCCCCTCCCAAGAGCACGCCCACTGGACTGAGAGCTCTTAAGAGGAGTACTGAGGCAGGGGGCTGTGATCTTTTCAGGGTATGTGAAGCATCCTGCTGGCCCCTCCCACCAGCCATGATCTGCCTGCATTATATAGAGAAGCACAAAGACCTGGCGATGCCACCCCTGGGATGGAAATACAGTGGAACCTTGGATTACGAGCCTAATCCGTTCCAGGAGAAGGCTTGTAATCCAAAGCACTCGCATATCAAAGCGAGTTTCCCCATAGAAGTCAATGGAAACGAAGATAATTCGTTCTGCATTGACTTCTATTGCGTGCAATACCGCATGTTGCCAGGGGTGGGGGGGGGGGCGCCGGAGAGCCTCGGAAATACTCGGGACAGCTCAGCTGAACTCGGAAACCCTCGGAAAGGCTCGGAAACACTTGAGTATTTACAAGTGATTCTGAGTGATTCCGAATGGCTCTGAACCGTTCCGAGTGTCACCGGCGCCCCTCCGCACCTCTGGCCAAATGCGGTACTGCACACCCAATTAGCTTGAATTCTGCTTGTTTTGCGAGACAACACTCGCAAACCGAATCAGGATTTAAAAAAAAAAAGTTGCTCGTCTTTCAAAACACTCGTTAACAGCGTTACTCGTTAAACAAGGTTCCACTGTACAGTAATGTAAACAGATTTGTTTTCTCTTTTATTTCATTATTATTATTATTAATGGTACTTATATAGCACCGTCAATTTACGCAGCGCTTTACATATACATTGTACATTCACATCGGTCCCTACCCTCAAGGAGCTTACAATCTAAGGCCCCTAACGCACATTCATATACTGGGGCCAATTTATACAGAAGCCAATTAACCTACCAGCATGTCTTTTTTAGCATGTTGATGAAGGGAGAGGGGAGAAGCCAGGGAAGGTAATATTGCAATACAGTGATTTTGAGGAACTTTTTTTATTTTTACTACTATTTTTACTTTTTTATTGCTACAATTGTTTCTGATAGTTACAGTAATAAACCGATGAACACTGCCACCTCCAGGCTGCAGTGGGATCCGCAGTGGCATTCGCAAGCTTGATATACCATTTTAAAGTGATTGTAAATGATCACCTTCCGAAACAACTCTTTCAGTTTAAAATAGAAATGAAAGGCAAAACATTTTTGTATAGATATATATAAAAATTTTTTACTTTTTTTTTTATAAGTGATCACATTACATTTGTTCTCAGCTGCATAAGAGCTGGGGGATGAGAAACAACAGCACACTGAGCTTCCCAGTAGATGGCTGTGCAGCGGGAGAGTGTCAGGACAATCATTGGAGGAGAGCAGGCCAAGTTCCCAGCATAAGCTAGAGAACTGACCACGGTGTGCTCTCCTGCTTAGCGTGGTCAGTTTTTATTAGGAAAGCGGAGGGACTGGCAGGATCACCAGGGATTTAACACACAGGAAACAAAATACAAAGAGAACAGGAGACTTTCTCATACAAGTATATGTTACAGCAGGCACATATCAGGAATATGAAGTGTTGGAGTAACAAACGCTTTAATGGAGTGACCTGTCACAGTAACTGGCATGTAAGAATCGGCACTAAAGTATCATAACATTTCTGCAAATGTGTACATTTGGTCTAGAGAGGATTGTTTTTTTTTTCTTCAACAAAAAGCTCTGCGGTGCCCGAAATCGGCTATTTTCCTAAAATAAAAAAAATGAAAAATAAAATCACACGTGCCTTATAGTGACAGGCCACTAGGTGTCAGTGTTGATTTATAAACCGATCCGCTCTCTCTCTAAAATACTTGTAATAACTCCGCAATTAGAATTTTGTAAAAAGAAAAGGAATTTCAGAGCATTTTATGTTTATTTTATTTTTTTTCACTTTCTGAAAAGTGTATTTTTAACAGCATTTTACAGCCCGTAAAGGTGTAAGGTTGAACATTAAAATCAAATTCTCTCAAAAAAATTTAAAAAAATTAAAAAAAAAAAGTGCATTTCATATCAACTGAATGCCACCGAAGCATAGAGCAGAGGTTATCTTGGAGTAGATTATTTATTATGCCTTAAAGCTGAAGTTTAATTTGCTTACACTTTACCTCCCCCCCCCTAGTCAGCATGCTAATAAAATAAGTCATTAAATAAAACCTTTTTCTATTTTCATTACATACATGTTAGACTCATCACTGGGTCTCTGAACTCCTCTATGAAATTTCGGCAAATCGTGGCTGGTGGGAGGAGCCAGACGTGTCTTGTACATCCTGCTTCCTGAAAACATCCCAGCCCCCTAGCCCCCTCCGTACCAGGGTTGCCCCCTTTTCTTCAAGCCCAGCCAGGGCCGTTTTTAAGGCAGGGCAAAAGGGGCAGCTGCCCTGGGCCCTGTCATTGTTGTGGGGCCCAAAGCAGCTGCCTCATACTTGCCAACTACCCCAGTTTAAATTCCCTGGTCCCTTGAAGTTTTAGTCATGTGCTGTGTCCTGATATCTCAGTGTGAAGTGCTGCTACTAATGCTGCCCAGTTCTGCCCTATTGTTTTGTACAAATAACTCACCTGCAGACCCTGTGTTTACATGTAAATAACCACCAATCATATGTAAATAGCGGCGGCATTCATTTGTAAATAGCTGTATTCAGCCACATAGATATGTAAATACATGCAGCGTTTATATGTATATCATGCCCCCTGCAGTGAGGAGATGGTGTGCTTTAACCTCTAGCAACCAATCAGTGAGCAGTATTACTGTACAGTAATCTCTAGCAACCAATCAGTGAGCAGTATTACTGTACAGTAATCTCTAGCAACCAATCAACCAGCAGAAATCATGTGCTGTAACATCTAGAAACCAATCAGTGAGCGGTAATGTGTGCTGTAACCTCTAGGAACCAGTCAGTGAGCGGTAATGATACACTGTAACCTCTGGCAACCAATCGCAACCGTTGTCTGATCTGATACAGTGAACTGATTTTAAGTCCAGCTGCTATTTATTGGATGTCTCAGAGCAGGTGGAGAGCGAATTTGTATGGGGGGGGGCAACAAAACGTTTGCCCAGGGTCCAATCAATATTAAAGATGGCCCTGAGCCCAACCCAAACACTTTAGCGGCTCACCTAGGAGGTTTTACCCTCTTCCTGACCAGGCCATTTTTTGCTTTAATTGCGCGGCCGTTTGCTGCTGTACACAAATAAAATTGACGTCCTTTTTTCCCCGCAAATAGAACTTTCTTTTGGTGGTATTTAATCACCTCTGCGTTTTTTTTTTTTTTTTTTTTTTTTTGCGCTATAAACAAAAAAGAACGACAATTTGAAAAAAAAAAAAATATATGGGAAAGACACATATAGGAGAAGTACAAAAGCTGCACAACCCAAAACAAATAATGTAACATGGGAAGGTTCCCCCAGGGGGGCTTTAAAACAGCAATACAAGCAATTCAAAACGGAATTATATAAAAATATATTTATATATATTCACATTTATTTGAAAACATGTGAAGGTCAAGTAGCATGTTGCCGAAGAAAATATAGACTGTGGTTAGGGGATAACAAAAACATTCTACATTTACAGAAAGTAAACACAAAGTTACAGCATCACATATCATTGGTCTGTTGTGAGGATGCTCCAACGCGTTTCGACCCATGTGGTCTTCTTCAGGGGGCTGGATTGCTATAAAGATATATTTAGTATCTCAAATATCAAGAAGGAGATATTCTAACATGTATTCAATTTCATATGTACAAGGTATAGTTATTGCTGAAAGGTGAAAAGAGAGATCTCCTGACCAGAAATGTAAAACCGTTGGATGATCCCTGAGGGTCCATACCCATCCATGTCCCAAAGGCGGAAAAGGCCCGATCCGATGCGGCCTACAAGCAGTGGGATGCCCTAAGAGGGCAGGGGAGGCCAACACCTGCAGCAAATTCCCAATGAATATATATATTTTTTTACTTTCTGCTATAAAACACATCCAATAAAAAAATTTAAGATATCTAATTTCTTCATCAATTTAGGCCAATATGGATTCTGCTGCATGTTTTTGGTAAAAAAAAAATCCCAATAAGTATATATTGGTTGGTTTGCACAAAAGTTATAGCGCCTACAAACTATGGGATATTTTTATGGCACTTTTATTTTTTTATTGTTTTTACTAGTAATCAGCAATTCTTAGCGGGACTGCGACATTACGGCGGACACTAAGACTAACTGACACTTTTGACAATTTTTTTTGGGGACCAGGGACATTATTACAGTGATCAGTGCTAAAAATATACACTGTCACTATACTTATGACACTGGCAGGGAAGGGGTTAACATCAGGGGCGATCAAGGGGTTAACTGTGTTCTCTGGGCGTGATCTCTAACTGTGTGGGGAATGCTCTGACTGGGTGAAGACAGAGATCGATATTTCCTGCTTAGCAGGAACACAAGATCTCCATCTTCTCCCCTGTCAGAACGGCGATCTGCCTTGTTTACATGGGCAGATCGCCATTCTGCCCCTCCTGGGAATGACTGCAGGTCAAACTGAACCCGCTGAGTCCGCGATCACGCCTCCCAGTGGCTATTGCACGAAATGACATACATATGGGAATGATTCCCACACTCTGCACTTGTGGTACTCGGTTACTTGGGGAGCCACAGTCCATTATGAATATTGTGTCCAGGTTTCAGGAGGTCTGAAACCTAGACACATGATTCAAAACCCGGACAGGTGGCAACCCTACACATTACTCCTCTTGGGCTGGCTCTTGGAAGGAGTTACAGTGAGGGGAAAAAAGTATTTGATCCCCTGCTGATTTTGTACGTTTGCCCACTGACAAAGAAATGATCATCAAATGATGTTTGGTAACTCAAACCCTCAGCTCCCTCCACATATTTTCTATGGGATTAAGGTCTGGAGACTGGCTAGGCCACTTCAGGACCTTAATGTGCTTCTTCTTGAGACACTCCTTTGTTGCCTTGGCTGTGTGTTTTGGGTCATTGTCATGCTGGAATACCCATCCACGACCCATTTTCAATGCCCTGGCTGAGGGAAGGAGGTTCTCACCCAAGATTTGAAGGTACATGGCCCGTCCATTGTCCCTTTGATGCAGTGAAGTTGTCCTGTCTCCTTAGCAGAAAAACATCCTCAAAGCAGTGTCAGCCCATCCATAGGGGCGCTTGAGCGCCGGCCCCCTCCTGTAGTCACCAAAAAAACCCTGCCCCTTTACGAAAAAAAAATTCTAAAAAAATGTCCTTTAACTAAGTGCATTGTGTTTGGGCACCGGACACAGTGCACTATGGGAAGCGACACGTCAATGCAATCACGAGATTGCAGACGCGGCACTTCATTGGCAGGTTTTGGAGCTGCTTTGTGGCGCAATCCATCGTGCCGAGCAGCATCCGCCCAGCGCCCGGCCGGGTGCTTTGTTCTCAGTGTGGGAACAAAGTCACTTCCGGCGGGCTACAAAAAGATGGCCGCCGTGAGGACTAATCCCCTTGTGTTCAGTGGAGAGGGGAGGCCCCTCCCCTCTCCACTGAACACACGGAGAAAGCAAGAAACTAGCTGCAGACGCGGTTTTAAGGAGTGCTGTGCTGCCGGGGACACAGATGTGAGGCGGACCCTGCTGCTCCGCTGATGGGGACACAGATGTAAGGAGGGACTCCGCTGGGGACATGTGATGCCTCTGAGGGAGATACAAATGTGCCGGGCGACACTGATGGGCACAGAAATGTGTGTGGGGTGCTCTTATGGGCACACTAATTTTCAAAGGGGCTCTGATGGGCACACAAATGTGCGGGGAGGGGGTGCTCTGTTCAGCACACAAATGTGCAGGGGGACTCTGTTGGGCACACAAATGTGCGGGGGGAAGGGGGCTTATCTGATCTGCACACAAATGGGCAGGGGGGGGCCCTGTTCAGCACACAAATGTGCAGGGGGACTCTGTTGGGCACACAAATGTGCGGGGGGAAGGGGGCTTATCTGATCTGCACACAAATGGGCAGGGGGGGGGGGGGGGGGGGGGCGCTCTGATGGGCACACAAATGTGTGTGTGTGTGGGGGGGGGTCTGATTGACACACAAATGTGTGAAGGGGCTCTTATGGGCACACAAACGTGTGTAGGGGGGACTCTGTTTGGCACACAAATTTGCGGAGGGGCTCTGATGGGCACACAAATGTGCGGGGGGTCTTCTCTGATGGGCACACAAATGTGCGGGGGGAGTCTTCTCTGATGGGCACACAAATGTGCGGGGGGGGTCTTCTCTGATGGGCACACAAATGTGCGGGGGGACTCTGATGGGCACACAAATGTGCGGGGGGGTCTTCTCTGATGGGCACACAAATGTGCGGGGGGACTCTGATGGGCACACAAATGTGCGGGGGGGGGTCTTCTCTGATGGGCACACAAATGTGCGGGGGGGTCTTCTCTGATGGGCACACAAATGTGCGGGGGGGTCTTCTCTGATGGGCACACAAATGTGCGGGGGGACTCTGATGGGCACACAAATGTGCGGGGGGACTCTGATGGGCACACAAATGTGCAAAGAGGCTCTGATGGAGACACCAATTTGTGGGGATCCCCTGATGGGTTATGGGGACACAAATGTGTGTAAGTGGGGGGGGGGGCTATGATGGGGTTACCAATTTGCAGGTAAACACTGAAGAGTGATGGGGACACAAATGTGCAGGGAGGTTACAGCATTTCGCTGCAGGAGGAGGATACAGGTGCACCATCCAGCTTCCAGCAGCCTGGCAAATTTTATTCTATTCTGTCGCTGCGGTCTTATTGATAATTTTTTTTTTGGCCCTTGAGTATGTGTAAAATATACAATGTTTCCCTTGAAATTAAAAGTTTGGAGACCCCTGAATTAGAGCAAAGTGAACTTTGGGGGTCACCAGCTGGGGTCAGCATGGGGCTAAGTTCAAACTTCTGTAGGGGTGTCCCTGATCAAACATCTGTCCCTTAGACTCTACGTCCTGGAGGATTCCATGTCACCTGCTCACACATGGATCCACTACACTCACCTCCGTGACCTGACATGGGTGGTAGGTGGTCTCCACTAGGTTAATCATCTGTCTTTAAATCCTCGGGTTTGTTCCCGACACTCTTCTGAGTTGCAAAACACCTTCAATATTACAGAACAAGTCCCTTTGATTGTGAATCACTACTACTAGCAGTTCTACTCTACTAAAGATTACATATCATTGGAAATAACAAGCACTGATGACCACATATCTGTGGATTACTACTAGCGGTGAGTCAATCACTTTGAAAACCAGCTGAGATTGCAGTTTTTTAAATTTTTTTATTCTATTCAGTAGCTGAGAATAACACAATTCATAGAGCGCAATTACCTGGAATCTTGCACTGTGAGATTCTTTGCATGTCAGGCAGATATTTTGGAAAACCAAAAAGTGATGACTCAGCGGTTCTTCTGACTTGAATATTATGAATTGCTTACGTGCATAAAATTGGGCATTACTAATTATATGGTACATATTACTAGATGTTACTATAGCTGCTGTATATATTACAAAGAAACCTGTAAAGCAATACTGCTATATACTGTATATTACAAGGAATTATTAAAGTAGACCAGCCAATCTCAACCAGGGTTCCTCCAGAGGTTGCTAGGGGTTCCTAGAGCCCTGACCAAGTAAACCTCCCATCGCCAACACCATTTGGCAGAACCACTGGCATGGCACCGATGATTTTACAGTAATGACAGTAACAGTGGCAGTAAAAGTGCCATTCGGACCACCATTGCCTGGACAGGGGGGGGGGGGGGGGGGGGGGGGGGGGGGGGCAGGAGGGCCAGTTGCCCTGGGCACAGTGAAGCAAGGGGTCAGAGAATGGGCACAGGGCAGTAAACCCATTCTGCAGCATGCATTAACAGTGGGGGAGCAGTTTCGCATCCTTGCCCTTGCCATTCTTGCCCTTGCCATTCCGGTACTGCTGATCACCAATGTAAGGGTGGCATTCTTCCCACTGGCTACTAACGTGCATGCAATTTTCTTCACCACCAATGCATTTGTTTAAGTGGACTTCCCTGAAACGTAAAAATTATTTTTAAGGGGTTAAAAGGTTGAGAAAGGCTGAAGACTTATTTCAGCCTAGGCCGAGATGACGCCATCAGTCTTCTGCAGGCAGGAGGAAGCATTTCCTCAGTCTCCCCTGCTCCAGTGATGCAACGTTGTAGCAAGTCGCAAGGTGAGAGGCTACAGTCAAAGGTTGATCTGTGTCAGACATCCATGAACACAGCCAAGAACTGCACAGGCACCAGGATTTACATGATTGTGTCATCTCTGAGCTGGCACCTCAGTCCAGGAAGCAGACGGTGACCCTAAAAGATACCTGAAAAAAATGGTGCAGTCTTTCTGGATAGAAGAGCAGATGAAGGCATTGTCAGGAATGCTACTAGGATCTCTGTGAGAGGTAATAAATACCTGGAGGCATGGGCGTCCGCAGGTAGTCCGCAGGTAGGGGCAAGGGGGGTCAAGTGCCCCCCCCCCTGGAATCAGAGATCGGATCTTAAATTCAGCACAGATGTGTCTCTGTCGAGGTGCCGCACCCGGGTGCCACCCACCAGTGGGGTGACACCATTAAGGTGCTGTCAAGTGTAGTGTGACTTTGGGCTCTTTTCCCTGCTCAGTCCAGCAGAGAACTTGGCGGTGCTGTGATGGAAGAATGGCGAGCTGCGGGCTATCAGAGGTTTCCCCCGCTCGCCCCACCCATTCTTCTGTCAGGGAGAAGAGACGGCGGCTCTCACCAGGTTCCCCACCCAGCTTCCTGCCCTGCTCCGTTCCTTCCCTATTGGCCATAACTGAGGGCCAATCAAAGGCGACTAGGAGAGGCAAGCTTCATGGGATAGGTAGTCCCAAAAGATTGGCGGCTCCATTTTCCACAGGGAGGAGGCTACAGCTCGATCAAAAGAGAGATTGAGAGACTGCAGCCTGGAAAGAAGCTGAGGGAGAGAGTGCTACAGGACGAGGAGTGTGCTGGGCGGAAGCCAGAGAGAGAGCCTGCCAGGGCCACAAAAGAGAGTCATGCTGTCCAGCACCACCAGAGAGAGAGCCACACTGGCCAGCACCACCAGAGAGAGAAAGACTGAGCCACTACCAGGGTACAGACATGCTACACTACTGACCAGTGTCGCCCCCGGGGAACCCAGAGTGAACGATCGTCCAGCCGGAGGGATCACTGCTGTAGTTTCACTGGGTCTGGTAAGAGAGCCTGTTGGCCATTACCCATTACTTATCCTAGGGACTGTAATACGTCTGCAGACTCTGACCATAATAATGTGATAATGACATTGTCGAAAAGGGGCGGTGCATGGGTGACCATAAAATGATGCCCCCCCCCTGAAAAAAGTTCTGCGGACGCCCATGCCTGGAGGTGCGGCATTTGCAGGTGAATGCCTGTAACATGAAAGGTATATATATAAATATACATCCACTTTAACCTTTTCATGGTCAGGGGTCATTGATGCCAAGATGTCCAAGCCAAATTTAGAAGTGTTCTATGACTCATTTGCCAACCTAATTGTTTTCTTATATGTTTATAAGAATATAGAAGGCTTTTATTTGATACACTGTTTTAATTAAAAGCCTACTCTGTTTTTTATTTTTATTATAGGCTGAGAAATGTAAACATTAAAATATACAATTTTTCCCCCTTTTTTTATTACTGTAATTGTATCTGATAATTACAGTACTAAACAGAGGAACACTGCCACCTTCATACTGCAGTGGGATCCGCAGTTGCATTTGCAAGCTGAAAGCTTTTATTTGATATACTGTTTTAATTAAAACCCTGCTCTGTTCTCTATTTCTATTATAGGCTGAGAGAAAGCATGTGAACATTAAAATATATAGTGTTTTCTTTTTTTATTACTTTAAAAGTAAAAAAGTAAAGTGTTTTATTTTTTTTTTTAAAGAATCATACTTACCTAGGTGGATGCAGCATTGCTCTGATGCTGAGTCTGTCCCCCGCCGCCTCTAATGCCCTGTACACACGGTCGGACATTCCGACCACAAAATCCGTTGGATATTTTCCGACGGATTTTGTCCGAAACTGGTATTGCCTACACACGGTCGGACAAACTTGTCAGAAAATCCGATCATTCCGAACGAGGTGGCGTACAACACGTACGACGGGACTACGTAGAGGCCAGTAGCCAATAGCTTTTGTCTCAGAATTTCTTCTGAGCATGCGTGGCACTTTGTCTGTCGGACTAGGCAACACACGATCGGAATTGACGCGATCGGACCATGTTGTTGGAAAATTTGCGATCCAGCTCTCAAAACTTTGTGTGTCGGAAATTCCGATGGAGCCCTCACACGGTCGGATTTTCTGACAACATGATCCGATCGAACATTTTCCGTGGGAAAAACCGACCGTGTGTACTGGGCATAAGAACCGAGTGATCAAACACCACCATTCGCTCTGTTTTCACAGCTCCCTAAGCAGAGAGCTGCTGACTATCAGTCACCGGCTCTCTGCTCCCCCCCTCCAGCGCTCACGTGGGAGCGGCAAGCTCAGGATCTCATAAATAGAGGACAGAGCAGGTTTTTTATTAAAACAGTGCATCAAATAAAAGCCTTCAGCTTGCAAATGCCACTGTGGATCCCAATGCAGCTTAAAGGTGGCAGTGTTCATTTGTTTAATACTGTAATTATCACATACAATTTAAAGAGAAGTACAGCCAAAGCTCATTTGGTTGTACTTTGGTTGTACTTCTCCTGTTGATCACAGCAGTGCAGTATATTCTGCATTCCTGTGACCCATTTTCCGCAGACAGCAGTCTGAAGCCCGCTGTCGGCTGACATCACAGAACCGGTCCAGATTGCGTCAGTGGAATCAGGATCTGCCCTCATGCCTGGACCGTCACCCGGCTCAGCCTGTCAGTGAGCCGCTGAGATCCTGAGCTGGATCAGGATGGTGAAATCCACAGGATACCGGAGCCACTCACATTGAAATAATATGTGGTAGACATGTGCAATTCGTTTATTTTTTTTTTCATTTTTCTTTTTTTTTCGTTATTTTCATTCGTTCGTTTTCGTACGAATGAACGAATCGTTCGAATCGTACGAATCCGAATAACAAATCGTTCGAATCGTACAAATCCGATTAACGAATCATTCGAATCGAACGAATCCGAAAAACAACGAAAATCCGAAAAAAACAAATTAGAAACAACGAATGTACTAATGAAGAAAATCCGAAAAAACGAAAACGGACGAAAAAATTCGTACATTAGTAACTTTTTTTTTTTTGTTGAATTAGTAATTTTCCGTGTCCCTTACAATGGTGCTGCTAAACGTGCTTCGAATGGATTGAACAAAAAAATTCGTAACTTTTTTTTTCGATTCGTAACTTTTTTTTTCGATTCGTAACTTTTTTTTCGATTCGTAATTTTCCGTGTCTCTTACAATGGCGTTGCTCAACTTGCTTCGAATGGATTGAACTAAAAAATTCGTAACTTTTTTTTCGATTCGTAACTTTTTTTTTTCGATTTGTAACTTTTTTTTTCGATTCGTAAATTATTAAAATGTAATAATAGCATACACATTACATAAAATTATGAATTATGCTCCGATTACAAATCTACGAATGTTACAAATGTTACGAATGTACGAATAAATATGAATGCGTCCGAAAAAACGAATCAACGAAAAAATAACTCTTACGAATGTACGAATCGTTACGAATACGAACACAGACGACTTATGAATGTACGAATCGTTACGAATCAACGGAAACGAAAAAAACGAAACGAAAATCAACTAATTTTTTTGTTGTGCACATGTCTAATATGTGAAGAAAGAAAATGCTTCCACACAGTGCAGATCAAAAAGGTAATTTATTTCTGAAAACCCCCGTACAAAGATAAAAAATCCGATCACATAAGTAAAAACAAGGCAATGTGGAGAGCGATAAGCCAAAGCTTTTGTACGTGGGTTTTTGAAAATAAATTACCTTTTTGATCTGCACTGTGTGGAAGCATTTTCTTTCTCCACATATTATTTCAATGTGAGTGGCTCCGGTATCCTGTTGATTTCACCATCCTGATCCAGCTTGACGTTCCCAAGATTGGAGGTCCATTTGGAGGATTTCCATCCCTTCCTTGGATTCCATCCCGGAGGTCCTGGTCCCTTTGGAGTTCCATACATTTGCCATCTATGGCACCATGCCTGTATGATTCCATGTCGCTGACATTGGAGTCCACCAGTTCCGGTAAGGCCACACGCACTTCTTTCCATTGTTGAGGATGCAATATTCTTGATGCTCTTCATACCGAACAGTGTTCAGTATTTGGGTTCTTCTGTCCCTTTACTACCCTGTGTTGGATGATTTGGCCCATGTTGGTCTACACTTTATTTATTTTTTCATTGGTTTAATTCATATTTCCAGTATTTATATGTTCTGGTTTCCACCCAAACATACACAATTTTTTTACATATTGGACATTCTGTATATTTTTTATATATTTTTTATATCATTTTACACATTGGATTGGTTTCAGCATCACCATTGTTTCATCACTTATATCACTATATTTGTGTTTCACTGGTTAGCGCTACATTATTTACTATCCAGCAGACATGTGCAATTCGTTTAGTTACGATTCGTTTTCCGTTCAAATTCGTTATATTCGTTCATTCGTTATCGTACGAATGAACTAATGATTCGCTAAAAATTCTAACGAATAACGAACTATCGAAACGATTGAATAAGAAAAACAACGAAAATACGAAATAATTAAATTAGAAACAACGAAACTACGAAAGAATGAAAATCCGAAAAACGAAAACATGAACAACGAAAATCAAAATGAACGAAAAAATTCGTACATTCGTAACTTTTTTTTTTGTTTGTTGATTTGTAATTTTCCGTGTCTCTTACAATGGCGCTGCTTAACGTGCGTCGAATGGATTGAACGAAAAAATTCGTACATTCGTAACTTTTTTTTTTGTTTGTTGATTCGTAATTTTCTGTGTCTCTTACAATGGCGCTGCTTAATGTGCTTCGAATGGATTGAACGAAAAAATTCGTACATTCGTAACTTTTTTTTTTTTTTTTTTTGATTCGTAATTTTCCGTGTCTCTTACAATGGCGCTGCTTAATGTGCTTCGAATGGATTGAACGAAAAAATTCGTACATTCGTAACTTTTTTTTTTGATTCGTAATTTTCCGTGTCTCTTACTATGTAATAATAGCATACACATTACATAACATTATGAATTATGCTCCGATTACGAATCTACGAAAACAATGTTACGAAAGTACGAATAAATCAATCTTACGAAAGTACGAATGTAAATAAATCTACGAAAATACGAATGCGTCCGAATACAAAATACTACGAAAATACGAATTTCGAATAAACGAAAATTAGACTAACGGAAAAACGAATCAACGAAAAAATAACTCTACGAAAATACGAACGAGTCCGAATACGAACACCGTCGACTTACGAAATTACGAACGAGTCCGAATACGAACACCGACGACTTACGAATTTACGAATCGTTACGAATCAACGAAAACGAACAGAAACTAAACAAAACTAAACAAATTTTTCTATTGTGCACATGTCTACTATCCAGTTGTAATTGAGAGCCACCAACTGTGCAAAGTGTCGGCTGGTAGCTCTCAAAAGATAGACATCACCTGACCTATCACCAGCATTGTGTCGGGGATTATTATTGTACAGATTAGGATGGGAAGATGTTAATACTGACACTGTACAGGACACAGTTCATTATTCTTGGTGATTGTGCTTCATGAATTGTTTGATTCTCTGCTTGCTGAATAAATCAAAATCCATATAAAGTATTTAGGTGACTACAAAAATTACCAAAGTCATCTGATTTGACCATCGCTGTAGTAATCCCTTGTACTGTGCTCATCAGTGATAGTTATTCCGATTGCTGCACATATTACTGGCCATTGTTTGTGCTCTGCATGCTATTTGGCTTTTCTGATATTGCTGCAGATATTACTAATCCCCAAAATGCATATTACTAAGCATTGCCATTAACCACTTCATCTCCAAAAGATTTTACACCCCCTCCCCCTCATGACCAGGCCATTTTTTTATATTCAGCACTGCGGTACTTTAATTGGTAATTGTGCGGTCATACACTGTACCCAAACAAAATGTATATAATATTTTTGAATGGGGAGCAGGTGTGTTAATTTTGGTGTTATCGCTCTCACTCTCTCATACTGGTCACTGGAAGTTCAACATGGCACCTCGTGGCAAAGAGCTCTCTGAGGATCTGAAAAAAATAATTGTTGCTCTACATAAAGATGGCCTAGGCTATAAGAAGGTTACCAAGACCCTGAAAATGAGCTGCAGCGAGGTGGTCAAGACCATACAGTGGTTTACCAGGACAGGTTCCACTCAGAACAGGCCTCGCCATGGTCCACCAAAGAGGTTGAGGTCACGTGCTCAGCGTCATATCCAGAGGTTGCCTTTGGGAAATAGACGTATGAGTGCTGCCAGCATTGCAGATAGAGCTTTGGTGGTATTTGATCACCACTGCGGTTTTTTATTTTTATTATATGAATAAATAAAGACCAGAAATAAAAAATATACACAGTATCTCACAAAAGTGAGTACACCTCTCACATTTTTGTAAATATTTTCTTCTATCTTTTCATGTGACAACACGGAAGAAATTACACTTTTCTACAATGTAAAGTAGTGAGTGTACAGCTTGTATAACAGTGTAAATTTGCTCAACAGACATCCATTAATGATTAAACCGCTGGCAACAAAAGGGAGTACACCCCTAAGTGAAAAGGTCCAAATTTGTAATTTTCCCTCCAAATTTGGCCCAAAGTGTCAATATTTTGTGTGGCCACCATTATTTTCAGCACTGCCTTAACCCTCTTGGGCATGGAGGTCACCAGAGCTTCACAGGTTGCCACTGAAGTCCTCTTCCCCTCCTCCATGATGACATCACGGAGCTGGTGGATGTTAGAGACCTTGCGCTCCTCCACCTCCCGTTTGAGGATGCTCCACAGATGCTCAATAGGGTTTAGGTCTGGAGACATGCTTGGCCAGTCCATCACCTTTACCCTCAGCTTCTTTAGCAAGGCAGTGGTCGTCTTGTAGGTGTGTTTGGGGTGGTTATCATGTTGGAATACTGCCCTACGGCCCAGTGTCCGAAGGGAGGGGATCATGCTCTGCTTCAGTATGTCACAGTACATGTTGGCATTCATGGTTCCCTCAATGATCTGTAGCTCCCCAGTGCTGGCAGCACTCATGCAGCCCCAGACCATGACACTCCCACCACCATGCGTGACTGTAGACAAGGCACACTTGTCTTTGTCCTCCTCACCTGGTTGCCGCCACACACGCTTGTCACCATCTGAACCAAATACGTTTATCTCAGTCTCATCAGACCACAGGACATGGTTCCAGTAATCCATGTCCTTAGTCTGCTTGTCTTCAGCAAACTGTTTGCTGGTTTCTTGTGCATCACCTTTAGAAGAGGCTTCCTTATGGGATGACAGCCATGCAGACCAATTTGATGCAGTGTGCGGCGTATGGTCTGAGCACTAACAGGCTGACCCCCCTCCCCTTCAACCTCTGCAGCAATGCTGGCAGCACTCATACATCTATTTCCCAAAGGCAACCTCTGGATATGACGCTGAGCACGTGCACTCAACCTCTTTGGTCGACCATGGCGAGGCCTGTTCTGAGTGGAGCCTGTCCTGTTAAACCGCTGTATGGTCTTGACCACCTTGCTGCAGCTCAGTTTCAGGGTCTTGGCAATCTTCTTATAGCCTAGGCCATCTTTATGTAGAGCAACAATTCTTTTTTTTCAGATCCTCAGAGAGTTCTTTGCCATGAGGTGCCATGTTGAACTTCCAGTGACCAGTATGAGAGAGTGAGAGCGATAACACCAAATTTAACACACCTGCTCTCCATTCACACCTGAGACCTTGTAACACTGAGTCACATGACAACGGGGAGGGAAAATGACTAATTTGGCCCAATTTGGACATTTTCACTTAGGGGTGTACTCACTTTTGTTGCCAGCGGTTTAGACATTAATGGCTGTGTGTTGAGTTATTTTGAGGGAACAGCAAATTTACACTGTTATACAAGCTGTACACTCACTACTTTACATTGTAGCAAAGTGTCATTTCTTCAGTGTTGTCACATGAAAAGATACAATAAAATATTTACAAAAATGTGAGGGGTGTACTCACTTTTGTGAGATACTGTATATATTTTTTTTACTTTCTGATATAAAACATATCCAATAAATACATTAAAAAAAATTAAATTTCCCTATAAATTTAGGCCAATATGTATTCTGCGACAGGTCTTTGGTTACAAAAATCCCAATAAGTGTACATTGATCGGTTTGCGTGAAAGTTATAGCGTTTACAAACTATAGAATATATATATATATATATATATATATATATATACTAGAATTTTCATTTATGTATTTTTTTTTATATACTAGTAATGGTGGCGATCAGCGACTTATAATGGGACTGCAATAGTGTGGCGGACAATCTAACACTAACTGACGCTGGGGGAACTGACTAACTGCCACTGACATCACCAGTGACACTAATAGAGTGATCAGTGCTAATACTATACACTGTGACTGTACTAATAACACTGGCTGGGGAAGGGGTTAACATTTAGGGGCAATCAAGAGGTTAACTGTGTGCCTAATAATGTTTAGACATGTGCAATTCGTTAAGTTACGAATTCGTTTTCCGTTTAAATTCGTTATATCCGTTATCGTACGAATGAACGAATGGTTTACTAAAAATTCTAACGAATAACGAACTATCGAAAAGAACGAATATGAAAAACAACGAAAATACGAAATAATTAAATTAGAAACAACGAAACTACGAAAGAATGAAAATCCGAAAAACGAAAACAGAAACAACAAAAATACCGAACAAAGATTCAAAAATAACGAAAATCAAAATGAACGAAAAAAAAAATCGAAATTACGAATATTCGGAAAAAGGAAATCAAAACAACGAAAATACGAAATAACAAAAATTCTGCTGATCGAGAATTCGAAAGAACGAATATTAGTTCTGATTCTGAAATATTCCATCCAGAGTCCAAATAGGGTGTGGTTGGGTCGGAGGCACTGTGTTTTGGTGGATTTTTGAGTTAATTTCTGACTTGTGAGAGAGAAATTCTTTGTGTCTTAAACATATAAATTGCATACACATTACATAAAATTATGAATTATGCTCCGATTAGGAATCTACGAAAACAATGTTACGAAAGTACAAATAAATCAATCTCACGAAAGTACGAATGTAATAAATCTACGAAAATACGAATTTCGAATCAACGAAAATTAGATTAACGGAAATACGAATCATTTCAAATCAACGAAAATATAGCTCTTCCGAAAATACGAATGCGTCCGAATATGAAATATAACAAAAATACGAATTTCGAATAAACGAAAATTAGACTAACAGAAAAGCGAATCAACAAAAAAATAACTCTTACGAAAATACGAACGAGTCCGAATACGAACACCGACGACTTACGAAAATACGAACGAGTCCGAATACGAACACCGACGACTTACGAAATTACGAATCGTTACGAATCAACGGAAACGAACAGAAACAAAACTAAACTAAACTAATTTTTCTATTGTGCACATGTCTAACAATGTTTGGTGTGTGTACTGTGTGCTGTTTTACTAAGCAATGTGGGGATTTTTACTCCCTGCTTAGCATGGAGAAAAACACGGCGCAACGCTGTTGTCTGTAAAGAGTAGACATGTGCACAACAAAAAAATTTGTTTATTTTCGTTTCGTTTTTTTCGTTTCCGAAAAAAATCGTTTTTTTTTCGTTTCGTTTTTTTCGTTTCCATTGATTCGTAACGATTCGTACATTCGTAAGTCGTCGGTGTTCGTATTCGTAACGATTCGTACATTCGTAAGAGTTATTTTTTCGTTGATTCGTTTTTTCGTTAGTTTAATTTTCGGACGCATTCGTATTTATTCGTACATTCGTAGATTCGTAATCGGAGCATAATTCATAATTTTATGTAATGTGTATGCAATTATTACATTTTAATAATTTACGAATCGAAAAAAAAAGTTACGAATGGAAAAAAAGTTACGAATGTATGAATTTTTTTGTTCAATAGAGATACGGAAATTGCAAATCGAAAAAAAAAAAAATTAACGAATCGAAAAAAAAAAGTTACGAATCGAAAAAAAAAAAGTTACGAATCGAAAAAAAAAGTTACGAATGGAAAAAAAGTTACGAATGTACGAATTTTTTTGCTCAATAGAGATACGGAAATTGCAAATCGGAAAAAAATAAATAAATTACGAATCGAAAAAAAAAAGTTACGAATCGAAAAAAAAGTTACGAATGTACGAATTTTTTTGTTCAATCCATTCGAAGCACGTTTAGCAGCTCCATTGTAAGGGACACGGAAAATTACCAATTCAACAAAAAAAAAAAAAAGTTACGAATGTACGAATTTTTTGTTCGTTTTCGTTTTTCGGATTTTCTTCATTAGTACATTCGTTGTTTCTAATTAGTTTTTTTCGGATTTTCGTTGTTTTTTCGGATTCGTTCGATTCAAATGATTCGTTAATCGGATTCGTACGATTCGTTATTCGGATAACGAAAAAAAACGGAAAACGAAAAAAAAACGAAACTAATTGCACATGTCTAGTAAAGAGCCCTGTGTTGTCTACCAACACAGAGCTCTCTGCTGTCATTCGCTCAGCCGATCAGCGGGTTCCAGCCATAAATCACTGGCCAGGACCTGCTGATCAGCTTGCGCTGTAGCGAATGACAGCACAGTTGGGGCAGACGGGAGCAAATGCAAATCACGGATATTTATGTGATCCTGCACAGCAGAGCCACCCTGTAGCAATAAAGCTACAGGGTGGCCGGGACCTGCTGATCGACTTGTGCTACAGCAAATGAAAGCACAGCTGGGGCCCTAGCCAGACATGCAAATCACGTATATTTACATGATCCTGCACAGCTGAGCTACAGGAGGCGGTCGGCAAGTGGTTGGAACTGAACAGAAAGTAGCTGGGGAAAACCAATTTAATGCACCCTTGATGTGTTTATATGATGGACACTATTGTGCTCAATGTGATGAAAAAATCTTTTGAGCATTGGAAAATTGTTCATTGTTTTTACATTTTCTTCTTTTTTAAGTGACAAAATAAAATATATTTTTATTATATACAAATGTTTGAATTGCCTTAACCACATCAGCCCCGGACCAATTGGCAGCCAAAGGACCAGGCCCCTTTTTGCAATTCGACACTGCGTTGCTTTAACTGACAATTGCGCGGTCGTGCGACGTGGCTCCCAAACAAAATTGGCGTCCTTTTTTTCCCCACAAATAGGGCTTTCTTTTGGTGGTATTTGATCGCCCCTGCGGTTTTTATTTTTTGCGCTATAAACAAAAATAGAGCGACAATTTTGAAAAAAATTCGATATTTTTTGCTTTTTGCTATAATAAATATCCCCAAAAAATATCTAAAAAAAATTTTTTTCCTCAGTTTAGGCCGATACGTATTCTTCTACATATTTTTGGGAAAAAAAATCGCAATTAGCGATTATTGATTGGTTTGCGCAAAAGTTATAGCGTTTACAAAATAGGGGATAGTTTTATAGCATTTTTATTAATTTTTTTTTTTTTTTTACTAGTAATGGCGGCGATCAGCGATTTTTATTGTGACTGCGACATTATGGCGGACACATCGGACATTTTTGACACATTTTTGGGACCATTGTCATTTATACAGCAATCAATGCTATTTAAATGCATTGATTCCTGTATAAATGACACATGCAGTGAAAGAGTTAACCACTAGGGGGAGGGGAGGGGTTATGGGCTGTGACGTGTGTGTGTATTTTTACATTAGGGGGCGGGGCTGACGTCTGACGTCATTGATCGGCTTTCCCGATGACAGGGAACAGCCGATCAATGACAGGCAGTGTAGGAAGCGCGGGGAGAGGTTTGTTTACACATACCTCTCCCCGTTCTTCAGCTCTGTGACCCGATCGTGGGACACCAGCAGCGATCGGGTCCGCTGGTCTCGCGGCCGTGGTCACGGAGCTCCCGACCGGGGCACGCGCGCGACCCACGGCCAGGCAATTAAAGGGCCACGTACCTGCCATTCTGCTGACGTATATGTGCAGGAGGCGTCGGGAAGCGGTTAATAAATCCCCCAACAATGAGGATATACAGTGCCTTGAGAAAGTAATCACAATTATGTGCCACTTTGTGTTGGTCTATCGCATAAAATCCCAATAAAACACATTTACGTTTTTGGTTGTAACATGACAAAATGTGGAAAATGTCAAGGGGTATGAATACTTTTTCAAGGCACTGTATACCAAGTTGGCAATTACACCCACAGACACATGAGTTTTTCTATTTTCAGCAAACAATGCCCATGCCATAGAAGGAAGCAGCTGCAAGATCATCATTACAGCCAGGTAACAGACATTTTTAGGTGGTCAGTTTTTTTTATACAGTATGATCCCCATGTTACCATGGCCTTGCCACTTATACATAGTTACATAGTAGGTGAGGTCGAAAAAAGACACAAGTCCATCAAGTTCAACCTATGTGTGTGATTTTGTCAGTATTACATTGTATATCCCTGTGTGTTGCGGTTGTTCAGGTGCTTATCTAATAGTTTCTTGAAATATCGATGTCCCCCGCTGAGACCACCGCCTGTGGATGGGAATTCCACATCCTTGCTGCTCTTACAGTCAAGAACCCAAATTAAACAGGATTGGTCCCAGCACAGAACCCTGAGGGACCCCACTACCCACCCCTGACCATTCCGAGTACTCCCCATTTATCACCACCCTCTGAACTCGCCCTTGAAGCCAGTTTTCAATCCATAAATCCAGATACACCACGTCTACGGGCCTTCCTTTATCTAGATGGCAACTCCTCTCCTCATAGAAGGTTAATAGATTGGTTTGGCAAGAACGATTCTTCATGAATCCATGCTGATTACTGCTGATACCGTTCTCACTACTAAAATCTTGTATATAGTCTCTTATCATCCCCTCCAAGTGCTTGCATTCTATTGATGTTAGGCTAACTGGTCTGTAATTCCCAGGGATGCATTTTGGGCCCTTTTTAAATATTGGTGCTACATTGGCTTTTCTCCAATCAGCTGGTACCATTCCAGTCAGTAGACTGTCAGTAAAAATTAGGAACAATGGTCTGGCAATTACTTGACTGAGTTCCCTAAGTACCCTCAGGTGCAAGCCATATGGTCCCGGTGATTTATTAATGTTAAGTTTCCCAAGTCTAATTCTAATTCTGTCCTCTGTTAACCATGAAGGTGCTTCCTGTGATGTGTCATGAGGATAAACACTGCAGTTTTGGTTACTGAAGACCCCCGATTCCCTCGTGAAGACTGAAGAGAAGAATAAATTCAATACCCTCGCCATCTCCCCATCCTTTGTAACCAGATGTCCTTCCTCATTCTTTATGGGGCCAATATGGTCTGTCCTCCCTTTTTTACTGTTTACATACCGTATTTACCGGCGTATAACACGCACCGGCGTATAACACGCACCCCAAGTTTAGGAGGGCATTTTAAGGAAAAAAAGTTTTAGGAGGGAAGTTTAGGGAAAAAAAAAATTACATTTAAGCGTCATTTGCAGCTTGCCCAGTGTCATTTGCAGCTTGCCCAGCGTCATTTGCAGCTTGCCCAGCGTCATTTGCAGCCTTGCCCAGCGTCATTGCAGCCTTGCCCAGTGTCATTGTAGCTTGCCCAGTGTCATTGTAGCTTGCCCAGCGTCATTGCAGCTTGCCCAGTGTTATTGTAGCTTGCCCAGCGTCATTGCAGCCTTGCCCAGCGTCATTGCAGCCTTGCCCAGCGTCATTTGCAGCCTTGCCCAGCGTCATTTTCAGCCTTGCCCAGTGTCATTGTAGCTTGCCCAGTGTCATTGTAGCTTGCCCAGCGTCATTGCAGCCTTGCCCAGCGTCATTGCAGCCTTGCCCAGCGTCATTGCAGCCTTGCCCAGCGTCATTGTAGCTTGCCCAGCGTCATTGCAGCCTTGCCCAGCGTCATTGCAGCCTTGCCCAGCGTCATTGTAGCCTTGCCCAGTGTCATTGTAGCCTTGCCAGCGTCATTTTCAGTCTTGTCCGGGTTTAAATTTCCCGCCTCCGAGACGCTCTGTCGCGTGTGCCGCCGAAAGAGACCGAAGCGCGGCCGAAAAAGACCGAAGCGCCCCCGGAAAAAGCCGAGCCGACTGTTCGGCTCCGCTCGCGGTCCCGCCTCCCTGCTGTTTCCGGAGCGAGCGCAGGGAGGCGGGACTACGAGCGGAGCCGAACAGTCTGCTCGGTCTTTTCCGGCCCCGCTTCGGTATTTTTCAGCCGCGATTCGGTCTTTTTCGGCAGCGCTCGCTATTTTTCGGCGGCGCTTGCCATTTTTGTCATTTTTTTGGGGGGTATCGGCGTATAACACGCACCCACGACTTTCCCATGATTTTAAGGGGGGAAAAGTGCGTGTTATACGCCGATAAATACGATACCTAAAGATTTTCTTGGGATTTGTTTTGCTCTCCTCCGCTATGTGTCTTTTTCATGTTCTTTCTTAGCCGTCTTTATTGCACCCTTACAATCTGTTGCCTTCATGAAAAACCACTGCCTGCTTTTTTTTTTTTTTTTTTTATGTATTTCTTAGTCAGCTTTGCTTTTGGTATTTTAAAGTTTTGCAGTACAAAGTTACTTTGTAAACTTTGCAGAACTCAGTGCGACTTTTAGGTCACGATACTTCCAACCCATGCAAATTAAACAAGTTAAATTAATTGCCTTAATAAACCAAAAAATAGAGCAAAACATTTCTTCAACTCACGGTTTTTTACAACTTTACAATAAACAGAACTTCATGTAATCCGTTAAGGACGTCTGTTATTACAGCCGCTAATAATGTGGAACATTAATAAATAACTGCCACCGAAAGAAAAGCATTAATTTCATTATATTTTCATTATAACGTACAATTAAATAATTGCGGGGAGTGACGATTTATTTTATTTTTACACTTGAAAAGTTTGCTCATTATTTTATTTACCACATACAGATGTTATTAATTTACAGAGCCACTTATTTATTAATTTTATGTATGTTTTTTCTGAGTATTCATTAAGTGCATACAATTTAGCAATCTAGCATTGTCGAGGAAACCTGCTGTTTTTTTCGAACATGATCTGTTTACTACTAAAGCTGGAGCAGTACAAAGAAGGGGAGCTGAAAAATGCTTTACATAGAAATATTGTATATGCTTCAGAAAAATAGCTTAGCGGGGGAGAGCAGACGCCAGGATTTCAAGCAAAACTTTAGGGGAACATAAAAAAAAAAAAAAAAAAAGAAAGAAAGAAAAATAGGAAACAAGTAGTTTTGATTGGTTATTATTTTTTAAATATTAATTAATATTATTTTTTTATTTTTTATTTTTTGGATAAAGTTGGGAAGGCTTAAAAGTTTTTTTTTTTTTTTTATATATATTTTTTTAATATTTCTGCTCCTATGCACCCAGACAATGTGCTGCTTAAAGGGGTTGTAAAGGAATTTTTTTTATTTTTTTTTTAAATAACAAACATGTCATACTTGCCTCCACTGTGCAGCTCGTTTTGCACGAGTGGCCCTGAACCTCGTCTTCTGGGGTCCCTCGGCGGCTGTCTCGGCTCCCCTCCGCAAGTGCTTCTCACCTAAATGCGAGCTCCCTCGCATGGTGAGAAGCACTTGATGGGCGCGCTCCCGTGATACAGCCGGGGGCTATAGTCGCTCGCTGTATCACTCGGCCCCGCCCCCCCCCCGGCGCGCCGCGTCATTGGATGTGATTGACAGCAGCACGAGCCAATGGCTGCGCTGCTTTCAATACATCCACTCTAGCCAATCAACGGCCAGGGTGAGCGGTGAAGAGGACGTCGGGGGCAATAGCGGGACTTTCGAGGGGTCAGGTAAGTAAAACGGGGGGCTGGGGGGGGCCGTATAGTCAGATGTTTTTTTACCTTAATGCATAGAATGCATTAAAGTGGTTGTAAAGTCTAAATTTTAACTTTTACCTACAGGTAAGCCTATAGTGAGGCTTACCTGTAGGTAAAAAAAAATATCTCCTAAACCTGTACGGTTTAGGAGATATTCCCCGTACAATCCGCCACTGACTGCAGCGGCGCATGCGCACGGGGGATTCTCGGCTGAAAGGCCGGCAGAATCCGAACCCTGCCGGGAAGAAGTCTCCCGTGCGCATGCGCGGGAGTGACGACATCGCGGCTCCAGCCACTCACAGTGATGGAGTCGCGATACCCGGAAGACACGACGAGGCAACATGTCAGCGACCTCGGCGTGGACCAGGTGAGTTACCGATGCCTCGTTCTAAGGTAAGTATTTCATAATGAGCTAGTATGCGGTGCATACTAGCTCATTATGCCTTTTCCCTTACAGGTGTATAAAAAATTAGGGTTTACTTCCGCTTTAAGGTGAAAAACAAATTACCTTTACAACCCCTTTAAAGGGGTTGTAAACCCTCTTTTTTTTTAAATAACAAACATGTCATACTTACCTCCACTGTGCAGTTCGTTTTGCACAGAGTGGCCCCGATCCTCGACTTCTGGGGTCCCCTGGCGGTGCTTGTAGCTCCTCCCCGCATCGAGTGTCCAAGTTGGAGAAGGCTCTCCTAAGGTGGACACCCGTGCAGGCACGCTCCCGAGTCCTGCTTCTGTGTATATTCACACAGAATGCAGGACTCGCCCCCCCCCCCCAGTGCCCGTGTCATTGGATTTGATTGACAGCAGCGGGAGCCAATGGCTGTGCTGCTATCAATCTATCCAATCAAGAGCCGAGACAACGGGCAAAGAGGAAGAGCGCGCCTTCGCAGAGAGAACGGACGGGCTCAGGTGAGTAAAACGGGAGGGCTGGGGGGCCAGTCAGTGCCATAGGATGCATTAAGGTGAAAAAAACACGAAGGTTTACAACCCCTTTAACTTTTCATTGGAGAATGTCCAGAGAAGTCTAGTTTTGACTTCCATCAACGAGCAGGAATTGAATAACCAAGCTTCAGATACAGTTTGTTTTAGTGGCCATCAAGAGTTTTGCTGTTAACCTTTCATTGTTGAATATCTAACAAAGTCTAGTTTAGACGTCATTCAACATAAAGGAATGGGATAACCAAGCTTTAGCTACAGTTTGTTTCAGTGGCCATCAAGAGTTTCGCTAATAACTTTCCATTTGGAGAATGTGCAGTGATGTTTAGTTTTGACTTCCTCCATTGTAAGGGAATCGGATAACCAAGCTTTGGCTATATTTTGTGTTAGTGGCCATTAAAACATGTGCCATAGGTTTGAAATGGTACTTCAAGAGGCCTACAGACCTAAGCTTAAAGGGGTTGTAAACCCTCGTGTCTTTTCACATGAATGCATCCTTCTGACACTGACTGGCCCCTTAGCCCCCCGTTTTACTCACCTGAGCCCGTTCGTTCCCTCAGCGGAGACACGCTCTTCCTCTCTGCCCATTGTCTCGGCTCTTGATTGGATAGATTGATAGCAGCGCAGCCATAGCTCCCCCTGCTGTCAATCAAATCCAATGATGTGGGCGCCGGGGGGGCGGGGCCGAGTCCTGCATTCTGTGTGCACGGGTGTCCACCTTAGGAGAGCCTTCTCCAACGTGGACACTCGATGCAGGGAGGAGCTACCAGCGCCGCCGGGGGACCCCAGAAGTCAAAATTAGACTTCACTAGACATTCTTCAGTGAAAAGTTAATAGTGAAACTCTTGATGGCCCCAACGCTGTATCCTGGCCTAGGCCAAAAAGGCCCAGGCCTAGGGCAGGACTTTGCAGAGGGCAGCACAGAAAGGGTCCCCGCCAGCTTGTCTTATTGGGTGGACTGGGCTGAGAGGCAAATTAGTCTAGTGCCCGCATAAAGCGGCTGCATTGCTTCCGGTGTGCGGCCGGCATTCCGCAACTGTGGGGGGGGGGGGTGCCGCCGCTTCTAATTTGGACTGTCCTTTCATCCTGGACCACAAACCTTCCTCACTGTGCTCTATGTTTTCTGCTGCACCATTGGCATGGTTAAATCTTCTTAGTCCTCTCCATAAAATGATGAAAAATTTGTGCTTAACCACTTCAATACCGGGCACTTAAACACCTTCCTGCCCAGACCAATTTTCAGCTTTCAGCGCTGTTGCACTTTGAATGACAATTGCTACATACTACACTGTGCCCAAACTACATTTTTATAATTTTGTTCCCACAAGTAGCGCTTTCTTTTGGTGGTATTTGATCACCTATGGGATTTTTATGTTCTGCTAAACAAATAAAAGAAGTTTGTAAGTTTATAAAACTTTGTAAATAAGTACGTTTTCTCCTTCACTGATGGGCACTGATGGGGCTGCACTGACGGGCACTGATAAGGCGGCACCGATGGGCACCAATGAGGTGGCACCAATAAAGTGGCACTGATAGGTGGCACTGATGGGCGACATGGATGGGCACTGATAGGTGGCACACATTGGCACTGATAGGTGGCACGGATTGGCATGGATAGGCGGCATGGATAGGCATTGATAGGCGGCATGGATGGACACTGATAGGCGGCATGGATGGGCACTGATAGGCAGCATGGATGGGCACTGATAGGCAGCATGGATGGGCACTGATAGGCGCATTGTAGTTTAATGAAATTATACTGATGGATGCCAATCAGTGCCAAACAATAATGCATGCCAATCAGTGATGCCCATTGTGGGCACTGATTGGCATCCATTGTGGGCACTGACTGCCATCCCTGGTGGTCTAGGGTGGCATACCTGGTGCTGGGCATCCCTGGTGGTCTGGTGGCATCCCTGGTGGTCCAGTGTGGGTATCCTCGGGGGGGGGGGGCTGCACTGATAATCGATCAGCGCAGACCCCCCCTGTCAGAGGAGCAGCTATTCGTCTCTCCTCTACTCGCGTCTGACAGATGCAAGTGAGGAAAAGCCGATCAACGGCTCTTCCTATTTACATTGTGATCAGCCGTGATTGGACACGGCTGATCACGTGGTAAAGAGTCACTATCGGAGACTCTTTACCGAGATCGTAGTTACGGGGTGTCAGACTGACACACCGCAACAACGATCGCCTCGATGCGCGCCCCCGGGGCTCAATATCCTGATCACGTCATATGACGTCCGGTCAGGATATTGAAACCACTTTGCCGGGTGGCAAGTGGTTAAAGTAGAACTATAGGCAACTTTTTTTTTTTTTTTCTAATTTTGGATAGAGTAAGGGAGGGGTATAGCCCCTGTCAGTTTATTTTTTACCATCCCTGTCCCGTTGCAGAGATTTCCCTTCACTTCCTGCCCCATAGCCAAACAGGAAGGGAGAGGAAATCTATGTAAATTAGGGGAATCCATTGCCTCCCCCCCAGGCCCTCAGAACTTGTGTCCCCACTCAAAAATTTCAAGGGAGGGTCTTAAACAGCAAGAGGTGTGGCCTTGACAGGAAGGGGTGGGTCATATTTAAATTAGAGGGTGCACAAGTTTAGTCAGGCCTAGGGCAGCACAAAACCTAAATACACTACTGGATGGCCCCTAAAACAGACTGTAGCTAAAGTTTGGTTTTCCAATTCCTGCTCGTTGACTGAAGTCAAAACTAGACTTCACTGGACATTCTACAAAGGAAAGTTAATAGCGAAACTCTTGATGGCCACTACAACAAACTGTAGCTAAATCTTGGCTATCCTTTTCCCCCTCATTGAGTGAAGTCAAAACTAAACTTCACTGGACATTCTTCAATGGAAAGTTATTAGCGAAACTTTTGATGGCCAATAAATCAAACTGTAGCTAAAGCTTGGTGATCCGATTCCCTAACGTTGACTGAAGTCAAAATTCTAATTTAATAGACATTCACCAATGAGAAGGTAATAGCAAAACACTTGATGGCCACTAAAACAAACTACGGCTAAAGCTTGGTTAGCCGATTCCTCACAATGAATGAAGTCAAAACTAGACTTCACTAGACATTCTCCAATGAAAAGTTAGTAGCAAAACTCTTGATGGCCATTGGCCACTAAAACACTAGACATTCTCCAATGAAAAGTTAGTAGCAAAACTCTTGATGGCCAATGGCCACTAAAACAAACTATATCTTGGTCCTTAGCCTTGGTTATCCAAATCCCTCTCATCGAGTGAAGTCAAAATTAGACTTCACTGGACAATCTTCAATGAAAAGGCAATAGCAAAACTCACAGATGCTATTTTTAAGATCCAAAAGACCCATGGATCACCCACTTTCTTCCAGCGGATTCTGACCATTGCCCAGTAGACCTGGTATTCTCACACATATCCCATGTTCATGGCCCATGTTTTCTTAACAAGGCTCCTAAGCACGTACCCCCTCTATGTCTTTCTCCACTAGGTATGCACTTTCTATTTCATCTACTCTGAATCTAAACCACTCACGTTCCTCCTACATCTATTTCTACAATCAAGATCAAATGTTGCTTACTTAATTGGTAAGCCGCCTCAAGGAAGTGGCAGGAGTTACAGATGGAGATCTGCCATGGTTCGCTTCCTTCTTAGGAAACCGGTCACAGACAGTGAAACTAGGAGCCTTCACTTCGGAAACCCGGGCAATTTCTTATGGAGTCCCTCAAGGATCACCGTTGTCACCAGTACTCTTCAACATTTACATCCGGTCACTCTTCAATATTATTAGCAAATCGGATCTATGCTTCCACTCATACGCGGACGACACTCAACTGTACTTCCGTATCACCGGACAAAAAGACCAGTACCAGGAACTAGAAAAATGTCTCACATCGATAGATGACTGGATGACCACTAGCTCCCTCAAACTCAATGGTGCGAAAACAGAACTAACGCAAACCAAAGTAAAAAAACGAAGACCCCATGGACACCACCAACCATCCTTGGGCAGATCATGCTTCCAAGCACCAAAGCCAAAAGCCTCGGAGTCATCTTTGATTCAGAGAAATAGGATCAGTAATCAGCGGATCCCATAATCTCCTCCGCATGCTTCGCGGACTTATCCCATTCATCCCGGAAAAGGAGAAAGCAGTAGTAGTGGGAACTATCATCAATTCGCGACTCAACTACGCAAACTCCCTCTACATAGGATTACCGGATTACCAGATTGCACGCCTACAAGTCGTCCAAAACACAGCAGCAAGACTAGTCACTGGAAAGAAAGGAATCCATCTCCCCATCCCTAAGGTCCCTCCATTGGCTCACGGTAAAAGATAGGATCACATTCAAGACCCTCTGCCTCACCCACAAATGTACACAAGGACACGCTCCTCAATACCTTTGTGAGAAAATAAAAAAAGACATACCTAATCGCAGCCTTCGATCAACAAACCAAAACCGCCTTCTCATCCCCAAAGCCCGCTACAAATCGAAGGGAGAACGAAGATTCGCAGTACGGGGACTTCGGCTATGGAATGCTCTACCGAACAACATCCACTTGGAAGAAAACCATCGGGCCTTCAGGAAAAAACTCAAGACCCACCTCTTCTAATATAGCAGGACAACAAGCACAGACCAAGCGCCTTGAGGCGATTCAGTTCGCATTTGCAGCGCTATACAAATAATTCATTCATTCATTCATTCAATTGCCTATTGTAATGCTCTGTAATGCTAAGGCCTTGACCACGCTATGCAGTGTACAACAGTATATCCCTGTGCAATATGGAACCAGGGAGGAGGCAGAGGGGGAGGATGAGGAGGCAGAGGGGGAGGGTGAAGGGGACGAGGAGGAGCTTGGATTACCATGGTAGGTTTCCTTTACACCTGATCTCCAGGTAAATAGACATATAAAATATATATATGGGAGCTGCTTTACCTGTCAAAGGATTTTCCAGTCCCACAATTTACATGGCTCTGCCACACAGCCCAGATCTGTCCGACAGAATACCCAATTTTTCTCTGTTGCAGTTAAAGTGGTGTTTCCACCAAAAAAAACGAAATAGCTTTAAAATCTTAAAAAAAAAAAAAATTATTGGAAAAATTTCTCACCTCTAAATGCCTGTTGCTAGGGGGTCCCTCGTAGTCTGCCTCCTTCAGTGCCCGGGCACTGACATCACTTCCCCTCGCCGCAGTCAGTCATCTGGGACACGTGACAGGTCCCAGATGACTGTGCGGCGTATCACGGCGTGCGGCGCCGCTCGAGCATGCGCAGTGGGGTGCCCAGCTGTGAAGCCACAGCCGGGTGCCCACAGTAATGCCCCATACACACGGTCGGGAATTCCAACGGAAAATGTCCGATCGGACCATGTTGTCGGAAAATCCGCCCGTGTGTGGGCTCCATCAGACTTTTTCCGTCGGAATTTCAGACGGAAAAAATTTGTATCTATCTATCATATCTATGTATTGTATCTATCGTATCTATCTATCTATCTATCTATCTATCTATCTATCTATCTATCTATCTATCTATCTATCTATCTATCTATCTATCGTATCTATGTATTGTATCTATCTATCTATCTATCTAGCTATCTATCTATCTATCTATCTATCGTATCTATGTATTGTATCTATCGTATCTATGTATTGTATCTATTGTATCTATGTATTGTATCTATCTATCTATCTATCTATCTATTGTGTCTATCTATCAATTGTATTGTATCTATCGTATCTATCTATCTATTGTATCTATCATATCTATGTATTGTATCTATCGTATCTATCTATCATATCTATTGTATTGTATCTATCTATCTATCTATCTATCTATCTATCTATCTATCTATCTATCTATCTATCTATCTATCTATCTATCTATCTATCTATCTATTGTATCTATCTATTTTGTACATGGTCACATCAGGTATTTACACTGCTTGCTGTTAAAAAAATATATTGTATTAATAAATCTAGAGCTGTATTCATTTGTTTCTTTTCATCTATAAAGCAAACCTCCTTTGAAAAGAAAAAGAGAACCCAACGCTTCTTGTTTCTTAGAAAATCCGAATATTAAATCTTTATTTATTTTTTCCCGCCATCTTTCTTTCTTTCTCTCTCTCTGCAGCTCGGGTCTCCATTATAACTAGATGCTTTATAAAAGTAATTTACAAATCATTTAATTCTTTCAGTGTCATGGACACCGGCATTCCCGTGACAAGGTAAATGACTGCCAGATACAGCTCCGCCGTCACATTACTATGGCAACTCATTTTTTTTTTTTTTTTCCACCGGCGCCAGAAAATTGACAAGCTTTATGAAACATTTTTTTTACCTGCGCGCACAAACGCTGCAAAACACAGTGATGTCTTTGCAGAGTAATACATAATAAAAAAATAAAAAAAAGTATAAAAAATATAAAACAAGAAATTCTTATCAGTCGGAGAGGCAGGGTGCTTATTGCGGAAGACGGATGTGGAAAATAAAACCCAGAGCTAATATCGTTTAAAAGAATATAGAAAACGCTTTTTTTACGAGCGAGAGAGAGAGAGAGACTTAAAAATGACCGAGTTTATTAAGAGGCCGCTTATGAGACATCGGCATGTAAAGGTAACACATACTGCATAATATTCAAATCACCGTATAAAAATGTAATGAGATAGCAATTTAATGCATCATAGAATAGTTATACAACGCACCATCTGTGTGTTGTAAGATGCCGAATCCATCTTACACTTCGCAAGATATACATCAGCGTAATAATTACATACCAAAGCTACAAAGGCACTTAGGAAATAATCCCTGAGTAATCAGATTTAGAGCGCGGCTACGGGTGAGATTTTTTATTTTTTATTTCGATCGAGCCGGCAGGCCGCTGCAGAAGTGCCTAAAAGGGATTGCGTGACAATGGCCCCCTATTTGATCCGTTACATAGTTGCTGATATGTTTAATAACCGCACATGATAGCCGCATTGGCTGATCGTTTATGATTAAAGTAGTTGCAGGCAGGGGCGGACTGACCATTCGGCCACTCGGGCACTTCCCGAGGGCCCCCGGGCCACTAGGGGGGCCCCATCAGGGTTGCCAGCCTCAGTAAAACCAGGGACAGTATGTAAAAATCTGTTGTTTTTTTTTTTACATCTGTTTCTGAAGTGTCCCTTACCGACATCCTTTTGGTCTGAAAATCCAGAGATTATAGCTGCCCCGCCTCTCCAGTACCTTCTCAGCCAATAGAAACATGTCTGTGTATACTGTGTGTACATGTCTGTGTATACTGTGTGATTGTATACTGTGTGGCCCCATAATCTCTGATTGCCTGGGGGCCCCCTAATCTCATATTGCCCGGGGGCCCCATGAGTTGTCAGTCCGCCCCTGGTTGCAGGGCTTTTTTTTTTTTTTTTTGCGGGAACACGGAGCAACGCAGTTCCAGCACCTCCAGGATCTTTCTCAGAGCCAATCAGTGGGCACGTCTGGCCCCCGCTGTGTAGTCTGGAAAGGGGTATTTAAAGCGGAGCTCCACCCTAAAGTGGAACTTCCGCTCATCGGATTCCTCCCCCCTTCCGGTGTCACAATTGGCACCTTTCGGGGAGGGAGGGGGGATAGGATACCTGTCTTTGACAGGTATCCTTTCCCACTTCCGGAAGTACGCCGCAGCACGATCGCGCCGTGACGTCACCCCCGGGGCTCCATCCTCCTCCTCCCTCCTCCCTCGGCCGCCGGGCTAATAGGAGAGAGGAGCGGGGACTCGCGCATGCGCAGTAGGGTTCCCGACGTGAAGCCGAAAGGCTACACTGCAGTGTTACCTTACCCGCAATGTCGGCGGCAGCACGCGACAGCTGATGGAGACATCAGCTGTGGTGCCGACATCGAGGGACAGCAGGACAGGTAAGTGTCCATTTATTAAAAGCCAGCAGCTGCAGTATGTGTAGCTGCTGGCCTTTAATTTCTTTTTTTTTTCTCGGAACACCCCTTTAAGATGCTGAAGTCACGTGTTCAGGGTTCGTTCGGGTTTCTCTTTGATTCCTGGTTCCGGTCTGGAATAAACGCAGTGAGGGGTCCCGGACCAAGGAGTGTCGGCCGTCCCCGTGAGCATGGTCATCTTGACCAGCCCTAGAGGCCCTCATGGTCTGGGGTGGGGATCCGCCCGTTCCCGAGCCTCGGAACTGGCTAGTTCGAGGCCCAGTAAGTGAAGGAGGATTCAGAGGTGTCCCGGTGTGCTCTCGGCATTGGAGAGACACGGCAACTTGTACAAGTGACCGAGGAAGGACTCTTCGGAGGAGGGCCAACAAGCTGGCTGCTCGGTAAGAGCCTGGGAGCGGAAGTTGTATGGACACTAGAGATTCTGCATTTCTTACGGTATTGCCAAGGAGGCTAAAAGATTCTGGTACCGTGGGAAAAGTTCCTAATTTATCTTCAGTTACAATCTAGTCTGTGGCAGAGACTTTGCAAATTTTCGGATCACTTGTTGGCTGCTAGATCTACAGTTAGAGGCTTATCCGGCAAATGGGTGTACAGGAGGGTCTAATAAAGCTGGCTGTTGGGGGATCTATTGTCACTAGGGGTATCTATTGTTGCAGTAGGGGTATATTGTTGCTGGTGGGGTATTTATTGTTTTTTTTAGGGGGTGGGGGTGATCTACTGTTGAGGGAGGGGTCTACTGTTGCTGGGTGCTGGAGGTACCCCTAAAGCCCCGTACACACGATCGGAAATACCGCCAGCAAAAATCCGATGTGAGCCTTTGGTCCGAAATTCCGACCGTGTGTAGGCTCCATTGGACTTTTGCTGGCGGAATTCCTGCCAGCAAAAGATTGAGAGCAGGGTCTCTATTTTTCGGTCATAAAAAGTTCCGATCGGAAATTCCGATCGTCTGTACGAATTCTGATGCGCAAAATTCCTACGCATGCTCGGAAACAATGAACTTCATTTTCTCGGCTCGTCGTAGTGTTGTACGTCACCGCGTTCTTGGCGATCGAAAGTTCTGAGAACTTTTGTGTGACCGTGTATATGCAAGCCAAGCTTGAGCGGAATTCTGTCGGAAAAAACATCCAAGTTTTTTCCGACGAAAATTCCGATCGTGTGTGTGCGGCATTAGAGATTGTCTCATAGTTACATAGGTTAGTCAGGTTCTGACGGAAAATCCGCTCGTGTGTACGGGGCTTAAGTGTATGTGCACCAAAGGAACTGAAGGATCCAAGCCCATCAACTTTGCCTTATGCCACGTACACACGATCGGAAATTTGGCCAGCAAAAGACCGATGAGAGCTTTTGGTCGGAAAATGCGACCGTGTATATGCTCCATCGGACTTCTGCTGGCGGAATTCCCGCCAGCAAAAGATTGAGAGCAGGTTCTCAATTTTTCGGTCGGAAAAAGTTCTGATCGGAAATTCCGATCGTCTGTACCAATTCCGATGCGCAAAATTCCTACGCATGCTCGGAAACAATTTGACGCATGCTCGGAAGCATTGAACTTAATTTTTTCGGCTCGTTATAGTGTTGTACGTCACCGCGTTCTTGACGGTCGAAAGTTCAGAGAACTTTTGTGTGACTGCGTGTATGCAAGCCAAGCTTGAGCGGAATTCTGTCGGAAAAACCATCCAAGATTTTTCTGACGGAAAATCCACTCGTGTGTACAGGGCTTAAGTGTATGTGCACCAAAGGAACTGAAGGATCCAAGCCCATCAACTTTGCCGTATGCCGCGTACACACGATCGGAAATTCGGCCAGCAAAAGACCGATGAGAGCTTTTGGTCGAAAAATGCAACCGTGTGTATGCTTCATCGGGCTCCAGGTTCTCAATTTTTCGGTCGGAAAAAGTTCCGTACCAATTCCGATGCGCAAAATCCCTACGCATGCTCGGAAACAATTCGACGCATGCTCGGAAGCAATGAACTTCATTTTCTCGGCTCGTCGTAGTGTTGTACGTCACCGCGTTCTTGACGGTCGAAAGTTCAGAGAACTTTTGTTTGACCGTGTGTATGCAAGCCAAGCTTGAGCGGAATTCTGTCGGAAAAAACATCCAAGATTTTTCTGACGGAAAATCCACTCGTGTGTACGGGGCATAAGTGTATGTGCACCAAAGGAACTGAAGGATCCAAGCCCATCAACTTTGCCTTATGCCGCGTACACACGATCGGAAATTCGGCCAGCAAAAGACCGATGAGAGCTTTTGGATGGAAAATGCGACCGTGTGTAGGCTCCATTGGACTTTTGCTGGCCAAATTCCAGCCAGCAAATGATTGAGAGCATGTTCTCAATTTTTCGGTCGGAAAAAGTTCTAATCGTCTGTACCAATTCCGATGCGCAAAATTCCTACGCATGTTTGGAAACAATTTGACGCATGCTCTGAAGCATTAAATTTAATTTTCTCGGCTCGTCGTAGTGTTGTATGTCACCGCGTTCTTGATGGTCGAAAGTTCAGAGAACTTTTGTGTGACCGTGTGTATGGAAGCCAAGCTTGAGCGGAATTCCGTCGGAAAAAAGTTTTTCCCGACAAAAATTCTGATCGTGTGTACACGGCATTAGAGATTGTCTCATAGTTACATAGTTAGGTTGAAAAAGACACCAAGTCCATCTAGTTCAACTATAAAAATAAATAAAAAATGATATCAAACAATACCATATACCCAATCCTATACCCACAGTTGATCTAGAGGAAGGCGAAAAACCCCAGCAAAGCATGATCCAAATTGCTACAGCAGGGGAAAAAAATTCCTACCTGAATTAAAGTGGAAGTAAACCCCCCTATCGTTTTCAGCCAAGGAAGCTGCCATCTTTGCCTCTGTTTAATCTTCAACTGCCACGGTGCTGCACATGTGATCCGTTATGACACCAGCCATTGGATGGTTTGACTGTTTGGTTGAGAGCACAGCCAATGTGCAGTTTGCATTCCCGGCATGCCCTTTTTTTTTTTTAAACTGTTAAATCGATGGGTTTACTTCCGCTTTAAGAGATGGTTGGAGAAGTTGCCCACCGATTGCCAAACTGACCTCCTCTGGTTGGAGTAGACCATGGTAAGCAACGGTAACCTTTTGTTTAGAAACCTTTGGCTGCTGCCGCCTATATTGTGTGATGGATGTCCTCTTCAATACAGAAGAGCCAGTGAAGGAAATGCCGCCATACGAAGACTGATCTTGCATATTAATGCAATATTCACATGTTCACTTCCATCACCCCCCTGCAGCTTAATGATTATATGTAATGTAATGTAGGCCACTATCACTAAATTTAATGTCATGGGGGGGTTTACAAATACAGCTGAACTACGCCAAAATAATATTGCAACAAATATGCCACATGGGTTCAATTTAAGCCTCCTGATAGAGTACTAGTGAATAATAACACACTCACGCACAATTAAAGAGAAGCGAAAAACAACATTTTTACTTAATATGATTACAGATAATGGTCTACAGAAATAGCACTCTCAGCATCATTCCAGTCCAATTCTCAGCAGGATCCTGTGGCCTACAGACATCTCGCACTGCAAGATGCTGAGTTTTGATGGTCAAAATAATGGCATGAGCTCTCATGATCTATCTGCACACCCCCCCCCCCCCCAAAACCCAAACATTGGAGCTGGATTTATTATGCTGCTTAAAGCGGAACTAAAGTGGAACCTTTAGTGGAACCTAAAGTGGAACTTCCGCTTATCGGATTCCCCCCCCCCCCCCCCTCCGGTGCCACAATTGGCACCTTTCAGGGGGAAGGGGGGTGCAGATACCTGTATAAAACAAGTATCTGCCCCGCCCATATCCGAGGATGCCCGCCCATATCCGAGGGTTCTCGTTGTGTCTTGGGAAACACACAGTTCCCAAGACACAATGGGGACCAATAAAAACGCGCAGCGCAACTCGCGCATGCGCAGTAGGGAACCGGGCAGTGAAGCCGCGAGCTTCGCTTCCTGGTTCCCTGACAGAGGATGGCGGCGGGGAAGCCGAGAGACGAGCGGCCGCTCGTCATCTTCTGCCTACACCGCTGGAACCTGGAACAGGTAAGTGTCCATTTATTAAATGTCAGCAGCTGCAGTATTTGTAGCTGCTGACTTTTAATATTTTTGGTGCGGGTGGAACTCCGCTCCAAAGCAACACCTCAGCAGCTTGTTAGTGCACTGCACCTTCCAAATTTGGGAGGAACTCCAGAAACGTTGCATACAATTAAGCTGAGTGGTCAGCTAATCAGAAACTGCTTCTCTGCTGACAGCTTCTCTGTGAACTTTATGGCTTCTTTCAGTCAATGGTTACCACCCTCGGAAAAAAAGATCCACAGCTGAACTTTTGCTTTTTTTTTAGCTCCCCCCTAGGTAGGGCTGCTAGGATGATAGGGAAATATAGTATTTTGGCTCCTCATGCCACGTGCACACGGTCGGAATTCTCGTCGGAAAAAGCTCTGATGGTTTTCCCGTCGGAATTCCGACGGAATTTGGCTCAAACTGTCTTGCCTACACACGGTCACACCAAATTCTGATGGTCAATAACACAGCGGCATACAACACGTTCGACAGCACTATAAAAGGGAAGTTTAATGCTTCTGAGCATGCGTCAAATTGTTTCCGAGCATGCGTCGGAATTTTGCGTGTCGGAATTGCATACACACGATCGGAAAATCCGATGAAAGGTTTTCCGTCGGAATAATTAAGAACAGGTTCTCAATCCAAAGTCCGTCGGAAATTCCGACAGAAAAAGACCGATGGGCATACACATGGTTGGAAAATCCGGTGATAAGCTCCCATCTGACTGTTTCCATTGGAAATTCTGACCGTGTGTACGCGGCATCAGTAATCATTGGAGCAGCTATTGATTTCTTTGGTCTGTTCAGGAATTCACATGCTGCAGGCTTGATTGTTTGACCCTGCGTTCTAGAGGTTTCCAAAGTATAAAGGGCTGGTAAAGTCAAATGGACAGCCTGAATATTTATGGTACTTCCATGAATACCTAGGAAGGTGTGTTCAGTAGGTGGCTGGAGGGGGCATAAATAGAACGAGGCGCCCTTCTAGGTGGGCTGCTAAGATTATAGGGAAATATAGTTATTTTGGCTCCTCTGTAATCATTGGAGAAGCTATTGATTTCTTTGGTCTGTTCTGGAATTCACATGCTGCAGGCTTGATTATTTCCCCCTGCATTCTGGAGGTTTCCAGAGTATAGAGGTCTGGTAAAGTCAAATAGACAGCCTGTATATTTATGGTACTTCAGCCGATCCCTGGGGAGGTGTGCCCAGTAGGTGGCTGGAGGGGGCATAAACGGGTTGAGGCCTGGAGCAGCTGTGGTCTGTTCCTGCTGAAGAAGCTTCCATCCTCAGGGGCTACTGCCCTTCTGAGGCAGTCCTACTGGATTCTACTGAAACTCATTGAGGTCCCAACTATAGCAGAGCTGGGGGGGGGGGGGGGGGGGGGGGGGGCTATTTCTAGTCACTATTGGAGCTACTGGCTAGTGGCCTAGAGCAGGGGACTGGTGGCCCTCCAGCTGAATGAATGAATGAATGAATAACTTGTATAGCGCTACAATGCGAACTGAATCGCCTCAAGGCGCTGTATTGACATTTGGTTGTCGAGCTTCTAGAAGAGGTGGGTCTTGAGTTTCTTCCTGAAGGCCTGATGGTTTTCTTCCATGCGAATGTCGGTTGGTAGAGCGTTCCATAGCCGTGGACCTTGGACAGCGAATCTCCGTTCCCCCTTTGATTTGTAGCGGGATTTGGGAATGAGGAGAAGATTTTGATTAGCCGATCGAAGACTGCGATTCGGTATGTAGTGTTTTATTTTCTCGCGAAGGTATTGCGGGGCGTTTCCATGTGCGCATTTGTGGGTGAGGCAGAGGGTCTTGAATGCGACCCGACTCCTTACATTTAGCCAATGTAGGTTCCTCAGTGAAGGGGAGATGGATTCCCAGGGTTTTTTTCCTGTTATCAGCCTTGCCGCTGTGTTTTGGATAAGTTGTAAGCGCGCAAGTTGATATAGGGGTAACCCTATGTAGAGGGAGTTAGCATAGTCGAGTCGAGAATTGATGATCGTTCCAACTACCACTGCTTTGTCCTCTTTTGGAATGAAGGGGAGGAGTCTGCGTAGCAGGCGGAGCAGATGGTGAGAACCACTGACCACTGCTCCTATTTGGGCATCCATTGACATTTCTGAGTCAAAAATGACTCCGAGACTCTTAGCCTTGGTCCTTGGGGCGATGGTCTGTCCAAAGATGGTAGGAGGTGTCCAAGGGATCTTGGTTCGGGGGTTATGATTTGCATGTAGAATAAGAAGTTCTGTTTTTGATTCATTAAGTTTGAGGGAGCTGGCAGTCATCCAGTCGTCTATCATAGTGAGGCATTTTCCTAATTGCTGATGATGGTCTTTTTGTCCGGTGATACGAAAATATAATTGAGTGTCGTCGGCGTATGAGTGGAAGCAGAGGTCTGATCTTCTGATGATTTTGAGGAGTAGGCGAATGTATATATTGAAGAGGACTGGCGACAAGGGTGATCCTTGAGGGACTCCACAGGAGATTGCCCGGGTTTCAGAGGTGAAACCTCCTAGTTTCACTGTCTGAGAGCGATTTCCTAGGAAGGATGCAAACCATTGCAGATCTGAGCCAGTGACTCCTGCTACTTCTGTGAGGCGGATGAGTAGAGTATTGTGGTCCACAGTATCAAACGCTGCACTGAGATCCAATAGTACCAGGAGACATGAATCTCCGTCATCCGCTGCTTCGAGGGCATCGTCCCATATCTTCAGGAGTGCGGTTTCTGTCCCATGGCCTGGGCGGAATCCTGATTGTAACGGGTCCAGGAGTGTGTGTGTGTCCAGGTGGCGTTGTATCTGTTGTACTACCGCTTTCTCCATAATCTTGGAGATGTTGTTCAAGCTTGTAATTGGTCTGCGATGGTTGGGGTCCCGTGGGTCGAGGTTGGGTTTCTTTAGCAGGGGTTTGATGATGCCTTGTTTGAGGGCGCCTGGAACAATCCCTTCTTTGAACGATTGATTTATGAGGTGCGTTATGGTGGGAGCCAGGATGTCGGAGCATTCTTTCAGGAGTTTTGTGGGGATGATGTCAATGGAGGATGTGCTGTCTCTGAGATTTTTGATGATGTTTTTAGTAGTATCCGTGGTAATTGGGATCAGAGAAAACTTTGGTGGTTGTGGGATGTTTGTGTCGATATCGACTTTTTGCTCTGACTGCCTGCCGTCGGATGTCTTTTTCTGATCAATTGTTTTCCTGATGTTGTCGATTTTATTGATGAAAAAATCTGATAATTCATTGCAGAAATCTTGGGTTTCATTAGCGGGGGGCTCTAAGCATGCCGGGTTCATCGACTGAGCGACTATTTTAAAAAGTTCCCGGGGGCGATTTAAGGCCGCTGAGATGGTATTTGAGAAATGGTCTTTTTTTGCTTTGAAGATTGCCTTCTGATAATTCTGTGTGAGTCCTTTGTATTTTGTGTGATTTCCATTGGTGGGATTTATTCTCCATGCTCTTTCGGCTCTTCTGCGTTCTTGCTTGAGTAGCGTGAGCGAGCTATTGAACCATCCTGCGTTTTCCTCTTGATGAGAGTTCTGCGTTTTGGAGCCACTGAGTCTGCTGATTGTAGTAATGCATTGTTTAGGGAGCTGAGAGTTTGCTCCGATGAGTGGGTTAAATTCAGAGTTGCTATTTTGTTTGATAAGATGGTTTTGAAGGAGTCGGAGTGCAGTTTTTTCTGCGATCTGGTCCAATGAGTTGTTGTTGCAGGTTTCTGTTTTTGGCGGGTGGTGTTGGTGAAGATTTTGAATTTGATGGCGTGGTGGTCCGTCCATGGTAGTGGTATGTTGTCTACTGTGTTGATGTACAGATTTTGGTTGAAGATGAGGTCCAGAGTATGTCCTGACCCGTGTGTGGGGGTCTTTATCAGTTGCTGGAGACCCAGTTCTTCCAGTTGGCTGATGCAGGCGGTCGCGATTGGGTCTTGGGTAGAGTTTGCCCAGAGGTTGAAGTCTCCAAGTACCAGCAGGTTTTTGGATTTCAGTGTGTGTATTGAGATAAACTCTGTGAGGGGTGTAAGCAGATTGGTCTTAGGTCCTGGTGGTCTGTAGCAAAGTAGAATGTGGGTGGTTTCATGGGGTGTTGATTGAAGATGTAGCGTCAGTGTCTCCATAAAAGGCACTGGGTTCTGTAAGATTGGTTTGGTGAGTGCCAAGTGCGATTTAAAAATCACTGCTAGGCCTCCTCCTTTTTTTCCTATCCGATGTTCCGTTAGGATCCTGTAGTTCTCCGGCACCAATTCGGTGAGGATGGTGTTGCAGTCGGGTGTTAGCCAGCTTTCCGTAATGAAGAGGCAGTCTATATTGTTTTGGGTGATGAAGTCGTGTACTTCTAGTCTGTGTTTGGCTGCAGATCTGGTGTTGATCATGGCGCATGCTAATTGTTGTGGTTGGGTAGGTATCTTCCTGTTTTTGCAGGTTGATTGTAGGTCAGTCTTTAATAGATGTTCTTTTCGTAGAATTTTTTGAGTGGGAGCTGGCAATGTTGCGGTGGTATTTCTTAGTCTGTGGAGGACTTCAGCTGAATATTTAAGGTAGCACATGGCCAGAGGATGAAGTTGATGGTCCGGGATGACTGAGCTGATGATCCAGATCCGGGTTTGTCTTGTTATCAGTCTAAGTATCAGACTTGCCGCCGCGTAGACTAAAGCCAGCAAGTTGATCGTGTGGTGCCCTATGTGTGAGGATGCTGATCCTGATCCGGGTTTGTCCAGTTATAAGTCTAGGTATCAGACTTGCCGCCGCGTAGACTAAAGCCAGCAAGTTGATCGTGTGGTGCCCTATGTGTGAGGATGCTGATCCTGATCCGGGTTTGTCCAGTTATAAGTCTAGGTATCAGACTTGCCGCCGCGTAGACTAAAGCCAGCAAGTTGATCGTGTGCCCTGTGTGTGAGGACTTGGTTTGGTTTAGTAGTAGTTTCCTGGCTGTTCCGGCTGCCTCTGCTTGTCGCAAGGAATCCTGGACCAGAAGAATGCTGCAGGTGACAGCTGCGGTGTGTTGCTTAATTGAAGCGAGTAGTTCCTGTAGGGGAGATGGGGGCCTGTTGAACCTACCGCCCTCTCGTTGATCCAGAGGAAGGCGAAAAAACCCCTAACTGTGCTGGCCAATTGCTCAGTGGGGGGAAAAAATTCCTTCCTGACCCCGAGAGGCGGTCGGACAAAGTGCCCTGGATCAACTACTGGTGGGGGGGGGGAAGGGGGGGATCCCGAGAGCTTACCTGTTTGGAGATAGTCCCTGAAGCGCTTGCTGTGTTGCCTGATGCTTCTGCAATGAAGTCCGGTTGCTGGGTAGGGGTGTGCTGAAGGGGGTGGGCACGCCGGCCTGCAGAAAGGAGGAAAGGATAAGCAGGGGGGTGGGGGGCTGTTGCAGAACTACAATTCCCATGAGGCATTGCAAGGCTGACAGTTACAAGCATGACTCCCATAGCCAGTGGCATGATGGAACTTGTAGTTCCGCAACAGCTGGAGGGCCACCAGTTTGAGACCTCGGGCCTAGAGGATTTACTGAAGAAATGCCTGGTGGGAGCTGGGTAATAATCCAAGAATCCAGTGACGGTGTGCTTTTTTCCTTTGGAGGCAGCTTTAGTTTTTTTTCCTTGGAGCTGCCCCTACAGAGCCTCAGTTCTGGGCTACCCCTTGGTCATCAAGAGAAGGCCTGTCCAAAGAAGTTGCAGCTAATAAAGGTCTGCCCTTCTTATACAAGGCAGCATCTCTGGAGTATCTCATACCCCTCAACTCCTCTCTTGTTGCAAGTTCTACAAGCAATAAATTGTAAAAAGATACCCCCAGACTGTTTAATATAGCCGGAGTGAATGTTGCCTATGTGAGTGGTGGCTTTTGCACTGTTTGGGAAAGAGGATCCTTCCCAGGCTTTTGTTTTTTATATGGTCCCTCCCCCTTTCTGGCGCTTGTGGGCCCTGTTGTTGTGACCCCCCATCTTCACTGTACTCAAGATCCTCCCTCAAGCCTACATCTCCTGCTCTGGGCACTTTTGTTAGAATCATGGTTAGGCAAAGTCATGGACACTGCCATCTTGTGGACAAATAGAGTTCTACATCTCAGTAAAAATGGCAAGTGTTACATATATATTACATGGGCATACCAGAAAAAAATCAGGGATTTTTAACCTCTTGGCGCCGGTCACACACAAACATGCGGCCTCTCGGCGTGTGGGCCTTAGCGCCGAGTGGCCGCATATTTGCTTGCATTAGTGCAAATACAGTTGTAGCGGGAGCATGCTCCAGGCACAGTTACCGGCGGCTAACAGAAAGCTCCTGATCAGGAGCTTTCCGATCCTGTGACTGCCGTGACAGCCAATCACAGTGGTCACATGTTCATAAACCCCTTCGCCTCAATCCCTCAAAGGGCCGGGAGGCGCCGACTCCAGTAGGTTAAGGATACCACCATATCATCACAAAAAATATATATAATTTATTATTTATATTAACATAAAAGGTTAAAGTAATATAATGAAAATGTTTTGAATCAGAATGTGTTTTCTCGTGATGTTACAACATATAGCCCTCTAACATGGGATTAGACACGTGCAATTAGTTTAGTTCCGAATTAGGTTTCTTTATGAATTTTGGCAAATTTCCGAATTTTTAAATTTCCGAATTTTACGAATTTCAAAATTTCAAAATTTGCGAAATTACGAATTTCCGAAATTTCCGAATTTCGGATTTTCGGAATTCGTAAATTCAAAAATTTGAAAATTCTAAAAAAGAAAAAAAAAGAAAGAAAATCTGTTTAATTCTAAATAATAACTAACTATTAAATTATAGGTATTGGAATTTCCTTTCACATTTGTCTGTTAGTGAACGTAACGAGTACGAATTTATCCGAAGTTACGAATTATCTGAAATAACGAATGCCGCATCTAACCAAATGGAACGTAACGATCTAATAATAATAATAATTAATAATAATAAAACCTTTTTATTATTATTAGTTATTTATTATTAAATATTTATTATCAATTTGTTCCGTTCCATTTGTTTAGATGCAGCATTCGTTATTTCAGATAATTCATAACTTCGGATGAATTCGTATTCGTTAATTTAATCGTTAGTTATTAATTAAACTGATTTTCTTTCTTTTTTTCAGATTTTTGGACTTTCAAATCTTTGAATTCCCGAATTCCGCCTTACTTCTGGATAGGCCCTCAGACAGCCTAGCAGCCAGATGCCCCCAGGATAAGCCCAATCTCCGGCCGAGCAGCCAGGACGTAAGACACACGTCCACCCAGACAGCCGTCGAGGTGGCACAGAACACAGATCACCTGACCTCATCCGAATATATAGGTTCTCCCAGCAGGGCAAGGGATTCAAAAAAACCCCTGCCCATTGGCTGAGAAACCCCATATACTGATAGCCTGACCTTGGGTTACCCTTCTCATATCTAGTACCACGAAGTACCCGGCCACCTAGTGGTAGAAGCGAAACGTGCAACAAGGCCACACGTAGGGAGAAATCAACAGATCTCTATCAATCGGCCAAGATAACTACTCCTGGCAAGTAAATTTGTGAGGAGCTCCCTGACTTAACCCCAGGGTGCTACACAAGTCATAATCAGCAAAAATGTATTTGTATGCTGACACCTTAAGAGTTTCCTTCACTGAAACTAAGGGGCCAAGCCCAAAACCTGAAAAACAAGCACACACCATAATCCCCCTCAACCAAATGATTTGGACCAGTGCACAAAGCAAGGTCCATAAAGACATAGATGAGCGAGTTTGGGGTGGAGAAAGTTGTCTGGCCTGCACAGAGTCCTGACTGCAACCCGATAGAACACCTTTGGGATGAATTAGAGCATATACGGCGAGACAGGCCTACTCGTCTAACATCAGTGCCTGACCTTACAAATGCGCTTCTGGAAGAATGGTCAAACATTCCCATAGACACACTCCTAAACCTTGTGGACGGCCTTCCCAGAAGAGTTGAAAGCTGTTATAGCTGCAAAGGGTGGGCCAACTCAATATTGAACCCTACAGACTAAGACTGGGATGCCATTAAAGTTCATGTGCGTGTAAAGGCAGACGTACCAATACTTTTGACAACACAGTGTAGAAAACATTCCACCACTGGCTCGACATTCAGCTGCACATATTCTCCTAGCGGCTAAGTTGAGTATTACAAAACTCTGAAAAAACCTACACCCAACCCCCCCCCAAGGTATTAGACACTCTTGACCTGGTTCACATACACTGTACTTATGAACTTATGCTTGCCTTGAGTAGGGGTTCCTATGCACAATTGCTTTACCTTTGGCAACCTTGGATCCAGTGGCACCAGTCTTACCACCATTTTTCCCCCGCTTGATTCCAACATGCGTGTAGAGACCTCACAACCCTTTTCTTGCCCTTCCTTGGCATGGACATGGGCGTCCACAGAACTTTTTTCAGGGGGGGTGCATCATTTTAGGGTCACTCAATCGCCGCCCCTTTTCAGCAATGTCATTATCACATTATCATGGTCAGAGACTGCAGACGTTGTACAGTCCCTGGGATTCCTTGGCTTGGACATGGGCGTCTGCAGAACTTTTTTCAGAGGGGGCATCATTTTAGGGTCACCCAATCGCCGCCCCTTTTCGGCAATGTCATTATCACATTATCATGGTCAGAGACTGCAGACGTTGTACAGTCCCTGGGATAAGTAATGGATAATGGCCGATAAGTCCTCTTACCAGACCCAGCAAAACTACAGCAGTGATCCCTCCGGCTGGACGATCGCTCACTCTGGGTTCCCCGGGGACGACTCTGGTCAGTAGTGTAGCATGTCTGTACCCTGGCAGTGGCTCAGTCTTTCTCTCTCTCTGGTGGTGCTGGGCAGCGTGGCTCTCTCTCTGGTGGCGCTGGGCAGCATGACACTCTCTCTGGTGGCACTGGGCAGCATGGCTCTCTCTCGCTGGTGGCGCTGGGCAGCGTGGCTCTCTCTCTCTGGCTTCCGCCCAGCACACTCCTCATTCTTTGTCCTGTAGCACTCGCTCTCTCAGCTTTTTTCCAGGCTGCAGTCTCTCACTCTCTCTCTTGATCGAGCTGTAGCCTCCTCCCTGTGGAAAATGGAGCCGCCAATCTTCAGGACTACATGTCCCATGATGCTTTCCTCTCCTAGTCTCCTTTTTGATTGGCCCTCAGTTATGGCCAATGGGGAAGGAACAGAGTGGACAGGAAGCTGGGCGGCTAAACCCTGACAGCCCGCAGCTCGCCTTTCTCCTGTCACAGCGCCGCCAAGTTCCCTGCTGGACTGAGCAGGGAAAAGAGCCAAAGTCACACTACACTGTTGTGGGGGGCTTGTCAGCACCTTGATGGTGTCACCTGACTGTTGGGTGGCGCCCGAACCACCATAGCGACGCCACTGTGCTGAATTTAACAGTGCCGATCTGATCCCTGATTCCAAGGGGGGGCAATTGACCCCCTTTGCCCCTACCTGTGGACGCCCATGGGCGTGGATTATATCTGGATCATTGGATCTGATTATATTTTTGTTTTGATGTCACTCATTGTTATGTTATCATCTGAATCTAGAATTCTGTACTGTTTTGTTCTGAAAATCCTAAATAAACCAATGAAACAGAAAAAAACAAACCTTATTAATAGAATCCCTAAAAAAAGAGGCTCTCGCTCTCCCTAACCCAACATAATTGAAAACCGACAATTGCCAAGTGCACTCCCTGGAGACATAAATTCGTCTATATAACGGACAAATTAGTGAAATCTAAAAGTTACATCAGGTAACTATTAATATACATAATTTAATTCCAAGTATGTCCAAATCTGTAGCACACAATGAATAATATATATGTAACAATGACCCCTGAGGCAGCTGCTGGAGTTTAACCGGCTCTCCTGCTTTTCCTACTGGTGACCTGCCCTCTAGCTGGATCCAGGCACTCACCGAGCCTCCAGTAGTGACAATCAGATGGACTTCAAGGTCTCCAATCTTCGTTTTCAAAATGTATTGACTAAAATGTGTAGGCAGAGAGGAGAATGGGAACAGGGTACACAAAAAACAGCAAAATAAATAAAGCTTTTTAATGTCAGCACTACAAAGCTTGATGGTCCTAATTTCCTAGTAACAGGCTCCCAGTATTTTCAATGTTAATGATGTTTCAGGGGCAACATCCCAGTTGCAAATGGATACTTTAAGAGCAGCTAACTGGTGGCCCTATATTCTTCAGTAGCAGACTCCCAATGACAATGGAGCCTTTAAGTACCTCCATTGGTGGCCCTAGCCTAGGTACTGCAGGAGCACCCTTCCAATAGGAACTGGCCTCTTACAAGCAGTCTGTCATGCCTATCACTAGCGTAGGTGGTCAGGCACTATAGCTGGCTCTGTGTTCTTCACCTATATGAGACCCCTTTTCCATAATACAAGCAGGCCTACTGGTACTTGGTTCCCCCCAGGTCTTATATACAATGATATAGTGCCTGACCACCATGCCGGTGCAGGCACGAGCTTAGCAGAGCAAACAAGTACTTGCGTTTGGTAGATAGGCAGAGTGGTCTTAAAGAGGAAGTAAACTCTCCCACTCTGATGCTTCTTTTCATTTAGTCCATTATAATAAGTAATTATCAAACTATAGCCGCTGTAATCCAGCCAAATCGCATATTACTTACTGTTTAAAGAAACTTTAAAAAACTTGTTTCCAGGGGTAAGGCAGCGCCATCTTAAGTATTGTTTTCTGAGTGCACAGTGGAGTGTATTTCCGCCCTTACATTGAGCACTTCCTGTACTGTTAACCAAGCCTCCTTCTCAATCCAACGTTTCTATGGCAACCCTGCTTCCCTGCTCATAGCTGACTTGTTTTATTTCATAGTATTTACTTGTGCCGATTATCTAGTGTTTGCCTGTTTCAGTCTTATCAGCTTCAGCTGATAAGACTGCAGTAATGCTGTCCGATGGCCAGGTTTACACTGCATGTGATGTCACATCATGGTCACATGGGGTGCAGTAGGAAGCTCTGAGTGATTATGCAGCCTCCTGGAATTTCAGTAGTGTGCCTTAGGAAGTCCTGATAACAAATAGACAAGTACATAGAGAGTGTGCCATAAATCAGGGGAGATCTGGGCATGCTCAGTGACGTCATTCTAAAGAACAAAAAGGATTACAATACTAAGCAAGTAAGGAGATATCTACAAGCAGTGTTCATTAGGGTTTTGTATGCTGATTTACATGGAACAAAGTTGTGGGGGAGAGTTTACAACCACTTTAAGGCAGTCCGACTTCTAGGATCAAATACTTATTTTAGTCACTGAACTGCAACTCAATTTATAACATTTGTATCGTGTGTCTGCTTTGGATTTTTGATTGATATTCTGTCTCTAGCATTTTAAATACACCTAAGATAAAAATTATGGACCCTTCATTTCTTTGTAAGTGGGCAAACTTACAAAATCTGCAGGGGATCAAATAATTATTCCCCCCCCCCCCCACTGTATATGGTGATACACAAACATAATATACATGAAAGAAAGAAAAATGTTACAATTTAATAGACACAAGTTCAATAATTAAAAAAACATCAAATAAAATAATTTGACATGTATAGATCAATTCAAGACCAAGATCCCTGAACAAAACAAAGATCTTATAGCAAGAAATGTCAGAGAGATAGAGATAGGTGGAAGAATCACAGACTGTGGGTTAATGTATATAATAACTAGTGTAGCGCTGGCTCCTGACGAGCACACGCTATGTGTTTTCAAAGTTAATGTTCCTAAAGCCACAGTTGGGTTTTAGTGCTAATTATGCCAAATTATGGTCTCAGTATCAGTCTAGCTCGAACTTGCCACAGGTGTCGCTGTCACCGCCGGCAAGTATGAGAACGCAGTTTAGCTAAGTGTATTGGATACCCTTCTTTCTCTCGGAACCAGCCCATTGGGAGTGTTATCCTGCTGTGAATTCTGGGAGAAGGTATTTAAGGTACTGAGATCACGTGTTTCGGGGTTCCGGTCCAGAAGCCATCTTCTGTCTGTTTGGTCCTGGTCCTTCTGACCAGCCCCCATGGCCCTCCTGGCCTGGGGTACGGATCCGTGCAATTCCGAGTCTCGGGCTGGATAGCCCGAGGTGAAGCAACTGCAGGGACAGGCCTGAATGGGTATCGGGGCCTAATCATCCAAAAGTGGTCCGGTGCCGTCTCGTCTAAGGAGAGGCCCAGCAACTGGAGAAGCATCCAGGGGAGGGCCATGCACAAGGCTGGTTTCTCAGAAGGAGACTGGAGGCTCAGTTGAATGTCACAAGATGGATCTACACTCATACCAGGGGCGGACTGACCATTCGGCCACTCTGGCACTTCCTGAGGGCCCCAGGCCACTAGGGGGCCCCATCAGGGTTACCAGCCTCAGTAAAACCAGGGACAGTATGTAAAAATCTGTGTTTTTTTACATCTGTTTCTGAAATGTCCCTCACCGACATCCTTTTGGTCTAAAAATCCAGAGATTATAGCTGTCCCACCTCTCCAGTACCTTCTCAGCCAATAGAAACATGTCTGTGTATACTGTGTGTACATGTATGTGTATACTGTGTGATTCTATACTGTGTGTGTGTATACTGTGTGGCCCCATAATCTCCGATTGCCTGGGAGCCCCATAATCTCCTATTGCCTGGGGACCCCATGAGTTGTCAGTCCGCCCCTGACTCATACGGTATCGCCGGACCGGCTGCGAGATACTGGTGATAGCTCTCTAAATTTGTCTAAGTCCCTCAGTTCTACATTCAAGTCTGTGGCAGAGACTTTGCTTTACCTAACACTTCACCGGCTGCTAGGCCTAGTGAGAGGAGGTCTATCCGGTGGTTGTGGGAATCCAGCTTCGGAACGGTAATTTTCTGGATTTCTATAGTGAGAGACTTCCTATTTTTGCAGTTCCAAAAGTACCTGGACCTTCACCCTAACCCTCTACCCTACATTTAAGAGACTGTTTTATCTTTTGAATAAATAACCCAAAAAGGAAGATAAAGTGTCAGTTTCTACTTTTCTTTGGGCCATCTACCACGGGAACCCCTAGACAGAGACAAGGTGAAGAAGGTAATGGTAAGCCCGATAAAACCAGCAGCTCCTTCGGGGGTTAGTGCTACACTAGTATTACTAACTAACGTAAAAACAAATCTACATCATATCTGTAATTGTCATGAGGGCTCCATCCGTGGCCAGCGACCTGATGATCCTGCCAGTAATCGGCGCCTCAGTATCTCTGGTTCCCGTTCTCGGCTGCCATTGCGCATGCGCGAGCGCGCGCGTGCACGCGCGCGCCCGCAGACGAGGGCGAGCGTGCGCGGACGGGTGCGCGCCTCCATTGGCGCCAGTGAGGCTATTTAAACCCTCCTGTGACTGACGGTCCCCGCTGTCTGCTCTACAACGTTCTGTGTCTGAAACCTGATCTGAAGACTGTTTACCTGTGTTTGACCCGGCTATCCTTGACCATCCGCTCTGTCCCTGTGTATCGACCTTGGCTTGTCTTTGACCATCCTATTGTTTGCTCCATCTGTACCTTGCTGCCAGCCTGATATCTGACCCGGCCTGTCTGACCATTCCAGAGCCAGCTTACCTGCTGTTCCAGCCTGCATACAGATCCAAGTCTGCCTGTTGTTCCAGTCTGCATACAGATCCAGCTTACCTGTTGTACCAGCCTGCATACAGATCCAAGTCTGCCTGTTGTTCCAGTCTGCACACAGATACAAGTCTGCCTGTTGTTCCAGTCTGCATACAGATCCAGCTTACCTGTTGTACCAGCCTGCATACAGATCCAAGTCTGCCTGTTGTTCCAGTCTGCATACAGATCCAGCTTACCTGTTGTTCCAGTCTGCATACAGATCCAGCTTACCTGTTGTTCCAGTCTGCACACAGTTCCAGCTTACCTGTTGTTCCAGTCTGCATACAGATCCAGCTTACCTGTTGTTCCAGTCTGCATACAGATCCAGCTTACCTGTTGTTCCAGTCTGCATACAGATCCAGCTTACCTGTTGTTCCAGTCTGCATACAGATCCAGCTTACCTGTTGTTCCAGTCTGCATACAGATCCAAGTCTGCCTGTTGTTCCAGTCTGCCTACAGCTACCTACTTACCTCATCCGCTGAGCTTATCCAGGAAGCTCTTGTACCGGTCTGACCATTCCTGCCAGGCACCTGTGCCCCTCCTGACTCCTGGTCCTACTGTCCCATCATCAGGGGACCGGCGAGCGGGAGCCGCAAGGGAGGCCCTTCTCTGCCAATCAGACTCATCACCACCAGGGAGCGTGACAGTAGCAGACAGCCATGTCTGAGTCTGAGCAGGGGGCCTCTCCTATGGAAGGACTGTGCCAACACCTGGCAGGATTGACCGAGGCGGTAAAGAATCTCCAGCAGGGATACACCCGGTTGGAAGAACGGGTGCTGGCTTTACCACCAACAGCCCCATCTGGGGGAAGTCCAGGACCATCAGTGATAATGCTCCCTCCAGAGCCCCGGGTACCAATCCCTGAGAGATTCTCGGGTGCCCGCAACCTCTTTCGGGACTTCCGTAACTCCTGTGAACTATTCTTTGCACTGCAGCCACGTACTTTTTCCCTGGAAGCCACCAAGGTGGGCTTCGTGATCTCCCTACTCTCCGGAGACCCGCGAACCTGGGCCCACCGCCTCCTAGAGCAGAAAGACCCTGCACTGGCCGGTCTTAATTCATTTTTTGACACCATGGCCCAACTCTATGAAGACCCCCAACTCGCTGCCACCGCGGAGACCACTCTGCGCGCCCTCCAGCAGGGGCGAAGGCCTGTGGAAGACTATGTCGCGGACTTTAGGCGCTGGGGTGCGGATACCCAGTGGAACGACGCGGCCCTGCGTCACCAGTTCCGCCTAGGACTTTCTGAGGCACTAAAAGATGAGCTGGCGAGAGTTGGGGTACCCCAGACCCTGGACACTCTGATCAACCTGGTCATCCAGATTGACCGACGACTAAGGGAGCGCAGGTCGGAACGTGCATCCGGTGTCACTCATCCTACCTGGATGCTCCCCAAGGCTCCAAGTCACCTGCAGACTGGCTCGGCCCAGCGGTCAGTAACCCTCCCTGATTCCTCCGAGTCCATGCAGTTAGGGCTCTTGAGGCCTTCCCTAACTCCTGAGGAACGGCAACGTCGTCGGGTCAACAACTTGTGCCTTTACTGTGGTGAGCCTGGGCACTACGTAAGGAACTGTCCGGCCAAGGCTCGTAAGTGCCCTCTCATGCCTACTTGCTCCATGGACCCCTCAACCCGGGTCTCCTCTCACCTTGCTCTTTCTGTCTCATTACAGCTTCCGGGAAGAATCCTTCAGGTACCCGCCATTATTGATTCCGGGGCATGCAGCTGCTTCATGGACTCTTCCTTCGCTGCCCAACACCGGATCTCCCTCCAGTCTAAATCCCAGGGACTGTCAGTTTACCTGGCGGATGGCTCCTCCATCCGTTCAGGCCCGGTTACGCAAGAGACCATCCCAATGCTCATGACCATCTCGGGCAACCATCAGGAACTTCTTTGCATGGACATTATTTCCTCTCCATTATCCCCTATAATCTTGGGCATGCCGTGGCTGAAGGCCCACAACCCAGTCATCGACTGGGCCACTGGGATGGTTTCCTTCTCCTCTCAGTATTGTCAGATGTCTTGCAGACCTTCTAATTCCTCCCAGCTGGCTACTCTGTCAAGTGGGGACTCTGAGATGGACCTCCGTCAGGCTATTCCCCAGGCCTACCACGACTATCTAGACGTCTTCAGCAAACAGGCAGCAGAGGTGCTTCCTCCTCACAGGGCCTATGATTGCCCAATTGAACTTTTCCCTGGAGCAGAGATTCCCTTTGGAAGGGTCTTCCCCCTGACAGAAGTGGAGCAAGGCAAGTTGAAAGAGTACATTGAGGAGAACCTCCGAAAAGGCTTCATCCGCCCATCTACCTCTCCTGCGGGCGCAGGCATATTTTTCGTGGAGAAAAAAGATCACACCCTTCGGCCTTGTGTGGACTATAGGGAGTTGAACAGCATTACGGTCAAGAACCGTTACCCTCTCCCGTTGGTCCCTGAACTCTTCCAGAGGCTTGGCACGGCCACCATCTTCACGAAGCTTGACCTACGGGGGGCTTACAATTTGGTCCGGATTAAGGATGGGGATGAGTGGAAGACGGCCTTTCGGACACGGTATGGGCATTACGAGTATCTCGTGATGCCCTTCGGCCTGTGCAATGCCCCCGCAACCTTTCAATACTTCATTAACGACGTACTCCGGGACTTCCTGGACTTGTTTGCCGTGGTATATCTGGACGATATCTTGATTTTCTCCCCCTCTTTAGAGACCCATCGCAGACACGTCAAGGAGGTCCTGGGACGGCTCCGTATCCACGGTCTGTATGCCAAGGCAGAGAAATGCCAGTTTGAACAGGAGAGTATCCCCTTCCTTGGGCTAATCATCTCAAGTACAGGCATCAAAATGGACCCCCAGAAGATCTCTGCCATCTTGGAATGGCCCACTCCGGCAGACAAAAAGGGCATCCAACGGTTCATTGGCTTTGCCAATTTTTACCGTAAATTTATCAGGGGGTTCTCCGCCATTGTGGCGCCTATCACCCAACTGACCAAACAAGGGACCCGGTTCCGATGGTCTCCCGAGGCCCAGGGGGCCTTTGATGCCCTTAAAACTCTGTTTACCTCAGCACCCATCCTCAGGCATCCGGACTCCTCTCTACCCTTCACCTTGGAGGTTGATGCCTCCGAGATCGCGGTGGGTGCCATCCTATCCCAGAGACAGGGGGACAAGTCTCTGCTGCACCCGGTCGCCTTCTTCTCCCGCAAGTTGTCCTCGGCCGAGAGGAACTATGATGTGGGCGACCGAGAATTACTGGCGATCAAGGCCGCCCTAGAAGAATGGCGATACCTCCTGGAGGGGGCCTCTCACCCCATTCTAATACTCACCGACCATAAGAATCTGGAATATTTGAAGTCAGCTAAGAGACTGAAACCCAGACAAGCCAGATGGGCACTTTTCTTTTCCCGATTCACTTTCCATGTGACATACCGGCCCGGATCCAAGAATGTCAAACCAGATGCTCTGTCTAGGATGTACCACAAGCACCAGGAAGAAGATCCCCCTGACACTATTCTGGCCCCTGGAAACTTTCTCCTTCTTCAAGAGGACTTACTGTCCAAATTCAAACGTGCCTCAGCAGGGCAAAGGCCCACTTCCGAAACCCAGCTACAGGAGAAGGATGGACTATTCTGGTACGGGGACAAGATCTACACCCCGGAACAGCTCCGGGTAACAACTATGGAGCTGTGCCATGACCACGCCCTGGCTGGTCACTTCGGTGTCGCTAAGACCACCGACTTGGTACAGCGTACCTTCTGGTGGCCGCAACTACGGGCTGACTGTAAAAAATTTGTGGACACTTGCCCCACCTGCATCCGGAACAAGAATCCCAAAACCAGGGCCTGGGGTCTCCTTAAACCCCTGTCTGTCCCAGATCGTCCCTGGAGGATGATCTCCCTAGATTTTATTGTGGAGTTACCCCCAGCAGAAGGCCACACGACGATCTTTGTGATCGTCGATCGGTTATCCAAAATGGCTCACTTCATCCCCATGAAGGGCACCCCCTCAGCTCCAGAGACGGCACGGGCCTTTATTAGGGAAATTGTCCGCCTTCATGGGGTCCCGGCTAACATCGTCTCGGATCGAGGGGTGCAATTCACCTCTCGGTTCTGGAGGTCCCTGTGCCAGTCCTTGGATATCGAACTCTCTCTCTCCTCTGCGTACCACCCTCAGTCCAATGGGCAGACGGAGCGGACTAATCAGACCCTGGAGCAGTACTTGCGCTGCTTTTCCTCCTTCGCCCAAGATGACTGGATCTCCCTTCTGCCCCTGGCAGAGTTCGCATATAACAACGCCACCCACTCCGCCACCAAACAGACTCCTTTTTTCGCCAACTATGGGTACCACCCGGCATTTCTGCCGAACTCACTTCCTGACTGCACTGTGCCAGCAGTCCAAGAGCGAATCCAGTTCTTTTCCACCAACAACCAGCTTCTTCAGGAGACCATGACTAGGACCCAGGAGTACAACAAAACCGTATTTGACAAAAAAAGACGGGGGGAACTGGTGCTTGTCCCGGGCGAAACTGTATGGCTATCCACCTCTAACCTAAAACTGGCTTGCCCTTCACGGAAACTGGGCCCCAAGTTCTTGGGCCCCTTCCCGGTCAAGAGGAGGATCAACGAGGTGGCTTATGAATTAGAACTTCCAGATTCTTTGAAGATTCACCCGGTCTTCCATGTGTCATTACTGAAGCCCTCGGTTAGTAACCCTTTCCCCAACCGGAGAGCCATCCCTCCTGATCCAGTCATGGTGGACGGGGAAGAGGAGTTCGAGGTGGAAGCCATCCTTAATGTCAGAAGAAGGCAAAACCAGAACCAGTTCCTAATCAAGTGGAAGGGTTACGGCCCCGAGGAGAATTCCTGGGAGCCCGAGGAGAACATCCACGCTAAGAGTCTAGTCCAATCTTTTAAGAGAGCCCATCCTGAGAAATTTGCCCCGAGGGGCATCCGGAGGCTGCCCCTTAGGGGGGGGCAATGTCATGAGGGCTCCATCCGTGGCCAGCGACCTGATGATCCTGCCAGTAATCGGCGCCTCAGTATCTCTGGTTCCCGTTCTCGGCTGCCATTGCGCATGCGCGAGCGCGCGCGTGCACGCGCGCGCCCGCAGACGAGGGCGAGCGTGCGCGGACGGGTGCGCGCCTCCATTGGCGCCAGTGAGGCTATTTAAACCCTCCTGTGACTGACGGTCCCCGCTGTCTGCTCTACAACGTTCTGTGTCTGAAACCTGATCTGAAGACTGTTTACCTGTGTTTGACCCGGCTATCCTTGACCATCCGCTCTGTCCCTGTGTATCGACCTTGGCTTGTCTTTGACCATCCTATTGTTTGCTCCATCTGTACCTTGCTGCCAGCCTGATATCTGACCCGGCCTGTCTGACCATTCCAGAGCCAGCTTACCTGCTGTTCCAGCCTGCATACAGATCCAAGTCTGCCTGTTGTTCCAGTCTGCATACAGATCCAGCTTACCTGTTGTACCAGCCTGCATACAGATCCAAGTCTGCCTGTTGTTCCAGTCTGCACACAGATACAAGTCTGCCTGTTGTTCCAGTCTGCATACAGATCCAGCTTACCTGTTGTACCAGCCTGCATACAGATCCAAGTCTGCCTGTTGTTCCAGTCTGCATACAGATCCAGCTTACCTGTTGTTCCAGTCTGCATACAGATCCAGCTTACCTGTTGTTCCAGTCTGCACACAGTTCCAGCTTACCTGTTGTTCCAGTCTGCATACAGATCCAGCTTACCTGTTGTTCCAGTCTGCATACAGATCCAGCTTACCTGTTGTTCCAGTCTGCACACAGTTCCAGCTTACCTGTTGTTCCAGTCTGCATACAGATCCAGCTTACCTGTTGTTCCAGTCTGCATACAGATCCAGCTTACCTGTTGTTCCAGTCTGCATACAGATCCAGCTTACCTGTTGTTCCAGTCTGCATACAGATCCAGCTTACCTGTTGTTCCAGTCTGCATACAGATCCAGCTTACCTGTTGTTCCAGTCTGCATACAGATCCAAGTCTGCCTGTTGTTCCAGTCTGCCTACAGCTACCTACTTACCTCATCCGCTGAGCTTATCCAGGAAGCTCTTGTACCGGTCTGACCATTCCTGCCAGGCACCTGTGCCCCTCCTGACTCCTGGTCCTACTGTCCCATCATCAGGGGACCGGCGAGCGGGAGCCGCAAGGGAGGCCCTTCTCTGCCAATCAGACTCATCACCACCAGGGAGCGTGACAGTAATTCATTCCAGCCGGTGTTTTCATTTTTAAATTGAATATCCACCAAACTTCTTGCTCCAAAAGTTTACGGTGGGTATTACCCCTCCCAGGTGGATTTCTCACTCTCTCCAAACCATAGAAAGTAATAGAGGTCATGTCTCTAAGATGTGCATATTTAAAATGTTTAGACACATTTGACAATCCTTTATCACTTTGATACGAAGCTCAATGGAAGTGCTCGCCTACTTGTGTCCTAATGCCGCGTACACACGGTCGGAATTTCCGATGGAAACAGTCCGATGGGAGCTTTTCATCGGATTTTCTGACCGTGTGTACGTCCATCTGTCTTTTTCTGTCGGAATTTCCGACGGACTTTGAATTGAGAACCTGTTCTTAATTTTTCCGACGGAAAACCTTTCCATCGGATTTTCCGATCGTGTGTATGCAATTCCGACACGCAAAATTCCGACGCATGCTCGGAAACAATTCGACGCATGCTCGGAAGCATTAAACTTCCCTTTTATAGTGCAGTCGAACGTGTTGTATGCCGCTGTGTTATTGACCTTCGGAATTTGATGTGACCGTGTGTAGGCAAGACTGAGCGAAATTCCGTCGGAATTCCGACGGGAAAACCATTAGAGCTTTTTCCGACGAGAATTCCGACCGTGTGTACGCGGCATAAGAGGTCTAATTGTGCACTAGACATGTGCACAACAAAAAAATGTGTTTATTTTCGTTTCGTTTTTTTCGTTTCCGAAAAAAATTCGTTTATTTTCGTTTCGTTTTTTTCGTTTCCGTTGATTCGTAACGATTCGTACATTCGTAAGTCGTCGGTGTTCGTATTCGTAACGATTCGTACATTCGTAAGAGTTATTTTTTCGTTGATTCGTTTTTTCGTTAGTTTAATTTTCGTTTATTCGTTAATTCGAAATTCAGACGCATTCGTATTTATTCGTAGATTCGTAACATTCGTAGATTCGTAATCGGAGCATAATTCATAATTTTATGTAATGTGTATGCTATTATTACATTTTAATAATTTCCGAATTTTTTTGTTCAATCTATTCGAAGCAGTTAAGCAGCACCATTGTAAGGGACACAGAAAATTACCAATTCAATAAAAAAAAAAAAGTTACGAATCGAAAAAAAAGTTACGAATCGAAAAATAAAAGTTACGAATCGAAAAATAAAAGTTACGAATGCACAAATTTTTTCGTTCAATCTATTCGAAGCACGTTAAGCAGCACCATTGTAAGGGACACGGAAAATTACCAATTCAACAAAAAAAAAAGTTACGAATGTACAAATTTTTTCGTTCATTTTCATGTTCCTGTTTTTCGTTTTTGGATTTTCTTCATTCGTACATTCGTTGTTTCTAATTAGTTTTTTTCGGATTTTCGTTGTTTTTCGGATTCGAACGATTCGTTAATCGGATTCGTACGATTCGTACGATTCGAACGATTCGTTATTCGGATTCGTTCGATTCGAACGATTCGTTCATTCGGACGAAAACGAACGAAAAAAAAAAACGAAAAAAAAGAAAAAGGAAAAAAAAAACGAAACGAATTGCACATGTCTATTGTGCACCCCACATACTGTAGATTGCACAAAGTACACTCCACAGCATACACTACTTTGGAAGAGTCACAGTTAAAATAATCCTGCAGAAAAAAAACTCCTTCCCTGTTGATCAAGATAGCAATGTCTTAGATTTTTTTTTGCATGTTTTTTACAAAAGCGACACGTGTTAACACCACAGGCATAAGATCCATTGGTGTTTAACCATGTCCTCGCCAAACCTTTGAAAAGAAACAGACTCTGCGATAATATCCCTCCCAGGGTTTTCGCCCGACGGCTGGAAAATCTACACCCATTTTAGACAAATGGAGAGAGATCCCCATCCGTGGACAGAATAGGTAGATGTTTCGAAATTATATCTTTAATTAAATTAAATTCCCCTGAGTAGGCAGTTACAAAAGTGAGGGCACCGCCAGCATTCGATTTCCATTTTTTTGCCAGATTTATGTTTTACTAGCGCAGGTCTATCTCTATCTGCAGCTGTAGCTATTGCTCTAGTAACATCTTTAGAATTATATTTGCATGCTTCTAATCTCAAGGCTACTATATCAGTAGAGAAATTCCTCCTAGCTCTTATACATTTCCCAAGTGGGACTGATCTAATTGTGGGTGCTGGGTGACAACTAGTCACCACTTGCCAGCAGTACCGGATTTCTGGCACATTTCCTCCGATAAGTACGGGTGGATACAGTCCCACTTGTGGGATTGCCCTCCAAATTGATATCCAAAAAGTTGATGTCACGTACAATAGGTGCCCGCGATATTGTGTCAATCTCCCCGCTTTTATCAGCGATATTGACGCCCTGTGAGCCCCGTAGCGGGAGCCAGCGCCAAGCCGCATCGGGAAAGGAAAAATGAGCAACAAGCATCTGTGTTTGGTATGGATTTTATGGATCTTGAGGGGGAATTCCATGCCAAATTTTAAATAAAAAAAACGGCATTGGGTTCCCCCTCCAAGAGCATATCAGGCCCTTAGGTCTGGTACGGATTTTAAGGGGAACCCCTATGCCGAAAAAACGGCGTGGCGGTCCCCCCAAAATCCATACCAGACCCTTATCCAAGCACGCAGCCCGGCCGGTCAGGAAAGGGGGTGGGGACGAGCGAGCGCCCCCCCTCCTGAGCCGTACCAAGCCGCATGCCCCACCATGGGGGGGGGGGTGCTTTGGGGAAGGGGTGTTCCCTGCAGCCCCCCCACCCCAAAGCACCTTGTCCCCATGTTGATGAGGACAAGGGCCTCTTCCCGACAACCCTGGCCGTTGGTCGCCGGGGTCTGCGGGCGGGGGGCTTATCGGAATCCGGGAGCCCCCTTTAATGAGGGGGCCCCCAGATCCCGGCCCCCCCACCCTATGTGAATGAGTATGGGGTACATGGTACCCCTACCCATTCACCTGGGGAAAAAGTCAATAAAAAAAAAAAACACTACACAGATTTTTAAAGTAATTTATAGACATGTGCACAATAGAAAAATTTGTTTATTTTCGTTTCGTTTCTTTCGTTTCCGTTGATTCGTAACGATTCGTAATTTCGTAAGTCGTCGGTGTTCGTATTCGTAACGATTCGTAATTTCGTAAGTCGTCGGTGTTCGTATTCGTAACGATTCGTATTTTCGTAAGAGTTATTTTTTCGTTGATTAGTTTTTCCGTTTAATTTTCGTTTATTCGAAATTCGGACGCATTTGTATTTTCGTAGATTTAGTTACATTCGTACTTTCGTTAGATTGATTTATTCGTACTTTCGTAACATTGTTTTTGTAGATTCGTAATCGGAGCATAATTCATAATTTTATGTAATGTGTATGCTATTATTACATTGTAAGAGACACGGAAAATTACGAATCGAAAAAAAAAAGTTACGAATGTACGAATTTTTTCGCTCAATCCATTCGAAGCACATTAAGCAGCACCATTGTAAGGGACGCGGAAAATTCACAATTCAACAAAAATTTTTTTTTACGAATGTACAAATTTTTTCGTTCATTTTGATTTTCGTTGTTCCTGTTTTCGTTTTTCGGATTTTCTTCTTTCGTAGTTTCGTTGTTTATAATTTTTATTTCGGATTTTCGTTGTTTTTCGTATTCGTTCGATTCGAACATTCGTTTAATTTTTAGCGAATCGTTCGTTCATTCGTACGATAACGAATGAACGAATATAACGAATTTTAACGAAAAAAAAAAAAACCGAATTGCACATGTCTAGTAATTTTATTAGACCGCTCCGGTGGTCTTCTTCCGACTTTTGGGGTCTCTTCCGACTCCTTTGCGCTCTCCGATTCTTCTCCGCTCTCTCCGGTTCTTTTCCAGCTCTCCGGCCTCTTCTCCCGCTCTCCGGTTCCTCTTCCGGGCTCCTCCGCTATCTTCTTGCAGCTCTTTTACTAGCGGAGGAGCCCGGTCTCCTCCGTCCTTCTTCCCTCTTCCCTCTTCTCTCTTCTTTCTTCTTTCGATGTAGACACAACGCTCTCTCCCGCTGAAATGCGGTGTGCGAGGTGCGCTGCGACTTATATACTGTAGATCATGGGGCGGGGTCACCGGGTGATGTCACATGGCGACCCCACCCCTTATGGCGTCACAGTCCCGGGGCATGCCGGGACTGTTACAATCCTATAGTGTATATATTTAATTTTTTTTATAAATAAATGTTTAAATAAATGCTAAAGTGTTCGGGTCTGGCTTGAAGAAAAAGTCGGAACCCAAGAGCTGGGGAGCACTTGGACATGGCAGATAAGTCCCAAACTTGTTTGAATATGTAAGCATATTGAAAGACTTATGAGGTGCATTCTCTTAAGAAAAATAATGTGGATTATAAATTTATAAACTCATCTGGCTTGTTGTAGTTGAAATCCATGCTTACATCTGAGGATTTACCTTCTTATGGATATACAGTATAGACAAACACATGCCCAGGCTTTCTTTATGCCAAAAGTCCTCCGTTATAAGCATACAATATCAATTTCAGTCTTATGCATGGCTTTATATGAGAACCAATATGATTCAGAGTATATAAGTATGGATTACCAGTATCCTTATATGAGAAGATCAGTCCATGGCTACCTACTTCAGAAACATTGCATATGCTTCAACCTGGCTTATAGGCTGAGCTTTGATTCGTCTTGGGGACATTGTATATGCTAATAGAGCCTCCGTAAACAGCTTTATACCATTATCTGGGTGCTGGGAATCGAGCTGTATACAGGGGGTCCCCGAGTTACGAACTCGTTAGGGACTGCCCGCCTGTACGGAAGTCGGAAATGTTCGTAAGTCGGCGCGCATGCGCAGACCGACAAATACGGAGATTTCCGGACATTTCCGATGTTCCGTCTATTGCCGTTCTGCGCATGCGCGGCAAATTACGGACATTTCCGGCATTTTCCGAAGCTCCGTATGGCCGCGCATGCGCAGAACGGCCAAAAGACGCCGAAAAAGGACGAAAAATGGCGGAGGGTCCCCGCAGCACTCCGTTCGTAAGTAGGGGTTGTTCGTAGTTTGGGTGTTCGTAAGTCGGGGACCCCCTGTATATGGTGGCCTTTAGTCTTCCCAACCTTTACGTCTAGAGGGATGTAGATGGGTTTACATAAACTTGAAAGTTTGTTATTATTATTATAATTATAACATTATGACCACAGACAGGTAAAGTGAATATAATTGTATATCTTGATACAACGGCATCTGAAAGTGGGTGGGATATATTGGGCAGCAAGTGAACATGTTGCCCCTGACGTTGATGTGTTGAAACTTGAAAGCAGAAAGAATGGGCAACAGTAATGCCGCGTACACATGAGCGGATTTTCCATTGGAATAATCTTGGATGTATTTTCTGACGGGAATTCCGCCCAAGCTTGGCTTGCATACACACGGTCACACAAAAGTTCTCTGAACTTTCGACCGTCAAGAACGCGGTGACGTACAACACTACGTCAAGCCGAGAAAATGAAGTTCAATGCTTCCGAGCATGCGTCAAATTGTTTCCAAACATGCATAGGAATTTTGCACGTTAGAATTGGTACAGGCGATCGGAATTTCCGATCAAAACTTTTTCCGACTGAAAAATTGAGAACATGCTCTCAATCTTTTGCTTACGGGAATTCGGCAAAAGTCAGATGGAGCATATACACGGTCGCATTTTCCGACCAAAAGCTCTCATCTGTCTTTTGCTGGCCGAATTTCCGAACGTGTGTACGCCGCATTAGGATTTGAATGACCTTGACGAGGGCCAAATTGTAACAGCTAGACCAGGGGTCTCAAACTGGCGGCCCTCCAGCTGTTACAAAACCACAAGCCCCATCATGCCTCTGGGAGTCATGCTTGTAAATGTCAGCCTTGCAATGCCTCATGGGAGTTGTAGTTTTGCAACAGCTGGAGGGCCGCTAGTTTGAGACCCCTGAGCTAGACAAATGGCTCAGAGCAACTCCAGAATTGCGGCCGTTGTGGGATGTTCCTGGTCTGCAGTCCAAGGAAGGAAAACTGGCAAACCGGTGACAGGGGCATGGGCTGCCAAGGCTCATTGTTGCATGTTGCCCGTGTGGTCTGGAAAAGCTACTGTAGCTCAGATTGTTGAAAGAGTTAATGCTGGTTCCAATAGAAAGATGTCAGAACACACAGTGCATCACAGTTTGTTTGTATGGGGCTGCAAACAATGGCATATATACTGGAATTTATATTTATTTATTTTTATACTAGTAACAGCAGCAATCAGCGACTTATAGAGGGACTGCGATATTGCGGCAGACAATCTGAACTTTTGACACTTTATGGGAACCAGTGACCCTAATACAGTGATCAGTGCTAAAAATATATACACTGTCACTGTACTAATGACACTGTATGGGAATGGGTTAAACATCTACGGTGATCAAAGGGTTAAATGTGTGCCTAGCCAGTGTTTTTGTGTGTACTATGTGGTGCTTTTACTAAGGGATGCACTTGATTTTTTTCCTTGCCTTCCAGGAAAACAAAATCCAGCACATCCCCGCTGACAGGACAGAGGGAAACGGATTGCACAGCTGATGGCTGGTAATATGGCAGGCTGCTATATTATGTCTAGAGGATATGGTGAAGCTCTAATTCCCTGTTCTAGCGAATGCAACCTACAGTAAGCTAGATCCTTTTTTTTGACGGGTGCTGGAGTGACTTCCCCTCGGTGCACTAAACACGGAGAGTCACTCGCTTCTACACCTTCGCCACTTTACTTTTTCCAAGGAATACAAGGCGTTCTCTGATTAGTGAAGGTAGAGAGGGGGGGAAGATTTTGGCCAATCATGAACACCTTGTACTCTACTGAAAAAATAATAAAAAGAATGTGGGCGACACATGCGCATCCATGGATGGCTGAGGCGTGGTCCCAGCTCAGTGGCTGAGCTGTCATAGATCACAATCACATTGGTCACCTGCTCGGGCAGTCCTTCCCACGCCCAAGTGTAAAGACCCAGTTAAAGATACATAGGGGCTGGTTGGGAAGGGGTTAATATACCAGGAGAGAGTAAATAAGAGAAGTTAATTTAAGTGACACTAAACAATATTCTTTTTCTTCAAAATAATCCATATTTTTCATGAAATCGTTTGTTAAGCTGGCCATACACGGGTCGAATTTCGAAAGAACTTTCTTTCGAAAATCTTATCCAAGAATTTTCGTATGAATTTCGCACCATTAGTGGGCTGCAGCAACGGCCGATTTTCGTGCGGCCATCGAATTTAAAAAATCCGACATGTTGAAATTTTTTTTAAAAAACGAACGATTTTCGAACCAATGATGGGAGAATCGTGCGAGAAATGTAATCGAAAAAGAAATGCGCATGTGCAAGAAAAGAAGATTCCCGGAAAGAAAAGAAGATTCCCAGACAAGAAAATTCTTTTCTGTAGAAACATGAGGTGAAATTGAAGGTTTGGTTGTTCGAATTTCTTAATCAATGGTGGCACCATCGAATCACAAAATGCACGAATTTTCTGATTTTCAAAAGAAAGATCTTTCGAAATTCGACCCGTGTATGGCCAGCTTTACTGTGCCTCCTTGCAACTATCTCCAAGTGCTTCCGAAAATCTCCTTTTCCTGCCTCATTTGCATTTACTGCAGTGAAGTGCATCTTAGCTACAGTTGTGTGCACTGCTCTATGCACACTTCACATCCCATAGTCCAGTGGTTTCAAAACTGTGGCCCAGGGGCCGGATGCAGCCCTTTGTTTGCCTTCATCTGGTCCTTGGGGACACTATTCCTCCCACTGGTACAGGGCACTGGTCTTACCACTGACACCAACAGTGTGACATAATTGCTTGCAATGGCACCAATAATGGGGCACAATTCCTCCCATTGATACCAATGATGGGGCACTATTCCTCCCACTGACACCAATGATGGGACACTATTTCTCCCACTGATACCAATGATTGGGTATTCTTCCCACTATTTTCAATGATGAGCCACTATTGTTCCCACTATCACCAATGATGGAGCACTATTCCTCCCACTGATATCAATGATGGAGCTCTATTCCTCCCACTATTACCAATGTTGGGACACTATTGTTCCCACTATTATCAATGATGGGGCACTATTCTTCCGAAAATCTCCTTTTCCTGCCTCATTTGCATTTACTTGAAACAAGCAGTGCATGTTAGCTGCAGTCGTGTGCACTGCTCTATGCACACTTCACATACCATAGTCCAGTGGTTTCAGAACTGTGGCCCAGGGGCCAGATGCAGCCCTTTGTTTGCCTTCATCTGGTCCTTGGGACACTATTCCTCCCACTGGTACAGGGCACTGGTCTTACCACTGACACCAACAGTGTGACATAATTGCTTGCAATGGCACCAATAATGGGGCACAATTCCTCCCATTGATACCAATGATGGGACACTATTCCTCCCACTGACACCAATGATGGGACACTATTTCTCCCACTGATACCAATGATGGAGCTCTATTCCTCCCACTATTACCAATGTTGGGGCACTATTCTTCCCACTATTAGCAATGATGGAGCACTATTCCTCCCACTGATATCAATGATGGGGCACTATTCCTCCCACTGATACCAATGATGGAGCACTATTCCTCCCACTGATACCAATGATGAGGAACTATTCCTCCCACTGATACCAATAATAGGGCATTTTCTACTCCTACTCAAAGGCTGAAGAACAATAAATGGGTCCTTTATTTAGAAAGTCTGGAGACCCCTGCCATAGTCCAACATTACTAGTCCATCTCGGGAGTGACTTACATACAGTGGAACCATGGAGAATGAACATAGTCACCCTCTAACAGGAAGTCAGATCACGGCAGCCAAAATTCTGGAGATTTATGCCCCATACACATGGTCGGAAATTCCGACCACAAAATCCGTCAGATTTTTTTGACGGATTTTGTCCAACACTGGTGTTGCATACACACGGTCGGACAAAGTTGTTGGAAAAATCCGATCATCCTGAACGTGGTGACGTTCGTTGCGTACGACCGGACTACGTAGAGGCTAGTAGCCAATAGCTTTGGTCTTGTAATGTGAGCTGAGCATGCGTGGCACTTTGTCTGTCGGAATTTGCTACACACGATCGGAAAAAGTCTGATAGGACCTTGTTGTTGGAAAATTTGAGAGCAGGATCTCAAACTTTTCCGACGGAAAAAGTCTGATGGAGCCCGCACACGGTCGGAATTACCGACAACATGGTCCGATAGGACAAAATCCGACAGTGTGTACGGGGCATTAGAGTTAATAATACATACTTGAATATTTTTTAGTGTGATTTTTTTGAGTTTAGTGTCCCTTCAATAGGCTTTACAGGCACGTTAAAGGATGCCCATTAACTAATAGCTAGCACCGATATTCTAAATCCTTAGCAGTAATGAAGGCGTAGGTTACAGCGGGAGGAACACAACACTTTAATTGTTAATCAAACTCAGCATTAAATTGGGGATACAGGAGTTCACTCGGAGTGAAGGAAAACACAGTTGGCGCCCATTAGCTTGGGATAAACCAAAGCGCTCAACGTAAAAAAACCAGTCAAGCTCCGCTATAGCCATAGGATTCAAGTTACGCCGAGATTTTTAATGGCAATTATTCTCCACATGGTCTTTTGTCCAACCTAAGCTTAATGCGCTGTTTAAAATCCCCCACCAGCCTGAGAAGGGTTTAATTAGGTGTAGCGTGCTTTGTACATAATTACACAGTGTTTTGGGAGGCATTACCTGGCTGTCTTTGTTGGACGAAAGGTGTACAAGATTACTTGGAAAGGAATTTCTTGTTTACGGCAACATATCTCCTCTTAATTAAGAGCCAGTCAGTTGTGTTTTAGACTGTTTTTTTTTCTTCTTCTTTTTTCCTCCATTTGCTATATTTCTTAAGATATGTAGAATCGTTTGAGATTTAATGAGTGCTGCCATAGCAGCGAGCAAACAATCTCTTATGTTGTTGGGAAACGCTAGTAAAGAAATGCGTGTTCAAATGATTAATGTGCTAAATAAAGAGGGCTACTTTGTCTCAAGTGATTGTAATGGAGTGACAGGTCCCCTTTGATATGCTGAGTGTTTCCAGCAGAAAAAGTCAGACGGAATCATTTCATCGGATATTCCGATCGTGTGTGGGCTTCAGCTGACTTTTTTTTCCCGAAAATTCTGACGGACCTAGAAATAGAACATGTTTTAAATCTTTCCGACGGAATCAATTCCTATAGGGAAAACCGCTCGTCTGTATGGTGTTCCGATGGACCAAAAACAACGCAAGGGCAGCTATTGGCTACTGGCTATTGAACTTCCTTTTTCTAGTCCCGTCGTACGTGTTTTACGTCACCGCGTTCTGCTTGTCTCTCTCCCTCCTCGCACTGGAAACTCTCCCTAAAGCCCCATACACACGGTCGGATTTTCCGATGGATTCTGTCCTATCGGACAATGTTGTCGGAAATTCCGACCGTGTGTTGGCACCATCGGACATTTTCCATCGGATTGTCCGACGGACAAAGTTGTATCTCCTGCTCTAAAAATTTTCCGACAACAAAGTCCGATCACACCAATTCCGATCGTGTGTAGCGAATTCCGACGGACAAAGTGCCACGCATGCTCAGATCACATTACAAGACCAAAGCTATTGGCTACTAGCCTCTACGTAGTCCCGTCGTAGGCAACAAACGTCACCACGTTCAGAATGATCGGATTTTCCGACAACTTTGTCCGACCGTGTGTACGCAACACCAGTGTCGGACTAAATCCGTCGGACCAAATTTGGTGGTCGGATTTTCCGACCGTGTGTATGGGGCTTAACACTAATCCTCTGTCCCTGTCAAACAAGGTTCCTCCCCCTAGTGGTCCACACAAACAAATGCGCACCAGACTCAACAGGGTACTGCTATTTATTGGTACTGCCACATCCAAGATGGCTGCAGAAGGTCGCTGGGGGTTGCAGCATCAAGCCAGACAGCGGCTGCCCTTGTGTCACCTATGGAGGCTGCAGGGGAACATCATTCCCCTAATGCCGCGTACACACGATCGGAATTCTCGATGGAAAAAGGTCTGATGGTTTTCCCGTCGGAATTCTGACGGAATTCCTCTCAAACTGTCTTGCCTACACACGGTCACACAAAATTCCGACGGTCAATAACACCACGACATACAACACGTACGACGGCACTATAAAAGGGAAGTTTAATGCTTCCCGAGCATGAGTCAAATTGTTTCCGAACATGCGTCGGAATTTTGCGCGTCGGAACTGCATACACACGATCGGAATTTCCGATAGAAAGTTTTTCCGTCTGAAAAATTGAGAACATGCTCTGAAATTTTTGCTGGCGGGAATTCGGCCAGCAAAATTCCGATGTAGCCTACACACGGTCACATTTTCCGATGAAAAGCTCTCATCTGTCTTTTGCTGGCTGAAATTCCGATCATGTGTACACCGCATTATGCCCCGTACACACGTTTGGAAATTCCGACCACAAAATCCGTCAGATTTTTTCCGACGGATTTTGTCCGACACTGGTCTTGCATACACACGGTCGGACAAAGTTGTCGGAAAATCTGATCGTGGTGACGTTCGTTGCGTACGACAGAACTACGTAGAGGCTAGTAGCCAATAGCTTTGGTCTCGTAATTTGATCTGAGCATGCGTGGCACTTTGTCCGTCGGAATTCTCTACACACGATCGGAAAAAGTCAGATCGGATTTAGTTGTCGGAAAATTTGAGAGCAGGATCTCAAATTTTTTCCGTCGGAAATTCCGACGGAAAAAGTCAGATTGAGCCCACACACGGCCGGATTGTCCGACAACAACGTCCGATCAGATAATTTCAGTCTGAATTTCCGACCGTGTGTACGGGGCATCAGTCTCCATTCCATCCATAGAGCAGGAAGATGCCACCTGCTGGGTGGAGTAGGAACTACACCTGCCAACAAGCAGTTTGGGAGGACCAGTCATAGGGAGAGGAAGAAACCTGTGGAACTGGGAAATAAGTATTTCACATTTCATCATCCTCTTGACAAAAGCAGCTATCTGCATGGAGGAGGGGGACCCGCTGTAAGGCCCCTTTCACACCGGGGCGTTTTTCATGCGGTACAGCGCTAAAAATAGCGCCTGTTCACCGCATGAAAAAATCCGGCCCCTTAAACTCCAGTGTGAAAGCCGGCGGGCTTTCACACTGGAGTGGTGCGCTAGCAGGACGCCAAAAAAAGTCCTGCTAGCAGCATCTTTGGAGCGGGATAGGAGCGGTGTGTTCACCGCTCCTATACCGCTCCTTCCCATTGATCTGAATGGGAAACCACGGTAAAACCGCGGCAACACCGCCGCAAAGCGCTGCTACGGCGGCGCTCTGCGGGGGTGTTTAACCCTTTTTCGGCCGCTCGGGGGGGGGGGGGGGGTAAAACCGCACCGCGAGCGGCCGAATACCACGGTTAAAATGATGGTAAGGCCCCTTTCACACCGGGGCGTTTTTCATGTGGTACAGCGCTAAAAATAGCGCCTGTTCACCGCCTGAAAAAATCCGGCCTCTTTAACTCCAGTGTGAAAGCCGGCGGGCTTTCACACTGCAGCGGTGCGCTAGCAGGACGGCAAAAAAAGTCCTGCTAGCAGCATCTTTGGAGCGGTATAGGAGCGGTGTGTTCACCGCTCCTATACCGCTCCTTCCCATTGATTTGAATGGGAAACCGCTGTAAAACCGCGGCAATAGCGCCGCAAAGCGCCGCTACGGCGGCACTCTGCGGGGGTGTTTAACCCTTTTTTCGGCCGCTCGTGGGGGGTAAAACCGCACCTAAATATAGCGCTGCTTTACCGTCACCGCGGCTCCCGCCCCAGTGTGAAAGGGGCCTTAAGCAGCGCTAAATATAGCGCTGCTTTACCGTCGCCACGGCTCCCCGCCCCAGTGTGAAAGGGGCCTTAGGGTAGTATTTATTTTTCCTTGGAGTTCAGCTTTAAGAGACACAAGGACATTCGTAGATCATTCTCTGCCAATATATATTTATGACGTTAATATTTCCAACAAACAAATTAAAAAACTATTAAAGTAAGTTAAGTTGAACACTTAATCACTCAAATTCTTTTGAAAACTCTAATGTCCCGGCGTCACAGTTTTTCGGTAATTAAGTCTTCTCGCTTTGATTCCTAAATAAAGAGCTTGATTTTCGGGAATAATTATAATTGTAATGATGGAGAGCAGACGAACTCCTGGGCCTGGCAATGCAGATCCTTGAGTTATGCCCCCAGAAAATGATTAGATAAGTCCTACGTCCCCCATGCTGAGCCTTTCAGTGTAAACAGACAGACTAGCAGAATGCTTATATAATTGAGATCCTGCTTGCTTCTTGCGGTGGGGAAGGGATTTGAGCCTCAGTAGTCCAAAGCTACTATTAATTACTGAATTTTGTTGCACAAACTTCTACAAAAAAAAAAAAAGAACAAAGTTTGAGAATAAAGCTAATTACGCTAAATTGCCCGCAAACCTTAAAGAGGAACTCCGGGCATATCAACGAAAACATCTATTAGCTCGCTTGTCTAGTCTTTGCGAAGACGTTGGAACTTTTACCCAATTGTCCGCAAGTTTAGCGTTTGGGCACATTGTATGATCACAATGGTTACTATGCGCCCATGATACGCCGCTCCAGTGCACATATGGTAAATTTATCAGTAAGGACATGTTCACACCAGGTGCGTTGCGATGCATTAATTAATGCAGGCTCAATGTAGGGAATTGTTTTCTATGTGCCCTGTTCACACCATACAGGTGTGTTGTGTGCCGTGTGAGAAAATGTAGTCTGCATTTTTATGTGACGCAACCCATAACAACGCGTTACAACGCACCGTAACATGTTATAACAGGATACTGTGCATAGAGCTTAGTAAAGTGTCATTTTGTGATACTTTATTAAAGAAGTGCCACAGCCAGTCAGAAGACAGATCTCCTGATTGGCGCTAGTTTCAAATGGCAAAGCGAACCGGGGATCGGCATTCGATCAACACCTTGTTACACCTAAGCCAAGTCCCCCTGTGCACTCCAGTGACCCCAGTGTCTGCAGTGACTCCAGCACTCCTGTGCACTCCAGGGACCCCAGTGTCTCCAGTAACCACAGCACTTCTGTGCACCCCAGTGTCTCCAGTAACCACAGCACTCCTGTGCACTCCAGTGTCTCCAGTAACCACAGCACTCCAGTGATCCCAGTGTCTCCAGTGACCCCAGCATTCCTGTGCACTCCAGTAATCCCAGTGTCCCCAGTGACCCCAGCACTCTTGTGCAATACAGTGACCTCAGTGTCTCCACAGACCCCAGAACCTCTGTGCACTCCAGTGACCCCAGTTTCTCCACTGACCCCAGCATTCCTGTGCACTCCAGTAATCCCAGTGTCCCCAGTGACCCCAGCACTCTTGTGCACTACAGTGACCCCATTTCTCCACTGACCCCAGAACCTCTGTGCACTCCAGTGACTCCAGTGACCCTAGAATCTCTGTGCACTCCAGTGACCCCAGTTCTCCCGTGCCCTCCAGTGACCCCAGCACTCCTGTGCACTCCAGTGACCACAGAACATCTGTGCACTCCAGTGACCCCAGTGTATTCAGTTACCCCAACACTCCTGTGCACTCCAGTGATCCCCATGTCTCCACTGACCCCAGAACCTCTGTGCACTCCAGTGACCCTAGAATTTCTGTGCACTCCAGTGATCCCCATGTCTCCACTGACCCCAGAACCTCTGTGCACTCCAGTGACCCTAGAATTTCTGTGCAATCCAGTGACCCCAGTTCTCCTGTGCACTCCAGTGACCCCAGTGTCTCCAGTGACCCTATAATCTCTGTGCACTCTAGTGACCCCAGCACTCCAGCGCACTCCAGTGAGCCAGGTGTCTTCAGTGACCCCAGAACCTCTGTGCACTCCAGTGACCCAAGTGTATTCAGTTACCCCAACACTCCTGTGCACTCCAGTGATCCTCGTGTCTCAAATGACCCCAATAGTCCTGTGCACTCCAGTAATCCCAGTGTCTCCAGTGACCCCAACACTCCTGTGCACCCTAGTGACCCCAGTGTACCCACTGACCCCAGAACCTCTGTGCACTCCAGTGACCTCAGTGTCACATCAGTATCTGATGCTAGGTCAAATGTAATGATTTTGTAGGAGTATTGGATGAATCTTTGAGTAAACAAGAAGAGGAGACTCCATTAACGTTTCACCGTGTCAATCATACATTTTCACCCCGTGGTGTCCTCGTGCTCCCGCCATGTTGGTCACCTGTGTTATAAAAACGGATGCGTTTCTTCCAGCCCGTTCCGTTATATACTCCCACAGCGGCTCCCACCGTTTTTTTTTTTTTTTCTCCAGCTCACGTTGTCTCGTTGTGAGATGTGCAGAATCCTTCACACATCATTATGTTGGATGCTGGAAAGGAACACGTGTTACATTAGGGAGACTTGCTGTCAGAAGATTAGATTGCCTCTGTTGTGCTGTCAGACTCGGGAGGTGGAAGAAGGGAGATTTCATTTTATTTTTATCTCCTTTTCATACAGTGTTTGTGTTTTAGAACCGCCACTTTACAAGTGAGAGCGAACAAAGGGGAAATCCATCACCCATCTGGAGGCAATGAGTATTAGGATACACAGCGTACCGACGGCGAATAAACAAAATAGATCAGTCGTGTTTATGAGTCAGCTAAAACCGTGTTTGTTGATTTTTTCTTTTTTTTTTTAGGGCTCGTTCACGCCGCAACACACAGAAAATGCCTACACGTTAGACATGTGCACAATAGAAAAATTAGTTTATTTTCGTTTCGTTTCTTTCGTTTCCGTTGATTCGTAACGATTCGTAAATTCGTAAGTCGTCGGTGTTTCGTATTCGTAATGATTCGTAATTTCGTAAGTCGTCGGTGTTCGTATTCGTAACGATTCGTAAATTCGTAAGTCGTCGGTGTTCGTATTCGTTTTTCCGTTAGTTTAATTTTCTTTTATTTGAAATTCGGACGCATTCGTAATTTCGTAGATTTAGTTACATTCGTACTTTCGTTAGATTGATTTATTCGTACTTTCGTAACATTGTTTTCATAGATTCGTAATCGGAGCATAATTCATAATGTTATGTAATGTGTATGCTATTATTACATTTTAAGAGACACGGAAAATTACGAATCGAAAAAAAAAGTTACGAATGTACGAATTTTTTCGTTCAATCCATTCGAAGCACGTTAAGCAGCGCCATTGTAAGAGACACGGAAAATTACGAATCGCAAAAAAAAAAAAAAAGTTACGAATGTACGAATTTTTTCGTTCAATCCATTCGAAGCACGTTAAGCAGCGCCATTGTAAGAGACACGGAAAATTACGAATCGAAAAAAAAAAATAATTTTGATTTTCGTTGTTCCGTTTTTCGTTTATTCGAAATTCGTACGCATTCGTATTTTCGTAGATTTAGTTACATTCGTACTTTCGTTAGATTGATTTATTCGTACTTTCGTAACATTGTTTTCGTAGATTCGTAATCGGAGCATAATTCATAATTTTATGTAATGTGTATGCTATTATTACATTGTAAGAGACACGGAAAATTACGAATCGAAAAAAAAAGTTACGAATGTACGAATTTTTTCGTTCAATCCATTCGAAGCACGTTAAGCAGCGCCATTGTAAGAGACACGGAAAACTATGAATCGAAAAGAAATTTTTTTTTTTTACGAATGTACGAATTTTTTCGTTCAATCCATTCGAAGCACGTTAAGCAGCGCCATTGTAAGAGGCACGGAAAATGACGAATCAAAAAAAAACAAAAAAAAGTTACGAATGTACAAATTTTTTCGTTCAATCCATTCGAAGCTCGTTAAGTAGCGCCATTGTAAGAGACACGGAAAATTACGAATCGAAAAAAATCATTTTGATTTTCGTTGTTCCGTTTTTCGTTTATTCGAAATTCGGACGCATTCGTATTTTCATAGATTTTGTTACATTCGTACTTTCGTTAAATTGATTTATTCGTACTTTCGTGACATTGTTTTCGTAGATTCGTAATCGGAGCATAATTCATAATGTTATGTAATGTGTATGCTATTATTACATTTTAAGAGACACGAAAAATTACGAATCGAAAAAAAAAAAGTTACGAATGTACGAATTTTTTCGTTCAATCCATTCGAAGCTCGTTAAGCAGCGCCATTGTAAGAGACACGGAAAATTACGAATCGAAAAAAAAAAAAAAAAGTTACGAATGTGCAAATTTTTTCGTTCAATCCATTCGAAGCACGTTAAGCAACACCATTGTAAGAGACACGGAAAATTACCAATTCAACAAAAAAAAAAAAGTTACGAATGTACGAATTTTTTCGTTCATTTTGATTTTCGTTGTTCCTGTTTTGGTTTTTCGGATTTTATTTTTTCGTAGTTTCGTTGTTTCTAATTTGGTCAATTCGGCTTTTCGTTGTTTTTCGGATTCGTTCAATTCGAACATTCGTTATTCGTTAAAATTTTTAGCGAATCGTTCGTTCATTCGTACGATAACGAATGAACGAATATAACGAATTTTAACGAAAAACGGAAAAAAAAACAAACGAATTGCACATGTCTACTGAACGTTGAACCATCAGTATATAAACATCAGCAATTGGTTATTACAAGATCCAAGGCTATAACGGCAGCCATGATCTTGGTACAATTTTTATATTTTTACAGCTGGCAATCAGCCAGTAAAAGTGATCTGGGTAGCTCTAAAGCCTACTGATCATGACATACGAAGGACATACACCTCCACAGGGCCATCTTTAATATTGATTGGACCCTGGGCAAACGTTTTCTTGCCCCCCCCCCCCCATACAATTTCGCTCTCCACCTGCTCTGAGACATCCAATAAATAGCAGCTAGACTTTAAATCAGTTTACTGTATCAGATCAGACAATGATTGTGATTGGTTGCCAGAGGTTACAGTGTATCATTACCGCTCACTGACTGGTTTCTAGAGGTTACAGCACACATTACCACTCACTGATTAGTTTCTAGATGTTACAGCACATGATCTCTGCTTGTTGATTGGTTGCTAGAGATTACTGTACAGTAATACTGCTCACTGATTGGTTGCTAGAGGTTAAAGCACATCATCGCCTCACTGCAGGGGGCATGATATACATATAAACGCCGCCTTTACTTACATATCTATGCCGCCGGATACATCTATTTACATATGAATGCCACCGCTATTTACAAATGATTGGTGTTTATTTACATATAAACACGGGGTCTGCAGGTGAGTTATTTGTACAAAACAATAGGGCAGAACTGGGCAGCATTAGTAGCAGCACTTCACACTGAGATATCAGGACACAGCACAGGACTAAAACTTCAAGGGACAAGGGAATTTAAACTGGGATAGTTGGCAAGTATGAGGCAGCTGCTTTGGGCCCCACAACAATGACAGGGCCCAGGGCAGCTGCCCCTTTTGCCCTGCCTTGAAAAACCGCCCTGCACCTCCAGTTTTCCTACCAAACCTCTCATCCCATAACCTCCAAACCGCCGATTTACCCAATAAATGACGTGACAAGGCTTTGTTTTTATTTAAACAAATAACGTAACTTAAATAGATAACATTTAAAATAACCATCAACTAAAACTTCTCTATACCTTGGTGGTCTTTGAGGGCAACGAAACCAACTTGGTCACTGCGACCAACTTCTTTTAAAACTTAGGCCTCCAGTCACAAGCCACCGACTCGGAGACAGTACTCGACATATGCAGTAACCTACAATTTTTTAACCTCTTCCTGGTTACACCCCTTGTTAACCGGAAGGTACCCGGGAACCCCACTAGGCCACAGACAGCTTTGCCACCTAGTGACCTTGGTTGCCAGGACGCAGACTGTCCCTGCTGCTTAGCACCCTAGGTTGCTAGGATGTAGGCGTCTAATGCCACCTAGTGTCCTTGGTTGCTAGAACATAGGTGGCTACTGCCACCAAACCTAGTGTCCTTAATTGCTAAGATGTAGATAGCCCCTGAAGCCTAGCATCCTAGGTTGCTAATGCCACCTAGTGTCCCTGGTTGCTAGAACATAGGTGGCTACTGCCACCAAACCTAGTGTCCTTGGTTGCTAAGATGTAGATTGCCCCTGAAGCCTAGCATCCTAGGTTGCTAGGGTGCAGGCGGCTCCTAACAGCGCAATTATTTTCACGTGTACCGTGGTAAAAACAGTCAATGCGCAGGACCATGGATGCAGATTTTTCTTTTTGTGCACAGCTGTGTGCATGGGCCCATACAGCTCCATAAACAATGTACACTTTAAGGATCTGAATGCAGCCTGTTTAACGCCCATATGCATGGATCCTAACGGGGGGCCATTTTTTCTGTACGATGAAAATATGGAGATGGGGGCGGGGGGGGGCTCTGTAGCAAAGGATCGGTTTTAATAACCATGTTTCATTTTTTTTTCTAAATTGACACACTGTATCTAATTAAAAAGAATCAAGTGTTAGGCCGTATATCTCCAAGTGACCCAACAATGAGTGGTGTGAAGAAGTGATTGTCCACCAATCGTGGGCACTTTTATGTGTTCGCTCTTCTTGTACAATCTACGGAATACTCAAAAATGTTTACAGTCGGCTGCAAATAATAGATAAGAAATAACCCCCCCCTTCCCCCCACGTAACACTGCGGAGAAATAACGCGCCATTTCCCGTGAAGAGGAATCTAAGAGGCTTCGGCATTGTCATTCTCCGCAGAGGGGACTTCAGCCCGGCACAAGTGACTGAATCTTCGCCGTGACCATCCTGGAGAGCCATTGTGTTAGTTTCCATGGCAATAGGAGGTAAGTCTTCATCCAGAATAAACAATAAACTGGGGGGGGGGGGGGAGTAAGAGCTTTGCTCGTCGTGGAACGTGACCATCACCCGGCAATTTAAGGTAATGCGGTGTACCGGGGCTGACCCTGGTATAGAAAGGAAGACAATGAGTATTATGATACATAATGGCCACCAAACCACTCTTCAATCCACAGATCCCTATATGTGGCCTCCAGCCTTCCCTTCAGTCTTGCACAGTTGTTCAGGCTCCTCTTCTAGAAATGGCTTGCTCTGATTTCACTGCACACTGTGAGCTTCTCACAATGTGCATTAGAAGCTGCAGCTTAGTCAGATAGATAGAGTCCCACCTCATTTCCTCCCCAACCCAACCGTCCTTGGCCTGCCCCTTTTAGTTTATTGGATTTCAGACCTTTCAATCATGGAGGCTCCGCCCCACATATGAGTGTTACCTGAGTCTGCATGCAAATGCAGCCTGCCTAGCAAAACCCACTCCTCCAGCCTTTTGCAAAACTCCTCCCAAGAGCCAGCCCACTACTTGCACGAGGGCTTTTGAGCGGAGTACTGAGGCGGGGTGCTGTCATGTGTTTAGGAAGTTAAAAGCACCCTGCTGGTCCTCCCACCAGCCATGATCTGTCTGCAGTACATAGAGAAGAACAAAGAATCAGTGTTCATGTATGTAAAAAAAAACAGAAACATTTTATTTATGAATGTTGCTAGTGGGAGTTATGTCGCGTACACAGGACCGGACTTTCCGTTAAACTAGGTTCCGGCGGTCTTCCCGACGGACTTTCTGCGGATTTCCGACGGACTTTCCGATTGAACGGACTTGGCCACATACGATCAGACTAAGTCCAGTCGAAAGTCCATTTCGTTCGAACGTGGTGACGTAAACGGGACAAAAAAATAGCCAGGAGCCAATAGCCATAGCTGCCCTTGCGTCGTATTTGGTCCGTCGGACCAGCACACAGACGAACGGTTTTCCCGATTTGAGTCCGTCGGAATTGAGTCCGTCGGATAGATTTGAAACATGTTCTATTTCTAGGTCCGCCGGAATTTTTTCCTGAAAAATGAATGGATTAGCTCACACACAATCGGATTGTCCGACGGACTAATCCCGGCAGACCTAGTTCCGGTCGTGTGTACCGATACTTTTTTTCAAGTACTCACCGATACTGATTACTGTTTATGTTGTGTGACAGTGGCACTAATATGCAGCACTGATGGACACTGATAGGTGCCATTGATGGGCACTGATGAGGCATGGGCTGTGTCAATCGTTTTTATTTTTTTATTAAATATTTTTTTACAATTTTATTTTTTACTATTTATTTTTTTAACTATTTTTGACAATTTATATATATTTTTTTGTTATTATATTTTTACTAGGCTTCCTTTTCTTTGGGGGGGGGGGGGGGGGGGGGGGGTGGTGTCAGTTTTTTTTTGTTTTTTTATTATTTTTGCAATTTTACCTTTAACTATTTATTTATTACTATTTTTTTTATCAGCCCTGTGGGGGGGGGGGGGGGGGGTAACTTTGGTGAGATATCAGGGGTCTGACATCTCCCCCTTGAGACAGGGTAACAGGGAAAAGGACTGAGGATACAGATTCCCCAGTCCCTTTCTCTGCAGCCTGAGCTGCACTGAAGATGAATGGACAGGAGACAGAGGCTGACATTAGGTTTAGACTAATCCCCCTGTACACACGATCAGACTTTCCGCCAACAAAACCGCGGATTTTTGTTCGAAGCATGTTGGCTCAAACTTGTCTTGCATACACACGGTCACACAAATGTTGGCCAACAATTACGAACGTGGGAACGTGGTGACGTACAAGACGTACGACGAGCCAAGAAAAAGGAAGTTCAATAGCCAGTGTGGCTCCTTCTGCTTGATTCCGAGCATGCGTGAACCTTTGTGCATCGGACTTTTGTACACACAATCGGAAAATCCTAAAAACGTTTTGTTGGCGGAAAATTTAAGAACCCGCTAGCCAACATTTGTTGGTGGAAAGTCCGACAACAAATGTTCGATGGAGCATACACACGGTCGGACTTTCAGCCAACAAGCTCACATCCAACATTTGTTGTCGGAAAATCCGTGTGTGTACGGGGCATAAATGTAAACTACTGTTGAACATCAGGTAATGTATTCACGAGAGGTGAATTCATGTTACAGGTGTAAGAAATTAGGGAAATAAAAGTTGGTGGTCTAACATCTTCTGATGCCAGTTTCTAAAAGCTGCCATAACCAGTGTTGGTCATCTTACTTTAAAAAAGTAATTAGTTAAGTTACAAATTACTTCTCCCAAAAAGTAATTGCGTTAGTAACTCAGTTACTACATTGGAAAAGTAATTAGTTACGCAGCAAAGTAACTGTGACTTTTTTTTTTTTTAATATTCTATACGTGTAACTAAGGGGCGGGTCTAGTATTTCTGTAACCAAGGGGCGCATTTATTATTATTGTTATATATCGTGTAACCAAGGGGCTGCTCTATTATTACTCTAACCAAGGGGCAGATCTGTTATAACGTGTAAGCAAGGGGCGGGTCTATTATTATTATATTGTGTAAGGGGCGGGTCTATTATTATTATATCGTGTAAGGGGGCGGATGGCTACAGAAGAGGGCGAATGTTAAATTAATGGGCAGAGCTCGATATATAACAATAATAATAAATGCGCCCCTTGGTTACAGTAATACTAGACCCGCCCCTTACTTACACGATAGACGCCCCTTGCAGAGTAGCACGAGCATCGGGAGCGTGTGGCATCGCCTCGTACAATTACATGTTAACTGCAGACCCTTTAGTGCAGCATTTTTTATTTTTATGTTTGATTTCCTTAGCGATATTTGATGGTTATTTGCTGCTGCTTTCCCCTTTATTATTATTATTTTTTATTAGCGCGGTATTATTTTGCCTCTTTTTTACTTGTTAACTGCGCCTGCGCGGTGTAGAGTTCACTCAGAGCTGTTTAGGTTCGGCAATTTTCGTAAGCTCCGTAGTCCTTCATACTGTGCAAGCGCTGCGCCTGCGCAGTACAGGGGGGTCCTTATCCAGCGGGGGAACTTTTTTAGCAGGACACCGGAATTACACTACTGCCATCTAGTGGTGGTAGAAGTAATTGTGGTAACGCCGCCCAAGTAATGGGAACTGCGTTACCATGAGGGGAAAAGTAATCAGTTAGATTACTCGTTACCCTCTAAAGTAACTGCGTTAAGTAACTCTGTTTATTTTAACTCAGTTACTAACATCACTGGCCATATGGCGTGAAGGCACATCACAAGTTTAAGTGCACAATGACGTCATCACGAAAAAGCACAACGTCATCCTCCCGTGACTTGTGAAATCACATCTTCATATAAGGCAGCATGGAGCAACAGACATAAAGACCTCGTGTCATCATGCTGACCTGTAAACGAAGTCACACAATTGCCTGTGAATGGAAAATGAACAAGGGAACATGAAACAAATTTCCTTCCAGCAGCTGTTGCTTTGAAATGGCAAAATCCCTACCTAGCCTTAAGTAATTCAGCAAAGTCTGGAGCTGCCAACCCAGCAGTTATTTCTCACACACTCCCAACAGCAGGCGATAATCAAAAGCACAGAACTCTAGTTAATATTTAACCGGTGAACTCATGTTGATGTTGAGATCTAAAAAGGTAGTAAATATTCTTTGGAGGAACTTTTGAAATATAGTCCCAACGTTGTCACGATCAGTGATGTAAGTAACTGAGTTAAAATAAACGGAGTTACTTAACGCAGTTACTTTAGAGTAGAATCTAACTGATTACTTTTCCCCTCATGGTAACTCAGTTCCCATTACTTGGGCGGCGTTACCCCAATTACATCTACCGCCACTAGATGGCAGTAGTGTAATTCCGGTGTCCTGCCGAAAAAGTTCCCCCGCCGGATAAGGACCTGCAGCACTAGCGCAATGCGAAGGCCTACGGAGCTTACGAAAATTGCCGAACCTAAACAGCTCTGAGTGAACTCTACACCGCACAGGCGCAGTTAACATGTAATTGTACAAGGCGATGCCGCACGCTCCCGATGCTCGTGCTACTCTGCAAGGGGCGTCTATCGTGTAACTAAGGGGCGGATCTAGTATTACTGTAACCAAGGGGCGCATTTATTATTATTGGTATATATCGAGCTCTGCCCATTAATTTAACATTCGCCCTCTTCTGTAGCCATCCGCCCCTTATATGATATAATAATAATAGACCCGCCCCTTACACGATATAATAATAATAGACCCGCCCCTTGCTTACATGCTATAACAAATCTGCCCCTTGGTTAGAGTAATAATAGAGCAGCCCCTTGGTTACACGATATATAACAATAATAATAAATGCGCCCCTTGGTTACAGTAATACTAGACCCGCCCCTTAGTTACACGTATAGAATATTAAAAAAAAAAAGTCACAGTTACTTTGCTGCGTAACTAATTACTTTTCCAATGTAGTAACTGAGTTACTAACGCAATTACTTTTTGGGAGAAGTAATTTGTAACTTAACTAATTACTTTTTTAAAGTAAGATGACCAACACTGGTCACGATTATTGCAGTTTTCTTATGGAAGCCGAGATGAAGCTGGTGTCTGCAAGAAACTTTAGGATAGCCTCCTGTACACCAACAAAGAACAGGAGGCTAGCCTAGAGTCTAGAAGAGGTAAGGTCTACTTTCCTTAGGTGACAACTCTTAAGCCTCGCACACACGATCGGATTTTCCGACGGGAGTTGTGTGATGACAGGCTGTTGGCGGAAAATCTGACCGTTTGTACGCTCCATCGGACAATTGTTGTCGGATTTTCCGCGGACAAATGTCTGTTGTCGGATTTTCCGAGCGCGTGTACACAAGTCCGTCGGACACAAGTCCAAAGTACAAACACGCATGCTCGTAAGCAAGGACGAGCCAGAAGCGGTCGGTCTTGTAAAACTAGCGATCGTAATGGAGAATTAACATTAGCGACGCGGCAAATTATGAAATCTCAAAATGCAGCGCACAATTCTCTTCTTCTTTAACCACTTTCAGACCGGACCATTTTGCTGGCTTAAGACTGGACCACTTTTTGCGATTCGGCATTGCGACGCTTTAACTGACAATTGCATGGTTGTTCAACGTGGCTCCCAAATAAAATTGACGTCCTTTTTTTCCCCTCAATTAGAGCTTTCTTTTGGTGGTATTTGATCGCGCCTGTGGTTTTTATTTTTTGCGCTATAAACAAAACAATTGCGACAATTTTGAAAAAAACACATTATTTTTTACTTTTTGCTATAATAAATATCCCCCAAAAATATATAATAAAACCTCAGTTTAGGCCGATACGTATTCTTCTACATATTTTTGGTAAAAAAAAAATCGCAATAAGCGATTATTGATTGGTTTGCGCAGAGGTTATAGCGTTTACAAAATAGGGGATAGTTTTATAGCATTTTTATTAATATTTTTTTTTTTTTTTACTAGTAATGGCGGCGATCAGCTATTTTTATTGTGACTGCGACATTATGGCGGACACATCGGACATTTTTGACACATTTTTGGGACCATTGTCATTTATACAGCAATCAGTGCTATTTAAATGCACTGATTCCTGTGTAAATTACACTGGCAGTGAAGGGGTTAACCACTAGGTGGCAGTGTTGGGGTTAAGTGTGTCCTAGGGGCGTGTTACTAACTGTGGGGGGGGGGCGTGGCTGTGATCTCTACTCCAATCACAGAGAGCAGAGATCAGTGTCACTAGTTGCTAGGCAGAATGGGGAGATGCTGTTTACTTCCGCATCTCCCCGTTTCAGCCATCCTGTGAGATGATCGCGGGTATCTCACGGGACTCACGGGGGTCCCGATCAGTGCAACGGCGGCAATCTTAAAGGGGACGTACCTGTACGCCCTTTTGCCTATCCGTGCCATTCTGCCGACGTATATCGTCGTGCGCCGGTCGGGAAGGGGTTAATGGGATTTTCAAATGCTTTTTCTTTCTAGTGATATCAAGAATAATATGTATAAAAATGCTTTTTTATTTTTTTTTATTTGGGCAAGTTACCACACACCATTATCCCATAGTTTTTAAGATCAAAGATACAACTATGTTGGTGTCCCTTGTCAATTTTACATTGTATTTTTTTAAATGTAACTGCCGACTCCCAAACTGAGAAAAGAAGAATATTGAGAAATTGAATAGTGTGTTGTTGCTGCCAACATCCTGCATAGCATCATGTGGAGAACATGCACAAAAGTGCATTGGGAGATGCCCCCTTGGATTTTGTATGGCAGAAATAACATATAAAGAATCAAGAAAAAGTAAATAAAAAAGGCACAAAGGTGCCAACTTTATTGGTCACATATAGTAGAAAAAAAATATATATTGAAAATAAACATGATCTAAAAATGTCCGATGACACTAAATCAATAAATCTACATACAGGGGGTCCCCGACTTACAAACACCCGACTTACAAACGACTCCTACTTACAAACGGAGGGAGACAACAGGAAGTGAGAGGAAATCTACCCCTAGGAAGGGAAATTCACTCCTGTAAGAGTTAATATGGGAAAAAGGTGTCTCCACTGATGCTTTATCACCAGTCCATGCTTCCCTAACAACCCAAAATTTTCAAAATCCAATTGTCATTGGGACAGAAGGGGAGGTGAAATCTTCTGAACAGGGGCACAGACAGCAAAACAAATGTTGCAGGGGTGATAACCCTTCTCTATGTTATCTAAAAAATGTAAAAATAGATTTTTTGGCTGGAGCTACACTTAAAAAATTTACCTGTTCCGACTTACAAACAGATTCAACTTAAGAACAAACCTACAAGCCCTATCTTGTTTGTAACCCAGGACCCCCTGTAATTAATGAACAATTTTGTGTGGTACCCAAACTTGTGGTCAAAAAAGCACTAGCCAAACCAAATGAAGGTCAGCGGGCTGGACTTTTAGACATATACCCAACATGTTTCGGAGATTATTTTTGCATTGTTATGCCCGTACGCACGGTCGGATATTCCGATTAAAAAAGTCCGATCGGATTGTGTTGTCGGAAAATCCGATCGTGTGTGGGCTCTAGCGGTCTTTTTCCGTCGGAATTTCCGACGGAAAAGATTTGAGAGCAGGATCTCAAATTTTCCGACAACAAAATCCGATCTGACTTTTTCCGATCGTGTGTAGGGAATTCCGACAGACAAAGTGCCACGCATGCTCAGATCAAATTAAGAGACCAAAGCTATTGGCTACTAGCCTCTACGTAGTTCCGTTGTACGCAACGAACGTCACCACGTTCAGAATGATTGGATTTTCCGACAACTTTGTCCGACCGTGTGTATGCAACACCCGTGTCGGACAAAATCGGAAGACGGAAAAAAAACTGATTTTGTGGTCGGAATTTTCGACCGTGTGTACGGGGGCTTATACATTTTCCTTCTTCAGGTGTAATACTTAGATTGGGTAATTGTGTTCATATCTGTAACATAAATATAAATAAATATATAGTAATATTCGTCTGACAACATCAATCAAATATAATGTCAGCAAATTTATATGAGTAATACAAAAACAGAGCCAAAAGTACTTACATATAATAGATTCACTGCAGATTAGCCAAGATAAAAAACAAACTGTCATTTGAAGTAAAACACATAGCCAAGTATTATTCTACACAATTTTTGTATTGTGCATTAAAAAAAAAGAAAACAAATACAATTAGACATGCTATCTGCCAATAGAACTTAACCAAAAAGTGCATTCTATGCATCCAAAAATATAGAAAATATACCAAAATCAAATCATTATTCAACCAAAAAATAAAATCATGCATGTGTCCTGCTTCTTAATATAGGGGGTCAACAATGCCAAGAGTTGGTGAAAGCAGGGGCCTGTCATCCGGAGATAATTCCGAAAAACTTCTGGATTATTCTTCTGGAGCTCCGGCAGCAAAGGCATATGACATAATTGGTCACGATTAATAAAGCAACCAATTTTTGGTCCAAGAACTCCTCCTCCTCCTGTTCCTGGACTGGACTTGGGTCAAAGCCATAACTCCAAGGCCAATAATAAATAACGCGTTATCTCCTCCGATTCTGCAACATGTCTGGTTGACGAACCACCGCTCAGAAACTAACTGAAAAGCACGAAATGAAAAGCATAAAATGAAAAGCACTCACAAATTTTCTACTAACACAAAATTAGCAGAAGGAGCCCGAAGGGTGGCGCTAAAGAGCTGAAAAACCACGGAGTACGGAGTACGTCACTACGTAGGCAAGACAAAATCCAGGCACACGCCTTCGGACAAAAGTCTGAGGTTTTGTCTGCGGAAAATCCGATCGTGTGTACGAGGGTTTATGTGTGTTTAGCTGTAGGGGAAAAATAATTTGAACTGTTTTTGAAATAGAACTAGGTATTTCAGCCTTTGGAATCTGATATGCATGCTACTGCTCCTTCTTTTACCATCCTTATGTAATTTGTCGTCTCCCGCCTCCCATTCATGATCACAGACCCAGAAGAATTTCTTCATACATTTAGGCCAATATGTATTCTGCTACTAGCTACTATGCTAAGCATATATTGATTGGTTTTCACAAAAGTTATAGCGTCTACAAACTATGGTTTAAATACTAGTAATGGCGGAGATCAGTGACTTATCGCAGGACTGCGATATTGCGGCGGACAATCTGACGCTAACTGACACGCTTGACACTTTGCAGAAATTAGTGACACAAATACAGTGATCGGTGCTAAAAATACGCACTGTCACTGTACTAATTACACTGGCTTAAACATCTAGGGTGATCAAAGGGTTAAATGTGTGCCTAGCCAGTGTTTTTGATGTGCTTTGCTTGGAAACAAATTCCATCACATCCCCGTTGACAGCTCTGTCCAGTGTGTCTCCTCGGTGATCAGCGAGGTGTTGGCGAACATCCATTTGCCGGCACCCGCTGATCGGCTTTTGCTGTAACTAATCACAGTAGAGCCCCTTACCTGGAAGTGCAGAATCACTTATTATATCCAAGATGGATAGATAGTATCTTCGAAACAATGAACATGAAGTTAAGCAAGCCCCGGGAGGCAGTGGAGGACAGAAAAGCTTGGCGCACTATGGTCCACGAGGTCACGAAGAGTCGGACACGACTAAACGACTGAACAACAACAAGGAAGTCTTAGCCCCCGTACACACGGTCGGAAATTCCGACCACAAAATCCATCAGATTTTTTCCGACGGATTTTGCCCAACACTGGTGTTGCATACACACGGTCGGACAAAGTCGTCGGAAAATCCGATCATTCTGAACGTGGTGACGTTCGTTGTGTACAACGGAACTACATAGAGGCTAGTAGCCAATAGCTTTGGTCTCGTAATTTGATCTGAGCATTTTGTCCGTCGGTATTCCCTACACACGATCGGAAAAAGTCTGATCGGATTGTCGGAAAATTTGAGATCCTGGAAAATCAGACGGAAAAAGCCCGCTAGAGCCCACACACGATCGGATTTTCCGACAACATAATCCCATCGGACTTTTTCTATCGGAATATCCGACCGTGTGTACGGGGGCATAAGACTGGGATGCCATTAAATTTCGTGTGCGTGTAAAGGCAGGCATCCCAATACTTTTGGTAATATAGTGTAGAATAGATGTAATGGTCGTGCCATGCGGTGTATCAAATTGTTACCAGCCTTAATCTGGAGGTAAAAATACGAGATAGAAGATAACAAACCTCAAAAAGAAAAAAAGATTCTCCCACTCCCACAAGATTTTATTTGTGTGTTTACATTCCTTGGATGTGCGTTTTCACAGCGGTACAGCCATAGTGTTCTCTTACTAATATATTTCTATTGAGTGTTTTGACATGTACAGCCGTATATTGTGAAAGTAGGAATATATACATAGAGAGAAGACCATATGTCTAGATATACGAGACATATGGTCTAGTATATAGCTGGATATAGCTTATAAAAATGATACTATTTATTAGATAGAAACGTAAGAAACGCTTAGTGCACAGCTTCGAATACAGACCATATGTATTATGACTAACTGCCAAGAGGCATCTGTAATGATATCCATGTAGTAAATTGGCTATGTAAAAATGTTTTTTTTTTTTTTTCATAAAAGTGAAAAACATTCCTCAACATAATATAAAAAAAAAAAGTATCTGGCTGTGGATCCCAGCAAAAATATATTTATTAAAAAATATGTAAACCCACACTATTCCTGATATGTGTCTGCTGTACCATGTACGTTTATGAAATAGTATCCTGTTCTCTTTGAATTGCTTCCTTTGTGTGAAATCCCTGGTGTTCCTGCCCTTCCCTCTTCTTTCCTATTAAAAACTGACCACACTATGCATGAAAGCACCGTGTGGTCAGTTTTCTAGCTGTGCTGGGAACTCAGCCTTCTCTCTTCCAATGATCAGACTTGTGCTGGCACGTAAACCCCCCCCCCACCCCAACCTCCCCGCACAGCCATTCACTCGGCTGGGAAGACTAGTGGGCTGCTGTTTCTCTTCCCCCCAGCTCTCTGAGGACCGTATGCAGCTGAGATCAGAGGAAATGTGATCACTTATAAAAAAGGGGAAAAAAAGGTATTTATAATATTTGTTTTATATCTATACACAAATGTTTTGCCTTTCATTTCTGTTTTAAATTGAATGGGTTGTTCAGAGGCATGCACATGGGGTGTGCCAGGAGTGCCTGGGCACACCCTAATCACCCAGTGCGATGCAGATTTACCCTGCTGAACTCAGAAAGGAGCTGGGAGAATATCAGTCCTCATTCCCTTTCTCTGCTGTTTCACCAAAGCCCCCAATGGGGCTCCTAAATTGTAAAAAGAATAATAATAAAAAAAAAGTAAAAACATAATTAAACATTTTTTTATTGTAAAAAATATTAAAATAAAAGAATAATAAAAAAAAAAACTACTGACACCAATGTCTGCCCCACTGACACCATCCACGGATCTACTGACACCGTCCTCTGCCCTACTGACACCAATGTCTGCCCCACTGACACCATCCACGGCTCTACTGACACCGTCCTCTGCCCCACTGACACCAATGTCTGCCCCACTGACACCATCCACGGCTCTACTGACACCAATGTCTGCCCCACTGACACCAATGTCTGCCCCACTGACAACATCCACGGCTCTACTGACACCAATGTCTGCCCTACTGACACATATTATTTACCTATAGGCTTACAGATAGGTAAAAAAATCACCAAGCGGGCAATACAACTGCTTTAACCCCTTCCCTGCCAGTGTCATTAGTACAGTGACAGTGCATTTTTTTTAGCACTGATCACTGTATTAGGCCCCTTTCACACTGGGGCGGTTTTCAGGCGGTACAGCGCTAAAAATAGCGCCTGTACAGCGCCTGAAAAAACCGGCCCCATTCACTCCAGTGTGAAAGCCGGTGGGCTTTCACACTGGAGCGGTGCGCTAGCAGGACGGCAAAAAAAGTCCTGCTAGCAGCATCTTTGGAGCGGTATAGGAGCCGCGTGTTCACCGCTCCTATACCGCTCCTTCCCATTGATTTGAATGGGACACCGGGGTAATACCGTGGCAATACCGCTGCAAAGCGCCGCTACGGCAGCGCTCTGCGGGGGATATTAACCCTTTTTCGGGCGCTCGCGGGGGGGTAAAACCGCACAGCAAGCGGCCGAAACCCGCGGGCAAAACGACGGTAAAGCAGCGCTAAATATAGCGCTGCTCTACCGTCACCGCGGCTCCCCGCCCCAGTGTGAAAGGGGCCTTAGTGTCACTGGTCCCCAAAGTGTCAAAAGTGTCACTTAGGGCAAACATTTTTTTATTGAACATTTGCTGTATTTTTTATTACATTAATATGATCAATTAACTCACATTTTCTTACCATTAACAAAAAAAAAAAAACATGGATTTTTTTCCGACGGATGTTGGCTCAAACTTGTCTTGCATACACACGGTCACACAAATGTTGTCGGAAATTCCGAACGTCAAGAACGCGGTGACGTACAACACGTACGACGAGCCGAGAAAAATGATAGCCAGTGCGACTCCTTCTGCTTGATTCCGAGCGCGCGTGAACTTTGTGCAGCGGAATTGTCTACACACGCTCGGAATTTTACGACAATGGATTTTGTTGTGGGAAAACTTGAGAACCAGCTCTCAAACATCTGTTGTCGGAAATTCCGACAGCAAATGTCCGATGAAGCCTACACGCGGTCGGAATTTTCCGACAGCAAGATAACATCCAACATTTTTTGTCGGAAATTCCGATCGCGTGTACGCCGCATTAGTGTTCGATTTGTCCGCTGCAATGTCGCCGTCCCGGTAAAAATCGCTGATTGCCGCCATTACTAGTAAAAAAAAATAAAATACAAATTCCATAAAAATGTCCCATAGTTTGTAGACGCTATAACTTTTGCGCAAACAAATCTATATACTCGAGTATAAGCCGACCCGAATATAAGCCGAGGCACATAATTTTACCACCAAAAAACTGAGAAAACTTACTGACTCCAGTATAAGCCTAGGGTGAGAAATGCGCAGCTACTGTAAGTGGAAAAGAGGGTCAACAATGCCCATTTGCAGCCTCACTGTGCCCATTTGCAGCCATAGGTCCCCCAAACCTAAAACTTGGTAGTTAAAGGCTCCTAGATGCCCCCTAGCTGCAGCCAATTTGGGGTCTCTGGACCCAAAGGGTTCCGAAATGATATTGCTGCAGATGGACACAGTTGACCGAATTCGGGGCCCCGTGTCTCGGGGCCACTTAGCGCTAGGAACCCCAAATTAGGATATGTTGTAGTGTTGGTTCCACTGGGTTTGCACATCAAATTTCCTAGCACCCCGGGATACGTGGGCCCCAAAGTCGGGTCGGAAAATGTCATTCTCTGCTTCAGAAAAGTGCTTGACTCCAGTATAAGCCGAGGGGGGGGGGGAACTTTAAGCACAAAAAAATGTGCTGAAAAACTCGGCTTATACTCCAGTATATACGGTACGCTTTTTGGGTTATTTTTGCTTTACCAAAAGCATGTAGCAGGAAACATATCGGTATAGGCGTGCGCACAGGGTGTGCCAGGTGTGGGTGTGCCAGGTGTGCCCAGGCACACCCTAATCACTCCATGTGCATTAGTGTTATCGCTCTGTGTAGCAGCAGGAACATGGGAAAGGTCTCCCTCTTACCAGCTCTGCCATAAGAGAAGTGTCTATGATCTTCTCTTTCACTTTGCCTGCAGGGAGATCAATGTGCCGGGGGCACAGGGCCGGGACAAGGGGTGGGCAGGAGGGGCGGCTGCCCCTGGCGCAATTGTTTATTGCAGGGGTGGGGGGCACCCTGACCCTAACCCTAAGGGAAAGGGGGGCGCAGTTTGGCATCTTTGCCCTGGGCGCAGGATGACCTTCTCCCGGCACTGCGGGGGCATATATATGTAGGCACATACAAATGCATGTGTGTTTGAGCTTAAGGGTGCACACCATAATGCAATAGGCTGCGCACACCTATGCATATCGGCCTAAATTGATGAAGAAATTCAATGTTTTTTTACATTTTTTAACCTGTAGCCGACCGCCCACTGTCAATTGACGGCGGAGTGGTGCGGCTCTTGTGGCGGGCTGCTGTCACATGACGGCGCTAACATTTTTGGCCACACGGGAGGCGCGCGCACGTGCCCGCCGCGTCACTGGGGACACGATGCGCGTGCCCTGGCGGCCGCGATGTCCGCCGGGCACCCGCGATTGCCCAGTAACTGAGCAGGACGTGGATCTGTGTATGTAAACACACAGATCCACGTCCTGTCACTGGAGAGGAGACCGATGGTGTGTCCCTTGTACATAGGGACACCGATCGGTCCCCTTCCCGCAGTCAGTCCCCTCCCCCCACAGTTAGAATCACTAACATAGGGAACATATTAACCCCTGCAGCGCCCCCTAGTGCTAACCCCTTCCCTGCCAGTCACATTTATACAGTAATCACTGCAATTTTATAGCAACGATCGCTGTATAAATGTGAATGGTCCCAAAAATGTGTCAAAAGTGTTCCGATATGTCCGCCGCAATGTCGCAGTCATGATAAAAATCGCAGATCGCCGCCATTACTAGTAAACAAAAAATAATAATAAAAATGCTATAAATCTATCCCCTAGACGCTATAACTTTTGCGCAAACCAATCAATATACGCTTATTGCAGTTTTTTTTACCAAAAATATGTAGAAGAAAACGTATCGGCCTAAACTGAGGAAAAAATTTGTTTAACCACTTCCCGACCGTCGGCGGTCATATGACGGCCTCCGGTTTGCGGGGGTATATCTGAATGATGCCTGTAGCTACAGACATCATTCAGATATTGCCGGTTTCAGCCGGCGATTCCCTGCACCATAAGAACGATCATAGCGGCTGTTCCGCCGCTTGATCGTTCTTATGGGCGGCGGGAGGGGACGCCCCCCCCCCTCCCGCCGCCCTCCGGTGCTTCTACCGACTCACCGCTTCCATCGGTGAGTCGGACACAGGAACCGCCGGCACCGGATGATCACTATAGAGATTTCCGGCGGACCAGATGGTCGCCGGAGTCTCTATGATCGTTCGGAGGCCGGGCGCGATGTGATGACGTCACGCCCGGCCTCTGCATTCGAATAACGGCGCCGCCTCCGCTGGGAAGCGGTGATCGTTTTTTTTTTTTTTTTTAATTTTAGGCTTTCCAGCCTAGAGGTGAGATGTGGGGTCTTATTGACCCCATATCTCACTGTTAATAGGTCCGATCAGGTAATATTCCTATTACAAGGGATGTTTACATTCCTTGTAATAGGAATAAAAGTAATCAAATTTTTTTTTTTTTTTTTTTTAACTGTCAAATTTAAAAAATAAAAGTCAAATTAACAATAATAAAAAAAAAAAAAATTTTTAAAGCGCCCCTGTCCCCGTGAGCTCGTACGCAGAAGTGACCGCATACGTAAGCCCCGCCCACATATGAAAACGGTGTTCAAACCACACATGTGAGGTATCGCCGCGAACGTTAGAGCGAGAGCAATAATTCTAGCCCTAGACCTCCTCTGTAACTCAAAACATATAACCAGTAAAAAATGTTAAAGCGTCGCCTATGGGGATTTTAAAATACCAAAGTTTGGCGCCATTCCACGAGTGCGTGCAATTTTAAAGCGTGACATGTTGGGTATCTATTTACTCGGCGTATCTTCATCTTTCACATTATGCAAAAAAAATTGGGCTAACTTTATTGTTTGGTTTTTTTTTAAGCATGAAATTGTTTTTTTTTCTGAAAAAAACGTGTTCGAAAAATTGCTGCGCAAATACCGTGCGAGATAAAAAGTTGCAACGAGCGTCATTGTATTCTCTAGGGTCTTTGCTAAAAAAACATATATAATGTTTGGGGGTTCTATGTAATTTTCGAGCCAAAAATTAATGAATTTTACATGTAGGAGAGAAATGTCAGAATTGGCCTGGTTGCGAAGTGGTAAAAAAAAAAAAAATTGGATATTTATTATAATAAAAAGTAAAAAATATTATGTTTTTTCAAACTTGTCCCTCTTCTTTTGTTTATAGCGCAAGAAATAAAAACCCCAGAGGTGATCAAATACCACCAAAATAAAGCTCTATCTGTGGGGAAAAAAATGATAAAAAATTTATTTTAGTACAGTGTTGCATGACCGCGCAATTGTCATTCAAAATGCAACAGCGCTGAAAGCTGAAAAATGGCCTGGTCAGGAAGGAGGTGTTCGTGCCTGGTAGGCAAGTGGTTAATTGGGTATGTTTTATAGCAGAAAGTAAAAAATATATATATATATATATTTTTAAATTGTCGGGTCTTTTTTTGTTTGTAGCGCAAAACATAAAAACCGCAGAAGGGGATCAAATGCCACCAAAAGAAAGCTCTATTTGTAGGCGAAAAACAATTTTATTTGGGTACAGCGTCCATGGACTTGTGTCTTTTTTTCAACCTCACCTACTATGTAGCGTCACACGACCGCACAATTGTCAGTTAAAATAACCGCGGTGCAGTATCGCAAAAAAATAAAAAAAATGGTCTGGTCATGAAGGGGGTAAAACCTTCTGGAGCTGAAGTGGTTAAAAAAAAGAAAGGTGGGGCAGACTGAAGGGACCACTTTTTTTTCTATGTTTCTCTAACAAAAAATATATATATATATATATATATTTAACCCTTTCATGACTACGCCTATTTCTGACATTTGGTGTTTACAAGTTAAAATCTGTATTTTTTGCTAGAAAATTACTTAGAACCCCCAAACATTATATATATATATATTTATTTTTAGCAGAGAATCTAGAGAATAAAATGGCGATTGTTGCAATATTTTATGTCACACGGTATTTGTGCGGCGGTGTTTTAAGCTTAACTTTTTGGGAAAAAGATACTTTCATGAATTTAAAAAAAACGAAACAGTAAAGTTAGCTCAATTTTTTGGTATAGTGTGAAAGATGATGTTACGCCGAGTAAATAGATACCAAACATGTCACGCTTTATAATTGCACGCACTCGTGGAATGGCGACAAACTACGGTACCTAAAAATCTCCATAGGCGACGCTTTAAAAATGGTTTACGGTTACCAGGTTAGAGTTGTGGAGGAGTTCTAGTGCTAGCATTATTGCTCTCGCTCTGACGATCGCGGCGATACCTCACATGTGTGATTAGAACACCGTTTACATATGCGGGCGCGACTTCCATATGCGTTTTCTTTGTTGCGTGAGCTCGCGGGGAAGGGGCGCTTTAAAAATGTTTTTTTTTTTATTTCATTTTAGATAACTAAATTGTGTTTTAAAAGAAAAAAAAAAATGTATCACTTTTATTGCTTCCGTGTTTACATCCAGGAGACTGGAACCAAGCCGTTTCCGGCTTCGTTCCAGTCTGTCACTAGCCGACGGAAGCGGCGGATGTTCGATCGGGCCTCCTGATGGAACGGGAGGCCCGGTAAGAGCGGCGTGAGGCGGCGGGAGGGGGGAGGGGACGTCCCCTCCGGCTCCTCCGGTATAACAGCCGATCGGCTTTTACCCCCATCGGTTGTTATACCTGGATAGCCAATCGCCCGCTCTAAACAACGGTACTGGGATGATGCCTGCTAGACATGTGCACAACAAAAAAATTTGTTTATTTTCATTTCGTTTTTTTTTTCGTTTCCGTTGATTCGTAACGATTCGTAAATTCGTAAGTCGTCGGTGTTCGTATTCGTAACGATTCGTATTTTCGTAAGAGTTATTCTTTCGTTGATTCGTTTTTCCGTTAGTTTAGATTTCGTTTATTCGAAATTCGGACGCATTTGTATTTTCGTAGATTTAGTTAAATTCGTACTTTCGTTAGATTGATTTATTCGTACTTTCGTAACATTGTTTTCGTAGATTCGTAATCGGAGCATAATTCATAATTTTATGTAATGTGTATGCTATTATTACATTTTAAGAGACACGGAAAATTACAAATCGAAAAAAAAAGTTACGAATGTACGAATTTTTTCGTTCAATCCATTCGAAGCACGTTAAGCAGCGCCATTGTAAGAGACACGGAAAATTACGAATCAAAAAAAAAAAAAAAGTTACGAATGTACGAATTTTTTCGTTCAATCCATTCGAAGCACGTTAAGCAGCGCCATTGTAAGAGACACGGAAAATTACGAAAAAAAAAAAAAAAGTTACGAATGTACGAATTTTTTCGTTCAATCCATTCGAAGCATGTTAAGCAGCGCCATTGTAATGCCCCATACACACGCTCGGATTATCCGCGGACCAGGTCCGTCGGATCATGTCCGTCGTACTTTGTCCGATGTTGGTGTTGCGTACACACGGTCGGACAAAGTTGTCGGAAAATCCGATCATTCTGAACGTGGTGACGTTTGTTGCCTATGACGGGACTACGTAGAGGCTAGTAGCCAATAGCTTTGGTCTTGTCTTGTCCGTCGGAATTCGATACACACGATCGGATTTGGTGTGATCGGACTTTGTTGTCGAAAAATCTATCCAGCAGGAGATAGGACTTTGTCCGTCGGACAATCCGACGTACACTGTCCGATGGTGCCTACACACGGTCGGAATTTACAACAACATTGTCCGATAGGACAGAATCCATCGGAAAATCCGACCGTGTGTATGGGGCTTAAGAGACACGGAAAATTACGAATCGAAAAAAAAAAAAATAAAAATTACGAATGTACAAATTTTTTCGTTCAATCCATTCGAGGCACGTTAAGTTGCGCCATTGTAAGGGACACGGAAAATTACCAATTCATCAGCAAAAAAAAAGTTACGAATGTACGAATTTTTTCGTTCATTTTGATTTTCGTTGTTCCTGTTTTCGTTTTTCGGATTTTCTTCTTTCGTAGTTTCGTTGTTTCTAATTTGGTTATTTCGGATTTTCGTTGTTTTCGTATTCGTTCGATTCGAACGATTCGTTAAAATTTTTTACCGAATCGTTCGTTCGTTAAACGTTCGTTCGTACGATAACGAATGAACGAATATAACGAAAAAAAAAAGAAAAACGAGAAAAAAACTAAACGAATTGCACATGTCTACTTTTCGCCGCATCGGTTGTTATACCTGGATAGCCATTCGCCCGCTGTAAACAACGGTACCGGGATGATGCCTGCAGCTGCGGGCATCATCCCGGTATAACCCCCGAAAGCCGAGTACGCATATCTGCGTACGCTCGGCGGGAAAGGGATATATATATATAAAAAAATATATAAAAATAGTTAAAATTAAACAAAAGTGGACGTAAAGTGACTCGTGATTAGCTAATCCTCGCCAAAACACTTTAATTTCGGCTGCAAATCAAGAATAGCGGTAACCTCTGCTCCTTTCTGATTTGGTATGCTGACAGGTAGCGCTGTCACTGGAATAATCTATTCTTAAATGCATCATCAAACCTGTTCATTGCAGATGAGAAGAGTAAAGTGATAAATTTGGCTAAATGGGAATGCATATGCCTGACATGCAACTTAATCAGAATTTTTTTTTTTCTCTTATCCTTTTTTTTTTTTTTTTTTTCCCCCTGTCTGTAAGGCAAGCTGTTCCACGTCGCATGACATTTAAAAAATTATGTTCTCTTCTGCCACTTATTTTGTTCTTTGCAGGCAGTTACACATTCATTTGCGCACACCATTGTTCGATGGACATTTCATAAAAGAATAAGAGAACGATAAAGCAGTATGATTAGTCTTAACAGCTGGATCCAGACGGCGAATTTTTGCATAAATGAGAATTGCTTGAAGTGCCTTCTATATTTGTATTATTTCACCTGGTATTTTTATTTTTTTTCTTTAAGTAGAATTAAAGAAGTCAAAATGATACATAATTAAAAAAAAAAAAAAAAAACGAGTTCTAGGAGAGAGATGAAGGATTAATTATAAAATGAAAAGGTCACATATTTATCACGCAGTTGGCGTACTTTGCAAAGTGTACACAGCAGATGTTTTTAGAGAAAATGTCACTTTTTTTTTTTTTTTTTTTAAATAATTTTTTTTTTTGGGTTAGATGAATTACTTTTACTCCTTGGGGGGAAATTTAATTTAACCACTTCAGCCCCGGAAGATTTTATACCCCCTTTCTGACCAGAGCCCTTTTTAGAATTCGGCAACTGAGAATTGCACGGTCGTGCAACACTGTAACCAAATAAAATTTGCGTCCTTTTCTCCCACAAATAGAGCTTTCTTTTGGTGGTATTTGATCCCCTCCTGTGGTTTTTATTTCTTGTGCTATAAACAAAAAAAACAGCGACAATTTTGAAAAATAAACTATTTATTTTAACTTTTTGCTAATAAATATCCACAATTAAAAAAAAAAACATATATTTTTTTAATTTTATTATAAATATATCAAAAAGAAAGGATATTCACAAGAACAGCAATAAATATTCTATATCACATTGCTAATTTCATCACCTCCTGCGGTTTTTATTTTTTGCGCTATAAACAAAAAAAAAACAGCGACAATTTTGAAAAAGAAACAATATTTTTTACTTTTTGCTCTAATAAATATCCACAGTTTTAAAAAGAAAAAAATACATTTTTATTTTATTTTATTATAAATATATCAAAAAGAAAGGATATTCACAAGAACAGCAATAAATATTCTATATCACATTTCTAATTTATCTCACTTGCTGCACCCCTTCTTTTTATTCTTCCCATTTTTCTTTTTTAGGGCTGCGGAAATTAACGATTAATTGCTAGATTAATCGTTAATTTCTAGAAATTTCTTGCCCATAGGAAAGGCCGCAGCTTCAGCCTTAGCTCCGGAGCGGCGGCCATCTTGGTCCACCCGGCGGCGGCCTAGTAGCGGCACTGACGTCATCATCACCCACCTGCCTGCTGTCTATTCCGGACAGAGCGGACAATCAGAGATGTGGATATTATAGTATGGGGGCAGATGTGGATAATACAGTATGGGGGCAGATGTGGATATTACAGTATGGGGGCAGATGTGGATAATACAGTATGGGGGCAGATGTGGATAATACAGTATGGGGGCAGATGTGGATAATACAGTATGGGGGCAGATGTGGATATTACAGTATGGGGGCAGATGTGGATAATACAGTATGGGGGCAGATGTGGATAATACAGTATGGGGGCAGATGTGGATATTACAGTATGGGGGCAGATGTGGATATTACAGTATGGGGGCAGATGTGGATAATACAGTATGGGGGCAGATGTGGATATTACAGTATGGGGGCAGATGTGGATAATACAGTATGGGGGCAGATGTGGATAATACAGTATGGGGGCAGATGTGGATATTACAGTATGGGGGCAGATGTGGATAATACAGTATGGGGGCAGATGTGGATATTATAGTATGGGGGCAGATGTGGATAATACAGTATGGGGGCAGATGTGGATATTACAGTATGGGGGCAGATGTGGATATTACAGTATGGGGGGAGATGTGGATATTACATTACGGGGATATATCGTCAATAAAATGCGATCATGTCTGCTTCCAGAAAATGTAAACACTCTGGTAGGTCTGCGTGACTGGCTAAAGTGATGCCTACTTGCCTACTATAAAGTGACTGACAGTCAATATACTAGATACGTTTTATAATTAAAGTTAAACTAACTTTCTAAGTTTTTCTTAAAGTTATAAAAAAAATTGTAAAAACTGTATGTGCGTTATAATTAATCGAAATTAATCGATTAAAAAAAAAATCGATTAATCGAACAACGAAAATTTTAATCAGTAACAGTCCTATTTTTTTTGTATTTTTTTTTTTTTTTGATGTGGGAGGGGGGAGATGGGAAAAAAACAAATTTATTCATCAGTTTAGGCCAATATGTATTCTTCTACATATTTTTGGTCAAAAAAAAAAAAAAAAACCTGCAATAAGCGTATTTTGATTGGTTCGCGAAAAAGTTATAGCGTCTACAAAATAAGGGATAGATTTATGGCATTTTTATTATTATTATTTTTTTTTTTTTACTAGTAATGGCGGCAATCTGTGATTTTTTTGGGACTGCGACATTGCCAAAGAACAGATCGGACACACATTTTTGGTACCATTGACATTTATACAGCGATCAGAGCTATAAAAATGCACTGATTTCTGTGTAAATGACACTGACAGGGAAGGGGTTAACACTAGGGGGCGATCAAGGGATTTATGGCATTTTTATCATTTTTTTTTTTTTTTACTAGTAATGGCGGCGATCTGCGATTTTTATTGGGACTGCAACATTGCGGCGGACAGATCGGACACTTTTGACACATTTTTGGGACCATTGTCATTTATACAGCGATCAGAGCTATAAAAATGCACTGATTTCTGTGTAAATGACACTGACAGGGAAGGGGTTAACACTAGGGGGGTGATCAAGGGGTTAAATGTGTTCCCTGGGAGGTGTTTCTATACTGTGGGGGATAGATTTATGGCATTTTTATAATTTTTCTTTTTTTTTTACTAGTAATGGGGGCGATGTGCGATTTTTATTGGGACTGCAACATTGCGGTGGACAGATCGGACACTTTTGACACATTTTTGGGACCATTGACATTTATACAGTGATCAGAGCTATAAAAATGCACTGATTATTGTGTAAATGACTCTGGCAGGGAAAGGGTTAGCACTAGGGGGGGGGCGATCAAGGGGTTAAATGTGTTCCCTAGTTAGTGTTTCTAACTGTATGGGGATGCGATTGACTGGGGGAGGAGACATATTGTTGTTCCTAATTAGTAGGAACAAACGATATGTCTCCTCTCCCCTAACAGAACAGGGATTTGTGTGTTTACACACACAAATCCTTGTGCATGCTATTGCGGGTAAGGGTGTTGATAAACATTGTATGGAAAAAACGCGCTGGCCCAAAAGGAAACAGAATAAAACAATATCAAATAAATGAAATATAAGACTAAATAGGCTGCAGTAATATGGGATAAGCAAAATACAGATAATAACAAATAACTGCGCCAAAAAAATTAAAAATGAATTAATAATACAAATAACAATCAAAATCCAGCATAAATGAGAGAGAGTCATATAAGGTCTTGTGCAGATCGCTCTATGAAATTTTCACTGTAATGAACTCCAGCTGAAAAGGAATTCCTTTCTCTCTCAGTTCATAGATATAGGAATGGTAATATGCAGGAATAAACAGTCCTTTGATATAACACAAATCCCCATTGAGAACGTCCATTCGATGACGAAACGCGACTGGGAGGAGGTGCAGTGACGTCACCGCGCTAACTAGGAAGGAGGAAGGGCTCCATTAATGCCGGCCGGCGCTGTTTGTTTTTTAAATGCTTGTTTTGCTCTTATACATTATTTGTGAGCGTAAAGGTTTGCATGTATCTGGAAGAAGCAGCGCTGCGTTGTGAGTCCATTTGATTGCCTTTGAGATATTAATATCTGGTAAGCGGCCTTTGTATCGGTACTTTGAAGAGGAATATCGTTGTTATGGCAGCAGCTAGCTTGTAATAGGAATAAAAGTGATTTTTTTTTTAAAGAACAGTGTAAAAATAAAAAGTAAAATAAATAAGGAAAAAAATATGTAAACGTCCCCCGTCCTGACAAGCTTTTGTGCAGAAGCGAACGCATACGTGAGTAGCGCCCGCATATGAAAACGGTAATCAAACCACACATGTGAGGTATCGCCGCGATCGGTAGAGCGAGAGCAATAATTCTAGACCTCCTCTGTAACTCAAAACATGCAACCTGTAGAATTTTTTTAAACATCGCCTATGGAGATTTTTAAGGGTAAAAGTTTGTCGCCATTTCAGGAGCGGCGCAATTTTGAAGCGTTACATGTTGGGTATCAATTTACTCGGCGTAACATTAGCTTTCTCAATCTAAAAAAAAATTGGGCTAACTTTACTGTTTACTTCAAAAAAGTGTATTTTTTCCAAAAAAAAAGTGCGCTTGTAAGACCGCTGCGCAAATACGGTGTGACAGAGTATTTCTCTAGGGTGTTAGAAATTTTTTTATAATGTTTGGGGGTTCCAAGTAATTTTCTAGCAAATAAAAAATGTTTTTAACTTGTAAACAGCAAATCTTCAGAAAGAGGCTCGGTCCTTAAGTGGTTAACCAAATGACATCCGTGCTATGGCCGAATGACGGCCACAGCGCGGATCTCAATTCCCGGGAGGCCGCCATATAACGGCCTCCCCTGTGCACGCTCCCTGCGCTCCCTGCGCTCCCTGCGCCCGCCGCTGTGATCACTGAGTCACTGAGACTCGGGTGATCAGCGATCCGAGTAAGGGACGGGTCCCGGCCCCTTACCATGTGATCAGCTGTCAGCCAATGACAGCTGATCACATGATCAAAACAAAAGCTCGGTGATCGTTTTTTTTTTTTCTCCTCACGCTGACAGCGGAGGAAGAAAAAAAGCTGATCACCGGCTCATCTTAAAGGGACATCGTTCCCGAAAAAGTCAGAGGCAGTTATGCCTCATGTATGCCACCTGTCAATGCCCACAAGTGCCACCTGTCAATGCCCACAAGTGCCACCTATCAATGCCAAGTGCCACCTATCAATGCCCACAAGTGCCACCTATCAATGTCCACAAGTGCCACCTGTTAATGCCCACAAGTGCCACCTGTTAATGCCCACAAGTGCCACCTATCAATGCCCACAAGTGCCACCTATCAATGCCCACAAGGGCTGCCAATCAGTGCCACCTAAAAGTGCTGCCTATCAGTGTAACCCATCAGTGCCCATCACTGCCACCCATCAGTGTCCATCACTGCCACCTATCGGTGCCCATCACTGCCGCCTCATCAGCGTACATCAATGACGGACAAAAATTACCCATTTTACATTTTTATAACGAAATTAAAACATTTTTTTTTCAGATTCTGTATTTTTAATTTTTTTTAACAAAAAATAAAAATCGCAGAGGTGATCAAATACCACCAAAAGAAAGCTCTATAAAAATGTAATTTGGGTACAAAGTTGTATGACCGCGCAATTGTCATTCAAAGTGCGACAGCGCTGAAAGCTGAAAATTGGTCTGGATAGGAGGGGGGTTTAAGTGCCCGGTAAGCAAGTGGTTAAAGTCGCATGGAAGTTGGAACCTAAGGTCTCAGGGCAAAGTCGGATCGAAAAAATATGCGACTTTTACATTGCACCAGTGTGAACATGACCTTTTTAATGAGAAAAGTTGGAGCCTTTTTTGAAAAAGAATAGAGGTTTTGTATAGACATGTGCACAACAAAAAAATTTGTTTATTTTCGTTTCGTTTTTTTTCGTTTCCGTTGATTCGTAACGATTCGTAAATTCCTAAGTCGTCGGTGTTCGTATTCGTAACGATTCGTACATTCGTAAGAGTTATTTTTTCATTGATTTGTTTTTCCGTTAGTTTAATTTTCGTTTATTCGTTTATTCGAAATTCGGACGCATTCGTATTTATTCGTACATTCATAACATTCGTAACATCCGTAGATTCGTAATCGGAGCATAATTCATAATTTTATGTAATGTGTATGCTATTATTACATTTTAAGAGACACGGAAAATTACGAATTGAAAAAAAAAGTTACGAATGTACGAATTTTTTCGTTCAATCCATTCGAAGCACGTTAAGCAGCGCCATTGTAAGGGACACGGAAAATTACCAATTCAACAAAAAAAAAAAAAGTTACGAATGTACACATTTTTTCGTTCATTTTTATTTTCGTTGTTCCTGTTTTCGTTTTTTTGGATTTTCTTCATTCGTACATTCGTTGTTTCTAATTTGGTTTTTTCGGATTTCGTTATTTTCGGATTCGTTCGATTCGAACGATTCGTTATTTGTTAAAATTTTTAGCGAATCGTTCATTCGTACAAAAACGAATGAACGAAAATAACGAAAAAAAAATGAAACGAATTGCACATGTCTAGTTTTGTATATCGTCACATGCCAATAAATTGTTCATACAGACTTGTATACTTGTTGAATGGTCTACTGTCTCTGACTCGGAGTCTATCTATAAACGGGTGACCGCAGTCCTCCTACAGTAAACAAGATAAATAATAAACATGTATCATCACCAGAGGCTCCATACTTGCCTGCTTGTCGACCATTGTCTCCAATATACCCCCCGCGGAAACCCTTCTGTTTACTGTCTTCCATTTGCAGGTCCAACATCTGCATCGCACCGGGCCCGTCTCGGCTTTATTACATGTATGAGCATATGGAGGAAGCAGCATCTGCACCTCGGAGGTGATTATATGTGCAAATGGCCATTAGGAAGTAATAACGGGCGCTCTTGTTTATAAATAGCGAGCTACGTGTGAGCGGGGTGTCCATAGCTGACACATGCTAATAATTGGCCTTATTGCAACAATATGGCTCGTAAATTACAGGAATGCAAAAGCGACCCCCCCCCCCCCCACCTGCTAATGCTTCCCGCTTTAATTATTCCTTTGTGAACAAAATTATTAATTATGTTTCCGTCCCGTCCAGGGTCTGGGCAGTGCAGGCGGTTTACAATAACTGCAGCGATTGGTGAACAAAAGGTTGTTAAAGTGGTCATTCATTTTGGTCTAATAATCAAACTAGTGCGGCGCTACCCAAAAAAAGTATATAATAATTTCTCACAAAAAAAACCCCCAAAAAATAAAAAATACACATAAATAACACGATATAGAAATGCATAAACAGGTGCAAAATCCCACACTGTGCAAAAAATGGTATATAGAACAAAAAATAAACCCTTTAATAAAATACAATTCCAAAAATGCTTATATGCAGTGTGGGAAAAAAATATTTGATCCCCTGCAGATTTTTTTAAGTTTGCCCACTCAAAGACGTGAAGGCAGTGGCGGTCCGGGCATTGTGGGCGCACGGGCGCCGCCTCCCCCCCCCCCATCCCTGCTGTCACCTCCCTATCCATGCAACTGGCCCCTTTCAGGACGCCGGACACATGGACTCCTATGGCGGGGGTCGGAAGGGGTATATTTTTTTTTTAAGCACCCTATTAGAGCCAGAGGCTCAAATAGGCTTCAAAAAAGGGTGGGCTCGGGGCGCAGAGAGTGCGCCCTGATCCCACCCAATTGTGTGACCATAGCGAATGCTACCAAATTGGAGGCAGGTCAGTGAGACCTGTTTTCCTGATTGGCCAAAGCACCAGGCGTACCTATTGGATGCCCATCGCTTTGGCGGAAGTGGGACAGAGCAGAGGAAGCTGACTGAAGAGGAGACACCGGAGAAGAGGACACCCGGTAAGGGCCGGACCTCCTGCACGGGAAACCTTGCTTTAATTGTGTTGCGACCCACCTGTACTGTGAGTGGAGTGTCCAGCGATCCATCCGTGGGGGGTGGTTGTGCTGTGAGTGGAGCGTCCTGCAATCCATCTGTGGGGGGGTTGTGCTGTGAGTGAGGTGTCCCGCAATCCATCGGTGGGGGGGGGGTTGTGCTGTGAGTGGGGTGTCCCGCAATCCATCAGTGGGGGGGTTAAGCTGTGAGTGGGGTGTCCCGCAATCCATCCGTGGGGGGGGGTTGTGCTGTGAGTGAGGTGTCCCGCAATCCATCCGTGGGGGGGTCGTGCTGTGAGTGAGGTGTCCCGCAATCCATCCGTGGGGGGGGTTGTGCTGTGAGTGAGGTGTCCCGCAATCCATCCGTGGGGGGGGTTGTGCTGTGAGTGAGGTGTCCCGCAATCCATCCGTGGGGGGGTCGTGCTGTGAGTGAGGTGTCCCGCAATCCATCCGTGGGGGGGTTGTGCTGTGAGTGGGGTGTCCCGCGATCTATCCGTGGGGGGGTTGTGCTGTCAGTGGGGTGTCCCACGATCCATCCGTTGGGGGGGTTGTGCTGTGTGTGGGGTGTCCCACGATCCATTCGTTGGGGGGGTCGGGCTGTGAGTGAGGTGTCCCGCGATCCATCCATTGGGGGGGTTGTGCTGTGAGTGGGGTGTCCCGCGATCCATCCGTTGGGGGGGTTGTGCTGTGAGCGGGGTGTCCCACGATCCATTCGTTGGGGGAGTTGTGCTGTGAGTGGGGTGTCCCACGATCCATCCGTTGGGGGGGTCGTGCTGTGTGCGGGGTGTCCCGCGATCCATCCATTGGGGGGGTTGTGCTGTGAGTGGAGTGTCCCGCGATCCATCCATTGGGGGGGTTGTGCTGTGAGTGGAGTGTCCCGCGATCCATCCATTGGGGGGGTTGTGCTGTGAGCGGGGTGTCCCGTGATCCATCTGTTAGGGGGGTGCTGAGCTATATAGCGTATCTGTAATGCTGAGCTGTATATTCTGTTCTGTGATTCTGGGGCTGTATACTCCTAACACTATGGGTGGAAGCAAGTGGAATACAGGGGACGGAGTGGGTGGATTCTATAAGGCGTGGGGCTTATGTGAAGTGGGAGGGTCACAAGGGAAGGGCGGGGTCTGGCGCCCCCCCATCCTAAAACTTGGGTCTATAGTTTTTATCATAGGTGTATTTTAAATGATAGAGACAGAATATTAACCAAAAATCCAGAAAAAAACTATACAAATGTTATAAATTGAGTTGCAGTTCATTGAGTAAAATAAGTATCTGATCCCCTACCAACCAACAATAATTCTGGCTCCCACAGCCTGGCTACAGTAGGTGCTCATGTGGTACACAGATTAGTCCTGTCACTTTAAGAAGCTGCACCTAATAACAACTTATGTGTATAAAAGGCACCTGTCAGCAGAATTTCTTTCTTCCATTTAAACCTCACCATCTTAGGTAAGACCAAAGAGCTGTCCAAGGACATCAGGGACAAGATTGTAGACATGCATGAGGCTGGAATGGGCTACAAGATCATCAGCAAGGAGCTTGGTGAGAAGGAGACAACTGATGGAGCGATTATTCACAAATGGAAAAAAAAAAAAAACATCAATCGCCCTCGGTCTGGAGCTCCATGCTAGATTTCGCCTCATGGAGTAAGAATGATCATGAGAAAAGTGATGGATCAGCCCAAAACTACACAGAAGGAGCTTGTGAATGATCTTTAGGCAGTTGGGGCTGTTTATCTGCTAAAGGTACAGGCTGACTTTGCCACATTGAGGGGCCAATGGATGGGGCCATGTATTGTAAAACCTTGGATGAGAACCTTCTTCCATCAGCCAGAACACTCGAGTTGGGTCATGGATGGGTCTTGCAGCATGACAATGACCCCAAACATACCGCCAAGGCAACAAAGGTGTGGCTCAAGAAGAACCACAGTAAGGCCATGGAGTGGTCTAGCCAGTCCCCAGACCTTAATCCTGTAGAAGATTTATGGAGGGAGCTAAAACTTTGAGTTGCCAGGAGACACCCAAGAAACCTTAAGGATTTAGAAAAGATCTGTAAAGAGTGGACCAAAATCCCTCCTGAGATGTGTGCAAAGCTGGTCGCCAACTACAAGAAACATCTGACCTCTGTGCTTGCCAGCAAGGGTATCTCCATCAAGTACTAAAAAACTAAGTACTAAAAATTTTTGGGGAAAAAAAATAAAACTTTTTTATAGTCTTCACTTCACTGATAGGCTGCACTGAAGGGCGCTGATGAGGTGGCACTGATGGGCATTGCTGGGCACTGATAGGCTGCACTGATGAGCACTAATGAGGTGTCACTGGTGGGCACTGATGAGGAGTCAATGATAGGCGACACTGATGGGCAGCAATGATGGGCACTGGTAGGCGGGACTAATAGGTGACACTGATGAGGAGGTACTGATGGGCATTGATTGGCAGCACTGATGATGATGGACACTTATTGGCAGCACTGGAGGGCACTTATTGGCAGCAATGGTGGGCACATATTGACAGCACTGGTGGGCACATATTGACAGCACTGGTGGGCACTGTTGGGACTGCACTAATAATCACAACAATGCTGATTGTCTCTTTACCACTCGTCCAATATGACCTCACAAATGCGCTTCTGGAAGAATGGTCAAACATTCCCATAGACACACTCCTAAACCTTGTGGACGGCCTTCCCAAAAGAGTTGAAGCTGTTATAGCTGTAAAGGGTGGGCCAACTCAATATTGAACCCCACGGACTAAGACTGGGATGCTATTAAAGCTCATGTAAAGGCAGGCGTCCCAACACTTTTGGTAATGTAGTGTATCTCTTTAGATGTGGACAAACTTTAGCAAGAATGTCACAGAAAAAGAAAACTCCTGTTGCAGAGATGTCTGAAATGTGACCTATAGCTCAATAGATGCATGCTAGTAGATACATCCCGGACGAGCCCCCAACCTGCGACTGAACTGTGAAAGGAGCACAGTAATGAGCTTTTCTCTCTGCCAATCAGAATGCTTCTTGTCATTATATGAACTGATTAGCTCCTTGTGCCGCTTCTTCCTCCCCCTCTCTGATCTCTGATATACAGCGATTATAAGATGCTGATACCTTGGTCATGTTCAGGTACTTACACTGCTTTAATTTAACCGGTTCCTGAGCGGCGCACGACGATGTACGTCGGCAGAATGGCCTGCACAGGCACAAGGGCTTACAGGTACGTCCCTTTAAGAATGCCGCCGTGCCATCGCGCCGGTCAGGACCCCCGTGAGTCCGGTCGCGGGTCCCGCGGACTCGATCGCCGCGGGGATACCCGTGATCGGCTCACGGGGAGGACGAACAGGGAGATGTGGAAGTAAACAGCATCTCCCCGTTCTGCCTAGCAACAAGTGACACTGATCTCTGCTCCCTGTGATTGGAGCAGAGATCAGTGTTCACTAACACACAGCCACGCCCCCCACAGTTAGTAACACACCCCTAGGAACACTTAACCCATACACTCCCACCCCCAGGTTAACCCCTTCACTGCCAGGGAAATTTACACAGGAATCATTGCATTTAAATAGCACTGATTGCTGTATAAATGACAATGGTCCCAAAAATGTGTCAAAAATGTCCGATGTGTCCACCATAATGTCGCAGTCACAATAAAAATCGCTGATCGCCGCCATTACTAGTAAAAAAAAAAAAAATTATTAATAAAAATGCTATAAAAGTATCCCCTATTTTCTAAACGCTATAACTTTTGCGCAAACCAATCAATAATCGCTTATTGCGATTTTGTTTCTCCAAAAATATGTAGAAGAATACGTATCGGCCTAAACTGAGAAAAAAAAATGTTTTTTTATATATTTTTGGGAGATATTTATCATAGCAAAGTAAGTAAGTAAAAAAGAATGCGTTTTTTTTTTTCCAAAATTGTCGCTCTTTTTTTGTTTATAGCGCAAAAAATAAAAACGGCAGGGGTGATCAAATACCACCAAAAGAAAGCTCTATTTGTGGGGAAAAAAGGACGTCAATTTTGTTTTGGGAGCCACGTCGCACGACCGCGCAATTGTCAGTTAAAGCGACGCAGTGCCGAATCGCAGAAAAGTGCTCTGGTCGTAAGCCAGCAAAATGGTCCGGTCTGAAAGAGGTCAAATAAAAATACAGTTAGTGTTGTATTAATAATTACCAATCTTTAATCATTTACGTCTTTTTATGTCTGTCTGGAGTCCACCTTTACAGCTGAAAAATAATCAGGCACGAATCAGTGTTAGCTCCTTAGACAGAAACATATTTTACTTATATTATAATTCCTCCCATTACACCACAGGCTAATTTTCCATGTTAAAATGTCCCTTTGAAGTCCAGTCACCGAGCGACCTTTCTAAAATTCTGATCAGCAAAAGTCACTGAAGTGGAATCCTGATTTCGCACACACTAGAAAATGTTAAAAAAAAAAGTAAAAAGTAACCTCGATAAAATCTATGCATGATCCAATGAATATTCAAATAAGCCGGCCGCACAAAAACCGCCATTGACTCCTATGCCAGCTCGCGGTTCCAATATGGTAGTTGATGGTTTATTGAACACACTCTTGTTCTATAGCGGCATTAAAAATACGACAGGTGATGGATGATGGAGAACGAAAGGGAGGTTTTCTGATCACAAAGAAAGCTGAAAGGCTTTTCTTAATTACATTAGAAACACATGTCCTAATTTACAGAATTAATTGTGGCAGAGTTCATCACTTCATGTCAGGACCGCACATATCTCACCGGTGGGTGATGGGGATAACCGTAAATGGAGAATCACACGGGAGACTTCAGAAAAAGTGCAAAAATACAAGAATCCTACTTAGGAAATATAGAGAGGGGGGTTCTACAAAAATAACAGAAGGGTGGGCATTGTCCTGGGGTAGGGAACATAGAGCAATGCAAAAAAAAAAAAAGTTTAAAAAAAATTCCATGTGGCCTGGAGCAGTGATTCTTTAAAGCAGGGGGTCCCCAAACTTTCTAAGCAAAGGGCCAGTTTACTGTGCTTCAGATTTTAGGGGGGCCGGACTGTGGAGAGTGGAGGTAGAAAATGTCCTTGCATCAGCGGGAGTAAACAATGTCTCATCTTTAGTATTAGGGGAAAAGTTAGTGCCCCATCGTTGGTGTCAGTCAGAGGAATAGTGCCCCATAATTGATATCAGTGAAAGGAATAGTTCCCCACCATTGGGGTCAGTGGGAGGAATAGTGCCCTGTCAATGGTATCAGTGGGAGGAATAGTGCCTCATCTTTTCTTATCAGTGGGAGGAATAGTGCCCCATCATTGGGGTCAGTGGGAGGAATAGTGCCCCATCATTGGGGTCAGTGGGAGGAATACTGCCCCATCATTGGAGTCAGTGGGATGAATAGTGCTCCATCATTGGGGTCAGTGGGAGGAATAGTGCCCCATCATTGGGGTCAGTGGGAGGAATAGTGCTCCATCATTGGTGTTAGTGGGAGGAATAGTGCCCCGTCAATGGTATCAGCGGGAGGAATAGTGCCCCATCATTGGGGTCAGTGGGAGGAATAGTACCCCATCATTGGTGTCAGGGGGAATAGTGCTCCATCATTGGTGTTCAGTGGGAGGAATAGTGTCCCGTCAATGGTATCAGTGGGAGAATAGTGCCCCATCATTTCTTATCAGTGGGAGGAATAGTGCCTTATCATAGGTGTCAGTGGGAGGAATAGTGCCCCATCATTGGTGTCAGTGGGAGTAATCGTTCCCCATCATTGGGGTCAGTGGGAGGAATAGTGGTCCATTGTTGCTGCCAGTTGGGGGAATAGTGCCCCACTGTTCATGTAAGTGGGAGGAATAATGCCCCATTTTTTTTATTGGTCTTATGTAATATTCTAATTTTCTGAGATACTGAAATCTGGGTTTTCACTATCTGAAAGCCTGTCAGGGCTGGGCTCAGCCCTTCCTTCTCAAAGCTGTCCGCTCAGCTGTTGGCTAATTGTCAGCTCCTATCTCTTCACAGTGACTCACCTGTTGATGATATCCTGCTCATCAGTCCTGCCTACTTAAGTTGTCCAGTCCAGATGATCTCTGCCTTCGCCTTGGTCAACATCTCTAGAGACGCTCTCCTGTGTTCCTGTTAGAGACTTGCTTGGCTGACATTCCTTCTGGCTCCAGGTCCTGCTTGCTGTTCTACTACGCTCATCTATGGCTCCCTGACGTTTTGTCTTGTCTATCGGTTTCCGGCTCCTGAACTCTGGCTATGTTTTGACTATGTTTACTCTGTTTACCTTTTTTATTATTATTAAACAAGTGTGATTTAACTGTACTTCTGTCTCAGTCTGATTCATGGTTTCTGACAAAGCCATAATCATCAAAATTAAAAGAAAGAAATGCTTGAAATATATTACTCTGTGCGTAACACATCTATATCAAAGATATGATTTTCACTTGTTGAATTGAATTACTGAAATATATAAACTTTTTGATGGTATTCAAATTTTATGAGATGCACCTGTATGTACAGTATATTTTATTTTTATTTATTTCTTTTTTTTTATGGTTGAACTGGATGGACTTGTGTCTTTTTTCGGCCTAGCTAACTATGTAACTATGTAAAAGTAGTCATAGAAGATGGTGGGGCTCAAGGTCCTTGAAGGTGGTCATTATGTTAAAATGTGAATTGGCGGGGACCCGTCCTAGGTCCAGCTCCCCTATTTTGTAAGGTTCAGTGACAGTGAACTGGGGATCGTTCATGGGAGTATCTTCGGTTACCGGTGCAACTGCCTCCAAGTTAGTGTTATTCCTAACTTAGGGGTTTAAGCAGGTACTTTGTTAAAATAGAAATGCCTACAAGGACCTTGGGGCTCCATTTATATTATATTGAATATTACTCTATTTTTATTTTGTTAATAAAGGGCTGCTATGGCCATTACACTCGAATTGCTATGGCCATTACACTCGAATTGTGTCTTGCCTAATTCATCTTAGTCAAGCAGAAACCAGTAGACATGTGCATTCGTTTTCGTCCGAATGCATTTTTGTCCGAATTTCGGGTATTTTCGTTATCGATTTAACAAACGATAACGAACGTGCAAAATCCGACAACCAAAAGATCCGACATAAACAAATGCTTTATTTTAGTTTTCGTTGTGACAACAGTTCGATATAGATAGGAGATTCGACATGACGCTGACAATAGTGATCTGTGTCCATCGAACCTGTGGTCGAATGTGCCTAACCTTAGCTCTATTAGTTCAAGATTATTCTACATAGAGAGAAAAGATTCGACATAGAGAGAAAAGATTCGACATAGAGAGAAAAGATTCGACAAAGAGAGAAAAGATTTGACATAGAGAGAAAAGATTCGACAAAGAGAGAAAAGATTCGACATAGAGAGACAAGATTTGACATAGAGAGAAAAGATTTGACATAGAGAGAAAAGATTCGACAAAGAGAGAAAAGATTTGACATGGAGAGAAAAGATTCAACATAGAGAGAAAAGATTTTACAAATGCTTTATTTTAGTTTTCGTTGTGACAACAGTTCGATATAGATAGGAGATTCAACATAATACTGACAATAGTGATCTGTGTCCATCGAACCTGTGGTCGAATGTGCCTAACCTTAGCTCTATTAGTTCAAGATTATTCTACGTAGAGAGAAAAGATTCGACATAGAGAGAAAAGATTCGACATGGAGAGATAAGATTCGACATAGAGAGAAAAGATTCGACAAAGAGAGAAAAGATTTGACATAGAGAGAAAAGATTCGACATGGAGAGATAAGATTCGACATAGAGAGAAAAGATTCGACAAAGAGAGAAAAGATTTGACATAGAGAGAAAAGATTCAACATAGAGAGAAAAGATTTGACAAATGCTTTATTTTAGTTTTCGTTGTGACAACAGTTCGATATAGATAGGAGATCCGACATGACGCTGACAATAGTGATCTGTGTCCATCGAACCTGTGGTCGAATGTGCCTAACCTTAGCTCTATTAGTTCAAGATTATTCTACGTAGAGAGAAAAGATTCGACATAGAGAGAAAAGATTCGACATAGAGAGATAAGATTCGACATAGAGAGAAAAGATTCGACATAGAGAGAAAAGATTCGACATAGAGAGATAAGATTCGACATAGAGAGAAAAGATTCGACATAAAGAGAAAAGATTTGACATAGAGAAAAAAGATTCCACAAAGAGAGAAAAGATTCGACATAGAGAGAAAAGATTTCGACATAGAGAGAAAAGATTTGACAAAGAGAGAAAAGATTTGTCATAGAGAGAAAAGATTTGTCATAGAGAGAAAAGATTCAACATAGAGAGAAAAGATTCGTCATAGAGAGAAAAGATTTGACATTATAGAGACAATAGCAAAAAAGGCTGAATGTACCTAACCTAACTCTATTAGTCCAAGATTATTCGACATAGCAAGAAAAGATTCGACATTCGACGAAGCAGTCGCCTCGAGCGGACATTTATGGTCAAACTCTCCGCCCATAGGCTATAGAAGAATTCTAAAGTCATACAACATTAGAATTCTACTATAGCTTGTAGGCGGAACATTCGTCCGGAAATGTACGATTGCGGTGTCGTACAGTTTAGCTGCTCCGTCGAATCTTCTTAGAACATTCGACAGACACCATAAGCCTTCAATGACAGATTCGACCTTAATTATTTCGGATTTTCGGACGAATACATTTTTTAACGAAAAAAAAAATATATAAAAACGAATTTCGTGAGTAACTAAATAAATGTATTTTTCTGACGAAAACGAAATTCTGAAACAAAATATTTCAGTGTGCACATGTCTAGAAAACAGCTATCCATTTCTGATTTATGGTGGGAAACCATCCAGCCATCTACATGTTTTCTTTTTTACAGTATATTGCTTAGATTATTGCTAGAACTATTTCTGAGATACAAACTTCTTTCAGACAATGTCATTAGCATCCCCACCCAAGTGCAAGTCCAAGAACTGGGATGGATACTAGACATGTGCAATTCGTTTTTTTTTTTTTTCGTTTTTTTCGTTCGTACGAATCCGAATAACGAATCGTTCGAATCGAACGAATCCGAAAAAAAACGAAAAAAAACCTGAAAATCCGAAAAAAAATAATTAGAAACAACGAATGTACGAATGATGAAAATCCGAAAAACGAAAACAGGAACAGCGAATGAACGAAAAAATTCGTACATTCGTAACTTTTTTTTTTTTATTGAATTGGTAATTTTCCGTGTCTTACAATGGCGCTGCTTAACGTGCTTCGAATAGATTGAACGAAAAAATTCGTACATTCGTAACTTTTTTTTTTTTTCGATTCGGAATTTTCCGTGTCTCTTACAATGGCGCTGCTTAATGTGCTTCGAATGGATTGAACGAAAAAATTCGTACATTCGTAACTTTTTTTTTGGATTCGTAACTTTTTTTTTCGATTCGTAAATTATTAAAATGTAATAATAGCATACACATTACATAAAATTATGAATTATGCTCCGATTATGAATCTACGAATGTTACGAATGTAAGAATAAATACGAATGCGTCCGAATTTCGAATAAACGAAAATTAAACTAACGAAAAAACGAATGAACGAAAAAATAACTCTTACGAATGTACGAATCGTTACGAATACGAACACCGACGACTTACGAATGTACGAATCGTTACGAATCAATGGAAACGAAAAAAACGAAACGAAAATAAACGAATTTTTTGGTTGTGCACATGTCTAATGGATACTAAATGTAAGACCTCTGGGGGGGGGGGGGGGGGGGAATGTCCATGGGCCCAGAATCATCTACGTGCCGTACTACAAAGCGAAGCAGTATATAGTCACGTACATACTTATGTTTTCATAATAAAAAATTCCACTGTAATGACCATTACCAATTAAACAATTAGGTGATTTAATTTGTTTTCTTACTACACTACAGCTATGTAATTAATGTAACCTCATCACACATTTGGATCCTTTGGTGCTCATTATTATTAGCTTTGCTTGTCTAATTGCTACAATGTAATTTTAGTATTAACGGGGCACCCTGAAATCAGTGACCTTTAATTATGTGCTTAGCAACATTTTTTTTTTAATGACATGGTGATATGCAGTTGCTAACGATAACACAATTTTTATTATAATGGTGGGAATTGGAAAGGTAACTTGTAGAGTCTACATGAACTATGGGTGATGTATAATTGGAATGTTTCTTCTTCTTTGAACATAGAGTCATGTATATGAGCCTTGGAAGATGTAAGCATGTAGGTGGGATTCTTCTTTTGTATTTTATTTTGTTTTTCCATTTTTTTAAAGTTGTTTTTATAAAGCAAGCAATAAGTGGAACCATATGGATTTGATGCCCTGGTACATCACCACAACTAAGGGACATACAGTGCCTTAAAAAAGTATTTACACCCCTTGGAATTTTCCACATTTTTGTCATGTTACAACCAAAAACGTAAATGTATTTTGTTGGGATTTTATGTGATAGACCAACACAAAGTGGCACATAATTGTGAAGGAAAAATGATAAACGGTTTTCAATTTTTTTTACAAATAAATATCTGAAGAGTGTGGCATGCATTTGTATTCAGCCCCCTTTACTCTTGCTACCCCTAACTAAAATCTAGTGGAACCAATTGCCTTCAGAAGTCACCTAAATAGTAAATAGAGTCCACCTGTGTGTAAATTATTCTCAGTATAAATACAGCTGTTCTGTGAAACCCTCAGAGGTTTGTTAGTGAACCTTAGTGAACAAACAGCATCACGAAGACCAAGGAACACACCAGACAGGTCAGGGATAACGTTGTGGAGAAGTATAAAGCAGGGTTAGGTTATAAAAAAAATATCCCAAGCTTTGAACATCTCACCGAGCTCTGTTCAATCCATCATCCGAAAATGGAAAGAGCATGGCACAACTGCAAACCTACCAAGACATGGCCGTTCACCTAAACTAACAGGCCGGGCAAGGAGAGCATTCATCAGAAAAGCAGCCAAGAGGCCCATGGGAACTCTGGAGGAGCTGCAGAGATCCACAGCTCAGGTGGGAGAATCTATCCACAGGACAACTATTATGCCGCGTACACACGAGCGGATTTTCGGTCGGAAAAATCCTGGATGGTTTTTCCGACGGATTTCCGCTCGAGCTTGGCTTGCATACATACAGTCACACAAATGTTTGCTGAACTTTCGACCTTCAAGAACGCGGTGAGGTACAACACTACGAGGAGCTGAGAAAATGAAGTTCAATGTTTCCGAGCATGCGTCAAATTATTTCCGAGCATGCGTAGGAATTTTGCAAGTCAGAATTACTACGGACAATCGGAATTTCCGATCGGAACTTTTTCTTGCTCTCAATCTTTTGCTGTCTGGAATTTGGCCAGCAAAAGTCCGATGGAGCATTTTCCGACCAAAAGCTCTCATTAGTCTTTTGCTGGCCAAATTTCCGATCGTGTGTTCCGAACGACATTAGTCGTGCACTCCACAAATCTGTCTTTTATGGAAGAGTGGCAAGAAGAAAGTCATTGTTGAAAGAAAGCCATAAGAAGTCCCGTTTGCAGTTTGTAAGAAGCCATGTGGGGGACACATCAAACATGTGGAAGAAGGGGCTCTGCTCAGATGAGGCCAAAATTTAACTTTTTGGCCTAAAAGCAAAAGGCTATGTGTGGCGGAAAACTAACACTGCAAATCCTCCTCATACAACAGTATCTCTAGTTCACCCATCTTGTCCGCCAGGCTCCTGGCATTGGTGAACATGCCACGTAGTTTAGACCGATCGCATATTATCCTCTTATTGGGTGTTCCAAGATTGCAACTAAAGCCCCATACACACGGTCGGAAAATCCGACCACCAAATCCATCGGATTTGGTCCGACGGATTTAGTCCGACACTGGTGTTGCATACACACGGTCGGACAAAGTTGTCGGAAAATCCGATCATTCTGAACGTGGTGACGTTTGTTGCCTACAACGGGACTACGTAGAGGCTAGTAGCCAATAGCTTTGGTCTTGTAATGTGATCTGAGCATGCGTGGCACTTTGTCCATCGGAATTCGCTACACACGATCGGAATTGGTGTGATCGGACTTTGTTGTCGGAAAATCTTTAGAGCAGGAGATACAACTTTGTCTGTCGGACAATCCGATAGAAAATGTCCGATGGTGCCTACACACGGTCGGAATTTCCGACAACATTGTCAGATAGGACAGAATCCATCGGAAAATCCGACCGTGTGTATGGGGCTTTAGAATTGCTACTATACTTACCTTGGGTTTATGTGCTTTGGTCAACCTACCACTAATGCCCCCAATACTACCCTCTGGAATATGTTCTGCGCTGACTATGTCTACCTCTGTACCCCCCCCCCCCCCCCCCCCCCCCCCCCCCATCGCCTAGTTTAAAAACCCCTCTAACTTTTTGGCCATCTTCATTCCCAGCTGATCTGCATCCTCCTCATTTAGGTGCAGTCCGTCGATTCTATAGAACTGGTTATCGACTGAGAAGTCGGCCCAGTCCTCCTGGTACCTAAACCCCTCCTTACTACACCAGCTCTTCAGCCACTTGTTTACTTCCCTAATCTCCCTTTCTGGTGTGGCTCAATGTACCAGTAGTATTCCTGTATTCCTGAGAATATTACGTTGGAGGTCCTTTTCCTCAATTTAGCTCCTACGTCACTAAAATCGTTCTTTAGGACATCGTCTGTTTGCCCGCTCGGAGAATCCCGAACATTATGGGCCGTTCGCTCCAAATTCGAGTGGCGCGTCACGCCCCATAATTCACTGCGGCATCGCAGTGCATTGCTGGCTGATGATTGGCCAAGCATGCACTATGACTCGCATGCTTGGCCAATCAGAGCGCTGTCTGTCTAGCGAGCCATAATCATCACCGATGTCCGATTATACCAGGCAAATTTCCCTGCCCCAGCTGCTGCACCGTCAAAAGAAGTTCACTCCCAGCCATCCACATGCCCAGCAGTTGAATGCTAGCTTGACTAAATTGCTAGCACTTCAACTGCTGCCTTTTCAGTTGGTAGACTCTGCCCCCTTACGTGAGTTTGTGGAATGTGCGGTTCCTCAGTGGCAGGTTCTTAAATGCCACTTTTTCTCACAGAAAGTGATTCCGGCTCTCTACCGGCATGTGGAAGGCAATGTCTTGGCCTCGCTGGACAGGGCGGTCAGCGGTAAGGTGCATATTACCAAGGGCCGGACTGACCATTCGGCCACTCGGGCGCAGCCCGAGGGCCCTGGGCCACTAGGGCGCAGCCCGAGGGCCCTGGGCCACTAGGGGGCCCCATCAGGGTTGCCAGCCTCAATAAAACCAGGGACAGTATGTAAAAATCAGTGTTTTTTTACATCTGTCTCTGAAATGTCCCTTACCGACATCCTTTTGGTCTAAAAATCTAGAGATTATAGCTGCCCCACCTCTCTAGTACCTTCTCAGCCAATAGAAACATGTCTGTGTATACTATGTGATTGTATACTGTGTGTGTGTATACTGTGTGGCCCAATAATCTCTGATTGCCTGGGGGCCCCATAATCTCCTATTGCCCGGGGGCCCCATGAGTTGTCAGTCCGCCCCTGATATTACCGCTGACTCATGGTCCAGCAGGCATGGACAGAGATGTTACCTATCTTTCACGGCACATTGGGTGACTCTTCTGGCAGCTGGGAAGGATGCAGGACAAGGTGCAGTAGTGCTGGAGGTTGTTCCGCCACCACGCCTCCAAAATGCTACTACTGGTGATTCTGATACACCTCTCTCCTCCACCAGGAAAGTCTGTGTGCATTTCCGCCGGTCATATAATGCCAGTGCTCACCTGGCTGATCTTTTCTCCGGGGTCCAGCGATGGGTGATCTCTCCCGATGGTCCAGCGCAGCGCATCCTGTCTCTTCCACTGCGGGAATCCTGACAGCCTGATAAGGTCTTAGCTGAGGAGGACGGGGCCACCCGTCACCTGACCCCACCCCCTCTGACGCAAGGGGAAACCCCAGGCTTCCCCAATGATGTGCGGGTGACCCCGCCCCTCTGATGTAACGGAAACCTGTGTTACATCAGAGGGGGGCGGGGTTATCCTTAAATCACTGGGGAAGCCTGGGTTTCTCCTTGCTTCAGAGGGGGCGGGGTCAGGTGACGGGTGGCCCCGTCCTCCTCAGTTATGACCTTATCAGGCCATCACCGGGATTCCTGCAGTGTCTCCGCCGACAGCTCTAATCAGGCACTTCCAAAAACACACCCCTGCTGTAATTCAGATGTCCGGTGCCCCGGCGCCTGAACAGGGGGGCGGCTGTGGCGACAATAGATAGATTCATGCAATGCAATAATCTATCTATTGGTGATAGAGCGGTGCAGGAGAGAGGGGGCGGCGCTCCTGCGCCCTCTATGGACGCACTGCCCCAGAGCAACATGTAATTTGAGTAGGAAAGGGGGCTTATATTTTGCCCCAGGGCTAAGAGAGGGGCTCTTAACTTCGCCTCCGGCTAAGGCTCGGCACCTACACCGTCGTATTAATTTTCTTTATCTGTTTTTTGGTTGGAAATCTTTAGCTCCTGCGGAGAAAGTGCGAGCGCTGAAAGTTTGGAGCCAAAGATCAAAATCTTAATGTAATTTAAATTAAACATGGCAAAAAATTATTTAAGCATTTGTTTATCCAAGCAGATGCAGCCGCACTTGAAAAAAATAAAATAAAATCTCATTCATAATTGAGCATTCATTATTTCTTAAACCGTGTTTGGAGCATAGATTTTTCACATTTCCCATCATATATATTGTGCTAAGCCATAAATATTTCACCACCTAGCCTGCTAATCTATGTTAGTTTTTTTTTCTCCCTTTAATGTATATTTTATTGCAGGACTAGTCAATAAATAAATTACACCAAAAAAGGAAACCGGACTGTATTTATTTAAACATCTGCAGTCGCCTTGGGATTCACAAGCTGGTTTGGATTCTCGATCTGAAATCACTGCGTCTGATTCCCTTTAAAGTGAAAACCTTGCAAGGATTTAAAGCCTAACGGCCATTCATGCCTTCCCAGTGCATCGCATTAATGCAACCCACATTGACAAATATCACATAATTATTGCATTGAAGCGCCGTTCAGTTTGAATGGCATACCATCGCACAAAGGTAACTCAGCTCCAATGCGTTATATTGCAGCACAAGGCATGGTAATGCTCTATCATGCGCTGTAGCGCTCTGCAGAGGCTTAATTAGAACCTTCAGGGCCCCAGTGCAAGACACCACGAAGGACACCCCTGGTCCCCAACTGGGGGCTTTTCCCACTGATCTTTACTCCCATCGTGTGACCCTTTATTATAGTCCCTCAACAGGGCACCTTCCTGCCGTCTTGGGTTCCCCATGGGGCAGAACGGCAGAGTCTAGTCGCAAAATGTGTGACCCTGGTAGTTCCACCACTGGTGTCAATTGTTTTTTTTTTTTACCACTTTATTTTAATCTTGACTTTTTTTACAATTTGTATTTTTTTATTATTTGATTTTCTTTACCATTTTATTTTATTTTTATTTATTTTTTTACAATTGTATTTTTTATTATTTTTTTACCATTTATTTTATTTTTGATCTTTTTTTACAATTGTATTTTTCATATATTTTTTTTACCATTTTACTTTATTTCTCTTTATTTTTTTTTACAATTTTATTTTTTATTCTTTTTTTTACCATTTTATTTAATTTTTGATCTTTTTTTAGTTTGCTTTGGTGACGTATCAGGGGTCTAAACAGACCCCTGATGTCTCACTTTTGAGACAGAGAAAGGGACTGAGGACAGATTCCTCAGTCCCTTTCTCTGCAGCCTCAGCTGCACAGAATTAATAAACAGAAATAGCTCTGTACAGAACTTCTCATTCATTCATAAACGGAAGCATAGTAAACACAGTTTACTATGCCTCAGCTATGACTGAATCTAAAAAAAAACAGAGTAAGTGATCAGTACCGATCAATGACTCTATTCATTAACCCCTTGGTCCTTAGCGCTGCCAATACACCTGTGCCGAAAGCGCTCCCGGCACATTTTCCGTCGCCTGAAAGCTCCTGATCTCTCCTTGTGATCAGGAGTATTCGGATCATGGGACCGCCTAGACAGCCAATCACGGCGGTCACGTGATCTTAAGCCCTGCCCTGCCTCCGGCTGTCCCCAGTGGAGTCCCTCCTTACAGCAGGTGTCCCCAGCCAGCAGAGTCCCTCCTTACAGCAGGTGTCCCCAGCCAGCGGAGTCCCTCCTTACAGCAGGTGTCCCCAGCCAGCGGAGTCCATTCCTTACATTTGGTGTCCCCAGCCAGCGGAGTCCCTCCTTTCATCAGGTGTCCCCAGCCAGCGGAGTCCCTCCTTACATCAGATGTCCCCAGCCAGCAGAGTCCCTCCTTACATCGGGTGTCCCCAGCCAGCAGAGTCCCTTCTTACATCAGGTGTCCCCAGCCAGCGGAGTCCCTCCTTACATCAGGTGTCTCCAGCCAGCGGAGTCCCTCCTTACATCAGGTGTCCACAGCCAGCAGAGTCCCTTCTTACATCAGGTGTCCCCAGCCAGCGGAATCCCTCCTTACATCAGGTGTCCCCAGCCAGCGCAGCCCCTCCTTACATCAGGTGTCTCCAGCCAGCGGAGTCCCTCCTTACATCAGGGGTCCCCTCTGGGGCGGGCCACAGGTGATTTGGCCTCCACGCCATTACAGAAGGGAATGAATGAATGACTTGTATATCGCTGCAAATGCGAACTGAATCGCCTCAAGGTGCTTGGTTCGTCCTTTGTTGTCCTGCTTCTAAGAAGAGGTGGGTCTTCTTCCATAGCCGTGGTCCTTGAACTGCGAATCTTTGTTCTCCCTTTGATTAGTAATGGGACTTGGGGACGAGGAGGCGGAGAACCAAGAGGTGGAGCCTGGGTTCTGCCTCTTCTTTCTTCCTCCCGATAGCTGGTCTTCAGCAAAATGATGGCCGTCGGAGACATTTTACCGGTGCCGGCCTTGGCCTCAAAAAGAAATCACTGCTTTCCCGGGACATTTTCCGGGAAACGGTAAGACCGGGACAAAGGTCTAAATCCCGGGAATGTCGCGGGAAATTCTGGTCAGTTGGCACATATGCCAAATACCCTGGACTGGTCATTGAGTAACGAGCAAGCGGGAGTAAGGGTGGGACAACCGGGAAATCCTCAGCAACCAAGCGGGAACCGCTAGCAACACAGTGAGAGCCATTGGCAACCAGCTGCAGTTAACCAGAGAGAGGACTGTGAGGTCAACACTCAGCAAGCCCTATGGGGACAGTGCTGCACCTGCATACCCTCATTCCCATCTCAAAAAGTTGGGAGGTATGCCCACGTGTAATGCTGCGCATCCATGATTGAAAGAACTGAAATCCAATGAATGAAAGGGGCAGGGCTGGAACAGCCAATGCGGAAAGTGCTAAATGATGCTGAACATCCTCCCAGAAAATGAGGTGGGCTCTACCTGATTGAGAAGCTCACAGTGTGCAGTGAAATCAAAGTTCAGGAGAGGAGCCTCTACAACTGTGCAAGGCTGGAGGTCAGATTGAATAATCTTCCATTTCTCAGCCCTTCCTGGACAAGAAAGCCGGTGACGTCCACTTTGTAGAACAGAAGACGTTTTTACACACTTCAGTGCCGAAACGCAGTTTCCTTTTCATTCCTTTTCAGAGAGATTTGCTGTTCCCCTCGTGTAATATATTCATCTCCCGAAATCTGGATGTCGGCGTTTGACTGACAAATGGTTCCATTATCTCATTTATTCCCTGCCTCATTTGACTAAACAAATGTCCTGCGCCTGAAATATCTCTTTGTGCAGACAATGTTAATCCATCTTTTTAGAAGAAATTTCACCATTTGCAGTCCGCGCACAGCCGCCCGGCCGCCTTCCCGTTGGTGGGTTCTGCCGTCGCTCCGTGATTTTTGTCCTCAAATGCATTCCTGTTGCTGCTTTAAGTGGCGGCTTCAGTCACAAACAATGGCCATATTTCTCCAAGATAGATGGGCCGCCCGCCGCCCGCCGCCCGCCGCCCGCTCTGCATCGTGAATTTTTTAAAGGGAAAATACGGGAATGTCAAGTTTTTTTACGTTTTTTTTTATTTTTAGATAAACATATAAAGTAGATCATATTTATCAAAATCAAATTAATTTTTTTTTATTAAAAGTTTTTTTTTTTATTTGTAAATAAATTGTAATGACTTATGCACATATAGGTAGCTGTTCTGTCAAATACTGCTTCATGCATTGACATACCTCCTTAGACCCAGTCTGTCCGGATAGTATGGTCACGTGCTGATTGGCACCATCCACAGGCAGCTTAACTCTTCAAGAAGGCACCGGAGTTGAATCCAGCACCCTCATAGTTCACCAAGAGCTACAAGGCATCTGCCGCAATGGCAGACGGTAGTTGTAAAACAACCTTAAAACCTGCGCCTAAAGGAATAATATAATATAAAATAATAATAAAGAGACAACCACTGCTGCTGCCTGCAAAGGTTAAAAAACCTTAATAATGAAAAACAAGAAATATGTATAGGCTGCGCTAGCGGATATAAATCACCACTGTGATAATAATGAAGAAAAAATATCTATATATATGTATACACAATATATATATATGTATACAAAATGTGTGTTAAGTATTACTGCGCAAGCTACGCAATAATAGCAATAGTGCAAACATATGTAAAGTGCAAAACAATAACAATCACTCAGATACAGACTCTTTGACAAGTACTGATTCAAATCTTGAGCAGTTAGTCACTGCGAAATAATAGTGCAAAAAAATATATAGTGCAAAACGAATATACAGACTCTATATCAGGTTATAATTCTGATATTAGGCAATTAATTGGGAAAAAAGAAATGCAGGTTTCTTCAGACCACAGTCCCCTCCAAGAACCCCACTCACCAGAAATGTTTGACCCACAGCTTTGCAGTCCTAGGGTCGGAAAGCGCGTTTGTTGGGGGATTAGATATAATATGCCAGAGTTCCTTTTGATTGTAGTTTTGAATAAAAATACTTCAAACAATAATGAAGCCTCCAAGGGTTTAGAATGCCACAAAAGAAAAAGGAAAAGATATCATGTGTAGTATCGCTATCCTAAGCCAAAATACCGCTGTTAAATGGCAACTCACTACAAAGAAGACAGGTATCAGCGTGTTCCGGGTGGACAAAGATGGCGTCACTGGCTATCAACACCGGAAGTTACATTGACGCGTTTCGCCCCTCCTCCAGGACGTCATCAAGGACATCACGTGAGGAGGGTCGAAACGCGTCGACGTAACTTCCGGTGTTGATAGCCAGTGACGCTGCTTCCTGTTCTTGTGGAACGCATGCCATCTTTGTGCACCCGGAACACGCTGCTTCCTCCTATCAGCATGCTCATGCAGCATAACTGATTGGCTTCTTGGGCTGCTCCTCCACCCTCCAGTTTGAGCTCTGCTATACATGTGCTGCCATTCAGGTCATTTCACTGATTGCTGCTTTAACCACTTAAGCCCCGGACCAATTTGCAGCCAAAGGACCAGGCCCCTTTTAGCGATTCGGCACTGCGTCGCTTTAACTGACAATTGCGCGGTCGTGCGACGTGGCTCCCAAAAAAATTGGCGTCCTCTTTTTCCCACAAATGGAGCTTTCTTTTGGTGGTATTTGATCACCTCTGCGGTTTTTATTTTTTGCGCTATAAACAAAAAAAAAGAGCGACAATTTAAAAAAAAAAAATCCAATATTTTTTTCTTTTTGCTATAATAAATATCCCCCAAAAAAATATAAAAAAACATATTTTTTCCTCAGTTTAGGCCGATACGTATTCTTCTACATATTTATGGTAAAAAAAAAATTGCGATTATTGATTGGTTTGCGCAAAAGTTATAGCGTTTACAAAATTGGGGATAGTTTTATAGCATTTTTATTAATATTTTTTTTTTACTAATAATGGTAGCGATCAGCGATTTTTATTGCGACATTATGGCGGACACATCGGAAATTTTTGACACATTTTTGGGACCATTGTCATTTATACAGCAATCAGTGCTATTTAAATGCACTGATTCCTGTGTAAATGACACTGGCAGTGAAGGAGTTAACCTAGGGGGCGGGGAGGGGTTAGTGTGTGTGTGTGTGTGTGTGTGTGTTTGTAACTGTAGGGGGGCGTGGCTTGGCGTCTGATGTCACTGATCGTCTGTCCCGATGACAGGGAACAGGCGATCAGTGTCAGTCTCGCTAGGAAGCACGGAGAGAGGTTTGTTTACACAGACCTCTCCTCGTTCTTCAGCTCTGTGACCCGATCGCGGGACACCAGCGGCGATCGGGTCCGTGGGTCCCGCGGCCACGGTCACGGAGCTCAGGACCGGGTCGCGAGCGCACCGCGGGCTCTTAAAGAGACGCGTACAGGTACGTGATCTAAAAATCGATTGTGCCCAGCCGTGCCATTCTGCCGACGTATATCGGCGTGAGGCGGTCCTTACGCAGTTAAGGCATAGACCTATAATTTGATTTCATTTGCAGGAAATCTTCTGGTCTGTGAATGTGGTTAAGGCAGGGACGTTCAAAATTTGAAAGCAAACCAAAGCATTTCCTGAAGATAGTCACCAAAACATATTTTCACACCAGCTGCTGTGTTAGAAAGCATCGGCTGGTGTATGGTGCAGTCTGGCCGGATCAGTACAGTGCTGATGCACCGATCTTGGCTCTTCGCACTGTTCACCTGCCCATCAGTGCTGCCCATCAGTGGAGCTTCATCAGTGTCTCCTGATCAGTGCCACCCACAGGCGTGTGCACAGGGGGCGTACCAGGTGTGTCTGGGCACACCCTATTCACTACGTGCAGTGGCAGTTCCCCCCCTACCGTCTGTTGGCTCCCGTGCCCTCAGGATGGAGAGTGGGGGAAGGGGCTAATAAATATGTAATTTACCAACCCCTTCCTTTTCTAAATGAAAACACTCAAAATGTGTTTGCTATGCTTCAGTTTGTGAATGACCAGGAAGCCGCTCAGCACAGAGCACTTCCCATTTATTCACTGTCCAGTGCAGCTGAGGTTGCAGAGAAAGGTATGTGTGTTTGGGCTTTGGGGTGCACACCCTAATTCAATAGGCTGCACACACCTATGGTGCTACCTATCAGTGCCCATCAGTGCCGCCTATCAGCGCCCATCAGTGCAGCTTATCAGTGCCCATTAGTGCAGCCTATCAGTGCCCAGTGCTGCCTATCAGTGCCCATCAGTGCAGCCTATCAGTGCCGCCTATCAGTGCCCATCAGTGCAGCCTATCAGTGCAGCCCATCAGTGCAGCCCATCAGTGCAGTGCCCATCAGTGCAGCCCATCAGTGCAGCCCATCAGTGCCGCCTATCAGTGCCCATCAGTGCAGCTTATCAGTGCCCATCAGTGCCGCCTATCAGTGCAGCCTATCAGTGCCCATCAGTGAAGGAGAAAAATTACCTGTTTGCAAAATTTTGACCAAAACCAAATATGAAAAATGTGTTGTTCAGCACCTATGGTGCTACCTATCAGTGCCCATCAGTGCCGCCTATCAGCGCCCATCAGTGCAGCCTATCAGTGCCCATCAGTGCAGCTTATCAGTGCCCATTAGTGCAGCCTATCAGTGCCCAGTGCTGCCTATCAGTGCCCATCAGTGCCGCCTATCAGTGCCCATCAGTGCAGCCTATCAGTGCCCATCAGTGCCGCCTATTAGTGCCCATCAGTGCAGCCTATCAGTGCCATTCAGTGCAGCCTATCAGTGCCCATCAGTGCAGCCTATCAGTGCCCATCAGTACAGCCTATCAGTGCCCATCAGTACAGCCTATCGGTGCCCATCAGTGCCGCCTATCAGTGCCCATCAGTGCAGCCTATCAGTGCCCATCAGTGTCACATCATCAGTGCCCATCAGTGTCACATCATCAGTGCCCATCAGTAAAGGAGAAAAATTGCCTGTTTGCAAAATTTTGACCAAAACCAAATATGAAAAATGTTTTGTTTTTGTTTCAAAATTGTTGGTCTTTTTTTTGTTTGTTTAGCAAAAAAAAAAAAAAACAGTGGTGATTAAATACCACCAAAAGAAAGCTTTATTTGTGTAAAAAAAATTGTAAAAATGTCATATGAGTACAGTGTTGCATGACTGCGCCATTGTCATTCAAAGTGTGCCAGCGCTGAAAGCTGAAAATTGGCCTGGGCAGGAAGGGGGTGAAAGTGCCCGATAAGCAAGTGGTTAATATCACGAAATGTAAAGATTCTTTATTATTATTTTATTATGTTTTAATGTAAAGACGATTCTCTTTTTCTTTTCTTTGAAGTACAGAAGTGGAGAACATCCGTGTTTCTTCTTATAGAAAATATACATCGAAACCGGAAAACAAATGGAAGCCAATTTGGAAGTTTTTAGGGCAGTTAAGTGGCTCTTTCATGTTTCTTGTCTCCCCCTCCTCCGACCTGTCCCGCCATTTAAATATATTGGCGGTAATGAGCTTTTTTTCCGAACGGTGGGAACAGCACGATACCGGGATAATTATGAAGTCAGCGAGATGCCTTGCAGCGGTGTGAAGAATCTTAGCTTCCTATTTTATAGAGGCGACAATACATCATGTCGTAGAATCACCTTCATCTTAGCATCACTCAGTGGAAATGATCAATCGCCGCATTTAACCAAATTGCTGTACTTTACCTGACGGGATAGACGGACAGGCAACGGGCTTGTAACTGGTGGCGGATGGGGAAAATGGCAATTTTAGAAATGTGAAGTGAATTTGGGTTGATGGTCCAGATATATTCTTTTTTTCCAATTATGTTCCCAAACCTCTCCGATCCTACAGATGCAATATTGGCTGGCGATCATCTGATAAGCACTGATAGCATGAGGGCAAATGTCAACTTATACAAGGTTTAAAAAAAAGAAAAGAAAAAAGAAAAAGCAAAGAAGTCAGGTTGAGATATCATCAATCTGCTGCAGGCAGGAGGTAGCATTTCCTCAGTCTCCTCTCCTCCAGTGATCAGACTGCAACTAGACATGTGCACAATAGAAAAATTTGTTTATTTTCGTTTAGTTTTTTTCGTTTCCGTTGATTCGTAACGATTCGTACATTCGTAAGTCATCGGTGTTCGTATTCGTAACGATTCGTATTTTCGTAAGAGTTATTTTTTCGTTGATTCGTTTTTCCATTAGTTCAATTTTCGTTTATTCGAAATTCGGACGCATTCGTATTTATTCGTACATTCGTAACATTCGTAGATTCGTAATCGCAGCATAATTCATAATTTTATGTACTGTGTATGCTATTATTACATTTTAAGAGACACAGAAAATTCCAAATCGAAAAAAAAAGTTACGAATGTACGAATTTTTTGGTTCAATCCATTCGAAGCATGTTAAGCAGCGCCATTGTAAGAGACACAGAAAAAATTACGAATCTAAAAAAAAAGTTACGAATGTACAAATTTTTTGGTTCAATCCATTCGAAGCATGTTAAGCAGCGCCATTGTAAGAGACACAGAAAAAATTACGAATCAAAAAAAAAGTTACGAATGTACAAATTTTTTGGTTCAATCCATTCGAAGCATGTTAAGCAGCGCCATTGTAAGAGACACGGAAAATTACGAATCCAAAAAAAAAAAAAAAAGTTACGAATGTACGAATTTTTTCGTTCAATCCATTCGAGGCACGTTAAGCAGCGCCATTGTAAGAGACACGAAAAATTACGAATCGAAAAAAAAAAAAAAAAAAGTTACGAATGTACAAATTTTTTCGTTCAATCCATTCGAAGCACGTTAAGCAGCGCCATTGTAAGGGACACGAAAAATTACGAATCGAAAAAAAAAAAAAAAAAAGTTACGAATGTACGAATTTTTTCGTTCAATCCATTCGAAGCACGTTAAGCAGCGCCATTGTAAGGGACACGGAAAATTACCAATTCAACAAAAAAAAAAAAAGTTACGAATGTACAAATTTTTTCGTTCATTTTGATTTTCGTTGTTCCTGTTTTCGTTTTTCGGATTTTCTTCTTTCGTAGTTTCGTTGTTTCTAATTTGGTTATTTCGGATTTTCGTTGTTTTTCGTATTCGTTCGATTTGAACATTCATTATTCGTTAAAATTTTTAGCGAATCGTTCGTTCATTCGTACGATAACGAATGAACGACTATAACGAATTTTAACGAAAAAAAACTAAACGAATTGCACATGTATACTCATGGGGCCCCCTGGCAATAAGAGATTATGGGGCCACACAGTATACACACACACACAGTATACAATCACACAGTATACACATATATGTACACACAGTATACACACACAGTATACAATCACACAGTATACACATACATGTACACACAGTATACACAGACAAGTTTCTATTGGCTGAGAAGGTACTGGAGAGGTGGGGCAGCTATAATCTCGGGATTTTTAGACCAAAAGGATGTTGGTAAGGGACATTTCAGAAACAGGTGTAAAAAAAACACAGATTTTTACATACTGTCCCTGGTTTTACTTAGGCTGGCAACCTTGGTGGGGCCCCCTAGTGGCCCGGGGCCCTCGGGCAGTGCCCGAGTGGTCGAATGGTCAGTCCACCCCTGACTGCAACTATGTAGCAAGCAGGGCCGGGACAAGGGGTGGGCAGGAGAGGCGGCTGTGGTATCATGTGAGGTGAGGGGGGGGAGCCGCGAGAAAGATTGGAGGGGGGGTATGTGTTGGGAGCGGAAATTTGGAGAGGAAAGTACTAGGTATGGTGATTTAGGGTGATTTGTGTTGGGAGGGGAGGTGGGGGGAAGAGGCTTTGTGCTAGGAGGGGGGATTTGGGGGTTTGTACTATAAGAGGGGATATGGTAGAGGGGGAGGGGATTTTTTTTTTGGGAGGGGGTATTTGCACTAGTAGGGATATTTGAGGGGAAATTTGGGGGGAATTTTTGAGAGGTAGAGGATTTGTCCCAAGAGAAGTAATTATTCTTTTTGTGGGGGGGCATTTGTGTTGGGGGTATTTTGGGGATGGGGGGGCAACAACCCCTACAACAACCATACATTCAAATGTTTATATCTTATTCTAACTGAAATGTATTTCTCTAATTAGAGATACAGAAGCTCCTGAAGAAGCGACAACCACATATGCGAAACATGTTAACTCAAGGATCTTTGAACACCCAAACAGTGAATGCCTTATAACAGTGTAGGCTTTTTCTGATGTACAATAAGTATAGCCCCACAGGAAGTATATAAGCGACATTTTTCTTGGGTTAATCAATAGGTCCTTTGTCATGTACTAAATATATATGTGTGTTTTATTAAATGTGTACTGTATACGTTTATAATGTATGTGAACTATTAAAATTTGTTATATTTTTTATACGTGCCGTTAAAGTCCATCTATTTCTACCATTCAATTTTCTCAATTATTATTATATTATTTTTGATAATTATTTATAGTTATTGTTATATAATTTATGATTTTGTGTTTAAAAAAACGTTATCATACCCGGGATGTCTATTAGACTCTGGTTTGGACAGATTTTAGTGAGTTATTCCTAAAGCCCCATACACACGGTCGGACTTTTTCATCAATTTGGTCCGATCGGACAAGGTTGTTGAAAAATCAGACCGTGTGTATGCACCATCGGACAGTGTTCGTCGGTTTGTCCGTCGGACAAAGTCTTATCTCCTGCTGGAAAGATTTCCCGTCAACCCGGTCCGATCACACCAAATCCGAGCGTGTGTACGCTTGTCCGACCGGACAAAGTGCTACGCATGCTCAGATCACATTACAAGACCCAAGCTATTGGCTACTAGCCTCTACGTAGTCCCGTCGTAGGCAACAAACGTCACCACGTTCAGAATGATCGGATTTTCCGACAACTTTGTCCGATCGTGTGTACGCAAAACCAACATCAGACAAAGTATGACGGACATGGTCCGACGGACCTGGTCCACGGATTGTCCGCGCGTGTGTATGGGGCTTAAGAATTACAGGCCTACAATATAAAACGCCAAAGTTCCATGCGAAACATAGTACCGCTTTCAGCATCAAAAATCTGACACCATACCGCCAGGGAGGTTAACCACTTGCCGACCGACGCATGTACATATACGTTGACAGAACAGCACGGCTGGGCAAATGGGCGTACAGGTACGTTCCTTTGGATTTGCCGCCGTGTGGTCACGTGCACGCAGCCGGCGGCGCGCGCGCGTGACCCTGCCTGGAGCTCCGCAAGTAGGCTCACAGGTCCCGCGGACTCGATCGCCGCAGGGATACCTGCGATCGTCTCACAGAACTGAAGAGACGCTAATGTAAACAAGCATCTCCCCGTTCTGCCTAGTGACACTGTCACTGATCATAGCTCCCTGGGATCGGGAGCTATGATCAGTGAAGTGTCTCTCGTAGCCACGCCCCCCCCCCCACAGTTAGAATCACTCCCCAAGACACACTTAACCCCTTAACTTCCCCCTAGTGGTTAACCCATTCACTTCCAGTGTAATTTTTACAGTAATCAGTGCAATTTTATAGCACTGATCGCTGTAAAAATGACAATGGTCCCAAAAATGTGTCAAAATTGTCTGATGTGTCCGCCATAATGTCCCAGTCACGATAAAAAGTGCAGGTCGCCGCCTTTACTAGTAGAAAAAAAAAAAATATTAATAAAACGAACCCCTATTTTGTAGACGCTATAACTTTTGGGCAAACCAATCAATAAAAGCTTATTGCGATTTTTTTATTTATTTATTTTTTTACCAAAATGAATATGTATCGGCTTAAACTGGGGGGAAAAAATGTTTATATATCTTTTGGATATTTATTATAGCAAAAAATAATGCGTTTTTTTTTCCAAATTGTCGCTTTATTTTTGTTTATAGCACAAAAAATAAAAACAGCAGAGGCGATCAAATACCACCAAAAGAAAGCTCTATTTGTAGGAAAAAAAGGACGTCAGTTTTGTTTGGGAGCCACGTCGCACGACCGCGCAATTGTCAGTTAAAGGGGTTGTAAAGGTTTGTTTTTTATTTTCTAAATAGGTTCCTTCAAGCTAGTGTATTGTTGGTTCACTTACCTCCTCCTTCGATTTCCCTTCTTATGCCGCGTACACACGGTTGGAATTTCCGATGGAAACAGTCCGATGGGAGCTTTTCATCGGATTTTCCGACCATGTGTATGCCCATCGGTCTTTTTCTGTCGGAATTTACGACGGACTTTGGATTGAGAACCTGTTCTTCATTTTTCCGACGGAAAACCTTTCTATCGGATTTTCCGATCGTGTGTATGTAATTCCGACACGCAAAATTCCGACGAATGCTCGGAAACAATTTGACGCATGCTCGGAAGCATTAAACTTCCCTTTTATAGTGCCGTTGAACGTGTTTTATGTTGCGGTGTTATTGACCGTCGGAATTTGGTGTGACCGTGTGTAGGCAAGACTGTTTGAGCGAAATTCCATCGGAATTCCGACCGTGTGTACGCTGCATAAATGTTTTTTTTTCTTTGTCTGAATTTCTCACTTCCTGTTTCTCCTCAGTAAACTTCACACCATCATCCGAGCCGTGTTTAGTCAGCCAGAACAGCTTACTGAGGAGAAACAGGAAGTGAGAAATTCAGACAAAGAAAACAAAGAAAAAATAACATTTAGAAGGGAAATCGAAGGAAAAGGTAAGTGAACCAACAATGCACTAGCTTAAAGGAACCTATTTAGAAAATAAAAAACAAACCTTTACAACCCCTTTAAAGCGACGCAGTGCCGAATCGCAAAACGTGCTCTGGTCTTTGGCCAGCAAAATGGTCCGGGGCTGAAGTGGTTAAGGGATTGCCTTTTCTTTCTCAGAGTATAGATCTTTGATTGTCCCAAGCATATTTGAAAGTATGAGTAAAACTTTTTTTTTTTTTAAGGAAATTTCAGCAACTCAACATGGTGAAGTTGAGGATTTACACTTTGGGGGACGGATGGCAAAATCAGTATTTGTGCAATAAAAGCAGTTTCACAAAAATCACTCTCCTCGTCGCTAGCCGGCATTAGAGGACACCCAAGACCATTCAGTGACTGACACACATGTACAATATCTCAAGAAAAGCTATAAGAGGATTAAGACGTGGGCAGCAAAATTGCAATGAGAAAAAATGATCGCAATTAAGGCAAAAAACAAATGAATAAGTTATATAGATGGAATTAGTACCACAATATGGGGTCTATTTATCAAAGATTCCTGCTAGATGTATGATCTGCCTACCCATGTTAGACTATTGGGTTCATTTATCAAAGATGGATATTGCAGACACTGATGAACGAGTCTCATAGCACATCATTGGAAGTTGTGTTATTTATAACATGTGAAATAAACAAGACTCTCTGATGGATGTGCCCTGCTGTCTTTCCAATGATCCGGTGCAATCCGTAGAGTTGAAGTCTGCTTTTTCACCTCCAACATATTTGTTGTACATTTTGTTCTCAGTTAAATTTATATTACTCCTCTATGCTTTTTTTTTTTTATTTTTCACTAAGAATGAATGGATCTGGTTGAGTAATGCCGCATACACACGGACGGAATTTAAAATGGAAAAAGTCAGATGGGAGCCTTTCATCGGATATTCCGACCGTGTGTATGCCCCATCAGACTTTTTTTGTCGGCATTTTATGCCGCGTACACACGATCGGAAATCTCGTCGGAAAAAGCTCTGATGGTTTTCCCGACGGAATTCCGATGGATATCCGCTCAAACTATCTTGCCTACACACAATCACACCAGCTGATCACATGTAAACAGACTTGCCGGTTATCAGCAGTCCTTTCCTCACATGCTGTGTCTGTGTGAGGAAAGAAGAGCCGTTAACTGACAACGCTGTCAGTACCTTGTTTACACTGATAATAAGTGCAGCCCCATCAGTGCCAATCAGTGCCCATCAGTGCAGATCAGTTCAGCTTATCAGTGCCCATCAGTGCAGGTATCAGTGCTCATAAATGCAGCCCATCAGTGCCGACTCAGCAGTGCCTCTTCATCTGTGCCCATCAGTGTAGCTTATCAGTGCCCATCAGTGCTGCCTCATCACTGCCCATTAGTGCTGTTTCATCAGTGCAGCCTCATAAGTGCCCATCAGTGCAGCCTCATAAGTGCCCATCAGTGCAGCCTCATCAGCACACATTAGTCAGGGGGAAAAAGACTCATTTGCAAAGTTTTAGAACAGAAACTTTATTTCAGTCTTTTTTCATTTGTTTTTCAAAAAATACAAATCCCAGCGGTGATTAAATAAAGAAAAAAAATCTCTATCTGTCTCAAAAAAATTATAAAAATGTCATATGGGTACAGGGTTGCATGACTGTGTAATTGTCCATGTTTGTTATTCAAAGTGTGACAAAAAAAATTGGCCTGGGCAGGAAGTGGGTGAAAGTGCCTGGTATGGAAGTACCGTAGTTATTAAAAAAGTATTCTAATTCTATAGGGCCTGCCCTAAAAATGATGTATTGTCCTCAATTACTAAGGCAGAAATAACATAGGGGTGGGCTCCCCCAAAACACAGAATCCCCATTGGGTCCTGCTGTAAAGTCAGCAGTGAGTAGCTAGGAGCCCACACTCCAGGCTGGAGCATGGACTTCTCACAAACAATCATAGGCATCCCATCCTATAATCCCCTTAGCTCAATAAATAAGGACAGGATCCCCATTGGATCCTGTTGTAAGGTTATTACAGTTCTAGTTAGCCTCCACAAGCTCGGGCCTCTTGCATACACTACTAGGGACCCACCTTATAACCCTCTTAGTTCAGAAAATAAGAGACGGAACCCCATCGGGCAGTCAGATCAGCAGTGAGCAGCAGTTGGCCACCACTATAAAATGGAGCATGGTCTCCTTCTATATACTATTAGGGATCACACTTTCTTAGCCCCCCTAACAACCCCCTATAACCCTTCTAGCTCAGTAAATAAGAGAATGAACTCCGTTGGGTCTGACAGCGAGGTCACCAATGAGTAGCAGTTAGCCCACAATCCAGAATGGAGCATGGGCTTCTTGCGCACAATACTAGTGGTCACACATTGTAACACAGGATCCCCATTGGGTCCTGCTGTAAGGACAGCAGTAAGTAGCTAGAAGCCCACACTTCAGGCTGGAGCACGGGCTTCTAACAAACCCTCATAGGCACCCCACCCTATAATCCCTTTAGCTCAGTAAATAAGGGCAGGATCCCCATTGGGTCCCAATATAAGGTCATTAGTGAGTTTTAGTTAGCCCCCACAAGCATGGGCTTCTTGCATACACTACTAGGGACCCACCTTATAACCCTCTTAGTTCAGAAAATAAGAGACGGAACCCCATCGGGCAGTCAGATCAGCAGTGAGCAGCAGTTGGCCCCCACTATAAAATGGAGCATGGGCTCCTTCTATATACTATTAGGGATCACACTTTCTTAGCCCCCTAACAAAAAATAAAGGCAAAATCCCCACTGGGGATGGAGATTGGGCTTCCTGTAAATGGCAGCAATAACAAAAAAAGGAGATTGGTTGATGGACAGGAACACTATGGTGATTACATGGATGCAATAGTATGGGTCTACAGGTCCCTTTTACATATTCAATGTACACCAGGCAGGTGCAAGATATCTCATTCCTTTTATTTTTTTTATTGAATGGTTGTTGGCTTAGAATTTGTGATATTGTTTCATCACTTTTTGCAATTTTGACTCGTAAGTTCTTGGATGTGTATGGAGAAGCACTGGTACTAAAGTTCACCTCACTTGAAAGACTTATGAAACATTTAATAGTTAAGCGCATCAGATACATCAAACGCATTTTTTTTGGGGGGGGGGGGGGGGAGCCTTTCCCTTCTTCAAGGCTTGAGCAGTTGATGTTAATAAAGTCGACTTAAGGATTCATGAAGACTAGCGTCTCCTGTTTGCAGCCAGGCTTTAACCATTAGAGTTTTCAAAAAGTCCTTCAAGTCCTTCAAGTGAGATACCAGGCATTCCTCCATACGCCTTTTATTTTATTTTATTATTTTTTTTTTTTTTTCCAACAAAGTTTATTGAGAGTTTGCAAGTGTACAATAAATCCAAAACATGTACAAAATACAATAAAAATTATAACTGAACAAGCATTACAACGTATTATTGTTACTATCAGTGAGTAATCGCATGGATATAGATAAATGTGGTTAGGGGTCCTAGACGTGATCTAGGGGAGAAAGAGTATGGGTATCAGTCATAGCATGACCGATAACGATTCACAGGGAGTGTAAAGTGAGGAGCAAGAGTAATGAGTGGGGATCTAGTAGCAGTGTAGCAAGGGTATTATATGGCCCATAGGTATCAATGGTTGGGAGGGGATAAGATATTACATTGCTCCAGTATCGCCTATGCCCACTCACCCTCATGGGGATCTAGCTGTGAGTGGGGACAGGACACTAGGAGGTAGGCAGGGGTTCGTAAGGAGCAGTGTAGCAGAAAAAGGGATAATATTCATAGCATATTATGGAGTTAATACCTATTCTATTATATGGGAGGTGAGACAAGGAACCGAGGAATGATTGAGGTTCATCAGGTGAAGATGAAATATTAAGGAGACATCTTATCAGAGGTAGGGTGTAGAGGTGTCTTATGGAAATTCAAAGAAACAAACAAGAGATGGGCAAGTGCAGTGGACATTACGAAAGATAGGATGGTCAGGGGATCAAGAAAGCGTATGCCTCGGGGGAGATAGAGTGTCCGGGGACATTTGTCCTCGAAAATGTGTCCAACATGCCCAGGTGATTCCATGTTTATTCGGGATATCTGTAGCCTGGTGTATGAGGCTCTCCATCTCTGAAATTTTGTCGGTACGTTTTATCCATTCAGCAATCGTGGGGAGAGACGTGGACCTCCAATGTACCAGAATGCATTGTGTTGCGGCGTTGATAAGATGCAACATTAGTGATTTGTTATAGGAATGTAAGGGAAGTGATGTGTGGTGCAGGAGGAACTGGGCTGGAGTAAAATCCGGGGTGTATGTAGTAATTTGGGATATTAGTCGATGGATTTCTGTCCAGTACGAGTGTAAAAGCGGACACTCCCACCATATGTGAAGGAGGGTTCCTAGTGCCGAGTTGCATCGCCAACAAACTGGGGGGACTTGAGGGTGAAACTTGTGGATTTTGTCTGGGGTTCTGTACCATTTGGTGAGAAGTTTGTACCTATTCTCTTGTGAGGACCATACGCCTTTTATAATGTAAGGTTGGGGCGAGGGCTTTCTTTGTGGCTATCAGAGAGGTAGCAGCCTAGAGCTGGAACAGAGGCCATCCATGCTATATTTATTTTTATAAAGGATTTTATTGATATTCAATCCAACAGCCAAACTCAACAGATAGATGGTTACATTGCATATTGATCATAAAAAAAACAAAGAAGGATACTAAAGTCCTACAAGTTCCAAGGAAGGAATCACGTAACAGCAATAAGTCAAACGTCATTATCTGGAGTTTCTTGGAAATGTCCAAACATAGAATTGAATGCAGCTGAATGCATGACCTTATGCTTAATAAATTTGCATGTAGAGGAAAACAATACAAAAATGCAATGATTTTAGCACCGTAACCATCCCAACCAGGACATTGCCTGGTGGCCTTTAGAAGGTAAGCATGGAAAATGAAACTAAAGAGAGAAAAAGATAAGGAAAAAAAGAGGGTAGAGGAGAAGACAGAGAGTTCACGGGGCGTGCGTCAGGAATGTTTTCAATCGAGAGGAGCGCGGTATCGAATCTGGAAGGTTGAATGTACATGCTATATTTCAATCATGGATCTGCTTCTTTGAAAGAAAAATCACTTTTCGGTGGACCAACCAAAACCAATTTTCACTTATTTTGGTCTAGTGCAGGGGTCTCCAAACTTTCTAAAGAAATGGCCAGTTTACTGTCCTTCAGACTTCGGGGACGATGACTGTGCCCTGTGGGAGTAAACAATGCCCGATCCTATTAGGGGGAGAAATAGTTGGTTTCAGTGCGAGGAATAGTGCCCTATTTTTGTTGTCAGTGAAGGGAATTATGCTGAGACTCGAAAATAAAAACCTGTTGTAGCTCAATCAACCCAAGGGTAGCACATGTCCTAAAAAAACTACATGATAAAACATCAAACATACAAAGCATAAAAGCTATAAAAACATTAGGTCCATCTCTGGAAGGGTGGTATATGAACACCAATGTGCAATAGCAATAGAGGAATACTGTAAAAAAAATGAAATAAAGTATCCCCAGGCTTGAATGGCCTATTAAGGATGTAGATGACTTTTGTAAAGGCTAGGTTGGACTGTTGATTAGAAAATGGAAATTGGATGAAGGGTTAAGTCACCCCATGATGTGGAAACAAAGATATATGATTATTAACTCTCCCGGTCCATGCTAAGAGATTTTAGGTGAAACATCACTGTTTGTAGTAGATGAAGCAAATGAGGAAGTGGCTAGGTGGGGGTTGGGTAGTAACAGTGGTCCAGAGGAGGTGTGCAAATGGGGTGATTCCGTTGCTGTGTGAAAACCAATGCAGTGGTGAATTAATCACTTGAGTCATGGAATGATGACACAATCCTCCATAACCTTCCTCACACTGTACCTAAAAAAAAAACTATGAAGACTTGCTCCATTTCCCCATATACGGTGAATATAAGGTGAAACAACTGAAGTTGTAATCAAGGACTAGTCCATTCAAAGTAATGATCGATATACTTATCAGTTCCTATGAATCCATGGATTCAATGTCCCAGAGTGTATTCCTCCCATTTAATTGGAAACGCCAACCATGCCAAATATGATGGAAATGCGATTAGGTCAAATGTATGTCATCCAGAGATGGGCCATGTTAGCCTGACCGGTTTTGCCGATCCCTGCTGGCTGCGTCAGAGGTTCGTTACCGATTGCGGTCCCATTCTCAAGGAATTCTGCCCATAATTGGTGTCAATAGAAGGAATAGTGCCCCATTGTTGGTGTCAGTGGCAGGAATTATGCCCCGTTGTTGGTGTCAATGGCAGGAAGAATGCCTAAGGCCCCTTTCACACTTGTGCTGTTTTGTATTCCAGACAAATGTCTGGCCAAGTTATCTGCACCTGGTCCAATTCAAATGTTCATGCATGCATGTTTAGAAGGAGTACGCTGACACACACTGTTCAGTGAAAAGCTTCCTTTATTGCTTTTGGGCATAGCTTCTTTTATAGTAGAAGATGACTCATTGTTTGCAAAAACATCATTACAGTCTAGTTGTGTTGTCATCTGTGGATTGGTGGACTCTTATCTAAGGGTCTCGTCTGGCCAGTTTCATCCAGGTTTTCTGCTGAGGTCTTTGTGGACTCCTGAACTCACTCGATGGGAGGGAGGTCTTTAGGTGAGGCATTTTGAGTAAGGAGATTCAGCATTTATACGTATACATAATAGAAATAGTCATTTTATCAAAGCATTAATAATAAATCCACAACAATGCGACTTCAAATTCGCACGATTTTCCCACGATTCGCAGCCGCGATTTTGCCGCGATTTCAAGGAATGCCTGTGTAAGTGGCATCAAAATCGGACCAAAGTAGTGCAGGGACTACTTTGAAGTCGAACGACTTGAAGTCGTACTAATATGAATGGCTGTCATTAGAAATTATGGGGAACGACTTGTCATGCTACTTTGCAGTCCCAAATCGTGGGACAAGTCGTATAAATGTGAAAGGGGCCTCAAGGGCCAGATAAAGGCAAGCAAGAGGCCACATCTGGCCCCGGGACCACAGTTTGGAGACCACTCCACATCACATCACACATACATCGTGTACCCGCCAGCCAGTGCCGGGACAAGGTCATCCAGTGCCCAGGGCAAAGATGCCAAACTGCGCCCTCCTTTCCCTTAGGGTTAGGCTCAGGGTGCCCCCTACCCCTGCAATATACCATTGCGCCAGGGGCAACCGCCCCTCCTGCCCACCCCTTGTCCCGGCCCTGCCGCCAGCAAGGTAAACCTATCCATGCTCTTTCACTGCCTCCCCACAGTTTTGGGGCCTTTACTCTGTTGCTCCAATGGTGCAAGGCTTGGGTTGAGTAGCCAATCTACACTCTCCAACACTGTCACATTAATCAAAATATGAAAGAGCATATACAAAGGTGAAAGTCACATAAAAATAGAGTAATTTTACAAACATACAGTATTATAATAAAAAGTCGAAATGCTACTTATTGAAAAAATACTTCAGATTCCCCTTAACGGGAAGAATGCGACACAAATATTTCTTTATAGGTCACACGCCAACGCGGAGCCTGCAGGAATGCTGAGCACCTCTCCCGTCATTAGGACTTTCAGTCTACAGCTTGGAAGAACAAAGCCAAATGGAAACAGGACTGATTTTCCGGGGTTAGACTTTTTTTTTTTTAAAACTGGCACGTGAAATTGAAAAATAAAATACAAAAATTACATCAGTTAGGGGCTCTAGATCTTCCACCCTTTGTCTGTTTTGGGCGTAAATACAAAACACTCATAGAAATGGAACATTTGTACCAATGCTTCACATGAATAGAATTTCTCAGAATTCCATCTGCAGGTGTTGTTCTTGTTGCCAGGCAACATACTTTTTTGTGAAATAATTTTCAGCCAATGGTTTTCCTTTGTTAATTCTAGTTTTTTCGGTCAGGAGACCTCCAAAGTAGGTGCGTACGGGCGTTAAATACACCTCAAGAACACCTATTCCTGTAAGGTTCATTGCACCTCCGTAGAAGCTTCCAAACCAGCAATTACGCAACAATGGCATAGAATTTGTGATGTACGCTACTGGGTAAAATGAATAATGGAACGGTGTTTCTTTTTGTTCCTAACTTGCTAAAGTTTTCTTTGAATTTGAAAATGCCAACAATTAATTTGCATTATTTTTGCCGAGATTCTAAGCATGAATTGATTCAACAACAATCGTAATGTTCGGCTGTGTAATTACACATCAGGAGCTACTTTTTTTTTTCTTTAGCTTTATTAAATTCCATTAAGAAGGCATTATTTGTCTTTATTATTAGGAAAACTAGGAGAAAATGATATCTGCATTAAAATCTTTTAAAGGGACTACACTAAACTACTCAGTGGCGGCTGGTGCTCCAAATTTTTGGGGGGGCGCAAACAAACAGCCTCACTGTGCCATCAAACGCTGCCACTGTGCCCATTAAACGCTGCCACTGTGCCCATTAAACACTGCCACTGTGCCCATTAAATGCTGCCACTGTGCCCATTAAATGCTGCCACTGTGCCCATCAAACACTGCCACTGTGCCCATCAAACACTGCCACTGTGCCCCAAGTGCTGCCACTGTGCCCATCAAACGCTGCCACAGTGCCCCAAGTGCTGCCACAGTGCCCCAAGTGCTGCCATTGTGCCCCAAGTTCTGCCATTGTGCCCCAAGTGCTGCCATTGTGCCCCAAGTTCTGCCATTGTGCCCCAAGTTCTGCCACTGTGCTCCAAACGCTGCCACTGTGCCCCTTAAGTGCTGCCACTGTACCCCTTAAGTGTGCTGCCACTGTGCCCCTTAAGTGCTGCCACTGTGCCCCTCAAGTGCTGCCACTGTGCCCCTCAAGTGCTGCCACTGTGCCCCTCAAGTGCTGCCACTGTGCCCCCTGCCTGCCCTCTGCACTTACCTTGTCCCGGTGTGCAGCTGGTGACGGCGTCAGGCGACGAGCGGTGTCTCCGTCGGATGTCTTCTCCCGCGCTCCTCCTGTCTTCTGCTATGATTGGACGCCTAGCGTCCAATCACAGCGCCTGTGACTTCAGCCAATCAGGTGACAGGTAACAGACCTGGCAACCTGATTGGCTGAGAGGCGGGTCTGTGTTAGGGAAGCGATGTATTCGCTTCTCTAACACAATACTGTGTAATCAGCGAACGCACAGCAGTGCGCCCGCTGTTTACACTTAGGGAAGCCTATTAGAGCCCACCGCTCTAATAAGGTCCCCTATTAGAGCTTACAGCTCTAATAGGGGCGCTTCCAGAAACACCCCCCCACTGTAATTCAGATGCCCGGCGCCCGATCAGGGGCCGGACACCTGAATAGGGGGCGGCAGCGGTGACAATAGATAGATTCATGCAATGCATGAATCTATCTATTGGTGATAGAGCGGTGCAGGAGAGGGGGGGGGGCGCTCCTGCGCCCTCTATGCACGCACCGCCACTGAAACGACTACACTTTCCCAAGGAACGAAGTATTGTGACACCTGCCTTTACACGCACACGAATTTACTGGCATCCCAGTCTTATGTCCCGTACACACGGTCGGGCATTCCGACCACAAAATCCGTCTGATTTTTTCCGACGGATTTTGTCCGAAACTTGTGTTGCACACACACGGTCAGACAAAGTTGTCGGAAAATCCGATCGTTCCGAACGAGGTGACGTGCAACACGTACGACGGGACTACTTAGAGGCCAGTAGCCAATAGGGGGGGGGGGGGCAACTTTCCATCACTCCCTGTCATGTCTGACACCAACACATAGACAGGAAGTGGGGCAATTCTCCCTCACTTCCTGTTATGTCTGACACCTTCACATAGACAAGAATTGAGGCAATTTTCCTTCTCTTTCTGTCCTAACATCCTCATATAGACATGACGGGCAACTTTCCATCACTCCCTGTTATGACTGACACCCTCCCATAGACAGGAAGTGGGTCAATTCTCCCTCACTTCCTGTTCTGCCTGACTCCTTCGCATAGACAGTAAATGAGAGAAATTCTCCCTCACTTTCTGTTCTCTCTGACAACCTCACATAGGCAGGGAGTGGGGCAAGATTTCATCACTTCCTGTTCTGTCTAACACCTTCAGAGAGACAGGAAGTGGGGCAATTCTTGCTCACTTCCTGTTCTGTCCCACGTACTCAAAGAGACAGGAAGTGGTGAGATACTCCCTTACTTCCTGTTCTACCTGTAAAATAAACAAGGGTCAAGTAGGAATTTTCTGAATGAGGACATAGGCAGGGTAGGGTTGCCACCTCATCCCTTTAAACTCAAACACATCTGAATTACACAAGTTTTGAGGCTAATTTAAAGCACATACGGCACTAAGTGAGTTTAATTACCACCTTAATTAGCCACAGAACCTGTGTAATTAATACTGTCTTTCCCCGAAAGTAAGACATCCTCCGAAAATAAGACCTACCACCAGTTTTGCCTCTCGCAGTAATATAAGGCATCCCCCAGATAATAAGGCCTCCCCGATAATAAGGCCACCCCGATAATAAGTCCTCCACCGAACATAAGGCCTCCCCGATAATAAGGCCACCCGGAATATAAGGCCCCCCGAAGCTATGGTACCATGAGGAGCCTGACTCCTCTGGACCGCATCGGCGGGCACCGCTGCGCAGCTTACTGATTGGCCGCAGCACAGCCGGAGCTGTTCAGGCAGTGCGAGTTCTCTGGATGATGAGTGATGTCACCCGTCATCAGAGAGCCCGCGCCGCCACCAGGACAATCTGCCGCCTGCTGCAGAGTCTGGCTGACTCAAAATTAGACAGTGAGTGAGTCGCGCGGGGCAGGAGTCAGGCACATTGGAGGGGAGAGACTAAATAATCCACTGTCCACTGGCACAGGGGTGGGGGAGGGGGACTTAAAATGAAACAGGGTGGATTTGAGGGGGGGGGGGGAATCAAAATGGCACAGGAGGATCAGAAGGGGCCGAATTAAAATGGCACAGATGGATCAGAAGGGGGGGCGACAAAATGGCACAGGTGGATCCGAAGGGGGGGAATCAAAATGGCACAGGTAGATCAGAAGGGGGGGGGGTTAAAATGGCACCGTGGATCAGAAGGGGGGGGGGTCAAAATGGCACAGGTAGAAAAATAAGACATCCCCTGAAAATAAGACCTAGCGCATCTTTGGGAGCAAAAATTAATATAAAACACTGTCTTATTTTCGGGGAAACAGGGTATGTGTTTGGTTTTGGGGGATGAGGTGGCAACCCTAAGGCAGGGGTTCCTTCTTTTGCCCGTAATGTACAAACCTAAAACAAAGTTTTGCCTGGAGTAACATTTTAGTAAAAATTGCTTACCACTGAGCCACACAGGCAGTGCTCCTCTGAGCGAAATTAGCCTTGAAAAGTACCCTGAACACTGCGGAATACACAATGATGGGGACTGGTGCCGACTGTCCCTCATAATTTGATGAAATGTCACTCGGTGGCACCCCCCGTACAATGGGAATCTTAATATCTGCCATCTCTCTATCCCTACTGCGAATAGATATTAGCGGCACAGCTATACAATTAAAACTCGAAACAGTTGGCTGGCTTACTGAATGCAAACAGATTTTCAACTTTCCAAAGAAAAAGGGAAATCCATCGCTTGGCGGAGTCCTGACGCAGCGGGTTGATGTGATGGGGCTGTAGGCCGGGGAGGGGGGGGGGGGGACTCTTAGAGGAGAAGAGGGGACATGGGTGTGAGACACACTTCCCCATCAGTGCATCAGGTTTTCAGCCCTGCTGCTTCAGGTTTTGATCTGCCTGGCACCTCTGGCAGTGATGTATTTTTCTCCGGGCGCCTTCCTTGGCCTGCTCCATCTGTTGGCTGATTAAAGATCTTCTCTCTTCATTTTCAAGGTTATCCGCTAGATGTAAAACATCTGCTGTTGTTCTGCAGCTACCCAGGCACGTTTTAATCAAGACAACCCAAGATTTCTGTCTCCCTCTCCTTCCCGATAAGAAGCATTAACCATCAATTAGCACAACTCTTTCTGTATTTCTTCTTAGTCCCGGGGTCCATGTTGGACACATACGTCTTATACAAGAATTAGTCGGCGGGAGCACAAAAAGCTTTTACAACTTATTTATTAACTTATTATACGCTGCCCATGGACCAGAGCAAATTTTTAAATTTTTTGATATGGGCTTATTTATTTGACAATAACTTTGTCTATAATTCAATTAAAGTGACAAAGTGACACATACAGTATATCCTTTTTATTTTTTATTTTTCTTCAAATATAAAGTTTTATTAAGTTTTCAAAAAGAAAAAACAGAAAATGAGGCCAGGCCTCAACAGATCATACAATCACATCATTTTGCAGAAGGTCGCAGCCTCCCGGTTTTGGTTCATATACATCAGCTATACATTATATTCGCCCTTTTAGCTTTCCATATATTCCTGAGTTTAAGTATATCCTTTTTTTTTTTAGATACTTTTGATTCAATTGTTTTTGCAAACATTATTTTATTTTTTATGCATTTCTTAGATCAAAAATCGGCCTGTTGTTTGGCAAAAATCTTGCAAAAATTATAAAAAAAAATGTATTTATTCCATAGACAAAAATGGGCCTGTTATTCAGCATTACCTTTGTCGTTATTTAAAATAAAAAAGTCATCCATATATTATTATTTTAGGATACGCAAGGCTTTGCTTTGATGAAATTGTCTTGGAAAAATAATTTTATTTTTTTTATAGACTTCCTAGACCCAAAAATTAGCCTTTTATTTCGAAAAAAATCTTGCAAACGTTTTTACATTTTTTTATTTTTTCTATTGACAAAAATGGGCCTGTTATTTAGCAATACCCTTTGTCGTTATTTAAAATAAAAAAGTCATCCATATATTATTATTTTAGGATACGCAAGGCTTTGCGTTGATGAAATTGTCTTGGAAAAATAATTTTAGTTTTTTCATAGACTTCCTAGACCCAAATATTGGCCTTTTATTTAGAAAAAAATCTTGCAAAAGTTATTCAATTTTTTTATTTTTTCTATTGACAAAAATGGGCCTGTTATTTAGCAAAAAAATAAAATATAAAATAAAAAAGTAATCCATATATTATTATTTTAGGATACGCAAGGCTTTGCTTTGATGAAATTGTCTTGGAAAAATAATTTTTTTCAATTTTTCAATTTTTTTATTTTTTCTATTGAAAAAAATGGGCCTGTTATTTAGCAAAAAAATAAAATATAAAATATAAATTAAAAAAGTAATCCATATATTATTATTTTAGGATACGCAAGGCTTTGCTTTGATGAAATTGTCTTGGAAAAATATTTTTTTTCAATTTTTCAATTTTTTTATTTTTTCTATTGAAAAAAATGGGCCTGTTATTTAGCAAAAAAATTAAATATAAAATATAAAATAAAAAAGTAATCCATATATTATTATTTTAGGATACGTAAGGCTTTGCTTTGATGAAATTGTCTTGGAAAAATCTTTTTATTTTTTTTATAGACTTCCTAGACCCAAAAATTGGCCTTTTATTTAGAAAAAAAATTTGCAAAAGTTATTCAATTTTTTTTTTTTTCTATTGACAAAAATGGGCTTGTTATTTTGCAATATCTTTGATATCTTTGTCATTATTATTATTATTATACAGGATTTATATAGCGCCAACAGTTTGCACAGCACTTTACAACATACGGGCAGACAGTACAGTTAGAATGCAATTCAATACAGGAGGAATCAGAGGGTCCTGCTCATTAGAGCTTACAATCTAGAAGGCATTACTTAAAATAACAAAGTCATATATACTGTGTGTATATAATGTATATATATATAATACACACACACGCATGCAGTGCCTTGAAAAAGTATTCATCCCCCTTGAAATTTTCCATATTTTGTCATGTTACAACCAAAAATGTAAATGTATTTTATTGGGATTTTTATGTGATAGACCAACACAAAGTGGCGCATAAATGAGAAGTTGAAGGAACATTATAAATGGTTTTCAATTTTTTGTGAAAAATGTGTGGGGGTACATTTGTATTCAGCCCCCTTTACTCTGATATCCCTAACTAAAATCGTGTGTAACCAATTGCCTTTAGAAGTCACCTAATTGGTAAACAGAGTCCACTTGTGGGTAATTTAATCTCAGTATAAGTACAGCTGTTCCGTGAAGCCCTCAGAGGTTTGTTAGAGAACCTTAGTGAACAAACAGCATCATAAAGGTCAAGGAACACACCAGACGGGTCAGGGATAAAGTTGAGAAAGTTTAAAGCAGGGTTAGGTTATATATAAAAAAAAATATATCCCAAGCTTTGAGAATCTCACTGAGCTCTGTTCAATCCATCATCTGAAAATGGAAAGAGTATGGCACAACTGCAAACCTACCAAGACATGGCCGTCCACCTAAACTGACCGGCCGGGCAAGGAAAGCATTAATCATGAGGCAGAGATCCACAGCTCATGTAGGAGAATCTGTTCACAGGACAACTATTAGTAGTGTTCTCCACAAATCTGACCTTTATGGAAGAGTGGCAAGAAGAAAGACATTGGTGAAAGAAAGCCATAAGAAGTCCTGTTTGCAGTTTGTGAGAAGCCATGTGGGGGACACAGCAAACATGATAGAAGGTGATCTGGTCAGATGAGACCAAAATTGAACTCTTTGGCCTAAAAGCAAAACACTATGTGTGGCAGAAAACTAACACTGCACATCACCCTGAACACACCACCCCCATCGTGAAACATGGTGGTGGCAGCATCATGTGGTGGGGATGCTTTTCTTCAGCAGGGACAGGGAAGCTGGTCAGAGTTGGTGGGAAGATGGATGGAGCCAAATACAGGGCAATCTTAGAAGAAAACCTGTTAAGCCCCATACACACGGTCGGACTTTTTCATCAATTTGGTCCGATCGGACAAGGTTGTTGAAAAATCAGACCGTGTGTAGGCACCATCGGACAGTGTTCGTCGGTTTGTCCGTCGGACAAAGTCTTATCTCCTGCTGGAAAGATTTCCCGTCAACCCGGTCCGATCACACCAAATCCGAGCGTGTGTACGCTTGTCCGACGGACAAAGTGCTACGCATGCTCAGAAGAAATTCTGTGACGGAAGCGCTCGGTCAGGTAAAACTACCTTTCCTAATCGACACAGCACATTCGTCACGCTGCAATGTTAAAATGTCTTTAATGCAGCGCATTCTCTTTTTCTTTACAATGCAACAAGAATGACATGTTTTAGCTGCTCCTATTCACCCGCACTTCTCACAAACTTACTTCTTTATTACTTTGCAGCATTTATACACTACATGTTTATTTTTACTCTGAACGGAAAAGAATCTTTGTTATTTTTTTACCATGATTTGTCTTTTTTTTTTTTGTTTTGGGGAATACATATTTGAATGTTTTTTTTTTTTTTTTTTTTGGAGGGGGGTTGTGTGTCTCAAATTACCAAAAACACATTATTTACATTTGTATTTCTTGCTTAAATTTACTAGGAGGTTGTTTGTTGTTGTTGCCCCTTGTTAATTCTACTTTAGGATTAGTGAAATGTACCAGCCTACTCAAAGAAAAACTGTCATTGTAGCAAAGTAAAACACAATAGTCAATGATTATTTCAAATCAAAAAAACCTTTATTTAGGTCACACCAACAAACCAAAGAGGAAACTTGGGGAATTTGCAAAGTCTTGGCCCCCCACGGCAACCATCATTGTCCAAGCGTAGAAAATTGGGGGCCTGAGGAGTACGTATATTAAGGGGAGTGCAATCTGGTCGTGAAGTCCAAAGTATCCGGAACTGCAGCAGATGCCATCTAGGTCCCCAGGCTCTGGTACTACAAGAGGCTCCATCTTCTCTCACACCAGACTGATTGCAGGTCGTCACTCTCAGGTCTTCCTTCCACGCTTCCTTCCACGCTGTGGCTGTCGTGCTGGTGGGGTGGCAGAAGGAGGAGGAGGAGGAGGAGGCGGAGCATGGTAGCTATGGCAAACATGTGTGAGTGGGGTCATCTCCCCAGCCCTACCCTTATTTAGGACATGGAGGATGAGCCCCTCACACATGTTGCGTTGCCCCACCTCCATACCCATCATTTTTGTGACAACCACCGAGCCAAAGGTCTCCTCGTCGGCGGGTGTGGCATGTAGGGAGTCTGAAGCCTCTCTGATCATGCGGAGCGCTGACTGTGCCGCATAATCCCCCCTTCTCGCCCTTTTGTAGGGAAGGCGGAGGAGAGGGATTTGGGAGTCAGTCAGGCTCCGAGGCCTAGCCCCCTCTTGGCTGCCACTACCCAGCTGGTGGCTGCCACTAACCCCTGCCTCCTCCTGACTGCCACCTTCCACAGCCACCTCCTGGCTGAGGTCTTCCTGTGTAGGAAAAAGGGACATAGTTTCAGTTATTTGTTCATCAAACACACACAATTCTCATCTAGTGACTGGTGCAAAATGTTTACAAATAGAAAACCATACAATTCTCAGCCCAGCAGTTTAGATTCTGGCCCCAAATGTCTCCCACACCACTGTCTGTTGATATGTCAAACACGTTAGGAACTAAGCAATTGGCGATCCTGAATTAAGTGAACATCATTCATTATTCCCATAAATGGTAACAAAACTACTATACCTGGAACAAGCTGGGCTCCTCCACCTCTTCCAGACTGGAAGGCCCAGGTTGCTCCTCGGAAGCCTCATCAGGGGTGGGCTGTGCGCAAGGAAGCGTGGAAGGAGGAGTTGAGGTTGGCTCCGTGACATCAGCCTGGTCCTTCAGAAAATGGAGACTCTGATAGTACCAGAGCTTGGGGACATAGACCTCATCTGCTGAAGTTGCAGTTTCCTCAGACTTCACGACCTTCTTCCTCTCCCTGATATACGCACTCCTCAGGCTGCCAATTTTCTTTCTAATATCATCAACAGTTGCCGTGGGGAACCTTGGCTTGACAAATTCCACAAGTTCCTCCAGGGCTGCGTGCCTCTTTGGTTTTTTGGTGTAATGTGGGTGTATACCCTGCCACAATATGGGAAAATCCCTGTATTTGGCAATGAAGAGGGGGAGAAAACTCATGTCGTTGAATCCCTTCATATCAATCTCTGCAAGACACAACAACACACCAAACCCTATAAATTATGTCAGGCTAAACTCTCCTAATCTTCTCCATAAAGAAGCCTCAAGTTCAAATCAGTCTAGGCTAGTTATGTACCAACGTTAAATTGTACCTTCGTTTGTAGCGATCGTCTCGTGTGAGTTTTCTCTCCCCTCGTCTCCCAGATCGTGGCTACGACACAGGCGTGTGACGTTTTATATACACTGCGCATGCTTCAAACTCCGCCCGCCCCTGACGATCTTTCTCGTCTATTCCCCACCCCTTCTCTTTACGGCGTAGTGGGGAGAGCACATGGCGGGGACACAGCAGGTGCGCCACAAATATCCCACCAACGAGGAGGAGGACGAGGAAAGTCCGGAGGCAGAAACGTCCCGATCCCGGAACCTGAAATTCAAGGCCTCCAATATGTCATTTGGAGAAATGTTGGAGATGGTGGACATATTAAAGAGGAGCGACTATGATGGGAAGTATGGGCCTTACCTCAACCCCAATGTCCGCAAGGCCAAGATCATGTCTAAAGTTGTGAGAAGGCTGTACAATAATTTTGGGGTACAACGATCCAAGGAGCAACTCAGGAAACGCTGGTCAGACCTGAAACTGAGGGAGGCCGATCAGTACAGAAAGATCAAGAGAATTCTTCAAAAAAGTAAGTAGTTGTGTTTTGTGTTTGATTTCTTGCTTGCATACTGCTCCATTGTGTTTTGATTTTTACCAAGTTGTACATTCCAAAATGGCCACTTTCAGGTTCGTCTGTGCATTCGATCGTACTCAGCCTCGATCTTTCTGCCACTGTCATGGTCGTGTGTGTGTGCATTCGATCGTACGCAACCTCGATCGTTCGGCCACTTATAATACGATGTTTGGTGTTTTTTTGGGGAAAGGAAGTTTGTTCTCACTAGAAATGTCATCAAGAATGTAAAGCCAATTTATTCAATGTAAAGGAGAGGTCACTCAGTAGCTGTTTACCCATCTGGACTCTAGAGCACTAGTGCTGGGACACCCAAACCCCCTTTTTATTATGCTTTTCCACACATGTGCTCCAGTGGATACTAGAGGGGGGTCTCCATCACACAAACTTCTACCAAAAAGCTAGTCAGTTTAGCACCTTTACAAAGTGACTTCATTCATGTAGTTGACATTTGTAACTGGCCAAACTAAAATAGTGTCCGTCACTTTCAAGCAATGTTTGTCATTTCCTATTTCTGCCCTCAATAGCTTGTGTTGCTAAATCTTCCTTTTGGACATTCTCATAGGGGAGCGAAAACTTGGGCCGTCTGAGGAAACCCCCAAACCAACACCTACCAAAAAAGGGGAAAGAGCAGAAGCAGAGGAGGAGGAGGAGGAGGAAGGAGAGATCATCGAACTTGGAGAAATTGTCACCACAACAGGTGAGTGTGGGAGAACACAGCTACTGGTAAGCTAATCCATGTATGGCTGCCTCATTTCCAACACCCCATTTTTGTTTGTTTGTGGTTTTTAGGTGACGTGGATGTTGTGGAAGAAAAATCGCACTTTACCACAGAGAGTGCCCACGTACTCATCGGAGAGATAATGGTCTGCAATAGAGATCTAGATTACATAAAGCAAAACATCAATGATGTTCAACAAAAATTGAAGAACATCATTGATGTTTTAGGAAAAATATGAAAACGCACCAAGTAATTAACACACATTTGTGCCAGCTTCAGAACACATTTGCAACTTAAAAACTGTCTGAAATTTGGAACATGCACACATTGTGTCCACATGTGCTAGCTCCCACCATGGTGGATGAATGGCAACGTTTTTTTGGGGGTGCAAACACTTTACGAACTACGAAAGTGGTTGTGGTGAAGGGGTTGCACCCCCAAAAAACGTCCATTCATCCCCATGATGGAAAATGGCACTTTTGAAGCTTCTAGGCATGTGTTTTACCATCTAATGACCATTTTCAGTCCCAAATTGTGTGCATGTTCCAAATTTCCACTTTTCGGGGGTGACCCCCCCATGTGATGAAGGCAAGATCAAACACACTTTGAACATATAGTCATGTCTGATCTTGTCTTCACTTTACAAAGTTGAACTTTCCAAGTTCCTAGGTTCTGTTTTGCTCCATGCCTGGTTTTACCAATTGCGGAATGTTTGTAAACAATGTTGTAAATAACCAAGATGTTGTCAGTTTTGGCGTGAAGATTGTAAACGCACTTGGGAATGTTTTCCTAGTAAACTTTTATTTTTCTAAATGTGTGGCTTCCTTATTTAAAAAACACAATGCATTATGTATGTAAAATGAAAAGGATATGGGGGGCAATGGGTGTTATTTACTAAAGGCAAATCCACTTTGCACTCCAATTTTCTTTCCCGGGGAACTTTTTCAATGCACTTGTAGAGCATAGCGGATTTGACTTATGTAAATGACACCCACAGTGCTTTGTACGAAAACACGGAGCACAGCATTTTGGAGAATACACACATGTCAGACCTGGTGATGAAAAGGAGTATTTTGGGTGTCAGTTATGCAGTACAAACCTTCTCTAGACCAAAGATTAGGTAGCAAACACACAACATGAGAATAATCTTTTTGGGAAGAAGAGACTGTTACCTCCTTTTGCCCAGAAAGTGCATTCCCACTGTCGAAGGCAAAGGGAAAAAATGTCAAAGTAAAATAAGCTAAAAAGAAGACTGAAATGACATGAAATCATAGGTTGTTTAAAATATCAGATTTATTAAAAAATGCCGCTCACACATCGTCAGGCAGAGCAATGGCCCCCCTACCCACAAAGTACTGCATATATTGGTCCCGGACCACACGGGCATTTAGAGGGGGCAAGCCTGGACGTGCCACTCGAAGGGCTGTGAGTTCGGCATTTGGAGGGCCCTCCACATCTGGGCCAACGGGCACCACATAGTTCCTGTTATGTCTTTTGAGGAAGTTGTGCAATATGCAACAGGCAAGAACTATGTGGTTCAGTTTGTATTCCGCCAAGTTAAATGCCGTCAGGAACAGGCGGAAGCGGCTGGCCAGGATGCCAAAAGCGTTCTCCACAACTCTTCTGGCTCTGGACAGCCTGTAGTTGAAGACCCTCTGGTCCGGGGTGAGGGTCCTCATCGGGAACGGCCTCATCACATGGGGAGTCAACGCAAACGCTTCATCTGCGACAAAGACGAAGGGGAGTCCTTCGGCATTCTCCTCTGGAGGTGGCAAGCACAGACTGCCACTTTGGAGACGCCAGTAGAACTCCGTGTGCGTAATGGCCCCACCATCCGATATCCGGCCGTTCATCCCCACGTCCACATACATAAACTCGTATGTTGCCGACACCACCGCCAACATCACTACACTATTAAACCCTTTATAATTATAATAGTAGGACCCCGAGTTGGGCGGTGGGACGATGCGGACGTGTTTCCCATCAATTGCCCCTCCGCAGTTAGGAAAGTCCCAACGGCTGGCAAAGTGGGAGGCCACAGTCTGCCATTCCTGTGGCGTGGAAGGGAACTGTGGAGTGAAACAAGAAAAAAACATTAGTCACTTTGCACCTAAACATTGCAAGCAGATTAGACAATCAACATCTTGGAACAAGAGCATTGTCTAAAATTGGAGGCTGGAAAGTATTTGCACAGAAAAGTAGAGGCTCCCCTTCACAGATTACTCACCCCCCCATCAATCCCCCCACTTCTGATGGCCCATTGGCAATAACTAGGGGTTTTGGGGGGGGGGGGGGGGGGGGGGGGGTGGCGGACAGCTAACCCTCTGCACTTCATTGTTTGGCAAATGGCTCAATAATGTGGGCTAGTTTGGCCAGACCCTCTGTACTTAACACTATTGGCAGGCCACAGGAAAGATCAAATAACATTTCAACCCCCCCCCCCCCCAAAAAAGGCAGGCACAGTGTGACATTATTAAATTACCAAGCAAGCTAATAGGAGGGAAAGAAGACAAAAAAATAGGAAATGGAATGTATGGAGGCAGTCCCTTGCACTACATGCTTTGCTGAATTCATCCCTAAAGATGCGCACTATAAAGAGGTAGGTATATAGTGTGTATGGACCTTGGGAAAGCCAGCAGATAAAGGATTGGTACCATCTGACAGAGCAGTTGGGGGAGGGGGTTCCTAATGAGTTTGCCCCCCCCCCCCCCACCAAAAGAACAAAAAAAGGGGGCTCTACATGAAGTAAACCACACAGCAAACATTTGTGCATATTTTAGGGGGTGTTTTGGGGCAAACAATACTATGCAGCAGACAAAAGACATTGCTTAAGTGACTAGGCCATAGGTGTCTATTGGGGCAGAAGAGCATGCTGGTGAGGTAAGTGAAGGGAAAAATGCATGAAGGAGAAAAGGGGCACAGCATATTAGAACATATTGCAATCATGGTAATTAGGGAAGGAGGTCAAAAATACAAGTCATTAGCAAACAGAGCATACATAGAAGGGAATAGTAAAGTAGAAATGTTACCTTAATATAGTCCTCCTGCAGGACCTGAATGATGGCAGAACAGGTCTCTGGAATAATGATTCCCAGGGCCTGGGGAGAGATACCTGAAGAGAACTTCAAATCCTGAAGACTTCTCCCTGTCGCCAAGTACCTCAACGTGGCAACAAGCCTCTGCTCCGGAGTAATGGCTTGTCTCATGCAGGTATCCTGCCGGCTGATAAAGGGGGTCAGCAAAGCCAAAAGACGGTGAAAATCGGGGTCCGTCATCCTGAGAAAGTTCCTGAAATCATCAGGATTATTCTCCCGGATCTCACGAAGCAAAGGCATGTGCGAGAACTGGTCACGCTGAAGCAACCAATTCTTGGTCCACATACTCCTCGTCACTCTGTTCATGGACGGGTCTTGGGTCAAAGCTAAAAGCCCGACACCAATTCCGCGTACAGCACGAACTCGGCGACGAGTACGCACGGGAAACATCGCTCAGAAGGTCACAAAAGGTCGGCTGGTCAGAACGGACAAACAGAAAGCACCGATAAACAGCAAGGCCTGAAAGAACGAAGTGAATACCAGCAACGAGCAGACAATAAGCAGTGCAAATCAAAGCGTCCTATATCAAGATATAGGCCGCAATGACCAACAAATGCGAACTGACTACACGCACTAATAAACAGATACGCACGACAAGCACAAACTGAAGAGCAGTAACGATCTGAGTCAGAAAACTGAGAAGCGCGAATCTTAAGTCACCAAACTTCCACTAACTCTCGATAAACACGGGATCAGCAGAAGGAGCCCAACGGGTGCCTGACGTGGTGCTGAACTTCCCTTTTCTAATCTCGTGGACGACGACTTACGTCACGACGTTCTTCCGGACCGGATATTCCGACAACTTAGTCCGACCGTGTGTACGCAACGCCAACATCGGACAAAGTACGTCGGACAAAGTCCGACTGACCTGGTCCGCGGATTGTCCGAGCGTGTGTATGGGGCTTTAGAGTCTGCAAAAGACTTGAGACTGGGGCGGAGGTTCACCTTCCAGCAGGACAACGACCCGAAACATACAGCCAGAGCTACAATGGAATAGTTTAGATCAAAACATATCCAGGTGTTAGAATGGCCAAGTCAAAGTCCAGACCTAAATCCAATTGAGAATCTGTGGCAAGACTTGAAAATTGCTGTTCACAGACGCTCTCCATCCAATCTGACAGAGCTTGAGATATTTGTAAAGAAGAAGAATGGGCAAAAACTTCACTCTCTAGATGTGCAAAGCTGGTAGAGACATCCCCAAAGAAGACTTGCAGCTGTAATTGCAGTGAAAGATGATTCTACAAAGTATTGACTCTGGGGGGCGCCATACAAATGTACCCCCCACACTTTTCATATATTTAAATTGGAAAACCATTTATCATTTTTCTTCCACTTCACAATTATCTGTCACTTTGTGTTGGTCCATCACATAAAATCCAAATTAAATACAGTTACATTTTTGGCTGTAACATGACAAAATGTGGAAAATTTCAAGGGGTATAAATGCTTTTTCAAGACACTATATACATATACACATTATCTCACAAAAGTGAGTACACCCCTCACATTTTTGTAAATATTTTCTTCTATCTTTTCATGTGACAACACTGAAGAAATGACACTTGTCTACAATGTAAAGTAGTGAGTGTACAGCTTGTATAAAGCCCCATACACACGGTCGGAAAATCCAACCACCAAATCCATCGGATTTGGTCCGACTGGTTTTAGTCCGACACTGGTGTTGCATACACACGGTCGGACAATGTTGTCGGAAAATCCGATCATTCTGAACGTGGTGACGTTTGCTGCCTACGACGGGACTACGTAGAGGCTAGTAGCCAATAGCTTTGGTCTTGTAATGTGATCTGAGCATGCGTAGCACTTCGTCCGTCGGAATTCGCTACACACGATCGGAATTGGTGTGATCGGACTTTGTTGTCAGAAAATCTATCCAGCAGGAGATAGGACTTGGTCCGTCGGACAATCCGATGGAAACTGTCCGATGGTGCCTACACACGGTCGGAATTTCCGACAACATTGTCCGATAGGACAGAATCCATCGGAAAATCTGACCGTGTGTATGGGGCTTAACAGTGTAAATTTGCCGTCCCCTCAAAATAACTCAACACACAGCCATTAATGTCTAAACCGCTGGCAACAAAAGTGAGTACACCCCTAAGTGAAAAAAAGTAATTTTTTTATTTGCTATTTTTCCCCCCAATATAATTGGAGTCATTTAAGCGAATGCTCCAATTTGAACACAGCTGCGATGTTTGCTGGATTAGCCTTTCACCAACAACTCTTCACATTTTGCCGGGAATCGATCTGTAAAGGTGGACTTTCTGGATTAGACACGTCTGCAATGTTTCTTGGATAGTTCAGTAAGCTATTTTATTTGTTTTTTGAAGTTGCTTATAAAAAAAAAATGTGTAACTTGCTGCAGGATTTAAAAGGTCAATTTGGAAAAAGTCATGAAGAGCGTACCTGGAGAAAAACACATCTGTTTTCCATAATAGTGAAGAGTCTGAACTCCCTGAATCTTTATTTTACACTGAAAAAAAAAGCTATTTAAAGCCCATCTCTGGGGAAAGGAACAATGCTGCCTTGCTGCCACTGAGCTGCATGGGTTAGATGCTTGTTCTAGGGCAGTGGTCACCAACCCTAAGGCCCCTTTTTACACTGGGGCGGGAGCCGCGGTGACGGTAAAGCAAAAATATAGCGCTGCTTTACCGACGTTTTAGCCGCGGTATTCGGCCGCTCGCGGTGCGGTTTTACCCCCCGCGAGCGGCCGAAAAAGGGTTAAAATCCCCCGCAGAGCGCCGCCCTAGCGGCGCTTTGCGGCGGTATTGCCGCGGTATTACCGCGGTGTCCCATTCAAATCAATGGGAAGGAGCGGTATAGGAGCGATGAATACACCGCTCCTATACCGCTCCAAAGATGCTGCTAGCAGGACTTTTTTTACCGTCCTGCTAGCGCACCGCTCCAGTGTGAAAGCCCGCCGGCTTTCACACTGGAGTGAATGGGGCCGGATTTTTCAGGCGGTGTACAGGTGCTATTTGTAACGATGTCCCGCCTGAAAACCGCCCCAGTGTGAAAGGGGCCTTACAGGCCAGGTTTGCAAGATAACTGAAATACATCACAGGTGATATCATTTGCTGCTCAGTGATTGCCGTATTGTAGTCTGCATCTCCCCAAGGTAATACATAAAACCCGAAGGAAAAAGCAAAGAGAGGGGCGCCTCTGGGTGCAGTAGTTTTAAACAGTGCAATTTATTATGAGCATGTGTTTTAACATCTCACATTTTGGCAGTTATTTCAGGCATGTAGTAAAAAAGTGTCCAGCAGTATCATCAGATCAGTCTCCTCTTTGCATGGGTGTCATCCTCCTCGATTAGGTGTCTCCATAGGCCGCTAATGATAGGAAAGCCGGCCGCTGTGGGGGAGTTTCCTCAGAGCAAGGCTTGATCTGCAGAGTACTTCTTTTGTACTACTTTAAGATTGTAATAACTTCTTGGGAAATTTCTTATTATCAATAGTAGGAAATAGAAACAGCTAAAAAAAAAAAAAAAAAAAAAAAAAAAAAAAATATATATATATATATATATATATATATATATGAAAAAAAAAACTGATTTGGTTAAAAAAAGTTTCAGTTGCTGTTTGCCAATAATTCCATTCCAGAACACACTTAGATACAAAGACGTTTTGTGAAGAAGAAATGTTATTGTTCTTCTGAAAAAAAGCTACGAGAGAGCTGTTACAACTAAAATCACTGCAATTAGTTTTGTAAGCAAAACCATTTTAAAAAAAGGGAAAAATTACTGTGCTATAGCTCTGAAATTTCTAGTGCCCACTTATACTAAAAAAAGATATTGAATTCATTATATTGGAACGTTTGTTTGAGTAATTTGTTGTGTGCTCTTTGCTTGCTATTACCGCTTATTGCTACAGTGCCTTGAAATAGTATTCCTACCCCTTGAAATTTTCCACATTTTGTCATGTTACAACCAAAAACGTAAATGTATTTTATAGACCAACACAAAGCAGCACATAATTGTGAAGTGGGAGGAAAATGATAAATGGTTTTCAAATTTTTTTACAAATAAATATCTGAAAAGTGTGGGGGGTACATTTGTATTCAGCCCCCTTTACTCTGATACCCCTAACTAAAATCTAGTGGAACCAATTGCCCTCAGAAGTCACCTAATTTTAATCTTAAAGCGGGAGTTCCGTCGTTTTTTTTATTTTTTTTTAAAGTCAGCAGCTACAAATAGACATGTGCACAATAGAAAAATTTGTTTATTTTTGTTTCGTTTCTGTTCGTTTCCGTTGATTCTCGTAAATTCGTAAGACGTCGGTGTTCGTATTCGTAACGATTCGTATTTTCGTAAGAGTTATTTTTTCGTTGATTCGTTTTTCCGTTAGTTTAATTTTCGTTTATTCGAAATTCGGACGCATTCGTATTTTCGTAGATTTAGTTACATTTGTACTTTCGTAAGATTGATTTATTTGTACTTTCGTAACATTGTTTTCGTAGATTTGTAATCGGAGCATAATTCATAATTTTATGTAATGTGTATGCTATTATTACATTGTAAGAGACACGGAAAATTACGAACCGAAAAAAAAAGTTACGAATGTACGAATTTTTTCGTTCAATCCATTCGAAGCACGTTAAGCAGCACCATTGTAAAAGACACGTAAAATTACGAATCACAAAAAAAAAAAAAAAAGTTACGAATGTACGAATTTTTTCGTTCAATCCATTCGAAGCACGTTAAGCAGCGCCATTGTAAGAGACATGGAAAATTACAAATTGAAAAAAAAAAAAAAAAAGTTACGAATGTACAAATTTTTTCATTCAATCCATTCGAAGCACGTTAAGCAGCGCCATTGTAAGGGACACGGAAAATTACCAATTAAACAAAAAAAAAAGTTACGAATGTACGAATTTTTTCGTTCATTTTGATTTTCGTTGTTCCTGTTTTCGTTTTTCGGATTTTCTTCTTTCGTAGTTTCGTTGTTTCTAATTTGGTTATTTTGGATTTTCGTTGTTTTTCATATTCATTCGATTCGAACATTCATTATTCGTTAAAAAATTTGGCGAATCGTTCGTTCATTCGTACGATAACGAATGAATGAATATAACGAATTTTAACGGAAAACGAAAAAAAACTAAACTAATTGCACATGTCTAGCTACAAATACTGCAGCTGCTGACTTTTAAAATATGGACACTTACCCGTCCAGTGCACCCGTGATGTCGGCACCCAAAGCCGATCTGTCGCTTGGCTCTCGGGTGCTGCCGGCGCCATCTTCGGTATGGGAATCAGGAAGTGAAGCCTTGCGGCTTCACTTCCCGGTTCCCTACTGCGCATGCGCGAGTCGCGCGGCGCAATAAGGACGGTCCCTGCTGTCTCTGGGATCCGTTTGTTTTACCAGCAGATCCATTTTTGTGGATATCTATGCCCGGAAGTGGGTGCAGATACCTGTATTATACAGGGAGGGTTCCGATGAGTGGAAATTCCACTTTAGGGTGGAACTCCGCTTTAACATAAATCTTAGAATGAATGCAGCTGTTCTGTGAAGCCCTCATAGGTTCATTAGAGAACCTTAGTGAACAAACAGCATCAAGAAGGCCAAGGAACACACCAGACAGGTCAGGGATAAAGTTGTGGAGAAGTATAAAGCAGGGTTATGTTATAAAAAAATATCCCAAGCTTTGAACATCTCAACTTTGAGCTCTGTTCAACCCATCATCCGAAAATGTATGGCAAACATACCGAGATATGGCCAGCCACCTAAACTGACAAGAACTGGGCAAGAAGAGCAATATTCAGAGAAGCGGCCAAGAGGTTCATGGTAACTGGAGGAGCTGCAGAAATCCACAGCTCAGGTGGAAGAGGGTGCTCTGGTCAGATGAGACCAAATATGAACTTTTTGACCTAAAGGCAAAACGCTATGTGTGGCGGAAAACTAACACTGCACATCACCCTGAACACACCATCCCCACTGTGAAACATGGTGGTGGCAGCATCATGTTGTGGGGGTGCTTTTCTTCAGCAGGGACAGGGAAGCTGATCAGAGTTGATGGGAAGGTGGATGGAGCCAAATACAGGGCAATCTTAGTAGAAAATCTTTTAGAGTCTACAAAAGACTTGAGACTGGGGCGGAGGTTCACCTTCCAGCAGGACAACGACCCGAAACATACAGCCAGAGCTACAATGGAATGGTTTAGAATCAAAGCATATTCATGTGTTAGAATGGCCCAATCAAAGTCCAGACCTAAATCCAATTGAGAATCTGTGGCAAGACTTGAAAATTGCTGTTCACAGACGCTCTCCATCCAATCTGACTTGAGATATTTTGCAAAAAAAAAAGAATGGGCAAAAATGTCCCTCTCTAGATGTGCAAAGCTGGTAGAGACACCCCCAAAAAGACTTGCAGCTGTAATTGCAGTGAAAGGCGGTTCTACAAAGTATTGACTCAGGGGGGCGCCATACAAATGTACCCCCCACACTTTTCACATATTTATTTGTAAAAAAAAAAATTGAAAACCAATTATCATTTTCTTTCAACTTCACAATTATGTGTCATTTTGTGTTGGTCTATCACAGTGATGGCGAACCTTGGCACCCCAGATATTTTTGAACTACATTTCCCATGATGCTCAACTACACTGCAGAGTGCATGAGCATCATGGGAAATGTAGTTCCAAAACATCTGGAGTGCCAAGGTTCACCATCACTGGTCTATCACATAAAACTCCAATAAATAACATTTACGTTTTTGGTTGTAACATGACAAAATTTGAAAAATCTCAAGGGGTGTGAATACTTTTTCAAGGCACTGAATACTTATAGAAATCCACTCTTATGGACTTAAAAAAAATAAAATAAATAATAATATCCCATTGTTTGTAGACGCTATAATTTTTGCGCAAACCAATCAATATACACTGTCACTTATTGTGATTTTTTTTTTTACAAAAATATGTAGCAGAATACATATTGGCATAAATTTATGAAGAAATTAAATTTTTAATTTTTAATTTTTTCTTATCTTTTTAAAAATTACCTTAACTACTTCCCACCCGGCCACTGTATATATACGGCCGGGTGGGAGCCGTCTACTTCTGATAGGACGTTCCTGAACGTCCTTCAGAAGTAGGGGGATCGCGCTCGAGCGTGCCCGCACATCGGCGCGATCCCGATGCGCTCGTGTCACCCGGACACGGTGCATCTCAGATCGCCAGGAGGGCTCTGTGATTGGCCCTCCTGATCACATGATGGCCGTGTCCAATCATAGCCGTCATGTGATGTAAGCAAACAGCCGGTTGCTAGGCAATCGGCTCTCCTCACATGGAAGTCGTCGCTGAGGAGAGGAGAGCGGATCGCTGCAGCTGGCTGGTGATCAGTGAGTATTAGCTGTTTTTTTACAGCTTTTTACACACTGATCACCAGTCTAGTGTAAACACACATATCCCCAAAACATACATGTCCCCAAAACACACATGTCCTCAAATAATAAAAACACATGTCCCCCACATATGTCCCAGTAAAATAACATGTGCCAATGATTATCTGCACACATATGTCCGTGATCACCTGCACACATCTGTACATGATCATTTGCGTACACATGTCCGTGATCACGCGAACCAATTATTATACACTTAACGGAATTTTTTTTACTAAAAAACATGTAGCAGAATAAATTTTGGCTTAAATTAATGACAACATTTGATTTTATTGGATTTCTTTTAAAAAAGAAAGGAGAAAATATAGTTTTTTTTTTAATTTCCGCTATTTTTTTGCTTATATCGCAAAAAATAAAAAACGGAGCCATGAATAAATACCACCAAACTAAAGCTCTTATTGTGCAAACAAAATGATAAAAATTTCAATTTTGTGAAACAAAAAAAAAAAAAAATTTCATTTGGGTACAGCATTGCATGACCGCGCAATTGTCATTAATAGTGCGAGAGCGCTGAAAGCTGAAAATTGGTCTGGGCAGGAAGGGGGCGAAAGTGCCCGGTATTGTAGTGGTTAATTAAAAAAGATTTTTTTTGTTAAATTTTTATTGGATATGTTTTATAGCAGAATGTAAAAAATATATTTTTTTTATTCAAAATTGTTGCTCTTTTTTTGTTTATAGCGCAACAAATAATAATAAAAAAAAAAACGCAGAGATGATCAAATACCACCAAAAGAAAGGACAATTTTATTTGGTTACAGAGTTGCATGACCGCGCAATTGTCAGTTAAAATAACACAGTGCCGTATTGCAAAAAAATTGCCTGGTCAGAAAGGGGGGGTAAATCTTCAGGTCAAGTGGTTAACCAAGAGAATAAAGGTTTCCCTTTAAATCCATTGTAGATATGTTTCTATCTTCATTTGAAGCACAATCTGGTGACCTTCTCGGGAAATGTTATTGTAAGGGGGCTACTTATAATGATATACCATTTTGATAGGGGTTGAAATAAATATGCTTAACTTTCAGCTTTTAAACAAAGCTGGTGTAAGTATATTTCTTAGAAAAACGGTTTGACCAGTGTTGACATATCAGCAGGACGCAGCTGTTATGTGGTTTTCTAACTCTGTACTTCACCAGAGGATATGGAGTGACTTAGGAGTTTTCTTGTGGTCAAATCAGCAGGTGTGTACAGTTAACAGAACTAACTGTCATACTCTAAATTTTGCCTTACATTTCCTGTTGCAAACTAACCACCATCACATGATTATTCTTGGCCCCATATTCCATATTTCAAACTGAAGACTGTCACGTGACAAGAAGTTGTTAATGTATGCATATGTGTATATGTCTCATTGGTTCTTGGGAGAGCTGTCCCCTCCCTCTGCATTTCCCATAAAAGAGGAATGTATTGTCTATTAAACTTTGTAACCATTTCCACTTACAAACCCGTGTATGTGTATGTGTGTTAACCACCGGTGAACTGGGATCTCCGCTCCTACCAATTCCTGGCCTAGGCACTTAGAATACAAGAAGAAAGACGTGTACCTTTACAACTGGTGTTCAGAAGTGGGATATCTTGTGACAGGTAAGTGATTTTGCCCTTTTTTACCTTTTAAGGTGAATAGGTGTAAATACTTACGCTGTCCAGATAATCGCCACGAATTTAGTTTAAAGAGGTTGTTGTGCCTTCGCGGAGGACTAGGCTGGTCCCCCGGGAGGTTAAAAGGACACGCAGGTAGTTACGTAGGTTATTTGGCTATTTAAAGAGAGTCTGACTAGGTTGGTCTGACTAAAAGAGAAAGGACAATTTTATTTGGTTACAGAGTTGCATGACCGCGCAATTGTCAGTTAAAATAACACAGTGCCGTATTGCAAAAAAATTGCCTGGTCAGAAAGGGGGGGTAAATCTTCAGGTCAAGTGGTTAACCAAGAGAATAAAGGTTTCCCTTTAAATCCATTGTAGATATGTTTCTATCTTCATTTGAAGCACAATCTGGTGACCTTCTCGGGAAATGTTATGTTTCTTTACAGAAATGGCAACAAACTTGGTTATAATTACTAATTTACTGCTGTTAATTTGTTTTCAGATGTTCAAGTTTTACGAATTTAAGACGGTGCCTCAAGAATCCATAATCGCAGCCACCTCTTTAATTATTGTAAATGTATGCTAATGAGAGCTGCTGTCTTGCATTGTGTTGGATGCATCCTGTCGATGATGTGTAGAAGGCTTCATTTTTCAGCATTCCCAGAATTCCAAGTTGCGGAAAGGTTAATGCATTAATATTGCCCGAGTTGTCCTTGTAACGACCCACAATGCAACACTCATAAACACCGTGGACAGAGCCAGATTAATATTTTATTTAGCAGTGTATTGTAAATCTGGAAATTAATTTGAATATTTGAAGACGCCATTGGAAGTATCAGCAGATATTAAATAAATGTTGGTGGAAATTAAGCATTTTTTAGCACATCTCTTTAAACCCCGGTAGCAGGGGCATTGCTAGGTCTACAAAAGATCTGGGGCTAGAGCCCATAGCACTAAGTAAAGAAAGTCATACGCTTGGGCGGGCATACACATGTATATAATATGCGTGTATGTATATATATATATATATATATATATATATATATATATATATATATATATATATATATATATTATATATAAAATACCGTTACATCATGCGGATCCCCCTTACATCAGGGTCCCCAGAGAGCCTCGTCATTGCATCAGGGTCCCCAGAGAGCCTCTCTACTTACATCAGGATCCCCAGAGCCCCCCTCATTACATCAGGGTCCCCAGAGAGCCCCTTCATTGCATCAGGGTCCCAAGAGAGCCTCCCTACTTACATCAGGGTCCTCAGAGCCCCCCTCATTACATCAGGGTCCCCAGAGAGCCCCCTCATTGCATCAGGGTCCCCAGAGAGCCTCTCTACTTACATCAGGGTCCCCAGAGCCCCCCTCATTACATCAGGGTCCCCAGAGAGCCCCCTCATTGCATCAGGGTCCCCAGAGAGCCTCCCTACTTACATCAGGGTCCCCATAGCCCCCCTAATTACATCAGGGTCCCCAGAGAGCCTCTCATTGCATCAGGGTCCCCAAAGAGCCTCCCTACTTACATCAGGGTCCCCAGAGCCCCCCTCATTACATCAGGGTCCCAAGAGAGCCCCCTCATTGCATCAGGGTCCCCAGAGAGCCCCCCCACTTACATCAGGGTCCCCAGAGAGCCTCCCTACTTACATTAGGGTCCCCAGAGCCCCCTTAATTACATCAGGGTCCCCAGAGAGCCCCCCCCACTTACATCAGGGTCCCCAGAGAGCCTCTCTACTTACATCAGGGTCCCCAGAGCCCCCCTCATTACATCAGGGTCCCCAGAGAGCCCCCTCATTGCATCAGGGTCCCCAGAGAGCCTCCCTACTTACATCAGGGTCCCCAGAGCCCCCCTCATTACATCAGGGTCCCCAGAGAGCCCCCTCATTGCATCAGGGTCCCCAGAGAGCCTCCCTACTTACATCAGGGTCCCCATAGCCCCCCTCATTACATCAGGGTCCCCAGATAGCCTCTCATTGCATCAGGGTCCCCAAAGAGCCTCCCTACTTACATCAGGGTCCCCAGAGCCCCCCTCATTACATCAGGGTCCCCAGAGAGCCCCCCTCATTGCATCAGGGTCCCCAGAGAGCCCCCCCACTTACATCAGGGTCCCCAGAGAGCCTCCCTACTTACATCAGGGTCCCCAGAGCCCCCTTAATTACATCAGGGTCCACAGAGAGCCCCCCCCACTTACATCAGGGTCCCCAGAGAGCCTCTCTACTTACATCAGGGTCCCCAGAGCCCCCCTCATTACATCAGGGTCCCCAGAGAGCCCCCTCATTGCATCAGGGTCCCCAGAGAGCCTCCCTACTTACATCAGGGTCCCCAGAGCCCCCCTCATTATATCAGGGTCCCCAGAGAGCCCCCTCATTGTATCAGGGTCCCCAGAGAGCCTCCCTACTTACATCAGGGTCCCCATAGCCCCCCTCATTACATCAGGGTCCCCAGATAGCCTCTCATTGCATCAGGGTCCCCAAAGAGCCTCCCTACTTACATCAGGGTCCCCAGAGCCCCCCTCATTACATCAGGGTCCCCAGAGAGCCCCCCTCATTGCATCAGGGTCCCCAGAGAGCCCCCCCCACTTACATCAGGGTCCCCAGAGAGCCTCCTACTTACATCAGGGTCCCCAGAGCCCCCTTAATTACATCAGGGTCCCCAGAGAGCCCCCCCACTTACATAAGGGTCCCCAGAGAGCCTCTCTACTTACATCAGGGTCCCCAGAGCCCCCCTCATTACATCAGGGTCCCCAGAGAGCCCCCTCATTGCATCAGGGTCCCCAGAGAGCCTCCCTACTTACATCAGGGTCCCCATAGCCCCCCTCATTACATCAGGGTCCCCAGAGAGCCTCTCATTGCATCAGGGTCCCCAAAGAGCCTCCCTACTTACATCAGGGTCCCCAGAGCCCCCCTCATTACATCAGGGTCCCCAGAGAGCCCCCCTCATTGCATCAGGGTCCCCAGAGAGCCCCCCCACTTACATCAGGGTCCCCAGAGAGCCTCCCTACTTACATCAGGGTCCCAGGAGCCCCCTTAATTACATCAGGGTCCCCAGAGAGCCCCAGGGCTCAGGAGTGCGCTACATAAATAATGCAGGAATGCCCAGCAATGCAGCATCACCTGTGCCCAGAAATTCAGCCTCACCAGTGCCCACATCTCCCTCACCTGTGGCGGGGATCA